>CM068374.1:118078638-119278638 GCA_034769895.1 Magicicada septendecula | reverse complement strand
TCTCGAATTATTAAAATCTTGTACGTGATACATAAAGGAACTAAAAAAAATTATATTTACCGGTAACAAAACTCCTAACTGATTTCTGAAAGAATTGAATCTCTTCTGATTTCAACAACATTAGGAACAAAAATTACAGACCTAACAGTCTGAGAGATTCGCAGAACTAGCAGTTAACAGGTTTTTCTTATTTCTTTACTACATTCGTGTGCCTATTGAGTGTAAAAACGATTCGATAAAACAAGTCAGACTCTGGAACGTGTAATCGAGCGGAATACGCGATCTGGCATGCGTTTACATTGATTCTCATCTCCTTATCTGCTGTACGAAGTTTGCCAAATACTTCGAGTCTACGCGTAGTCTATACATGCTTAAATTGAAATGAGATATTCTGAACGCAGAGCACATAGCATTAACAATGCGTTTTTTAATTCAATAGAACTGTACGTTTCCTATTATTGCACAAATTATCTTTCCAGTAGTATTATAATGGAATGCGTAAAACAGTCATCTACAAGTATATAAGAAAGTACTAATCGCATTCAACATGCGTATTAGCCAGGACAAACACCAAGTAACGATGATGGTCACAGGACGACACATAAGAAGACCGGTAGGAAAGTTGAGGCAGATGGAAGTGTTTTACGTGTAGGTACAGTAATATGATAGACAGGAAAGTCGCTGATGAAATTATATCAAGAGAAATAGCATGTAGAAGACTATTTAGCAATTTTTTTTTTTTCTTCTTTCTACAGTGGATTATTACAGTGGATATGTTTAAGACAGCCAGATATGTTTTTTTCGTATTCAAGTAGGCCTAGTTTAAAAGGAATGTTTTCCTTGTTATTAATTCTACAATCTAACTGAAATATCAACACAATCTGATATGCAAAAACATATATAACTATACATACTCAACGATACCAGTAATTTAAAATAGTCTAGTGTACAGACCTGTAAAAATTATACGTATTTTATACTAAATTTTGAAATAAAATAAAATAAAATTTTATATTGCAAGAAACAATGTTTATTCGCTAGTAAAATAGTAAACGGGTTGGAACATAAACGGTAAATAGACGAAAATTAAAGTAATAAAATTGTTTAATTGAAATACTGTTATCTATAACTTAGAATACATAAAATATATAAAAATTCTTTTGTCTAACATTAAAAATTTTAGGAGATTTTAGACAGACGCTAAGTAGCATTAAATCGTTGCTTGGCCTCGACATTTTACAATACCAATAAAACGGCTCAACCAACGATTAAAAACCAATTAGTATTTACAGTAAACGCTTTTATGAGAAATGACAATTCAGCAGTCTTGTGTACAAATAAATTGTGACTAATCAAAATAAAATAATAGCAACTACGAAACCCATAAATTTACAGAACCAAAATATTAGCAGTGTTTATTTCCATCTACAACGCACAACTATGTCGCTGTGACGCTATTCGCTGACTCGGCATTACCAGGAGAGGAGACCTTGTTATTTACCCATTTCGTGCTGGAAAATCTTGCTTCTTACGTGACGTGTTGAGATGCATTACTACACGCACGTCGCTGCATGTTGGACGTTGCTGCTTGTTTTGTGTTACCGCGCTGTCATTTTTGTTATAAAAGATAACTTTTTCTAGTGCCTTTTATGTCAAGTTACAGTTTTGAGCAGTTACATTTTTTTATATGAACGGTCAGAATTTTTAGTGTTTCGTATTTAAACACTAACAAATTCGATTTAATAAATTGTTATCGATAGCACATTTTAAATAGGTATATTGTTTGTAAAATTACTGTAATTAATAACATTTTCTTCATTAGTGGCACGAACATATGAAAGTCACAAATAATAGTTATTATATATATGTATGTGTGTGTGTGTGTGCGTGTGTGTGTGTGTGTGTATACATACTTATACAACTGAACTTATTTGTGTACGCTTGGAAGCGTTGTTTTGGAAACGATTTGGTTCAAAGACTATTAAAAAAAACTGTCCAATACACCGTTCTGAAAAAGTCGAAGATCGTAGGAGATTTCCAGTATAATAATATTATACATATATCTAATGAAATACATTATAAATATACAATGATATATTATAAGAATTCCTATGGTATGTTACAATAGATAGAAAACATTTAAACCTATATAACTGAATTTGATATAAGGTGTTGTAACAAATAATTTTCAGGGGAAAATTTTTGTCATATTATTCATTGATTCTCAATAACGGTTGAGATAATTTTGATACTAAATAACCCACTGTTGTGCATGTGATCAGCGAAGTTTCCTATACTCCACAAGCGTGTGTTGGGGGGAGGGACCAGTGAAGCTATACTAGGGAAGATAGTGATTCTTAGTACAAAGATAAGAGAATAAATTTACTGATAAAACCGTTAAGCAATAACTTTTTCGTAAACATTTTCTTTCTAAAAAGAACAAAAGACAACGAGTGGCCACCTTAATTCCTAAGTCTGAGAAAATCGGCGGGATATATGTACAAATAAATAAGTGCTTGGAATTCCAGCAGTAACAACATGAACGACTTTATCAGATTAAAGTATAGGCTATGATGAAACGATTCGTAGGTACCTGAAGTATAAGGAAAAATAAGAACCTGCGTTTTTCACAAGACAGGAAACTTCGGTAAAAAATGTTTCAAACGGAAGTAAGCTAAGAGTGTCGGGGAAACTTATGTTACAGCTGTTGACATACTAAATCCTGTACTCAAGTGAAGACGAGGGTTCTGCTCTCGAGAACTCGTTCTCTCATGATCAAATAACGGGTGGCAATTTATAAAAGAACATTTTAAAATCGTAAAAGAGGCTAAAAACAGTTTAATAAGTTTTTATTAAACCCAGTAAATTAAACTTATGGTATTACATCATTATTAAATGTAATTTCAATAGTCATTAATTTGATGTCAATAATAATTATACTTATTTTTTTCACGACCTGTGGTAGCTACCTCAAACAAAAAATGTGCAAATGTGTATATTTTTAAGATTTTAACAGGACATCTTAATCTTCTTCTATACTTCAGGGATTAGGCAATTTGCCTATTTCGACTTCACATTATCACATACATTTCTTTCTTGGTCTTTGTACATCCCTTCATCCAAAAAGTTTGTACCTGTTTACAATTACTGGTATTCTATTTTCACTAATTCGACTTAAACACTTTTTCTATTTTCCTCTGTTTTCTTCAATTTTCTCATTTAGATTATATATATATATATATTGCAACGTAATAAATTGCAAATTTAATTTAATTTAAATTTGTGGAGCCCCACGATCTTGGAGCACCAAATTTATGCAACGTTACATATACATAAATAGGCGTGAACGATCTCACGTTCAAGATTGACAAATTCTTTAAACAATATAACATTTAAATTGGGGTTCAGGTGTATCTGCAATAAGAACTCTATGTAACTTGAAACGGTAATTAAAATTTATTTGATACTACAAAAAATATGTGCACATGGCACTGACTTCGATTTTAAAACATTAGTTATTATTTGTTATTATGCCGTAAGGCTTAAGATATATACATCCTTACTGACTAAATATTCTATACTACTAATTATTATATAAAAGAAAAATCTCATTTTCAGACTACTCAGTCTATTAATATGTTTCAAAATATCAATATTTAAATCTTTTTTTCTATATTGTAACGTACTCAAAATATTAATAGTTTCTCAGTACTGTTTCCTCAAATACTAATTGTTTTCATTCAAATGCTTTGTAATCATTTTATATCATATTAATTTGAGCTCTTGTTACGTTAATCGTATTTCTAAAACATCTATGATTTTGACTCTACTATACAAGAAACATTGCTCTTATTTTTAAATAAAATATTAATGTCTTTAACTGTCTTTGAATTCTTTGTGTGATTAAGATATGAATAAGTTGTCTATCACCTTATTGTCGTCAATCATACTCGATCATTTTTTGTTCCATCGGTATTCGTCCTCGTCTCGCCTCCAGCGTCGGCTGTCTCTCTTCTCCTCTTGTCCAGCGTAGGCTGCCTCTCTCTCTCGAACTCTCCTCTTGTCCAGCGTCGTATCTCTCTCTGGAACTCTCCTCTTGTCCAGCGTCGTATCTCTCTCTGGAACTCTTCTCTTGTCTAGTGTCGAATCATTAATAGATCTTCTTAAATAGTGCTGTTATTAATTACAATGATTGTCTTTACAGCTTAGTTACGTATATGTACGTAACTGGCAAATTTAAACTGTTTATAAAAAAAAATAAATACGCCGTGCTGACGGGCATAAGCTCCCGCTGCACCGTGGATGATTCAAGAAAGAGAACCACTGTAGCTTGTGTGTCCTATTTATACCCATGTCTTGGTCGACACCCTGCAGTGGTACGAAATCGACATGTTAGAAACTGTCTCTGGCATCAGTTCCCCCACTCTTTGTCAAATTCGCTATTTTTTATATTTCTGCGAATTGCAGAGTCCTGTAAGTATACTATTATACTTATCTTATAACTAATTTTATAACACATGTTCACTGTAATTTTGGACGTTGCAACTTAACCCTTTCGATTTGTACACAGTTATTTCACTATTGCACTTGTACGGTGTGTCACTTTCGCGTGGTTTTCGTACACAGTATTTAGTAAGTTTTATTACATTTTATGGTGCTTTTGGATTTTAATTCTTAATTCTAGTTTATGAATAATTACGGAAAAACAGTAATTGTGCAATTATTCATCTTGGGGTGGCAAACTCGCCTGCAGAGACCTGCGTTCACACACACTAGCAAAATACTGGTGTACACACTTTCAGTTACATTTGTGTGTGTGTGCACGTCGATTCAGGTCGAAACACCTGTTCATATTTTTGTCTGAGCCAAGCTTGCAATCCCTGACATCCTTATTTCTAATATATTATTAATTATTTACAGTTTATTAAGTAAATTTAAATTTTTATATTCCATGCTCGGTACATCACTTATTTGTACTGTCGCATTATTCCTCTGCTTGGTAACAAAAAAAATTTAATAAATTTATTTATTACAATTTTTTTTATTTATTTATTTATTTATTTATTATTATTATTTGCAAAAAAATGTAACAAATAATAAAGAATAGTTTTCGTCATTTCACCCTTAATTGGAGTGTAAACAAATGTCTTACCTCCCCTCTTCGTACGCTCACTGCTCGCGGCCTTGTAGTAGGGTGGCTTTACAAACAGCTAATTTTACTGGTTTCATTGACCTCTGTTTTCATGTGTAGAACTTCCTAAATGATGTTGCGTGGAATTTACCAATTTCTCTCTTCTGTATCTCATCATATACGATGAAAGTGTTCTGTCCTACTTGCTGTCTTAATGTATACGGTCCATTATAAAGTCTGAAGAATTTCGTCGCCGTATTATCACTCCGTTTTCCCACTGGATTTGCTTTGAGTAGTATACTTTCTTCCACGTTGAATTGTTGTAGCTTGTGAGTTAGATTAAATCTCTCTACTCTCTTGTTAACCCTTTCTGTTATCCGTTGCCTTGCGTATCCAATTTTCACACTTATTGGTACAGGTGCATTTTGGTTATTAGGTTTGTTTATATATTTAGTCCAAAATCTGGTTGGCTTCTTATCTTCTTCTAATTCCATTGGAGTGTATCCTGTTGCTTCACTATAATTTTCGAAAATGGCTTTTTCAAGAAATGGTAAATATTCTGCCCATTTATTGTGTTGATTATGGCAATATATTCGTAAATATTTACCTAATTCTTTGTTAACTCTCTCAGCAAGGTTTCCTTGAGGATGTCTTATGGATGTGTGTACTGGTTGTATTCCATTTTCCCTTAACGTCCTCTCCCATTTTTCACTTTGGAATTGTACACCTTGATCACTGAGTATCTTCTTCATTTTTCCATATAACGGAATATATTTCTGCAGTAGTATCTTTAGAACAACTTTGGTTGTGGGTCGCATAATTGGGTACAGTCGGACTACCTTGGAAAACATACCAATATGTGCTTCACACCTCGACTTGATCGTGGTAATGGTCCCAGAAAATCCACTGCAATTAGCTCTCCTTTGTTCTCCTTCTGTATACTTTGCATTCCTACATATGTGTGTAAATTCGGCCCTTTCGCCGTTTGACACTCATAACACTTCTTTACTTCCTTCTTTATCTTTCGATACATATTATTAATCGTAAAATCTTCTCGTAGACTCAAATAACATTTCAGAGCGGCAGCATGTGCTAAAGTCTGATGTGCTGGTCGAATTAATTTTTGTAGCATGTCATTCGTTAGTACTATTTTCCAGTCTTGTCTTACTAACCTGAAAAGAATTCCATTTGGTACCTTATAATGATTTGGTAGCTGTTCTTGGTTCTTCATCTCCCTTATCGTCACGTCCAAATCTTGTTGATGTGCAGCAAGTTTTTCAGCATTTGTTTTACTTCATCATTCTCTTTGAATTTAATTGATAACAATCGTACTTCTTTCTTTTCGCTCACATAAACTTCTTCACATTCTTCTTTGATGTATCGGCTTAGTGCGTCCGCTACAATATTGTCTTTACCTTTACAGTATTTAATGGTAAATGAGTATTCGCTAATGGCTAAAATCCATCTTAATAATCGGGCATTTGTTACTTTGCATTTTAATAAAAATGATAATGCTTGGTGGTCAGTATGTATCTCAAAATGAGTACCATAAACATAATATCTGAATTGCTTAAGAGCGTATACTATAGCAAGTATTTCTTTTTCTGATGTGGAGTAGTGTTTTTCAGCTCCTTTGAAGACTCTACTGGCGTAGGCAATAACTCGGTACTCTCCCATCGTATCTTGTTGATATAGTACACTTCCTACTGCGTAGTCACTAGCATCGGAGTATATTACGAATTTTCCTTCTCGTTGAGGATGATGTAACATAATATTTTCGATGAACAACTCTTTCACTTGGTTAAAGGCATCTTGATGTTTCTTCTCCCACTTCCATTTTTTTTCTTTCTTCGTCAGCTCTAGAAGCGGTTGCGTATATCTTGCATATAACGGTGAGAATCTTCTGTAGTATCCTGTGAGTCCTAAAAATGCTCTTAACTCTTTGAGATTTCCGGGTATAGGGAAATTAGTTATGCTGGAAATTTTGATAGGATCGGGTTGAATACCAGAGGATGAAATAATGTGACCTAGGAATTGGATAGAGGTTTTGATAAATTCACATTTGTCTAGGTTAAGGGATATGTACGCTTGCCTAAACTTGTGGAATATCGTGCTTAGATGTTTTATATGTTCATCTAACGTTTTAGATACAACTAAGATATCATCTACAAATATCATGGTGTAGGGTTCCACTTCAGGTCCTAGGGCTCTTTCTAGACACTTTACGATGGCTGCTTAATCCGAAGGGTACTACCCTGTGTTGGTAGCATTTATTTTTATACAGGAAAGCAGTGTACTTCCTATTCTCTTCACGAATTGGAATCCGCCAGAAACTTGAGCGTAAATCTAGCTTCGTCAGATACCTTGCCCCTTCACACTTAGTAAATAGTTCGTCCGCAGTTGGTGCACAGTCATACTCCTTTAATACAATGCTGTTCAGCTCCCTCATGTCAAGGCATAGACGTATCTCTCCATTTTTCTTCTTCACTACCACTAGAGGATTCAGGAAGTTGCTGTTCGATCGCTCTATGACTCCACTTTCGATCATACGCCGAATTTCGAGTTCAACCTCTTCCTCATATCGCACTGGGATAGGGTATGTCTTCCTAACGACTTTTGTAGGGTCTGACACAACTATAGAGTGCTCGTATACTGTCGTCTGCGTCGGCATTTCACTAAATACATCACTATATTCTTCTATTAATTCGTGCAGTTTCTCTTCTTCCTGTTTCGTCATCCCTTCATCTACCGCATTCACATGTCGAGTTGGACCGTATTGTATTTGTGGCTTGTACAAAGTAATAGGTGTTTCACTTACCTTGCACTCTTCTTCCTCGCTGTTCATGTTTACTTCATATTGAACATTTTTATAATTACACATAATTATATTATCATTAATATTAATCTTAGCATTTATTGTATTTAGTATATCGATACCTAAAATTCCATCATAAATCAATTTATGTATAATTATCATAGGGTGTTCTAACTCTAGATTTTTATATGTTAGAGTTACATATGCTTGTTGTTTAACTCTTTCTTTTTTATTGGTAGCTGTTGTAACATTTAAATTATTTGCGGAAAAATTGCAGTATTTTTAAAATATTTCTTGTTGCGTTGAACCCATGCAGCGTTAAGAACAGACAGCTGGCTGCCGGTATCAACTAGCATTCGTATTTTACACCTGTTTATGTTCACAGTCACAATAGGGCATTGTGTTTGCTGCGCTTCTCGCTTTATATCCTGTTCGGTGCTTAATAAGTCTTCCCTAATATCGCAGGGGTATATGTTGTTTATTTTATAATTTTGCTTCCGTTTATTCAGTCATTGTGACGCCTTTGATGTAGACGGTCGGCTGTGGAATGTTACTGTCTCATTCATTCCTTGGCCTTCTCTCTTCAGTTTTTTTTTCGTCGTCCCCTCGTACTGCGGCAACGCGTTTGTCAGCTGGTTTTGAAAACTGTTTACGATTGGATAACCATGTAACGTCTCCTTGTCGTCTAGCTGTATTATTTTGTTCAGTTTCTTTAGCTGTGCGTGTTGTAGTGTTGTACATTGGTGGCGAATAATTTATTTTATAATTATCACGGTGCGGTATAGTGTTTTGCATTGCTTTCTTGTCATCTCTGTGATAATTATGGTGATGATTTGCGTGTTTTTGTTCCCAGTATTGTGTGTTCTTACCTTCATTGATATTCTCCGACTGTGTTACAAGGATTAAAAATTCTTCTATGGTTTTGATCCCTTGTGTATAAACTGCTAACTGGATATCTCGCTGAAAATGGTAAGATAATTTTTAAACAATTTCATACTCTGAAAATTTAGGTTTGAGATGCTTTACACGTTCTGTTTGCGTAATTGTGTATTGTTCAATACTCTGCTGTCCTTGTGCATTGAACTTTCCATATTCGAGTTGATCCCGTACTTGTCGTTGGGTATGTAGATTCCAGTATCGGTTCTCGAATTCTTCACGAAACTCAGCGTACATATCAGCGTACTAACGTTATCTCTAATAATAGAGTACCATTGGCTGGCTGAATCTCTAAGATATCGCGTGACGAAGTCTATCTTCTCGTCGTCATTTATTGCACTCCCAATTTTTCCTATTTCCTTCTCTACTCTTGCTAGGAATTCCATACTGTTCTCCCCTTTACCACCTGAGAACTTAAGTCTGCTCCTTTCTTGTGTTGGTGTAGGAAATATGGTCATTTGGTTATGTCGTCTTCTTAACTCACTTCGTAGCTGGTTCATTTCCTCTTGAATCTCTTCTTTCATATGTGATACGTCTCCCGAACGGTCTTTCGTAGTTTCTTCAATTTTATTCTCAATAACTACAGTACGTGTTTCTATTTCTCTAAGTTTACTGGTATTTACTTGGGATACATTATTAATAGTTTGGATTTTATCATTCTGCTCTCGCGTTATAGTAGTTAAAGTATCATTTATTTGTTTATGCGTTTCTTTTAAATCTTTTCTCCACTCGAGACGTAATTCTTATTGTTTATTTTCAATCCGTACAACTTGTTCATGTAAGGCTTGTTTAAAATTATTCTCTAGAGTATCAATAGGTATGTTGGTGTCACCAATTTTTTCGGTTAACTGCGCATTACTGTCAATTATACTTTGTTTTATTTCAAGATTATCAATTTTTAACTCTTCTAGACTCTCTGTAATTTTTATGGTGTCCTGTCTAAAATTTTCGGACTGTAGCTCTAATTTATTTTCTAAACTTTCTGTTTGTTTTGCTAATTTATTTTCTAAACTTTCTGTTTGTTTTGCTAATTTATTTTCTAAACTTTCTGTTTGTTTCTTATTAGATTCTTTTAATTCGTCTATTCTAGCATTTAAATTTTCTGTCTGTTTATTTAAATTTTCTGTCCGTTTTGTGCTTAATTCATCGACCCAGGCACGCATCATCATCTCGAATGCTTCGACGTCTAAATTACCTTGAGTCGTCATGTTGAAGTATTATTAAAATATTTATTTAATAGTAATTCTTTAAAAATTATTATTGATAACCGTTCCCTACTTATTTATTTATTTCTGTATTTTTATTAATAGCTATTATTAATACTCATTACAGTTACACCTTTTACATAGACAACAATATTATTTGTGGGCGCCAGCTGTGTGATTACACAACAATTTAACATTACATTCAGTTACTGTTTAATATAAATAATAATTACATATTATACATTTTTCATTTAACACACTCTTTATATTTTTTTAGAGCAACCATTTAGCTACGTAAAAAATTTTAATAGTTCAATGATGGGGATCGGGTCATACATTCATGATCTACAATTTATTTCACAAATTTTTTTACATAAATTTAGGCATGTCGTGCCCCACGTGCAGGGCGACATTCTATGCAACGTAATAAATTGCAAATTTAATTTAATTTAAATTTGTGGAGCCCCACGATCTTGGAGCACCAAATTTATGCAACGTTACATATACATAAATAGGCGTGAACGATCTCACGTTCAAGATTGACAAATTCTTTAAACAATATAACATTTAAATTGGGGTTCAGGTGCATCTGCAATAAGAACTCTATGTAACTTGAAACGGTAATTAAAATTTATTTGATACTACAAAAAATATGTGCACATGGCACTGACTTCGATTTTAAAACATTAGTTATTATTTGTTATTATGCCGTAAGGCTTAAGATATATACATCCTTACTGACTAAATATTCTATGCTACTAATTATTATATAAAAGAAAAATCTCATTTTCAGACTACTCAGTCTATTAATATGTTTCAAAATATCAATATTTAAATCTTTTTTTCTATATTGTAACGTACTCAAAATATTAATAGTTATGGTTTCTCAGTACTGTTTCTCAAATATTAATTGTTTTCATTTAAATGCTTTGTAATCATTTTATATCATATTAATTTGAGCTCTTGTTACGTTAATCGTATTTCTAAAACATCTATGATTTTAACTCTACTATACAAGAAACATTGCTCTTATTTTTAAATAAAATATTAATGTCTTTAACTGTCTTTGAATTCTTTGTATGATTAAGATATGAATAAGTTGTCTATCACCTTATTGTCGTTAATCATAGTCGATCATTTTTTGTTCCATCGGTATTCGTCCTCGTCTCGCCTCCAGCGTCGGCTGTCTCTCTTCCCCTCTTGTCCACCGTCGGCTGTCTCTCTCTCTGGAACTCTCCTCTTGTCCAGCGTCGTATCTCTCTCTGGAACTCTCCTCTTGTCCAGCGTCGTATCTCTCTCTGGAACTCTCCTCTTGTCCAGCGTCGTATCTCTCTCTGGAACTCTTCTCTTGTCTAGTGTCGAATCATTAATAGATCTTCTTAAGTAGTGCTGTTATTAATTACAATGATTGTCTTTACAGCTTAGTTACGTATTTGTACGTAACTGGCAAATTTAAACTGTTTATAAAAAAAAATAAATACGCCGTGCTGACGGGCATAAGCTCCCGCTGCACCGTGGATGATTCAAGAAAGAGAACCACTGTAGCTTGTGTGTCCTATTTATACCCATGTCTTGGTCGACACCCTGCAGTGGTACGAAATCGACATGTTAGAAACTGTCTCTGGCATCAGTTCCCCCACTCTTTGTCAAATTCGCTATTTTTTATATTTCTGCGAATTGCAGAGTCCTGTAAGTATACTATTATACTTATCTTATAACTAATTTTATAACACATGTTCACTGTAATTTTGGACGTTGCAACTTAACCCTTTCGATTTGTACACAGTTATTTCACTATTGCACTTGTACGGTGTGTCACTTTCGCGTGGTTTTCGTACACAGTATTTAGTAAGTTTTATTACATTTTATGGTGCTTTTGGATTTTAATTCTTAATTCTAGTTTATGAATAATTACGGAAAAACAGTAATTGTGCAATTATTCATCTTGGGGTGGCAAACTCGCCTGCAGAGACCTGCGTTCACACACACTAGCAAAATACTGGTGTACACACTTTCAGTTACATTTGTGTGTGTGTGCACGTCGATTCAGGTCGAAACACCTGTTCATATTTTTGTCTGAGCCAAGCTTGCAATCCCTGACATCCTTATTTCTAATATATTATTAATTATTTACAGTTTATTAAGTAAATTTAAATTTTTATATTCCATGCTCGGTACATCACTTATTTGTACTGTCGCATTATTCCTCTGCTTGGTAACAAAAAAAATTTAATAAATTTATTTATTACAATTTTTTTTATTTATTTATTTATTTATTTATTATTATTATTTGCAAAAAAATGTAACAAATAATAAAGAATAGTTTTCGTCATTTCACCCTTAATTGGAGTGTAAACAAATGTCTTACCTCCCCTCTTCGTACGCTCACTGCTCGCGGCCTTGTAGTAGGGTGGCTTTACAAACAGCTAATTTTACTGGTTTCATTGACCTCTGTTTTCATGTGTAGAACTTCCTAAATGATGTTGCGTGGAATTTACCAATTTCTCTCTTCTGTATCTCATCATATACGATGAAAGTGTTCTGTCCTACTTGCTGTCTTAATGTATACGGTCCATTATAAAGTCTGAAGAATTTCGTCGCCGTATTATCACTCCGTTTTCCCACTGGATTTGCTTTGAGTAGTATACTTTCTTCCACGTTGAATTGTTGTAGCTTGTGAGTTAGATTAAATCTCTCTACTCTCTTGTTAACCCTTTCTGTTATCCGTTGCCTTGCGTATCCAATTTTCACACTTATTGGTACAGGTGCATTTTGGTTATTAGGTTTGTTTATATATTTAGTCCAAAATCTGGTTGGCTTCTTATCTTCTTCTAATTCCATTGGAGTGTATCCTGTTGCTTCACTATAATTTTCGAAAATGGCTTTTTCAAGAAATGGTAAATATTCTGCCCATTTATTGTGTTGATTATGGCAATATATTCGTAAATATTTACCTAATTCTTTGTTAACTCTCTCAGCAAGGTTTCCTTGAGGATGTCTTATGGATGTGTGTACTGGTTGTATTCCATTTTCCCTTAACGTCCTCTCCCATTTTTCACTTTGGAATTGTACACCTTGATCACTGAGTATCTTCTTCATTTTTCCATATAACGGAATATATTTCTGCAGTAGTATCTTTAGAACAACTTTGGTTGTGGGTCGCATAATTGGGTACAGTCGGACTACCTTGGAAAACATACCAATATGTGCTTCACACCTCGACTTGATCGTGGTAATGGTCCCAGAAAATCCACTGCAATTAGCTCTCCTTTGTTCTCCTTCTGTATACTTTGCATTCCTACATATGTGTGTAAATTCGGCCCTTTCGCCGTTTGACACTCATAACACTTCTTTACTTCCTTCTTTATCTTTCGATACATATTATTAATCGTAAAATCTTCTCGTAGACTCAAATAACATTTCAGAGCGGCAGCATGTGCTAAAGTCTGATGTGCTGGTCGAATTAATTTTTGTAGCATGTCATTCGTTAGTACTATTTTCCAGTCTTGTCTTACTAACCTGAAAAGAATTCCATTTGGTACCTTATAATGATTTGGTAGCTGTTCTTGGTTCTTCATCTCCCTTATCGTCACGTCCAAATCTTGTTGATGTGCAGCAAGTTTTTCAGCATTTGTTTTACTTCATCATTCTCTTTGAATTTAATTGATAACAATCGTACTTCTTTCTTTTCGCTCACATAAACTTCTTCACATTCTTCTTTGATGTATCGGCTTAGTGCGTCCGCTACAATATTGTCTTTACCTTTACAGTATTTAATGGTAAATGAGTATTCGCTAATGGCTAAAATCCATCTTAATAATCGGGCATTTGTTACTTTGCATTTTAATAAAAATGATAATGCTTGGTGGTCAGTATGTATCTCAAAATGAGTACCATAAACATAATATCTGAATTGCTTAAGAGCGTATACTATAGCAAGTATTTCTTTTTCTGATGTGGAGTAGTGTTTTTCAGCTCCTTTGAAGACTCTACTGGCGTAGGCAATAACTCGGTACTCTCCCATCGTATCTTGTTGATATAGTACACTTCCTACTGCGTAGTCACTAGCATCGGAGTATATTACGAATTTTCCTTCTCGTTGAGGATGATGTAACATAATATTTTCGATGAACAACTCTTTCACTTGGTTAAAGGCATCTTGATGTTTCTTCTCCCACTTCCATTTTTTTTCTTTCTTCGTCAGCTCTAGAAGCGGTTGCGTATATCTTGCATATAACGGTGAGAATCTTCTGTAGTATCCTGTGAGTCCTAAAAATGCTCTTAACTCTTTGAGATTTCCGGGTATAGGGAAATTAGTTATGCTGGAAATTTTGATAGGATCGGGTTGAATACCAGAGGATGAAATAATGTGACCTAGGAATTGGATAGAGGTTTTGATAAATTCACATTTGTCTAGGTTAAGGGATATGTACGCTTGCCTAAACTTGTGGAATATCGTGCTTAGATGTTTTATATGTTCATCTAACGTTTTAGATACAACTAAGATATCATCTACAAATATCATGGTGTAGGGTTCCACTTCAGGTCCTAGGGCTCTTTCTAGACACTTTACGATGGCTGCTTAATCCGAAGGGTACTACCCTGTGTTGGTAGCATTTATTTTTATACAGGAAAGCAGTGTACTTTCTATTCTCTTCACGAATTGGAATCCGCCAGAAACTTGAGCGTAAATCTAGCTTCGTCAGATACCTTGCCCCTTCACACTTAGTAAATAGTTCGTCCGCAGTTGGTGCACAGTCATACTCCTTTAATACAATGCTGTTCAGCTCCCTCATGTCAAGGCATAGACGTATCTCTCCATTTTTCTTCTTCACTACCACTAGAGGATTCAGGAAGTTGCTGTTCGATCGCTCTATGACTCCACTTTCGATCATACGCCGAATTTCGAGTTCAACCTCTTCCTCATATCGCACTGGGATAGGGTATGTCTTCCTAACGACTTTTGTAGGGTCTGACACAACTATAGAGTGCTCGTATACTGTCGTCTGCGTCGGCATTTCACTAAATACATCACTATATTCTTCTATTAATTCGTGCAGTTTCTCTTCTTCCTGTTTCGTCATCCCTTCATCTACCGCATTCACATGTCGAGTTGGACCGTATTGTATTTGTGGCTTGTACAAAGTAATAGGTGTTTCACTTACCTTGCACTCTTCTTCCTCGCTGTTCATGTTTACTTCATATTGAACATTTTTATAATTACACATAATTATATTATCATTAATATTAATCTTAGCATTTATTGTATTTAGTATATCGATACCTAAAATTCCATCATAAATCAATTTATGTATAATTATCATAGGGTGTTCTAACTCTAGATTTTTATATGTTAGAGTTACATATGCTTGTTGTTTAACTCTTTCTTTTTTATTGGTAGCTGTTGTAACATTTAAATTATTTGCGGAAAAATTGCAGTATTTTTAAAATATTTCTTGTTGCGTTGAACCCATGCAGCGTTAAGAACAGACAGCTGGCTGCCGGTATCAACTAGCATTCGTATTTTACACCTGTTTATGTTCACAGTCACAATAGGGCATTGTGTTTGCTGCGCTTCTCGCTTTATATCCTGTTCGGTGCTTAATAAGTCTTCCCTAATATCGCAGGGGTATATGTTGTTTATTTTATAATTTTGCTTCCGTTTATTCAGTCATTGTGACGCCTTTGATGTAGACGGTCGGCTGTGGAATGTTACTGTCTCATTCATTCCTTGGCCTTCTCTCTTCAGTTTTTTTTTCGTCGTCCCCTCGTACTGCGGCAACGCGTTTGTCAGCTGGTTTTGAAAACTGTTTACGATTGGATAACCATGTAACGTCTCCTTGTCGTCTAGCTGTATTATTTTGTTCAGTTTCTTTAGCTGTGCGTGTTGTAGTGTTGTACATTGGTGGCGAATAATTTATTTTATAATTATCACGGTGCGGTATAGTGTTTTGCATTGCTTTCTTGTCATCTCTGTGATAATTATGGTGATGATTTGCGTGTTTTTGTTCCCAGTATTGTGTGTTCTTACCTTCATTGATATTCTCCGACTGTGTTACAAGGATTAAAAATTCTTCTATGGTTTTGATCCCTTGTGTATAAACTGCTAACTGGATATCTCGCTGAAAATGGTAAGATAATTTTTAAACAATTTCATACTCTGAAAATTTAGGTTTGAGATGCTTTACACGTTCTGTTTGCGTAATTGTGTATTGTTCAATACTCTGCTGTCCTTGTGCATTGAACTTTCCATATTCGAGTTGATCCCGTACTTGTCGTTGGGTATGTAGATTCCAGTATCGGTTCTCGAATTCTTCACGAAACTCAGCGTACATATCAGCGTACTAACGTTATCTCTAATAATAGAGTACCATTGGCTGGCTGAATCTCTAAGATATCGCGTGACGAAGTCTATCTTCTCGTCGTCATTTATTGCACTCCCAATTTTTCCTATTTCCTTCTCTACTCTTGCTAGGAATTCCATACTGTTCTCCCCTTTACCACCTGAGAACTTAAGTCTGCTCCTTTCTTGTGTTGGTGTAGGAAATATGGTCATTTGGTTATGTCGTCTTCTTAACTCACTTCGTAGCTGGTTCATTTCCTCTTGAATCTCTTCTTTCATATGTGATACGTCTCCCGAACGGTCTTTCGTAGTTTCTTCAATTTTATTCTCAATAACTACAGTACGTGTTTCTATTTCTCTAAGTTTACTGGTATTTACTTGGGATACATTATTAATAGTTTGGATTTTATCATTCTGCTCTCGCGTTATAGTAGTTAAAGTATCATTTATTTGTTTATGCGTTTCTTTTAAATCTTTTCTCCACTCGAGACGTAATTCTTATTGTTTATTTTCAATCCGTACAACTTGTTCATGTAAGGCTTGTTTAAAATTATTCTCTAGAGTATCAATAGGTATGTTGGTGTCACCAATTTTTTCGGTTAACTGCGCATTACTGTCAATTATACTTTGTTTTATTTCAAGATTATCAATTTTTAACTCTTCTAGACTCTCTGTAATTTTTATGGTGTCCTGTCTAAAATTTTCGGACTGTAGCTCTAATTTATTTTCTAAACTTTCTGTTTGTTTTGCTAATTTATTTTCTAAACTTTCTGTTTGTTTTGCTAATTTATTTTCTAAACTTTCTGTTTGTTTCTTATTAGATTCTTTTAATTCGTCTATTCTAGCATTTAAATTTTCTGTCTGTTTATTTAAATTTTCTGTCCGTTTTGTGCTTAATTCATCGACCCAGGCACGCATCATCATCTCGAATGCTTCGACGTCTAAATTACCTTGAGTCGTCATGTTGAAGTATTATTAAAATATTTATTTAATAGTAATTCTTTAAAAATTATTATTGATAACCGTTCCCTACTTATTTATTTATTTCTGTATTTTTATTAATAGCTATTATTAATACTCATTACAGTTACACCTTTTACATAGACAACAATATTATTTGTGGGCGCCAGCTGTGTGATTACACAACAATTTAACATTACATTCAGTTACTGTTTAATATAAATAATAATTACATATTATACATTTTTCATTTAACACACTCTTTATATTTTTTTAGAGCAACCATTTAGCTACGTAAAAAATTTTAATAGTTCAATGATGGGGATCGGGTCATACATTCATGATCTACAATTTATTTCACAAATTTTTTTACATAAATTTAGGCATGTCGTGCCCCACGTGCAGGGCGACATTCTATGCAACGTAATAAATTGCAAATTTAATTTAATTTAAATTTGTGGAGCCCCACGATCTTGGAGCACCAAATTTATGCAACGTTACATATACATAAATAGGCGTGAACGATCTCACGTTCAAGATTGACAAATTCTTTAAACAATATAACATTTAAATTGGGGTTCAGGTGCATCTGCAATAAGAACTCTATGTAACTTGAAACGGTAATTAAAATTTATTTGATACTACAAAAAATATGTGCACATGGCACTGACTTCGATTTTAAAACATTAGTTATTATTTGTTATTATGCCGTAAGGCTTAAGATATATACATCCTTACTGACTAAATATTCTATGCTACTAATTATTATATAAAAGAAAAATCTCATTTTCAGACTACTCAGTCTATTAATATGTTTCAAAATATCAATATTTAAATCTTTTTTTCTATATTGTAACGTACTCAAAATATTAATAGTTATGGTTTCTCAGTACTGTTTCTCAAATATTAATTGTTTTCATTTAAATGCTTTGTAATCATTTTATATCATATTAATTTGAGCTCTTGTTACGTTAATCGTATTTCTAAAACATCTATGATTTTAACTCTACTATACAAGAAACATTGCTCTTATTTTTAAATAAAATATTAATGTCTTTAACTGTCTTTGAATTCTTTGTATGATTAAGATATGAATAAGTTGTCTATCACCTTATTGTCGTTAATCATAGTCGATCATTTTTTGTTCCATCGGTATTCGTCCTCGTCTCGCCTCCAGCGTCGGCTGTCTCTCTTCCCCTCTTGTCCACCGTCGGCTGTCTCTCTCTCTGGAACTCTCCTCTTGTCCAGCGTCGTATCTCTCTCTGGAACTCTCCTCTTGTCCAGCGTCGTATCTCTCTCTGGAACTCTCCTCTTGTCCAGCGTCGTATCTCTCTCTGGAACTCTTCTCTTGTCTAGTGTCGAATCATTAATAGATCTTCTTAAGTAGTGCTGTTATTAATTACAATGATTGTCTTTACAGCTTAGTTACGTATTTGTACGTAACTGGCAAATTTAAACTGTTTATAAAAAAAAATAAATACGCCGTGCTGACGGGCATAAGCTCCCGCTGCACCGTGGATGATTCAAGAAAGAGAACCACTGTAGCTTGTGTGTCCTATTTATACCCATGTCTTGGTCGACACCCTGCAGTGGTACTAAATCGACATGTTAGAAACTGTCTCTGGCATCAGTTCCCCCACTCTTTGTCAAATTCGCTATTTTTTATATTTCTGCGAATTGCAGAGTCCTGTAAGTATACTATTATACTTATCTTATAACTAATTTTATAACACATGTTCACTGTAATTTTGGACGTTGCAACTTAACCCTTTCGATTTGTACACAGTTATTTCACTATTGCACTTGTACGGTGTGTCACTTTCGCGTGGTTTTCGTACACAGTATTTAGTAAGTTTTATTACATTTTATGGTGCTTTTGGATTTTAATTCTTAATTCTAGTTTATGAATAATTACGGAAAAACAGTAATTGTGCAATTATTCATCTTGGGGTGGCAAACTCGCCTGCAGAGACCTGCGTTCACACACACTAGCAAAATACTGGTGTACACACTTTCAGTTACATTTGTGTGTGTGTGCACGTCGATTCAGGTCGAAACACCTGTTCATATTTTTGTCTGAGCCAAGCTTGCAATCCCTGACATCCTTATTTCTAATATATTATTAATTATTTACAGTTTATTAAGTAAATTTAAATTTTTATATTCCATGCTCGGTACATCACTTATTTGTACTGTCGCATTATTCCTCTGCTTGGTAACAAAAAAAATTTAATAAATTTATTTATTACAATTTTTTTTATTTATTTATTTATTTATTTATTATTATTATTTGCAAAAAAATGTAACAAATAATAAAGAATAGTTTTCGTCATTTCACCCTTAATTGGAGTGTAAACAAATGTCTTACCTCCCCTCTTCGTACGCTCACTGCTCGCGGCCTTGTAGTAGGGTGGCTTTACAAACAGCTAATTTTACTGGTTTCATTGACCTCTGTTTTCATGTGTAGAACTTCCTAAATGATGTTGCGTGGAATTTACCAATTTCTCTCTTCTGTATCTCATCATATACGATGAAAGTGTTCTGTCCTACTTGCTGTCTTAATGTATACGGTCCATTATAAAGTCTGAAGAATTTCGTCGCCGTATTATCACTCCGTTTTCCCACTGGATTTGCTTTGAGTAGTATACTTTCTTCCACGTTGAATTGTTGTAGCTTGTGAGTTAGATTAAATCTCTCTACTCTCTTGTTAACCCTTTCTGTTATCCGTTGCCTTGCGTATCCAATTTTCACACTTATTGGTACAGGTGCATTTTGGTTATTAGGTTTGTTTATATATTTAGTCCAAAATCTGGTTGGCTTCTTATCTTCTTCTAATTCCATTGGAGTGTATCCTGTTGCTTCACTATAATTTTCGAAAATGGCTTTTTCAAGAAATGGTAAATATTCTGCCCATTTATTGTGTTGATTATGGCAATATATTCGTAAATATTTACCTAATTCTTTGTTAACTCTCTCAGCAAGGTTTCCTTGAGGATGTCTTATGGATGTGTGTACTGGTTGTATTCCATTTTCCCTTAACGTCCTCTCCCATTTTTCACTTTGGAATTGTACACCTTGATCACTGAGTATCTTCTTCATTTTTCCATATAACGGAATATATTTCTGCAGTAGTATCTTTAGAACAACTTTGGTTGTGGGTCGCATAATTGGGTACAGTCGGACTACCTTGGAAAACACATCGATACATACCAATATGTGCTTCACACCTCGACTTGATCGTGGTAATGGTCCCAGAAAATCCACTGCAATTAGCTCTCCTTTGTTCTCCTTCTGTATACTTTGCATTCCTACATATGTGTGTAAATTCGGCCCTTTCGCCGTTTGACACTCATAACACTTCTTTACTTCCTTCTTTATCTTTCGATACATATTATTAATCGTAAAATCTTCTCGTAGACTCAAATAACATTTCAGAGCGGCAGCATGTGCTAAAGTCTGATGTGCTGGTCGAATTAATTTTTGTAGCATGTCATTCGTTAGTACTATTTTCCAGTCTTGTCTTACTAACCTGAAAAGAATTCCATTTGGTACCTTATAATGATTTGGTAGCTGTTCTTGGTTCTTCATCTCCCTTATCGTCACGTCCAAATCTTGTTGATGTGCAGCAAGTTTTTCAGCATTTGTTTTACTTCATCATTCTCTTTGAATTTAATTGATAACAATCGTACTTCTTTCTTTTCGCTCACATAAACTTCTTCACATTCTTCTTTGATGTATCGGCTTAGTGCGTCCGCTACAATATTGTCTTTACCTTTACAGTATTTAATGGTAAATGAGTATTCGCTAATGGCTAAAATCCATCTTAATAATCGGGCATTTGTTACTTTGCATTTTAATAAAAATGATAATGCTTGGTGGTCAGTATGTATCTCAAAATGAGTACCATAAACATAATATCTGAATTGCTTAAGAGCGTATACTATAGCAAGTATTTCTTTTTCTGATGTGGAGTAGTGTTTTTCAGCTCCTTTGAAGACTCTACTGGCGTAGGCAATAACTCGGTACTCTCCCATCGTATCTTGTTGATATAGTACACTTCCTACTGCGTAGTCACTAGCATCGGAGTATATTACGAATTTTCCTTCTCGTTGAGGATGATGTAACATAATATTTTCGATGAACAACTCTTTCACTTGGTTAAAGGCATCTTGATGTTTCTTCTCCCACTTCCATTTTTTTTCTTTCTTCGTCAGCTCTAGAAGCGGTTGCGTATATCTTGCATATAACGGTGAGAATCTTCTGTAGTATCCTGTGAGTCCTAAAAATGCTCTTAACTCTTTGAGATTTCCGGGTATAGGGAAATTAGTTATGCTGGAAATTTTGATAGGATCGGGTTGAATACCAGAGGATGAAATAATGTGACCTAGGAATTGGATAGAGGTTTTGATAAATTCACATTTGTCTAGGTTAAGGGATATGTACGCTTGCCTAAACTTGTGGAATATCGTGCTTAGATGTTTTATATGTTCATCTAACGTTTTAGATACAACTAAGATATCATCTACAAATATCATGGTGTAGGGTTCCACTTCAGGTCCTAGGGCTCTTTCTAGACACTTTACGATGGCTGCTTAATCCGAAGGGTACTACCCTGTGTTGGTAGCATTTATTTTTATACAGGAAAGCAGTGTACTTTCTATTCTCTTCACGAATTGGAATCCGCCAGAAACTTGAGCGTAAATCTAGCTTCGTCAGATACCTTGCCCCTTCACACTTAGTAAATAGTTCGTCCGCAGTTGGTGCACAGTCATACTCCTTTAATACAATGCTGTTCAGCTCCCTCATGTCAAGGCATAGACGTATCTCTCCATTTTTCTTCTTCACTACCACTAGAGGATTCAGGAAGTTGCTGTTCCATCGCTCTATGACTCCACTTTCGATCATACGCCGAATTTCGAGTTCAACCTCTTCCTCATATCGCATTGGGATAGGGTATGTCTTCCTAACGACTTTTGTAGGGTCTGACACAACTATAGAGTGCTCGTATACTGTCGTCTGCGTCGGCATTTCACTAAATACATCACTATATTCTTCTATTAATTCGTGCAGTTTCTCTTCTTCCTGTGTCGTCATCCCTTCATCTACCGCATTCACATGTCGAGTTGGACCGTATTGTATTTGTGGCTTGTACAAAGTAATAGGTGTTTCACTTACCTTGCACTCTTCTTCCTCGCTGTTCATGTTTACTTCATATTGAACATTTTTATAATTACACATAATTATATTATCATTAATATTAATCTTAGCATTTATTGTATTTAGTATATCGATACCTAAAATTCCATCATAAATCAATTTATGTATAATTATCATAGGGTGTTCTAACTCTAGATTTTTATATGTTAGAGTTACATATGCTTGTTGTTTAACTCTTTCTTTTTTATTGGTAGCTGTTGTAACATTTAAATTATTTGCGGAAAAATTGCAGTATTTTTAAAATATTTCTTGTTGCGTTGAACCCATGCAGCGTTAAGAACAGACAGCTGGCTGCCGGTATCAACTAGCATTCGTATTTTACACCTGTTTATGTTCACAGTCACAATAGGGCATTGTGTTTGCTGCGCTTCTCGCTTTATATCCTGTTCGGTGCTTAATAAGTCTTCCCTAATATCGCAGGGGTATATGTTGTTTATTTTATAATTTTGCTTCCGTTTATTCAGTCATTGTGACGCCTTTGATGTAGACGGTCGGCTGTGGAATGTTACTGTCTCATTCATTCCTTGGCCTTCTCTCTTCAGTTTTTTTTTCGTCGTCCCCTCGTACTGCGGCAACGCGTTTGTCAGCTGGTTTTGAAAACTGTTTACGATTGGATAACCATGTAACGTCTCCTTGTCGTCTAGCTGTATTATTTTGTTCAGTTTCTTTAGCTGTGCGTGTTGTAGTGTTGTACATTGGTGGCGAATAATTTATTTTATAATTATCACGGTGCGGTATAGTGTTTTGCATTGCTTTCTTGTCATCTCTGTGATAATTATGGTGATGATTTGCGTGTTTTTGTTCCCAGTATTGTGTGTTCTTACCTTCATTGATATTCTCCGACTGTGTTACAAGGATTAAAAATTCTTCTATGGTTTTGATCCCTTGTGTATAAACTGCTAACTGGATATCTCGCTGAAAATGGTAAGATAATTTTTAAACAATTTCATACTCTGAAAATTTAGGTTTGAGATGCTTTACACGTTCTGTTTGCGTAATTGTGTATTGTTCAATACTCTGCTGTCCTTGTGCATTGAACTTTCCATATTCGAGTTGATCCCGTACTTGTCGTTGGGTATGTAGATTCCAGTATCGGTTCTCGAATTCTTCACGAAACTCAGCGTACATATCAGCGTACTAACGTTATCTCTAATAATAGAGTACCATTGGCTGGCTGAATCTCTAAGATATCGCGTGACGAAGTCTATCTTCTCGTCGTCATTTATTGCACTCCCAATTTTTCCTATTTCCTTCTCTACTCTTGCTAGGAATTCCATACTGTTCTCCCCTTTACCACCTGAGAACTTAAGTCTGCTCCTTTCTTGTGTTGGTGTAGGAAATATGGTCATTTGGTTATGTCGTCTTCTTAACTCACTTCGTAGCTGGTTCATTTCCTCTTGAATCTCTTCTTTCATATGTGATACGTCTCCCGAACGGTCTTTCGTAGTTTCTTCAATTTTATTCTCAATAACTACAGTACGTGTTTCTATTTCTCTAAGTTTACTGGTATTTACTTGGGATACATTATTAATAGTTTGGATTTTATCATTCTGCTCTCGCGTTATAGTAGTTAAAGTATCATTTATTTGTTTATGCGTTTCTTTTAAATCTTTTCTCCACTCGAGACGTAATTCTTATTGTTTATTTTCAATCCGTACAACTTGTTCATGTAAGGCTTGTTTAAAATTATTCTCTAGAGTATCAATAGGTATGTTGGTGTCACCAATTTTTTCGGTTAACTGCGCATTACTGTCAATTATACTTTGTTTTATTTCAAGATTATCAATTTTTAACTCTTCTAGACTCTCTGTAATTTTTATGGTGTCCTGTCTAAAATTTTCGGACTGTAGCTCTAATTTATTTTCTAAACTTTCTGTTTGTTTTGCTAATTTATTTTCTAAACTTTCTGTTTGTTTCTTATTAGATTCTTTTAATTCGTCTATTCTAGCATTTAAATTTTCTGTCTGTTTATTTAAATTTTCTGTCCGTTTTGTGCTTAATTCATCGACCCAGGCACGCATCATCATCTCGAATGCTTCGACGTCTAAATTACCTTGAGTCGTCATGTTGAAGTATTATTAAAATATTTATTTAATAGTAATTCTTTAAAAATTATTATTGATAACCGTTCCCTACTTATTTATTTATTTCTGTATTTTTATTAATAGCTATTATTAATACTCATTACAGTTACACCTTTTACATAGACAACAATATTATTTGTGGGCGCCAGCTGTGTGATTACACAACAATTTAACATTACATTCAGTTACTGTTTAATATAAATAATAATTACATATTATACATTTTTCATTTAACACACTCTTTATATTTTTTTAGAGCAACCATTTAGCTACGTAAAAAATTTTAATAGTTCAATGATGGGGATCGGGTCATACATTCATGATCTACAATTTATTTCACAAATTTTTTTACATAAATTTAGGCATGTCGTGCCCCACGTGCAGGGCGACATTCTATGCAACGTAATACATTGCAAATTTAATTTAATTTAAATTTGTGGAGCCCCACGATCTTGGAGCACCAAATTTATGCAACGTTACATATACATAAATAGGCGTGAACGATCTCACGTTCAAGATTGACAAATTCTTTAAACAATATAACATTTAAATTGGGGTTCAGGTGCATCTGCAATAAGAACTCTATGTAACTTGAAACGGTAATTAAAATTTATTTGATACTACAAAAAATATGTGCACATGGCACTGACTTCGATTTTAAAACATTAGTTATTATTTGTTATTATGCCGTAAGGCTTAAGATATATACATCCTTACTGACTAAATATTCTATGCTACTAATTATTATATAAAAGAAAAATCTCATTTTCAGACTACTCAGTCTATTAATATGTTTCAAATATCAATATTTAAATCTTTTTTTCTATATTGTAACGTACTCAAAATATTAATAGTTATGGTTTCTCAGTACTGTTTCTCAAATATTAATTGTTTTCATTTAAATGCTTTGTAATCATTTTATATCATATTAATTTGAGCTCTTGTTACGTTAATCGTATTTCTAAAACATCTATGATTTTAACTCTACTATACAAGAAACATTGCTCTTATTTTTAAATAAAATATTAATGTCTTTAACTGTCTTTGAATTCTTTGTATGATTAAGATATGAATAAGTTGTCTATCACCTTATTGTCGTTAATCATAGTCGATCATTTTTTGTTCCATCGGTATTCGTCCTCGTCTCGCCTCCAGCGTCGGCTGTCTCTCTTCCCCTCTTGTCCACCGTCGGCTGTCTCTCTCTCTGGAACTCTCCTCTTGTCCAGCGTCGTATCTCTCTCTGGAACTCTCCTCTTGTCCAGCGTCGTATCTCTCTCTGGAACTCTTCTCTTGTCTAGTGTCGAATCATTAATAGATCTTCTTAAGTAGTGCTGTTATTAATTACAATGATTGTCTTTACAGCTTAGTTACGTATTTGTACGTAACTGGCAAATTTAAACTGTTTATAAAAAAAAATAAATACGCCGTGCTGACGGGCATAAGCTCCCGCTGCACCGTGGATGATTCAAGAAAGAGAACCACTGTAGCTTGTGTGTCCTATTTATACCCATGTCTTGGTCGACACCCTGCAGTGGTACGAAATCGACATGTTAGAAACTGTCTCTGGCATCAGTTCCCCCACTCTTTGTCAAATTCGCTATTTTTTATATTTCTGCGAATTGCAGAGTCCTGTAAGTATACTATTATACTTATCTTATAACTAATTTTATAACACATGTTCACTGTAATTTTGGACGTTGCAACTTAACCCTTTCGATTTGTACACAGTTATTTCACTATTGCACTTGTACGGTGTGTCACTTTCGCGTGGTTTTCGTACACAGTATTTAGTAAGTTTTATTACATTTTATGGTGCTTTTGGATTTTAATTCTTAATTCTAGTTTATGAATAATTACGGAAAAACAGTAATTGTGCAATTATTCATCTTGGGGTGGCAAACTCGCCTGCAGAGACCTGCGTTCACACACACTAGCAAAATACTGGTGTACACACTTTCAGTTACATTTGTGTGTGTGTGCACGTCGATTCAGGTCGAAACACCTGTTCATATTTTTGTCTGAGCCAAGCTTGCAATCCCTGACATCCTTATTTCTAATATATTATTAATTATTTACAGTTTATTAAGTAAATTTAAATTTTTATATTCCATGCTCAGTACATCACTTATTTGTACTGTCGCAATATATATAATTTTTCCGTATATCTTCATTTCTTATATGATCCCTTCTTGTGCATCCCTTAACGCTTCTTAAAAATCTTAACTCTGCTGATAATATGTTGCTTTTATCTCTTTGTTTAGTAATCCAAAATTCACGAATGAGGATTTACAAAATAAATTGAGTATATAACTTTCTTTTTAAATAAATTTATATTTGCCCGTGTAATGTGACACTAAAAATACTAAGAAGAGTTGTCCATTTTCAATTGTTCTTTCTACTTCCGTTGTTTATTGCTGTTTTTTATTGTAACTCTATTCCCCCAACATTAATTTATTTTTGCTCATTGTAAGGTTGTTTAATTAGTATATAATTCTTCAGACAAATAATCAGAAATGTATTATTATGTTAAGGCATAATTTATATATACTGACTGATTACTGCGGAATACCTTATAAATTTCAAAAGAGTATCTCTTCTGATCTTTCCATTCAGTGTTCTTCTTATCGTTCCACACATGTACTTCTCTTATGGTAACCCTTATAATTATCTGATTTCTTTATGATTTGTATTTTACTTCTCAAGGTTTTGAGTACAAATTAAATATTGTAATTCTATTAAATATTAGAGGTTTTTAGTAACCAGATAAATATTTCCATCGGTTTTAAGTGAAATAGGGGCAGAAAACGATTTACATATAAGAAAAATTTAACTAAGTTAGTTTTCTCTTTTTAGTATTACAAACATTTTCTATTTTTGGCAAAGCATATGAAAACTTCCTTTGTATGGAGCAGTAAATTAAAAAAAATTTGTGGAAAACGGTTGACGTCCTCTAACTTTTAGATTAGAAATGTTTCAGCTGACCTGTAGGCTCTAATTTCGTACGACGTTTCACATTCTCTCCATCTAATTTTACTTCTCTTTTTACTGTCTCTCTTTCTCAACTTACAGAAACTTGTAATTGATCATTTCTTTTTCTTGTCGCGACGCAGAGTGTTTATACTCTATTTTACAATTCGGATTATTGTAAACTGAATTTAGTTTATAAATACTAACCTAGATTTTACAAATACTATTACAACACCATATTTTAATATAAACAAAAGAAAAACAGAACATTACAATAACTTCTTAAATTTATCAAACGTATTATACAAGGATCATTAAAAATGCGTATCTTTATAATAACAGAAACTTGAAGACAACAAATGTTATATATTTTATCCCGTAACGTATGTAAATAATTGATCACAAGAATTATTAAGCTGTAATTATGTGTCTTGGTAATCCACAGTTTTTTAGTAGAAATATTAAAAATGCGTATCTTTAGAATAACAGAGACTAGAGGACAACAAATGTTAAAATATTTTGACACGTAACGAACGAAAATAATTGATCATAAGAATTATTAGGCTTTCATTATCTGCCCTGGTAATACACAGTTTTTCAGTAGACTGAAAGTTTATTTTTTTCTCCTTATATGAGTGTTATCTAAAGACTTTCACCTTAGGCTTTCAACTAAGGCTTTGAACTGGTCTACTTGTGGTCTACGTATCGACCTAGGTGTCTTTGAGTTAGGAAGTTTTTACCTTTTCCAGTTTTGGAATTGTTGTAAAAAGTTTACACGCCTGCACATATGCCTACACATTCTATATATATATATATATATTACTATAATACTTATAACTATTTTACCTCAAGATGTATTTTTTCCTTTAGGGACATGTTTCGGGAGATCCTGTTCTCCCATCTTCAACCTTCGCCATCTTGCTTCTGGTCCACCAGAAGCAAGATGGCGAAGGTTGAAGATGGGAGAACAGGATCTCCCGAAACATGTCCCTAAAGGAAAAAATACATCTTGAGGTAAAATAGTTATAAGTATTATAGTATTATATACATCAAGAAACGGACTGTAGCAGAAAGTGATTGAAATATATATATATATATATACAGTATATTGCGATAGAACACAGGATCATGATAACCAATGAACTATGTCTTATGCATGGATGATGAACATTCTCGTGTTTAAATTTGTTTCTTGTTCAAATTGGTTTTTTAGCTAAGGTTTTTGGACTGTATTACCGATAAGAATTTAGAATATGTCAAACTCTTAAAAAATGTATTCGTCATTTTCCTATGTAATGTGTTTGTGAAAGTGTGCGCGGGTGGGCGAGTTATTAACGTTTTTCTATTGTGTCCGTTTTAATTATCCGATTTACATGAGACTTGACCAAGACATAAAATTTAATATTAGCTAAAATTTCCCTACATTCTGTGATCTTCAAATAACTGTTAAATGTGAATTTTTGTTATATGAAATCTCTATTGAAAACTCACTCAGGCGTGAAGTAATAAAATCCTAGATCTGTGCAGGCTTTTCCAATTCTTGCAAAGTGTTGCATGAAGAACTGTTAGTGCCGTGTGCATATTTACCATGTGACTGATAATTGGCCAATTAGGACGCAGTAAAATCATTGAAAATTGTCTGTTGCTATGTGCAGATCAAGGGCATCTTGAGCATTCGTCTAGTAAACGTGTGGTCCGCGTTCAAGAAGTTTCTCTTGCGTGAACACGTAAACTGTGCGAAAGGTGTACAAAAACTTGGAACTCTGTGTGAGTTATTCTACAGACCCAAGTAATTCAGTTTTAATAAATAATATTGTGATTTACAAGTATCCGTGTTAGTCAAGATATCCTCATAGTGAGATGTACCGACCGAGGTAGATCTGGTGACGCGAGGAGACTTGAAGACGTGCCGGAAGGTGTACGCCTATTCACTGCTTTTCATTAAACACCCACGTTACACCTTGAGATAAATAATCTATAACAATATTAAAACATTTTAAAAACCTTTAACAATCATAATCAGTGTTATCGCAGTGAGGCAGTGTTGCAGTTCGTCGAGCAAGTTCAGCGTGTTTATCATCAGGACACCATCCCAGCAGAATCCACGAGGGAAGGGCACGTGAGACTTGCGCATCGACTTCAGCCATCTCGTCGCATCAAATTGGAATATCTTCACTAAAGTAAGAAATTCAGATCTGAAATTTATATAAACTGTTTTCAAACAATATGTCAAAATTTATAACATTTGTGTATGTTTAAAAATATATCGTATGAGCTATTATTCAATTGGTGTTCAATAAATAATTATAATACCTCCAATATAGACTTATTGATTTATAAAACACACACCATAATCTTATGCGCAAGAATTAATTCAATTGTGTTGTGGCAATATATATATATATATATATATATATATATATATATATTTGTATAACACGTGATCAGCTCATTTATTTTTGACAAGAGTGTAAAAATAGAGTAAAATTTACAAAACTATTTCATTGTGTTTTGAAATAACAGTACTGTCATCTAGTTGCCGTTATATTACAAAACGTACTATATACCTGGACTGCTAGACAATACTATACATATACTATAGCCTTTTATATATGTGTATATATATATATATATTGCAACGATACAGCCATAGCTGTATTAGGCATTAATTTAAATAAATGTAAATTTTGTATAATTTGTATAAGTTACGGAGTAAATGGACAGGTCTGAAATTGCAGAAATATTTCATTGTTAGATTAGGGTAACAATTAACCTGTTCCGACACGCAGTGAACACCTGCTCAATTGTGTGTTACACGTGTATCTTTTGTGTGTGTGAGTGAATCAGGCATAGACAGGAAACTCAGCAACCCGCCCCAAGTAATTAATAAAATAATTGTTTTAATTCACTGTGAGAAAACTAATTAATATATGATCAAACCAAAGGCACCAAAGTGTGGGTAAAAATTATAGTTATCCCCAGTGAAAAGATGACGTTAATAGAACACGTTATACGAAGACAGTGCAAAATAAACGTGCTAAAAAATACGCCAATTACCCTAAGACGCTCAAATTTATATAGTGAGTGATTAATCGAAGTAGCTACGATTTGTGCTATCTCGATTCTGTGCAAAACAGTGCTATTTGCTAATAATTGCAAATAGATGAAAAGGTTCGGTAGTGGGGGCTGTCACGAGATACGCAGGTATCGACAGGACGATTTTGGGAGCCGACCAGCGCGGAATCTCGAGAGGGTATAAATTAAGGGTTCGACCAAAAACCCTTCTCTTCATTTCAAGACACATTTGCAGCCGGACATGCTGTCCGTCGGCAAAACAGTTTATATTTTTTATCCTATTACAAGTCGCAGTAACAAACGAAATGACGTTTATTAAAGTCACGACAATATTACGGGAAAAGTTAATACAGCAATAGTTAGTCTATCGAGAGTATATCCAGGAAATATGCTGTGGATCGACGCTGGACTCTAGACGTATCCAGGGAAGCTGCCGTACATCGACGCTGGACCCTAGATGTATCCAGGACCACGCCAGAACAAGAGGAATGGAAAATTAACTCTAGACAACGCTGGAACCCCGGACAACAGTCGTAAGAGCATCAGAAATCGAGGTGACATGCTTAATGCATTTTAAATGATTTATAAAAACAAAAGTGCTCATAAAGACGATTTCAAAAGACAGCAAATTGAAACAAAGAAAGTTTATATTTAGTAATAATATGTTAAAATGTAAATAAATGTTTAGTCGTAAGAATGAGCGATCGCATATACATAAAAGCAGTAATAAATGAAAGAGAATTTAAATTAAAGATAGTAGAGTTTATTATCAAAATAAATAGTAAAGTAATTAGATATTTGAAGTATAGAAAGATTAATTTAAAGTTAAATATTAAAACAAAAGCCAGTCTACAAGAAATTAATATAAAGTTAAATTGAAATCAAAACATTGGTATAGACTGAGCGAGTAGAGGTCAGATCTGAGATAAGACAATTTATTTCGATATAAGAATATTTTAATTTTATAATAAATTAGTAAAAATTATTTAACATGTTTAGATATAAGATTAACATGTTTAGATATAAGAATTTTTTAAATATGTGTAATATTGCATATCGTGAGATATAAAAACTAAATAACGAGCAATATCGTGACCGACAAATTAATGATGTTTATGAATAATTTTAATAATGAAAAAATAATAAATATGAGTTTTTAATACTGATAATAAAAATACTCTTATTATATTTACACCTGAACCCCAAATACACGTACATGTTGTTAGTAATGTTATATAAAGTGTATGAGTTCAATTAATGTACCAATTAAATTGCACAAAATATATAATTTGTTATATTTTTTTGTCTCCCTTGACGGTGGCACGACACGCTTACATTTAATAACATTGTATCGTTGTATATAAAAATGGCGCTCCACAAATTTAAATTATATTAAATTTGTTATAATATATATATGAAATGTTATATTGTCAATATCTACAAATATTTTATCTCGCCAACATGTTGCTTACGTTCTTGTTTGTGTGATTGTTTTCGCGTAGATGTATTAAAACTGTTTAAATATTTACACTTGATAACATGCACAATAGTAAAAGGCAATGAACAGTTAACAATTTTATTGTTCTAACGATAACCGCTGTTCTTAAACTCCTTAAGCAGCTATGTTCATTGTTCATGTTTATACTGTTCCCCACTCGATCAGCGCGCTTTCCTTCACTTCTCTTAAAAAAAAAAAAAAACAATTTCTTTTGCGTACTGTCATGTGTACTGAAAAAGTAAAGCTTTGCTACTGTCACAATGTCTGAAACAAATAAAGGTAACCTAGTTTCCTCGTGCATTTATAAATAGCATAATATATGTCAAAGCAGCAACACACACAGTATATAACAGTTTATACTGCACACTCATGGCATTATGTTGCTGAGATAAAGCTGGGCTTCACGTTTTTCTTTATAACGTAACAAGTGCAAGTGCTTTTGATGATTTCATTCCTAATTGAACTTTTTATGTAAGAAACTAGTACGAAAAATCAAATGATCTATTTCGACCTGGCATGTGAACGAATATATTCACATATAAATCATAGATTAAAACATAGATAAATAGGTAGGTAGATAGATAGATAGATAGGGTGAAAGAGAGAGAAAGGGAGTATACTGTAAAGAATGTGTTGTGAAAAATAACTGTACAAGTGTTAAACGAAGAACGTACTAGTATTTGTTAGAAGAAATATATTATGGAGAACAGGATATGTAAATGACGTTTGTCTCATTTAAAGTAACGCATGCTTTCTGTGTATTTTTTGTGCAGTATGTAGAACATTTACTTAAAACTAAAACTCGACTAAGTCTGATTAGAAATTTTGTATTTGTCAGCAGAAGAAAATTAGAATATTTTGTGTTCAGTTATATATCTCAAGATTATCTGAGTCATATTTAAAAACTTTCTGATAATACTAAAATTTTATTGAGAAGCTGGAATGTTTATAGGTTTCTAGTAGGCTATAATAATAAACAGAAGGATAGTTACGCTTCCTGACTCTTGTTTGTTAAAACAATTGTTTTGTTTTGTCTATTTCAAGTTTTAAAACATTTTATTCTAGAACGTGTAATGCGGTATTGGAACTTGATAACTTTAGCCAGACGTTCTACTTAAGAGAATTGTTCTTCTTTTCCTTCTTCTCCTCCTTCTTCTACTTCACTACATGGTTTGGGCTATAGCCCTTTCCGACTTCACAGAGTCCCTGACCTTTCTTTCCAGGGTCTTCCACGATCTCTCGTCCCCACTGGCCTATATTCAAACGCTTGTTTAGAAATAGCGTGTCTACCATGCTCCCCACATTCCTTTATTCTCTCCAGAACCAACTGTAATTTTAGGTACTTCCTTATGTCGCTGTTTTGTAGATGACCTCTCAAACTATATTCCTTATCTGCTCTTAAAAATTTAATTTCTGAGGTCTTTTTTTTTTTGAAATACCTTTTTTGCAGGAGTGTCCATGATTCATATCAATACATTAAAGTCGCCACAGAAACGACTATATAGAACTTTAGCTGTGTCTCCCTCTGCGTTTTATTCTTCAATAGTCGTCTGAATTTTCCACAGGTATAACTAAATTTTCTTAATTTTCCCTCGATATTGTTGTTCTTCTTATATGAGATATCATATCCCAAATAATTAAAATGTGATACCTGTTTCAAAACATTATTGTCATATACAATTTTGGCTTCTACAGGGGTTTTTCTAGGAGAGACATTACTTTTGCCTTAATATTTGCGATCTACAGAACTCTTATTCGACACGTGTACCTTAGAGAATACGTGTCAAACACTTGTGTCTAATTAAATGTTAGACGTTGTTTTTTTGATTGGAAACAGTGAGGAGTGTAAGTAATGTTTTGATTGTTATTGACAAACACTAACGAAGAACGCAGGATTTAAATACCATCCAATAATTGAAGTGGTAAGCAAATTAATATAACTTAAAATACTATGGAACTTTATTCTATGTTTCGTTTTGTTTTAGATTTTTCGACGAAGAAGGAAGCTTTCTACTATATTAAATATTTTCTTTTCTTTACTTTTCCGTTCCATCGAGTTCTATAGAGATGAGATGTCAAACTGTCAAGGTTCTGAAGGGTGGGATAAAACACGCGTGAATTATATAACACAAGCTAGAGAGCTTTAGGAATTTCCTGTCAGTTGTAGTTTCCTTTGCGGGACTTTGTTATTTTGCACTCAAAGTGTATCTTAAATTTTTATGAGTACTACATAAATACTATTATTTTATTAGTTTTCTGCCTACTTACACCACAATATCACACATTTTATAATAGGATTAAGCAAAATTACGAGTTTATATTATAACAAACGAGTTATTATAGTAGGAATAAACTTATTTTAGTACCAAGCAACGTTTCCGTTAAATATATGAAAAATATATATTACTAACCGTCTGTGACTTATCGTATTTGATGTCCCTTCTTATTACGACATGTTTCAAGACTCTTGTCCCATTGTCAAGCATAAAATTTATAGCACATATCAGATATGTTTGTCAAACGTTAAAAACCATGTCATGATGGCTACATGCTACAAATTTTATGCTTGACAATGGGACAAGAATCTTGAAACATGTCGTAATAAGAAGGGACATCAAATACGATAAGTCACAGACGGTTAGTATAATATATTTTTCATATATAACAAACGAGGCTTAGAATCTCATCACAAAAGAAAGCCAAACAAAAAATAAATCAGTATTACTAGTGAGGCAATAATAATAGACAATCCATTTTATAGTATCAACGGTTTTGTGTTGTAATGAATGTGAGGAATCTATAAATTCTCAGTAAATAAATTTTTAGATGATGAGTCATCAATAATAGTGTCATTAAAGAACTTTTTACAAGGACGGTTTGGAAAAGGCTTTACTTATTTTTAGTTTAGTTTACCAAAAGAAACAATTTCAGATATGGCAACAGTGTCAGTTAGAAAATATTTAACTTACATTTTAATAACAGCAATTAAACAACTTTTATCAACATTTAAGTTGTAAGACAATTATTAAATTAAGTTTTTTAAGTCACTAAAAATATTGTCCGTCTATCTCAAAAATAGTAAAATCCACCTATTAAAAAAATTACAATAATTTTCAATATAAACAATAATTAAATATTTGATATTTTCGTTATTAACTTTCCTATAACAAAACTTTCTTATACTCTGTTAACAGGTAGCAAAGTTTTGATTTACTCAAAGCGTTTTGTTTTGTTTTACGTTTTGTTTATTATAATTTTCGCGGTGAAGAGTTTGTGAGGATCGGTAGAAAAATATAACACAAATATTAACTTATTTGTATCGACCTTTCAACAATGTTTATTGTCATCATCAGGATCTGTGTATGAATAAAAAAGAAATGTCAATCACAACAGAACAATTATGTGAGTGAACGTGTTTGTGTATGTGAGTGTGTGTGCGCGTATGTACAATAATACAAAGATACACATACGCGCAAATTAATTATTAAGACAATTTGAAAGTATCCTTTATGAGGCCACAACCGAACCCACAATCTGTGCATATCAGGTTTTGTTGCTACCGGGCATTACATGTTAGTGAACGACCTGTATTTGTAAAATTTCCACATATTTTAAACATAACGTGGTCTCTAAACTAAGTGAGATTTAGACTTACCATCAATATTCTTTCATTATTACCTAACACTTGTTTACAAAAATAAAATCTTTGAGGCTACAAAGACACATTGAACACACAAAGGCACTACACTCCACTACAGAATCCACCTTTGCACACCACCTCATTGAAACAAACCGCACATACAAAAACATCGACAATAACATGGACATTCTATACGTACACACAAAAGGCCGAAAACTAGACACTCTAGAACAATTGGAAAGTGACGGACAGTGCTCCCAGCGGCAGCCTCTGAAGAAGCTTTTTTAAAAGCGAAAACCGGTTAATGCTATAAGGTAAAACTTTTACGTGTTTACCCATAAAAAACTTCTATCTTTGTTATTTCTACCCATTTATTTCAACCTTCGTTATTTAGGAAATATACAAACACACGAAAACACATAAAAATGACATCCTAAACCAACAGAAACAATTCGAATCACATGCATTATTCTAACATATGACACCCCACACACACACAACATCGATCTTTCAAAAGTCGAACCATCGCTAAGAGCAAGACGGAAAGTGCCCCCAACGGCAGCCCCTGAAGAAGCTTTTTAAAAGCGAAAACCGGTTCAGCCTATAAGGTAAAACTTTTACGTTTTTACCCGTAAAACTTTGTGTTCCGAGTCGGTAGCGAATTAATGATATTTACTATTTAATGTTTGTTCAGGCAAATTGCTGACATTAACGGCATTAGTATTAATTAACTGCTTTACAGTTACATAGCGTGATATTCAATTAATTATGCACCCCCCAAATACACACACACACACACACACACACAAACACAAACACAAACCTCTGTTATCACAATCGTTAATGAAAATTGTTATTGTAATTATTAGCATGTTTATAATTTTGAATGTCATTTTCAGAACTACTCATATGTTATACGTCAAAACGTAACTTAATAAATTAAGATAGTAAACTATTTTATAAATATATTTATAAAATTTGTAATAGTACATTAGTAGCGTACTGTACTGTTTTGTAAAATCTGACATCTGACAGAACTTCATAATTTAACATCAAGTTGCTACACGGTTCATAACGTGTCAATTTAATACATATTGTATTAATACTGCCACATAAGAGAACAAGGAGAAAACCTAAACGTTATTTTAGCATAGGTATATTACGTAATTATGGTATTTTAATTGTTGAAAATTTGAAGCGTTCGGGATATGGTTAGTGAAATAAACACGGGTTATGTAATTTTTGAAACGGAAAAAGTGTTTTTTTTTAGTGTAGTCATTAGGTATGATTATGATCATATCATGCAATTGTTTTAAAATTATAATTTTAAGATAATTTATTTTTGTATGTTTCCAAACTGTTGAAATTTGTTAAATGTGTTGTATAAGGCTTTCCAAATAAACATCTCGGTTAACATTTTGTGGTTTATATGAGCAGTTCCGTTTGAGTTGTTAAACAGGACCGTGTAGAAGTACAAAATTGCTTTGTTGTTCGTCGGGCAATGTTGTACGTGTACCAACACGAAGTTAAGATCGGGTAAAGTCCCTTCTGCATAACAATGTGTTCAATACTCCCATCGTATACATACACACCCTTCGTATGTGTTTGAGTATGGACGAGGGTACGACGTATTGTCTGTAGTTACGTGTGTAAACTATGTATGTTATGAGGATACGTGTTTACGTGATCATCCTCTTGCTTCGTGTAATTAGAATTCTGGGTCAAACATGAAGGAGCAATAGTTCACCGTATACAAGCGTCACTGTATCACATTCTCGGGTAAATGATGTTGCGAGCCGATCCCCTATAGCAACGATAATACTAATAAATGTAGTTCGTTAGTAAACGTTACACATTACTTCGAAGAGGATGTTCTAATTACGAGCCTTTAATAATAATTATAAAACCGTTTTAAATACTGTAAGCACGAGTGGTATATTATTTGAACGAAGGAACACTTACAATAACATAATACCGCCTTTGAGAGATGGTAAACATTTGTTCCGTAGGCAAATAAACAAAGAATCGAAACATTTTAGAGGTGTTAGTAATAGAAACGAAAGAAAATTGTAAAATAAACGCTTATGTCTGGACCAAATAAAATGAAGGCAGATGTAAAGTACTTAAGGCAGATGTCATGTGTTAAGTTCAAGACGTTTGACCTACGCAAAAACAGGAATGTTAATAAATTAAAATCATTTAAGCGTGTATTATTTGTTAGTGTTATAAGTTTATGCGTTATAAGCACAGAGTGTTCCCAGAAGGTGATGCCAAACTTCTAGGAATGTTCTACTTTTTAAACTGAAAGGAAAATTTTCAATAGTGTAATGCTAAAAAAAGCTTCGTTTCACGCCTGTGTTTTTTTTAAGAAAAGTGAATTACATCCTAACGTAATAAGATATGGATTTCAAATTCACTACACACGGTAGGATTGCTATTTCTTATGAATTCAAACGAAACAAAATTTTACGTTAAAGTTTGAGAATAAGGTTGATAGCGATATTTCTTTTAAATTCTGAATTCCTTTAAAATCTGTAATTACAATAAAAACTTGCATGACACATAAAAAATTGTATTCATTTTCTTTCTAATCCAACTATATCTTGTTTATAGAATCAGTATGAAAAATAGCTGAGTTAAAACATTTCATTCTTAACAAAACATTTTGACTACTTTTCTTATGGAAGCTGCATATTTAAATTTAGTTATTGCACCAAATCTATCAACTATGAGCTGTTTTTTGTTAAACCATCTAATAATAAAATCATGGTTAAGAAAATATTTTGTTTTAAATAACAAATTTAGTTCATCTGACCAAAAAATAATAAGAGATAATTTTACGTTTAAATGAAGCATCTTATTGGTTATAAAAGTAGACTGAGAGTTTTTTAAAAATATATCATGCATACTCAAAACAATGGTTTTATAAGCAGAACTATAAAGTGTTAAGAAAAAATATAGTTTTAACAAACGAATAAAGTTTACAGTATCGTGTAATTAAAATAATGCATACCGCAATAAAATTATAAAAATATAAAAAATCTGAAGTATTTACTGATATTTTTCAAACAAATTTAAGGACTTTTACTTTATTAAAAACTAGACAACCCAACAAGTGTTCAATGCGATTCCCTCTCATATCGGCATAACATTGCAGACACCTTCTTAATAATTGACCATGCTCACTACTTTGGAAACAAAAGTAAATAAACAATTTCATATTTTTTTTTCATATGGTATTTGTAAATTGTACAAATTTAACCAGTTTCTAAAAATTTTTAACAACGCAGTAAAAGTACATGCTTGTTATAAGAGAAAACGTTTTAGTTATAATAAAAAATTAACTCAGTTATTTTGATCCAAATTCAATAATCAATATATAGTTGAATTAAGGATAAAAAAGGAATGTTTTTAATAAAAAAATTTAGTTATATTTATGTATAAAATTTACAATTACAAGTCCAATTACCTATTATTTACAAATTTTTAAGTAAATATCTTGATTTGTTTTATACATATTAGAAATGGCAAACTTATTGTCTATAACAAATTTTAACTTTATCAAAAGAAACGCATGCAAGCATAAAGACGCAAATCGAAGGATTTTTCAGCATATCGTATTGAACATTTTCGCTTCATTTTAATAATTATAATCATTTTTCAACTGGGCACCACCTTTTGGTAATATATTGCGTATATAATATATTATATTATCAAATGATAATTTACTACATAAAGATTTTTTTTATATTGTTATGACTACATTTTTCATCACGCACGTTGAACAGATTACTCGGAGGGTCCTATATACATAATGTTATAACAGCTGAATTAGTGAAACCTGAGACATATACAATTACAGGTAAGAATAAGTAGTATGTATAATAGTGTTAAAAATAAGATACATACACTTGCAGAAGAACTTGTCATTTGATAGTACAATGTTACAAAATAACAGTAGACTACAATTTTACATAAAAATTCTGGAAGAAACACAAAGAGTTACAAGGAAATTGTATTATAAGGAAAGAAAGAGAATACAGGGAAATATATAATTTGTTTGTTATAAATATTTATTATGTATAAATTTTTAACAAAAATAAATATATATCATTATTATAACATAAATAAATAATTATAACATATAAATAAATATTGACATGTATAAAAATAAATATTACAAGTATTTTATTAGGTATAAAGAAATTATATATGAAGGATATTCAGAAAATAAGGTGTATTGTTTAAATATTGTCGCGTTATCTTTGTGATCTTGCAGTTGTGCATGCACGATGAGTTTGTTATTCGTTGGCAAGGTAGTAACGCTAATTGTAAACAATGAGTAAGATGAGTAAGCTCTGTTGGACGCGTTTATAATGTCGTAGAAAGTTGAGACTCCCACCGAGAGTCAAATAAAGGGCATGACTGGTTTCTTGAATGCAAAAGGCTTTAAACCGGGTGAGATTCAGCGTGAAATTTACAATGTTTATAAAGAAGCAGCAATGAATGCTTTGAAGAAACGAAAATGAGTACGATTGTTTAATGAAGAACGCAAAAATGTTTATAAGAGTAAGCGGAGTGACCGTCTTCAGTGAATGACGACATGCCGTGGACACGTGAAGAGAAGTTTACAGAGATCAGACGACGTGGCTGAGAACAGACGAAAAACGACCACTGACGTTGCTCTCCCTTGTTTTCCAGAAATTTCACAACCACTCCTTAAGAAATTTTTTCTCAGAAAGAAGATAGTGGATATTGTCTGCACGCTGGTTTCCGAAGGTGCTTATGAAACGACACAAAAATAAAGGACAGGAAAGTCTATTGTCTTGTTTAACACAGTTTAGAGAGAGATGACATTCTGAGCAGAGTAGTCGCCGGGGATGAGACATGGTTGTCAAGCAGGCACCCCTCTGAATCAAGACAACAATCCACTGAGTGGAGTTTTCCGTGGTGGCCAGCGACTGGATAACGACGACGAGGTCAAGCAAGCTGTTCATACGTGGTTCGAATAAAGGTCGGAAAATTTCTATCACAAATGTATACAAAATGGTGTTCCGTTATGAAAAAAAGATTCAAAATGATGGAAAATATGAAGAAAAGTAGTTGAAGGTGTGTCATTAAAACGGCAATAAAAATGCTTTCTAAATAGATTCCATTTTTTTTGTATTAACTAATTGGAACTTACTTTCCAGAACGTCTTTCGTTATACATCTGTGTCGACGAGCTTCATGTCGTATATGCACATATATAGTGTTATTAGTGTATTTCGATACAGTTCATTTTATTCTTAACATTGTAAACATTATAACAGCCAGATATCTTCAAACAACATAATTTTAATAAGCACTACTTCATGTAGTTTGAAAACGCTCAAGAAATGAACAAGAAAATACAAATTACAGGATAAATATCAAGAAGCTTTGGTGATAGAAGTGATTCACATACATTTAAGTTTTTAATATTTCTCAGTGACCGGCTAAGGTCACTATTTTCTCCATTTTTGTCAGTAGTTTGACACAAATAAATGTTTATCTCTTCACATTTTTATTTTGCAGTCGAAATTAGCCTTAAAGCAGATTATTTTGATTTAGCTGTTATAATGTACTATGTACAGAGTTTGATATTTCATAAAATATGGTCAAATACGTAACTAGGTAGCTACTACAAAATAATACTTATAATACTTGCTGGCGATCAATTTTGATTTTATGTGATAATTATTATTTTATAACTGGTGTAGAGGGCGCGCGTTATCACATTATGTTAAATTTTATTTTAAAACAGAAACATTTGGAACTTACAAAACTAACAGTTAGCAGGTTTGTCTGATTTCGTTACTAGTATGTTCAGTTCACTGAGCGGAAAAACGATTTCGATAAAACAAATCAGACTGCAGAATGTGTAATGGAGCGGAATACGCGATCTGGCATGCGTGCGCTGTATTTCTCATCACCCTTCCCACTGTCTCCACTTTTCCACCTACTAACGGTCTACGTGATCGAATATTAAATGAAATTTACTTTAAAAAGCTCACTACGCGAAACTAGAAATATATTTAGAGCAAAATGCAGAAATACATTGTAATAATGAATATTAACTTTTCCATTACACTATCGTCTAATACTTTGCTGATATTACCTGACAAGAGAACAGTAAAATTTGAATTTCTTAGGAATACTTACTGCTAATTATATTTACGTTACTATTAGTCTCTCTTGTTCTAACATTGTAGATAATTTCCTCACAGAAAATTAAACGGTTAAAATCATATCTCACAGAGAGACCTATTAAAAAACCTCTAAATCGCCTTAAATATTTTCATATTTTTGTCTCTTGTGATTTTCTTCTTATTTACAAAATTCTAATTTCTAACGTTACACATTTTTATAGTTTTCAAATTCCATCTTAGATTTTGAACCTTTCTATTCTTGTTTATTTGAAACAATGGTAAAAGAAGATTCTCATTCATTTGCTCATAGCTCCATCGTTGTTCTTTTATAATATCTAGAACCGTGGTATCTAACTTAAAAGTGTCTGAGGGTCACAACTCAGGAACCTATCGGCGAGCCGCACCATAAACGACAAAAGTTTGACAGTTAATGTAAAAATAAAAAAAGGCATATTGCGAAAATACAATCATATGTTGTATTGTGAATTTAATAGATAAAACAATATTTAAATTAAATTTATAAATATGTAATAAATAAGCAGGTATGAGATAGAAAGCTGAGTTTATGTTACAAATAAGGAATGTAGACAGACAGGAACTGACCTGAACACTCACACAACTGTCGCTGAGAGTGTGTACAGTAGTAAGTGACGTGTGTGAGTCAGGCCAGTTCGAGCATGAAAATTTGCAATCTTACCCTGAATAATTGTCAAAATACAGTTTTATTGAATTATAAGAAAACCATAGATGGTAGGAAAAATTCAAAGACTCCAAAATATGTATAAAATTAATACGCATGTGTAGTGAGAAAACGGCATGAAAAGGACGCGCAGTGCGAATTCAGTGCAATTTTAAGTGCGTAGTAATTACACGGATTATTCTATTACGATGGACATTACGTTAGACATATGTAATTAAATCATCCATCGTTAGAGCACCCTGTAGTCCACATTAGACTTTGCCATTGCCAGAAATGTGCGAAAATATGAAATTGACGAGAGTGGGAGAACTGACGCCACTGAACAATTTCAAACTGGCAGAATTCTGTCCCAACAGGTGCTGTACGATGCTCGATTATAAATAGGGCACGAGAGAAACCAGCCCTTCTTCTCAATCAGTCTTCAGTAGCGGCGGGACGCTCTGTCCGTTGGCGACGCGAGTTTTTAAATTTTGTTAATTGAACAGTAGATGCGGACGGACGCAATGTTCATCATAAGTGCCAAACAGTAACTGTTAATCTGTTTCGGAATACGAATAGAGAACATATTTTACGATGTCTACACACACAAACGTCCGTCAGTCAAGACAAGCTACTATGTTACATCATGCAGAGGAACGCTATGTTGAACAATAGAGGCGTCTGCTAGAACGACAGCAGCTGGTGCAGAGCAACCTCTCACACTATCCTACATCATCCAGATGGGACCATGATTGACGAGTAACTGGAGGACGACAAGTGGAACCTGGGGACGGGCAGGGAACTCCATCAGAAGAGGACCTACGGATCAACGGAGGACATGAGTATGAGCTACAAAATCGAAGTGACAGGTAATCCATTTATACATTTTAAATGAGAGACTAAAGACATTTAAAAGACATTTTAAAATTTAAACATGAATAAGAGTTTTATGTAAAATGTAGGTAAAGAGGTTTAGAGAGAATTTGATTTAAATTTATTAAAATATTTTCTTTGATGTTTAACAATTAAATTTAGTCAATTTCAATTTTATTTTAAAGTCTGTAAAGAAATCAATGATTACTATGTATGCAATACATAAATTAACGTAGTTGAAAGTTATATATAAAAAAAAATGAAACTGCAGTAAAGCACACTGTCAGACTGAGCAGTCGAATTTTAATATTAACAGATAAGTATTTAGACATAACTTTGTTACTGTAGAATACAAAATTTATTTAGTGATAAATGTATTGCAACATTTGAACGTTTCAAGCGAACAATAATGAATATTTATGGCGAAGTAAGTAAGATCTTTAAACACGCTTGTGGTTTATAAATAAAATTATGAAAACTCGTTACAATTCAATCAATGACTACTCTTATTACCATTACACCCAAACTCCATTAATTGGTACACTTTACCAGTAATGTTATATAAATTTTGGCACTCCAAAAATTAAATTACATTTAAATTTGTAAATCGTAGTGTTATAAATAATTGGCGATCCAAAAGCGTGGGGCTCCTCAAACGCAAATAAATTTGCAACCTGTGTGTTGTTGTATAAATAATTGTAGCCAATAACGTGTGGTTTTACAAATTAAATTACATAAATTTATGTTAAACAATTTGTGTAGTGTTATAAATAATTGGCCATGAACGTGGGGCAACCCAAGACAATTTATATTAAATTTGTAATTTGTCTTGTTATAATATTTCATAGTAAATGAGTAAAATGAAGTAATTCACATACTTAACATTGCTTACTTACTGCATATTTTTAACTTTACAGTTTTTATTACGTTAGTATATTAGCGAAGACGGAGAAAAGTTGTTAGACATTGCATATTTATATCAAACTACTCAATTTAAAAATTGAGGTCGATTCGTTTTAGCCACTGAAATAGGAACTCACATCGAGCTGAACACATTTAAACGTAATGTTCAATAGTGGATACGACTGACTATGAATCAAGGACGAAACATATGGGCAATCGCTATGTTTTGTCTAACCGATGAAAAGAAGGAAATAGATTAGGAGTAGTCTTGTGATGTGATGAAAATAAAAGAGGACAAGAGCAAAAACGCATTCCATTAAACAAATAAAATGAATTCTACTTCATGTTTGTTAGGTAATTTTTGAAACAGTTTTTCATCAGTTTCTCTTGTACGACCATTTTTTAGTTAAAATAATACTTCAAATCGCATTTACTTATTATAGTATATAGATTAATTATTAAATTTGTTTTCCAAATAAGGTCACCGGCTGTTACTTGAATATCACTCATATAGACTTAATATAACTTAATATCACACACTTAAAACACATACACATTTATTTGACAAATGTAACAAAAATAAAAATATATAATTAAATGCTTTGTCAAGGCTACTGTCTAATTATGTAGAGTCTTTCTGATTGCCGATGAGGTCTTAAAAATCAATAAAAATTTAATTTCATTTTAAATAAAAGTAGTTTGCCTCAGTCAAAACTCAATAATATTATTTAATTCGGGAATAAACTAACCTATTTTATAAGTGACTGAAACAATAAATAATTTAATACATCGTAAAATAGAAGGCAATGTTTTTACTGTTGTGTTAATTTAAAATTCGTGAGCTTACAAATCGTTTCTCTTAAACAGCAGTGAGATATGCAACTTAGCGATAATTACAGTTTTTAGACTGGAACTGATTTTTAGACATGCAGTAAGCGTACAGTCATTAATTTTATGTTTCGAGTAAAAACGATAATTTTATGTATTGTGACGTAGCGAGGCGAAGATCTGCTCTCGGCGCTAGCCGAGACGTGACACGAGAAGGAGAGGCGAGCCAATCAGGGACCAGCGGCCGAGATGTGACCATCTAACGTGCTTGAGGCGAGCCACACAGGGACCAACGGCACTCAGATAGGTTCATGGCACACGACCTGTCAGGGCATAAAAAGGGCGCCGCTAGAAATTTTGGCGCACGACACGAGACACTAGGAGACAGAGAGACAACGACACTGGACCAGCTCTTCAACAGGACGTACCTCTCTCTAGACTGCTCTCTCCTGCCTGTACTGGAAGCTGCCTCAGCTTTGCTGCATCGCCCACCTCGCCTTTGGACGAGGAATATTGCCCTCTCTACGTGGGAACAAGGAGCCAGCTGCTGTCGGTGAATTAAGTAGCTGGTACAAGTGGCAGCTGGCAGAAGACCTTTTTAGGACCACCTTCGCCGGATACCATCTGCTGGCAAGGAGTAAAACAGGACTGCTCTGGGCTCACCTAGTGAGTGCCGTACTTCAGTGCATAAACCCTAACCTGCTCGCGACTGTTAGGTAGCGCTGCCCCGGACGATCCTTGCAAGCCCCCACCAGTGGTAAGCGAGCTAGGATATCGCCGGGGTAAAGGGGCCAGTGGACACCAGTCTTGGTAAGGACTGGTATTCAACGAAGCTGGTCGTTAGCCCAGCTCCTCCCGCATCGTCGTGAGCAGGGAAGACGCGCGGGTAATCCGGCTTCGGCCGGACCCGAGATCCCTGGCGTCTGGCAGTGACTGCCTAGCAGTCTCTGCCCGGCAGCCGCCGCACCTGGCCAGCATGCCTTCTACAGGCAACGGCTCAAGTGCCGAGTCGCTCGGCTCTGCCTTGCTCCATCTGGGCGACTCGCCTGAATCGCCTCGGGCGATGGAGACGGACGATCCTCTCCCGAACCCACTACCCCCTCTTCCGGCGGACGAGTCGGGCAAATTCGCGACCGTTGGTCGGCGTAATCGTCCGGCTAAGAAGCCGAAGAGGACCCACACACCCGGATCCACTTCCTCTCAGACCTCGGCCATGGATATCGGACCTTCTCAGGGCCGACAGGACGCGGCTCCGACTGCTTCGGCAGCAGCTCCGGCTGCTGCCGCTGTTGGTCGCGCGCCGCCCCTGTATGTCCACAGCGTGACCAATGTCGCCGCCTTATACAGACGGCTGATCGCGGCCCACGGCCTGTCAGCCGACAAGCTTGACCTAAAGCTGCTTGGCGGTGATACGGTCAAGATTGTCGTCCGCCAGCTCGAGCACCATCGCTTGGTCGAGGCCTTCCTCCAAGCGCACAACCTCCAGTACCATACCTTCTCTCCTAAGCGAGTCAAGCCCTTGTCTGTAATTTTACGAGGGCTTGACGCGCACACCGATCCCCAGGAGATCCTCTTGGAACTCCGAGACCTCGGGTACCCAGTGCAGGCAATTTTCCGCCTGTTCACGCACTCAGAAACCCGAGTACCTCTCCCGCTCGTCCGTCTCCAGCTCGAAAAGGGCGAGGCTGCAGACAAAATATTCCAACTGACGCGGTTGTTTGGCTCCCGCGTCAGGGTGGAATCCAGTCGTCCCCAGGGCAAGCTCGCGCAGTGCCACCGGTGCCAGAGGTTCGGCCACCATACCGACGTCTGCCGCAATGCCCCGGCCTGTCTACGTTGTTCGTTGGGACATTTAACTCAGGCCTGAACTGTGGCAGACAAGTCCAAGTTCCGCTGAATTAATTGTGGCCAAGGCCATGCAGCAAGTAACGTAAACTGCCCGGTCTACAAGGCGGAGCTCCTGCGGAACCAAAAGCCGCAGGGGCCCCTCCCGAAACCAAGGCAGCCAGCTATGCAGCCTCAACCTCAGAGACAGCCTAAAACACAGGTTAGGCCTCAACATCAGGCACAACCGGCACGGCGCGCGCCCTCTCCGGCTCCTCCTCCAGCCCCTGCAAAGGCAAACAAACGAACCGCGTCTCCTTCCAAAGCAGAGACAAGCCCAGAAGCCGTCATCTCGGTTTTGGAGCCGGAGAATCAACCCTCCACCTCCGCGGAACCTCCAACTCCCGCCTCTGAAACAGAGGTAGCCTCGCCACCACTGTCACCTCCGCGATTTCCGCGAGCAGGCATCACAAAACCCAGGAACAAAGGAATAACCACACCGGATGCTCGGCCCCGAGCTCCTGCCTGCCCACAACCCAAGAAAAGTCCTGCTTCCCGGTATAAGTCCGACGAAGCGCAACAGCGTACTTTTCCTGCCGCTGATTCAAAACCGACTGCCCCTGGTCCTGTGGCTTCCACCACGACCCGATCTGCCGTCAAACCTGGTCGCTCTTACGCGGCCTCAGTTTCCAGGCAAACCGCCCAGTCCGTCATTTCCGATGACGCACAGTTCGTCCGCGACTTTCTGTCTGGCTACGACCTCAAGAAAGTCGCATCCACCTTCAGGTCCATCCGAGACCGCCTGGAAACTGCCGACCCAACTGAGAGATTTATGCTCTTGGTGGAAGCCTGAGAAGTAATAGGTCTTCTATGAACCGAACCCTTAGACGAGATCTCTCGCTCGTAGCCTGGAATGCTAACAACATCGGTTCCAAGCATTCTGACGTTCTTGAATTCCTGGCTCGGTTCAATCCCGACGTACTTCTCCTCGGGGAAACCCACCTGACCCCGGCGAACCGGTTTCGATTACCAAATTACGTGGTCTATCGGGATGACCGAGTTGGCCGACGAGGAGGCGGCACGGCGATCGCAGTGAAGACCTCCATAGGTCATCATCGTGTCGCTTTGCCGCAGCTTACCAACCTAGAGGCCACCGCCATTGAGGTCCACGGAGCTCTTGGCGGCGTCCTCGTGGTTTCAGCATACAAGCCCCCACAAGCTGAACTCCTTGTCGGCGACCTGGACGTCATCTTCGATTCCCATCGAAGGGTAATTTTGGCCGGCGATCTGAATTGCAAGCATCGCGTTTGGAATAGTCGCCTGACTACTCCGAACGGGAGGCACTTGCTCAGTTTTGTTGAATCGCGCCGGGCGATGGTGTTTGGTCCAGCGCAACACACGTTCTTTCCGTCAAGGCCTAACGCGGCTCCCGATGTTCTGGATATCGCGGTGACCCAAAGAGTTGTCTGTCCGGTCGAGGTATTCTCACTTACGGAGCTGACATCCGACCACAACCCTATCTTGGTCCACGTCGCTACCCAGCACGCCTATGCACGTTCTGACAAGAAGAAGGTTATCGATTGGGATCGCTACGGCCCGGCCTTGTGCTGTAGATTGCCGCCAGCGGCCCCACTCGATTCCGTTCGCCTCCTAGACGAAGCAGTTGCGGGAATCGTAGAGGCAATCATCTCGGCTATAGGCGTGTCTTCACGTACGCGAGCTGGCTTCACGCCTGACTACCAACGCATCCCTGAGGAAGTCTCTCTTCTCGCTCGCGAGAGGAATTACTTCCGGAAACGTTGGCAGAGGACCCGTGATCCGGCCGATAAGGCAGCATACAATCGGCTCACCGGACGACTGCGCGGCAGTCTGAAGGCGTTCCGACGTAGCTGTTGGGAACTCGACGTGGCCCGAACGGGGGATGCGGACCAGCAATCTCACCCGTACAGAATACCTACCGTATTTACGGGACGGAGGCGCCGACCTCCACTTCCTGACATTGTTGGACCGTTCGGTCGACTCCTGGGTCGCCCGGAGGAGAAGGCCGAGTACTTGGGCTTGTGATTCGAGCGACAGTTCGCTCCCAACCCGCCCATGGACTGGGATTTCGACGAACAAGTCGAGATGGCTGTGGAAGACTTTCCGTCTCTTCCGATCACGGCGGAGCCCGAACCCATCTCTTTGGAAGAGGTCTCAGATCGGCTCGCTGAACTTCAACCAAGAAAGGCTCCAGGCCCGGACGGTGTTACCAACACCGCTCTACGACTTCTTCCCGAGCCTGGAGTTCAATTCTTGACTGATTTGTTCAACGCGTGTCTTAGACTGGCCTACTTTCCCAAGAAATGGAGAAAGGCGACGGTTATCGTGATCCAGAAGCAGGGAAAGGATACCACCCGCTCGGAAAACCTCCGGCCTATCAGCCTACTCTCCGCTACGTCCAAGGTTTTTGAGCGCCTCGTACAGCGTCGTGTACGAGAACATCTAACCAACTTTGACGTGCTGGTCCCCGAACAGTTCGGCTTTCGTGTGGGGTATTCGACCACTCATCAACTGATGAGACTGGTGGAAAGCGTCACGGAAGCCGGGTGTCGGAGAGAACGGACCGTTGGCTGTTTCTTAGATGTTGAAAAAGCCTTCGATAGCGTATGGCATGATGGCCTATTATTCAAGCTTAGGGAAGTCCAGCTCCCGGACTGCTACCTCCATCTGGTTGCTAGCTTTCTGACGGAGAGGACCTTCTGCGTGAGAGTTGGCGATTCAGTCTCTTCCGAGAGGCGAATCACAGCCGGCGTCCCTCAAGGTAGTGTTCTAGGCCCCCTTCTGTTCTCGATCTACGTCAACGACGTGCCGAGACAGCCTGGAGTCCAGATGGCCCTCTTCGCTGACGACACGGCCGTATTTACGGCCGATCGTCATGAGGAAAGGGCCGTCCTACGACTGCAGCGCCAACTCGACACGCTCGTGGACTGGACCGAGAATTGGAGAGTGCAACTCAACGCTACCAAGAGTGTAGCCGTCGAATTCTCTAAGCGACGGAAGAACCCCGTTAGGCAGCTACGTATCGGCAGAACGTACTTGCGCTGGTCCAACGAGGTCAAGTACCTCGGCTTACACCTTGACCGTCGGCTCACCTGGCGTACCCACGCACAGACAGTTCTTAAGCGAGCATCCACTCGCCTGTGCGCACTGTTTCCACTCCTGATCAGCTCAGCCATGACCAGGAAATTGGGTAGGATGATCGTCGGCGCGTATCTGCTGCCGGTCATTACCTACGCCTGCCCGGTCTGGGGTTACCTCGCCGCAATGCATAAAAAGAAGTTGCAGAGCGTCCTCGACAGGGTGCTTCGGCTAGCGGCCAAAGTCCCCCGTCGCTTCTCATCTCACCTTCTAAGGAGAGGACTTGGCGTCCGCTCCTTAGACGACACTTTCAGGCGGCTTGCACGCAAATTTTATGCACGTGCGGCGAGATTCCCAGGAAATCCTCTAGTGACTGGGCTGGGAAGGTACCGTATACGTCCAGGTGATTCGTGGAAACGCCCTCGGTGTATACTGCGCTAGTGTAGGCTAGCACAACAGCCGAGAATCGGCCTGCTATAGAGCACGCGCCCTACTTGGGCAGGGCCACGAGGCAGGAGCTCCAGAAGGTAGCTCGGAACTCAGTTACCGTGCGGCTCGTCTCTGCGACGCACAACCGCAAAGCCCAGAGCGAAAAAAAAAAAAAATTTTTGGCGCACACTCGACTACTTGCTTTGGAAGAGTTCACATCAGCAGAAGTTCAACGCAGAAGAGGATCGCCTCGACCTCTAGAAGACTGCCATGAAGAGGCTATCACAGCAATCAACGGAGGCGGTTAAGAAGTAGCCGCCGGGGAAACACTCGCCGCATCGCCAGCGACAACACCAAACTGCGATGGAAATGGACCAGCCGCAAGACGACGACAACCCACGCACAACTGGGACCTGCTGCACAGTGCCGGTAAGTCTGGTAGGTAGCGCTGTCCAGCGAAATCCGGGGAGTCCGAGAGTAGGGCTCACAAATAGAGATGCGGGTTGCGCCGCCACTGTGACGGTGTCAGTTCGGCCCCCGGATACCCGCTGGACAAAGAGCTGAGCTAGTCAGCAGTAGACCAGCCGTTAGTGCCCCTTAAGCACTGTGCGGCAGCGACGAGCCCCCCAGTCGGGAACACTACGACTTGCGCGGGTAGCCCTGCTCAACCCGCGCAAGTTCGTGAAAATAATCGGTCCTTATTAGGGCCGACCAAGCCGCAAAGGCCGGACCTTCCGGCTGCAAGGCCGCTAGTAGGCCAAGCAGCCCTCAACCTCTGCAGGAGTCTGACTCCCGAGACATGGAGACCTCGGCTTCCACCGACTGGTTGGTAGTAGGGCACGGTGGCAAGCCGAGGAAGTCTCCCTCCCTGACCTCCTTGAGTTCGGCTACGGACTCGGCGGCATTCAAAGCCTCCGCTGAGGTTGCGCCCAGTCGCACCTCCGAAGGAAGGATCCCGCCGGTGTTCGTCCCGAACGTCAGGGATATTATCGGCTTCAGTCGCCGACTCCGTAAGGTCGTTGCGCTGGCAGATAACGCTTCGGTCAAGCTCCTAGCGAGTGAGACTGTGCGCGTTACCTGCCGCAGCGCTTCCGAGCACTTCGGAGTAATCCAGTGGCTTGAACGTGAATTGTTCCAGTTCCACACATACACAATAAACCGCACCAAGCCTGTAGCCCTCGTCCTTCGGGGCCTGGACATACAGGCGGATCCGCAGGTCGTTCTCGACGAACTGCGCGACGCTGGCAATAAGGTTGTGGGAGCATCTCGGCTGTACACCACTTATGGCTCGCGTCGTCCCCTCCCACTCATCAGACTCCTGGTAGAGAAGGGCGACTCTTCCCAGTCCCTATTAGATTTGAAAAGGCTTTTCGGGCTCTGCGTGAGCGTAGAGCCCTGCCATCAGACCGGGCGACTTTCCCAGTGCCACAGGTGCCAGCGGTTCGGCCATAGCACCTTCGGTTGTCGGAACGCCCCGACCTGCGTCCGCTGTGGAAATGGCCACTTGACGCAGGCCTGCGCTGTTCCGGACAACCACCGGTATTGAATTAACTGTGGCGGCGCCCATGCTGCAAACGACAGGCGCTGCCCAGTCTATAACGAGCAGCTGGACAAGCTCAAGAAACCTGTCCAGCCTAAGCCTCGGCAAGTTGTTAGTCAGCCAGTCAAACCGGCCAAAGCCGCTGACACTGTGGTCCGGAAACCAGCCCCTAGGTCTGCTCCGGTTCCAAAACCTACACGTGCAGTGAGCCCGAGCATAGCTCAACAGGCCAAACTACCTACCGCGCCCCCGGAACCGAAACGCGAAGTCCCCCACAACGCTCTAGTCCAGCTGCCGGACGATAAGGAGGAAATTGATCCTCCACTGCCGCCGCCACCCAAGCCTAGATTCCCCAAATCGGGCAAGAAATGTAAGACCCAGGCCAAGAACACGGGCCAGCCAAAGCTACCTGCCACTGGACCCAAGCCCGTCCACCATAAGCCAGAGCGACCACCCGCTCCAGAACCTGGCCCCAAGGCTTCCACCGTCTCGCCCCGCCGCAGCTATGCAGCTGCCGCCAAGCGTTCACCACAGGCCTCATCATCCGATGATCTCGCCGTTGTGTCCGACTTTCTAGCAAGCTACGACTTGCAGAAAGTAGCCCAAACTTACCTCTAAATCAAGGAACGCTTGGTAACAGCATCGCTCCAAGACAAGTTCCTACTCTTGGTGGAAGCCTGCCGAATTATAGCTCTGTTATGAACGGACAACCACGGCAATCCCTCAAGCGAGACCTCGAGCTCGTTGCGTGGAACGCCAACGGCCCCGCTTCCCGGCATTCTGAGCTCTTAGAGTTCGTTGCCCGACACAACCCCGACGTGCTTCTTCTTGGTGAGACGCACCTGACCCCGCATCGTCGTTTCCGACTGCCCAACTACGTGTGCCACCGGGATGACCGGTCGGGTCGCGCAGGAGGGGGCACAGCCATCGCGGTGAAGGCGAGTCTTCGCCATCACCGCGTTGTCCTGCCTCAACGGCGGAACCTCGAGTGCACCGTGGTTGAGCTCCATGGTGCTCTCGGCGGTCTACTCGTGGTTTCCGCTTACAAGCCTTACAAACGGAGCTCCTGTCGAACGTTCTGGAGGCCGTCTTTGGCGCACACAGGAGGGTAGTCCTGGCGGGCGACCTGAAATGTAAGCATCCTGATTGGGGGAGCCGCTTGGTGAACCCAAACGGGGCCCGCTTACGCAGGTATGCTGATGCGGCTCGGGTCACAGTCATGGGTACTACCGGGCCTACGTACTATCCCTCGAGGGCTAACTCCCGCCCTGACGTACTGGACATTGCCGCGGTCAGGCGCGTTTACTCCCCGGTCCACGTCTCCGTCATTTCGGAACTGTCCTCGAACCATTGCCCTATCAGTGTGCATATAGCTACCCAGCACTCCACCGTCCGCGACGAGCGCCGGGTAATCGAGTGGGACCGCTTTGGCCCGGCGTTCAGTCGCCGCCTACCCGAGCGTATCCCTCTCGACACTACCCAGCATGTCGACGAGGCAGTTGCCTTATTCGACACAGCCGTACTCTCGGCGGTAGACGTGTCCTCCCAGATGACGCCGGGGCTCAAGCCCGACTATCAGCGTATCCCAGAAGAGGTGTCTCAGATCGCTTGAGAGAGGAATCGCCTCCGGAGACGCTGGCAGAGGACCCGTGACCCGGCTAACAAGGCTGCGTTCAACAGAGCGTCCGGCAAGTAGCGTCGCGACATGCTCGCGTTCCGTAGACGCAACTGGGAGCTAGCTGTGACACAGATGGATGGCCCTACCGAGGACCGAAATGCCTGGCGGATTCCCAGTGCCCTAACGGGAAAGCGCAAACGCGCGCCTCTCCCCGCACTGGCCGGAACCGGCGGTCAACCCCTTGGCCGCCCCCTCGAAAAGGCAGAGTTCTTGGCTGACAGTTTAGAGCGACAGTTCGCTCCCAACCCATCCAAGAACCCGGCTTTCACTGAGAAAATCTGCCGCGAGGTAGAGCGCTTTCTATCGGCCGGTATCACAGTCCAACCGGAGCCCATCTCCCCGGAGGAGGTCTCTGAGAGGATTGTTCAGCTCAAGCCCCGGAAGGCGCCTGGCCCGGACGTAGTCATGAATTCCGCCCTCCATCGTCTTCCGGAGCGAGGAACCCAGTTCCTCTCTGACCTGTTCAATTCATGCCTCAGACTGGCCTATTTTCCGGTGAAATGGAAAACGGCTACCGTCATAGTGATACCCAAGCCGGGAAAGAATTCTTCTCCCGTGGAAAACCTCAGGCCCATCAGCCTCTTGTCCGCGACGTCCAAGGTTTTCGAGCGTCTGATCCAGCGTACGATCCGCGACCATCTAGAAAGACTTGATGTGCTGATCCCCGAACAGTTCGGCTTTCGTCAGCTGCACTCGTCGACTCATCAGCTGATGAGACTCGTGGAATGCATTACCGAGGCTGGCTGCCAGGGCAGACAGACGACTGCGATCTTCCTAGACGTAGAGAAAGCCTTTGACCGCGTGTGGCACGAGGGTGTCCTATACAAACTGACGGAAGTCCTTCTCCCAGACTGCTACGTTCACTTGATCGGCAGCTTTCTGAGAGACCGTAGCTTCCGAGTGAGAGTAGACCACGCTCTCTCTTCGGAGAGGCGTATTACCGCTGGCGTCCCTCAGGGAAGTGTCCTTGGGCCTCTCCTGTTCTCACTGGTTGTCAACGACACGCCCCGAGTTCCTGGAGTAAAATTGTCGCTGTTCGCGGACGACACTGCGGCTTTTGCCTCAGAGCCGAACGCGAGTTATGCGGCACTTAAGCTCCAGCGCCAACTCGACACGTATGTCGGGTGGACCGATGACTAGAGAGTTGCCGTTAACGCTTCCAAGAGCGCCGCGGTAATATTCTCGCGCAAACGCAAGCGGCCTCGGCCGCTTAACGTAGGCCCCGTCGAGGTGCCCTGGACCAATAGCGTCAAGTACCTCGGGCTCCACGTGGATTCCCGACTCACCTGGCGAACCCATACACAGTTTATCAGACAACGCGCTTCGGGGCAACTCAGTAGACTCTGTCCCGTGCTATTTAATCCGGCAATGACCCCCGGCTAGGTAAGCTCATAGTCAACACGTACGTGTTGCCCGTGATTACCTACGCCTGTCTTGTTTGGGGACACCTGGCTCGTGGTCATAGAACAACGCTCCAGAGCGTACCCGACCGGGGACTGAAGCTCGCGTGCAAAGTCCCCCGGAAGTACTCTTCTCGCCTTTTGAGGAGAGGACTCGTAGTCCGCTCTCTTGATGACACCGTGAGACGCCTGGCACGTAGATTCTATGTTCGTTCCGACAGAGTGACCCACAATTCCCTCATTGCCGGACTTGGTAAATACACCCCGTGACCAGGTGGGTCCTGGAAGCGACCTCGTTTGCTAGCCCCGGTGGTATAATCCACCAATCGCAGGTCGCTTCTGACCCCCCCACTAAGTAGTTAAAAAGTATATATAGAAATCCAACAGACCCAGTGGCAGGAGTCCTTTCTGAGACTCGGGACACTGCACAACTCGCGACCCGCCCTTCGCGCGGGCCGCGAACCCCCAGTTGTGTATTCTGGCGCACTCCATTGGACGTCCTGAAGTCAGCCGGAAGAAAAGGAAGAAGGAAGAATGGAGAGCACAGGAGAAGCAGTGATGGACATCGACTGGGACAGCAGCGGGCTCTTCATACCGCTGCCGAAAGAAGAGGACCGCAGCACGCCCGGAACAGCGGACGCAGACGCCGAACGTCACAGCGCAGCTCGGGCAGCGTACGCAAATGATTTAGCGTCCTCGACAAATGGTCCTTCTAAGGACCTCATAAGCGGTAGTGTGTACGATTGGCGCCATTTGTCCTGTGACAAGTGGCGCCCAACGTGGGGCGACGATCATCTTGCTGATGCAAGATCCAGCCACGCCAGAGAGCTACCAGCCGGCACACAAAACAACATGGTGCCCAACAGCTACACCCAACGGGACACCGGGTTCGAGGTAGAGCAAGGCTTTGCGCAATTCGCCGCAGCTCTGAGGTGCACGTTGCCACCGTTGATCACCGCTACATACCATGGCCTCAAGTACGAGGATCCAGAACAATATTTTCGACAGCTAGGGCGACAGCTGCGGGACTACAGAGTCCCACCTGAACAGTGGGCAGATTACGCAGTGCGGCAGCTCCGAGGAGAAGCTGCCAGGTAGGCAGAGAGATACACGGGATTGCAGATAAATTAGCCCAAGTTCTGCGACGGCTTCCGGCATCATTTCTGCAGGACGCAACGCGACGCAGAGCTGCTGACCGAGCTGTACGGAGGAACGCAGCGGCAGGAATCGGCGGAAATCTTCATCCTGAGAAAAATCAAGCTGTTTCGCGTCTGTACCCCGGTGGTGACGAGAGGACGAGCATAGCCATGCTTACACAAAGCTGCACCCACGCCTTCGTCCCGCGCTGAGGTTCCCGCCGCCTAAAAATTTAGAGGAACTTTTACAACGGGCAATGAGCATGAGGCGGACTTGGATCAAGATAGTCGTGTGCGAGGTCGGGATGACTGCTGAAAACTCCCTGGATCGAGTAGGGGGGTCGAAGCAGTGTCGATCGGCCTCAAGCACGAAAGAGGACAAAGAATGAAAGAATGAACAGCATAACGCCCAAGTGCCGCTTCATCCCTGGAAGACACTTCCATTGGGACTGCCCTGTGAAGAACCGGCAGGGAAACGACCGAGCGCCCGGGTAAATAGCCCACCGGGGCGCCTGAACCAACTAGGTACGGACATACCGCGCATTTCAATAGAGATCGCCGGACGAAAACTGACCGCTGCCTTGGACTCCGCCGCAAACTACGACTTCGTACAAGCCGGTCTGCTGCCCGGAAGAAGGAAGACGGAGCCCCGAGTTGTCAAGCTAGCGCTACACGGTCAGCAATGTCACTCAACGGCCGCCGTCGTCGCAGACATTGTAATTGGAAGTCTCGCGACCACCACCAGCCTGCTAGAAGTGCCAGGACTGCAAGAGGAAGTTTTACTGGGCCAAAACTGGCTCACGGCCAACCAAGCAGTTGTGGACTACCGACGGGGCTGCCTTCATATTGACAGCGAGAACCGACAGACGGTCTTCTGGAATTACCGCTCGGAGCCCGAGGAAGAGGACATTGACGAAGCTAGCCTTCAAACATCATCAGGTGGCCAACACCGTAAACGGCTTCTGGAAAAATGTTACACCGTCATCGTAGTCTGTTCTCCCGTGGCCCGCTCCGCACCACATCTGCGGCCAAGCACGAGATCCGGCTGAAGGAAAGTAGCCAATCATTCCGGCTCCCGATGTACCGGTACTCCGACGAGAAGATACGCACCATCCGGGAACAGGTAGAAGAGATGCTAAGGCAGCGGATCATTGAACCGGCCACTTCGCCATACAGCCCTCCGGTGGTGATTGTGAAGAAGAAGGACAGCACACCTCGGTTCTGCGGTGACTTCCGGAGGCTGAACGATCAGACCGAGGAAGTGGACTCCCCACTGCCGCTGATATACGAAACAATCAAGGACCTCAGCGGGGCCGAAGTCTTCTCGACCCTAGATCTGAAGAGCGGCTACTAGCAGATCACGCTGGAGGAAGAAGCGAAGAATTGCCAGACAGAGGTCGCTACCAGTTCCGGGTAATGTGCTTCGGGCTAAAGAACGCGCCCAGCACCTTCCAACAGCTGATGCAGGATGTTCTCACGGGACTATTACGGGAGTGCTGCCTCGTCTATCTGGACGACATCATTGTCTCCAACTGGGAAACGCACCTGCGACACCTGGATCAAGTCTTGTAAAGGCTGCAGATGCACCAGCTGACCCGCTCGCTCAACAAGTGTCACTTCGGCCGGGAAGAAGTCGCCTTTCTGTGCCACGAGATTACTCCGGACGGCAACCTCCCGCAGCAGCAACATCTCAGAGCGATCGAAGACAAGCCGGCTCCCAGCAACAAGAAAGAGCTACAACGCTTCCTGGGAACTTGCAACTGGCTGCGAGAGTACATCCACTGCTTCGCCATGATGTCGGAACCGTTAACGGACCTGCTGCGGACAAGAAAGTGGCATTGGGACGACACAACGCAGCGAGCCTTCGAAGAGGTTAAGGCCGCTTTCCGGCACCCGTTAAAACACTCACGACCGGATCGAGATTTGCCGATGATTCTGCAGACCGACGCCAGCCAAAAGGGACTTGGAGCGGTACTTTATCAATGCGCCGAAGCCGGAGAGAGGCGTATCATCTCGTACGCCAGTGCCAAGCTCCACGAGGCGGAGACGAACTACCACTCCAACGAACTGGAGTGCTTGGCAGTCGTCTGGGCCATCAGGAAATACCGGCCATACTTGGAGGATCGCCATTTCACCCTAAGGATTGACAACAAGGCGCTAACCTGGCTGAAGCAGGCGACCGGACAGAAGACGAAGGTACGCTCGCTGGGCTTTACTGATACAGAGCTTCAAATTCACCGTCGTCCACTGCCCGGGCAAGGAGAACGAGTTGCCGGACTTCCTCTCGAGGGAACCTGGGCTAGAAGATACTGCCGGCGTCGGGGAAACGTTTCGGGCCATCGGCAAGGACTTTGTCTTGACCGACCTAACCATCGACGTCCGCAGATACGTTTGGAGTTGCAGAATATGCGCCCTCCACAAGCGCGGCGCCAATCCCGAACAGGACCAACAGCGACCTCACCGTCTCAGGAGATGTTGGAATACTGTCGCCCTGGACGTCATGGGACCGTATCCGCTGACTCGAGCTGGCAACCGGTACATCGTAGTGGTCACGGATATGATGTCGAGATTGGTGGAAGCAAAGGCCGTGCACAAGGCGGACGCCGACACCATTATCCGCTACCTGGAGGAAGAAGTGTTACCTTGTTGGGGATACCCAGAGGCGTTGCTCACCGACAACGGAAAGCCGCTCACGGGCCACAAGTGGAAGCAGATGTGCGACAAGCTGCACATACGACCGTGGACTACAGCCAACAACCATCCCAGGGCGAACCCGACCGAGCGGCGCAACGGTGAGATCAAGAAGGCGCTGCGGATCCAGCTCCATGACAGCCCATGACCATGACCATGGCGACTGGGACAAGCGTTTGCCGGCGGTTCTGTTCTCGCTGCGGAATCGTGCAAACGCCGCCATTGGAGTGACACCGAGCGAGCTTCTGCTGGGCAAAGACCTACGCCGACCCGGCGACTGGAGCTGACCACACGCAGAACAGGATGTACGGCCAATTGAGGAACGAGAAGAGGCGGCCAGGTCACACCAGACCAAGATCAGCAACGGCGGTATCCGGAACGGAGGACACAGGACCCTAAACTGGCCGTAGGGCAGCTACACCGGACCAGACAAAGGACGGAGGTACCCTGGATGGGAGCCAGCTTGGAAAGGTCCCTTTAGCGTTGCCGCAACCCTCGGCAGTGGAGAAGGACGGACGCCCATACAAGGTTCACCGCCAACGGCTCAAACCCGCCGGAGAAGAACAACGGGCTGGCCACCGGACAGCATTCAAGACCCGGGGGAGTTTTGACGTAGCGAGGCGAAGATGTGCTCTCGGCGCCAGCCGAGACGTGACACGAGAAGGAGAGGCGAGCCAATCATTGGACCAGCGGCCGAGACGTGACCATCTAACGTGCTTGAGGCGAGCCACACAGGGACCAGCGGTACTCTGATAGGTTCATGGCATAAAAAGAGTGCCGCTAGGACATCGACTGGGACAGCAGCGGGCTCTACATACCGCTGCCGAAAGAAGAGGACCGCAGCACGCCCGGAACAGCAGGCGCAGCCGCCGAAGACCACAGCGCGGCTCGGGCAGCGTACGCAAACGATTTAGCGTCCTCGACAAACGGTCCTTTTAAGGACCTCAAAAACGATAGTGTGTACGATTGGCGCTATTTGTCTTGTGACAGTATGTATGCATTCACCTTTGAAAATACTGATGTCGACAGAGTATGAAATTTAAACATTCCGTTAGCTATGACGTATTTGTATGTTTCCTCGGTTTATTTTTCCTCGTATGTGTTATGTTTCTTAGACTTAGTATATTTAGACTAGGTTTGCTGGTTCTGTTAATCACAGCTATAAAAATTTTTGATCCATGAACGGTTAACATTGCAGTCCAAAAACCACTAATTTTATACAACGTTGTATAAGATTCAGTATACGTTCAGGAATAGTTTAGTCAACCGATAAAAGAAAAGAGCGAGATTGTTCAATTTCACTTTCTCTTAATGGCCATTTATTTAAAAGCAAACTACAAGTGCCATAAAAGATGCATTTCTTATCAAAATTACGAAAGTAACTTCTTTACTTACTAGCTATTAGTTTAAAATAACTTTGGTAGATCTGGTGTTAAATTACACTGGTCAACAAAATTTAATTTTTTGTTTGAAAAATAAAAGTTAATAACTGATTCTTATAGTATTTTTAGTGCTGATTTCAAATATGTTAACAGTTTTTTCTATCGGGCACATTTTTTTAGTAATTATCATTTTCCTTTTGCAAAAAGAAAATTACGTGACGGTAATATAACAATAAGTTACATGCACTTTGTACTTACCTAAAATCTACTTTTTTGGATTGTCTGCTCTAATTTGCTATAGGTAGATCCTCTTTAGATTCCAGCAGTAGTCAGCTAGCATTTTTGGGTTCCATTTTCCCTGGTAGCGTGTTTCCAAGTTGTTATTTTCTGGTGAAAGCGTTCACCATGTTCATCACTCACGGCGCCAAGATTGTTAGGGAAAAAATCCATCCAAGTTCTCTGTAGTTTTGAAGAAACTCAGTTACATGTTCCCTGTAGTTATCCACTTTATGTTTTCCCAGGAAGTTGTTAACCACATTTTGAAATGACTTCCATGCGCCAATTTCAAATTCATTCAAACTTTCTTCAAATGCAGGATAATTAATTAGTTTTCTTATCTGTGGTCCAACAAATATACCTTCCTTAATCTTAGCATTACTTTTATTAGGGAACTTGTTTTTTAGAAACTGAAATCCTGCACCATTACGATCCATTGCTTTAATACAATTTTTCATTAAACCGAGCTTAATGTGTAGTGGCGGAAAATAAACTTTTTCAGGTTTTACAAGTTCTTGACTTACAACGTTCTTCTCTCCTACAGTCAGTGCCTCTCTCTTTGGCCACTGCTTTTTTATGTTAATGATTTTTCCTATCCCTACTGTCTTATTCACACAAGAAACAAAAGTATTTAGTGCACCCAAGTTCTAATCAAAGTAAAAGTGCTATCACTTTCAGATCTCCACAAATATGCCATGCATATTTCTCATACTGAATCCTGTCAATACAAGTTTCATGTTTTTGTATGACTCCTTCAGGTGAGCAGCATAAGCTAAAGGGATTGATGGGTATTTATTTCCAGTGTGAAGTAGGACTGCTTTCAAACTAAGCTTTGAAGAGTCTATAAACAGCCGCCATTCTTCAGGATGGTGCATATGTCCCGAAGCTTCCAGTAAAGAATCCACGTCATTGCAGTACACTAACTCTTCGTACTGGGAGAAGAAATGTTCAAATTCAGACTGCCTGTTATGGAAAACACTTATTTTAGTATTCTGCTGTAAAAGATTCCATCCTTTCAATCTTGATACCAGTATTTCTGCTTCACTCATTGATAAATTTAGATCATGAATGAAGTCATTTAATCCTGACTGATTAATTAAGTGAGGTTCAGTATATGTACTTTCCAAAAAATCTGGGTCTCTTCTTTCTTCATCACCTGATAAGACAGCACAAGGTTCAACATCAGTAACAACTTCATCTTCGTCTACGTCCCATGTTTCTGCTGCTACTGGAATTGAAAGCTCTGGACTGTGTGGCATTGGCCTTATAGCAGAGGGAATATCGGGATATTTAACATTACGTCTAGTCTTAGCTGTTATCCCAGGTGTTTTGTTATAAAGAAATAACAGTCCATGGTGTGATCCTTCGTTTCTCTCCAAAGCAATGGAACAGAAAATGGCATGTGACAAGATCCATTTAGCCAACCAGTCAACTGCGCTACACACGAAGCACAGCAAACATGAGGAGCCAAAGATTTATCCTGATCACCTAATTTACATCCAAAATACACTTCATATGACTTTTTTATCAATGCAGTTATATTTCTTCTCTGAGCCTTCAACGTTACCTCGCCACATACGTAGCAGAAATTGTTTGGATGACTGATGCAATTCCAGGCATTGTTAATATATGATAGCTAACACCGCATAAAAAAAAACACTTTATAAACACACACTAATGTAATATAAACTTACTCGCTTTAAAGAAAATAAATTAAAATGCAAACAGTTACAGTTACTAGCTGCAGCACTAAATCTTACACAAACGAGAACTCGCACTCGAATGAAGTGTGCCGTGGAAATTTTAAATTTAAATTCCACGGCCAGCTGTTTTAAATGAAAACCACTCCGCTCGATACGTTAACGTTTCAAGTTAGGCAAGCCGCCAGCGATAGCGTTATTTTGTCAGTCGCCGTGAACTTGATCGTCGATGTAATCGAGGAGGCCACGCTGCTACGAAGTATGACGGAATCTGGTCGGCCGTGCATCAGCTGTTTGTAACTGTACTCGATCCGTTGCTGCTTGAATAAGTCGGCTTTTCTCTTCCATCACTCTTACAGAGCGGGTCGTGGCGGCGTGCATTCGTTGACACCTTTATAATGAGTCTGTAATTTTATAAAGAGCTTCAGGTAAGCCAGTATTCATGTATTAATAATTTAGTGTTAATTTAATAGGGCTTGTGTGTGTGATATATTGATAATAGTGTGGGTGTGTGGCCCCGACTTGCCATGTTCGTTCCGGTACGGCCGAGGCACGTGGTCATATAATTTAATGTAAATTTAAAACTAAATTTAAAAGCAGTGAAAATTTAAAGCAGATGGATTGGATGAGTTATAATAATATAATTATGATTGGACTGAAATTTAATTGTTAATTTAAATAGTTTGTAAGTGTGTAGTTACTTCTGAATTGTCCGAGACCACGTGGCCGTAAGTTAAAGGTAATGTTAAATTTAAACTAAAATTTAACGCATTAATATTTAAAGCCGGAGGAATTGAAGGAGTTGTGATAATTCAATTGTAATGGAACCGACATTTAATTTTATAGAATATTGAAACTTTCAACTTGTAAAAATTACTTGTCTTTTCTTCTCGTACGCGTTTCGGCGTGGTGTTCGCCTTCGTCAGCTTTCAGACAGACTGGCATTAATTTGTAACGGTTTTTATTTTGAGAGATATAGTGGGCGTGGTATGTGGAGGAAGGGGATTAGCGCGGGGATCCTAATTATTGTTAGTTTTTGTATAATTGTGTCAAAAAGTGTGTGTGATTTATACTGTAATTGGTCGTTAAGTATGTTGTTTGGTTTTGTTGTGTGGTGTTTGTGTATTTCATATTGTTCTGCTGTGTTAAGTTTTCGACCTTTGGGTAAGTAGCGTAATATTTCAAGATTAGTATCTATGTTGGTGTAGCTGACCACAGATATATACTAATCATCTGTAACATAGATACTAATCTTGAAATATTACAACCACAGCTACACCAACATAGATACTAACCTTGAAATATTACACTACTTACCCAAAGGTCGAAACCTTAACACAGCAGAACAATATGAAATATACAAACACCACACAACACAACCAAACAACATACTTAACGACCAATTACAGTATAAATCACACACAATTTTGACACAATTATACAAAAAACTAACAATAATTTGGGTCCCCGCGCCAATCCCCTTCCTCCACACACCACCACCACTATACCTTTCAAAATAAAAACGGTTACAAATTAATGGCAGTCAGTCTCAAAGCTGACGAAGGCGAACATCACGCCGAACCGCGTATTAGAAGAAAAGACAAGTAAGCTTCACAAGTTGAAAGTTTCAATATTCTATAAAGTTTAGTGCTGTGAAAGAAGATGATGAACAATCAAAACGACATTTAATGGTTACATTAATTTGAAAATGTGATCTTTGTTATTGTTAATGACAGGCAGTTGTTAAAATGAAATTATAGTAGTGTGTGTGTGTGTGTGTGTGTGATCTGGCTTACGGGGCGAGAAAGATGTGGTGGCAAATTGTTCTTTTTGTTTGGCTCCAATGTACAAATGGAATTTTTACAGTGTTCCCCGCATAGTCGGGAGGAAAAAGGGTTGTCGAGATGGGGACATTACATCCATCCCCATCCGCAGAGCTGAGCGAAAGGATCCCTGACGCCGTCACACCAGGCTAGACCCATCAACATCCAGCTAAACCGCTGCAGAGAAAGAATTCCACTATTCGGAGAAGCTCGTCATGGTAATCATCACCATCACTCGCACCCAGGCTTACATGGCAGGAATCCCTATTGTATTGTCTTCAGAGAGCAGGTGGGAGGATTCTTTTATTCACCACACACACAGTACTCCACCCGTTATAACGTAACCAACAAAAACTCAGTTAAACAAAGTAGACTCATATCTAAGAGTTAAGATTGCTTGGAACATGTTCTGTGCAGACATGCTGTATAATGTGATTATTGTGATGACTATTATTATGAATATGCTTATAATATATTTTAGTAATTTAATTGTTCGTGGTGTTAAAGGTTATGATTATTATAATTTAAATTTTTAATCTCTGCAAAACGAAGCCAACTTGAAATTAACTTAAAACTAAACTTTAAAAATTACGGTATCTAGACAATGAACAACTTGCATCTACCTGTCATATAAATTTGAAATTTCATGGGTTAACCATATTACCAGATGTCATTAATATGAATTGAGACATGCTTATATTTATGAAATGAAAATAATTTGGGAACTACTTTTAAAATCATAACTTGAAAATAACTTAGAACTTATAACTCAAAAAATTTAATGTCTGGATTGCAGTGATTACAGTGGTTGATCTTGTTACTATTATTATTAATTGCAAATGCTTGGGGTAGATAGATGGAAGTAACTTGGAAATCATTTAGAAAACCGTACTCAAAATTTTAGCAGTTATACAATGAACAACTTGCACACTTTGTTATAAAGTTCTAGTAATTTCATTGCTGAGTAAATTCTCAACTACTGTTAATGTAAATAGAAAATCTCTGATGATTGAAAAATGAAAATAATTTGTGTCTGGTTGTTATACATTTGTAGTAATTTATTTGTGAGATATGTTATTGGATGTTATTAGTGCAAGTCAACAATACTAGTGTTTATAAAATAAGATTGATAGAAGTTTAGCTTGGTAACTATAACAAAAAATAGAGTTTTGTAAAAGGAATATGTCTAGAATTAACAAATGCACTAATAAAAATGTTGTTGCCGTTATACAAGTGTTTTATTGCAAGTCCTGTCACGATGGGCTCAGCGCATCTTTTTTCATCTAGGCCACGCGTCTAGTTTGAAAAAATTAAGTAACGACCCCCTAAAAAAAAACTGTAACAAAAATTTTGGGGGACGTATCAGAAGTATTCAAAAAGCTAGCTCTAGCCCGCATGATAGTTTATTGTTTACTTTACTTATTGTATAATTTGCAGCTCTGAGTATCCAGTTTACAGAAATAAAATTATAAACAATATGTTATGACTAATGGATGAAATGTTTACATTAAGAAGAAAATATGAGAGATGAATCAAACATTCTTGTTTGTTTTGATTAGTGTGGAAGTAACAATAACAAATAAATAATGATGATTATTCACTAACCCAACAAATTATATTTGACTTATCAATTTAGTTGCTGCAATAATTAAACCAAAGCTATTTAGTTGATATTATTTAAGTTCACATAATTCTATGCATATGGAGTTCATGCATGGTACTTACTGAAAAAAAAGTTACAAAAAACTGAGGCTGTTAGAGGAATTCTGATTACATATTCAGAATCAACACCCAAAAATACATAAGAATTAGCAAAAATTGAGCATTTAACAAAATCATTGTTGACCAGTGTTATTATCTTCCTGTCTAAACTTTTCGGTACAGACTATTTTAAGCTGTTCGAAAAGCTAAAAAACAAATAGAAAACATGTTTCCATTACTTCCATGATGAGAAGTGCCTTGTATGAACCAAGAAATACATTGCATTAAACAGTTGACGGCTGGAAAATGTTATCCCCAATGATGGAAGCAATTTCTTTGTGCATGGCTTATGAGTAATTAGTTGCTATAAGTGTATCACTGAACCATATTTATCAATTCATAGGCTTATTGAAACCTTTTTATTTTTGGATTATGTTCGTGGGTGAAGGAACTCTTTTTCTATAGGTGGCACTACAAAATAAAACATGTATTTTAAGAAAAAATATAGACATACGAATCGTAGGCCACAAAACATGAAAAAATAGACTTTCATGCAATACACATCAGCAAGACAAAACAGTAGACACAACATGCATGCTGTTGTGTATTAACAAAAGGAAAAGACTTTAGGCATGAATACTGTATATTAATTTTAGACTGACCTGATTGAAATTTTTAAAATTTGGTCATTTATCAAGGATAGAATTAGAAAACGAGAATCTGCCACACAAGACAAATGACAGCTAATTTCAGCTACAATTTAAGGTTAGTATAATAATGTTTATACAAAATATATTTATAAAATACATTTGAATCAATAATTAATAGATGTAAGTTATCCATAAAAACGAAAGAAATCACAATGAACACTAAAGAAATTTTTTGTCTTCATTGAAAATAAATACACTTTTATAAAATATTTCGTGTTTGCAGTAGCATTACAATGGTGCAAAATATAAATTAAAGTTATACATAAGTATTTTAAGGCTGCCTGTTTATATTACGTAGGCTGTGCATTGAAAATGCAGTTGCTATTGTAAACATTCTTTTTATTGTAAACCTTTATTACTGGAACTGAAAGGATCGTCCAACATTGATTGAATGGAAATGATGCAAATATTTTTCTATTTCTGCAGAGAACGTTTTCATAGCAAATGTGATTGAAATAAATAATTTTCAAGATCATTGGTCGTTGTGACCCCAATATTCAAAAATCTCAATTGGTTTCAAGTTACGAGTTACGAGTGTAAGTCAATAAGTAACCACAATTTTGTTGTAATCATGTAGGTTGGCAGTACCACTTAGTGTTGTTTTGCGCCAACAGATGGTACCGTTGTCTCCGCTTGTCGACTGTTAGTCCTTTCGTCGCGTCAGTCAGCAGTGGATTGTTGCACGATAAACATGGTTGCCCCTCCCTGAGTTTGCACCAATGAAGAGCACCTTGCAGTGATCCAGTTTTTTGTTCTGAAGCTGTATCAGGAGCGGAAATCTATAGAAGACTTTCAAAACAATTTGGGGATAATGTTTTCTCTCAGCAAAGTACATATGAATGGATCGCAAAAATTTGAAAATGTTCGGTCAAGCATCAAGGAGAAAAAAAATCTGGACGAACAACTCTTCCACTCCTGATGCCATTACAAGTTAAAATATTGATTCAGATCAACCGAAAAGTGACTAGCGATGAAGTGGCGTACCGTCTGCAAATAAGTCATGGTTCTGTATCTGAAATCATCCGCAACAGTCTTGGATTTCATAAACTCTGTGCAAAATGGTTTCCAAAAACAAGTGCAATCGTGTGGTTATCTGTCAGGCTTACTAGGCCGCTATGCTAATGAAGGTAAAGTTTTTTTGAAGCGAATAGTCAGTGGAGATGAAATGTGGATCCAACACTTTGAGGATAAACGCAAACGCTAGAAAATAGAGTAGAGACACCCCGCTCTCTAGTTAAAAAGAAATTCAAGAGACAACACTCTTCCACGAAAGGTAATGCTTACAGTATTCTGGGACTCACAAGGGCCAATACTATAACAGTATATTAGTATTCCTTGGGGAAGGACTCAACAGTAAATTGTGCAAGTTACAGTGAGATGTTTTCTAACAAACTGAAGCCTGCAATTCGGTCCAAACGCTGAGGCTTTTTGTTGGAAGGAGTGTTTTTTGTTGCATGAAAACTTGCGCCCACATGCTGCCGCCCATACTGTCCAAACCCTTGAGAAATTGCGTTTCGAGGTATTGGGAGAATTCTGAATACAGCCTCAATCACGCCCCTTTTGGATTAGCGTCTTTTTGGCCAAATTAAAGATGCCTTATGGGGACGTCGATTCTTTAGAGACCAAGAAGGGATGAAAGGGGTGCATATGTGGCTTGCTGCTCAGCCGAAAAACTTTTTTCTGAAGGCATCAGGAACCTTGTGCAACGATGGACCAAGTGTATTGAAAAGCAGTAGGACCATGCTGAAAAATGAACTAACGGTCAGATATGTACTGTTATTATAATAAATTAAAAAAATTGTTTGCGGATACTGTTGACTTATCCTTTCATAATTGCAACACTAATGTACCAATTAAGCACCGCAAAAGATGTTAGTGTCAGTGCTAATAAAGTGCAAAGAGAATAACCAAATTTTAAAGCTTGAAGCTGTAAATAATATGCTAATGCTTTAATTGAAACTAAAAAGTGATAATATATTACGTCAAGTAACAATTATAGCACTGTTCACAATTAAATATTACCCGTATATATTCTTTCTGCATTTACAGATGTGTAGTGGCAAGTGTATGGGTCCCTTCCTAAAACCATAAGCACAAATAGTTTATTTACTTCGTAACAAATTAATATCTTATTTACTTAGACATGGCTAAATAACGTTTATACTGTTTAGCTCAGTGTTTACAGTTTAAAATTGTAATTTTTGTATGTAGAAACATGCCCAGCATGAATGTGCAGATAGGTATTACTTAAAAATTAGAAAAAAGTATGAAAGGGGGGTCTTTTATGTAATCAATAAAATAATGAATTTTGAACAGAACACTTGGTTGTCTGTTACTGACTGAACGATGGAGACTTCACACAGAGACAATTTAAAAAAAAAGATCGATACTATCACAAGCCGTCAGTGATAGAGAAGAGCGTTTACAGACAGCCATTCACGCGCTAATCTCTCACTCAAGTAAAGACGATGGGTCTGCGTTGCAGCAGTGGTTCCTCTTATGAAAGGAATCGTGGCAGTACATAAAAGAGGCTCTTAAACTTTACATGTACGCGCTAGAAACTGAAGTTTCCTGTAACGGTTTATTACACTATACGTATAATCGTATCTGTCTATTATAGGTAGACAAATTTAAATGAACACAGTGCAATAATGATAGAAAGTTGAAAAAGTGTGTCCACTTAGTTGCAGAAATAGTAACAACATTAATTGTGTTACAACACAAAAAGCCACCGCAATACCAGGGAAAAAACTATGATGAATCTAATATTAAACTAATGAAAATAAAATGACTATGACGAGACAAGTGACTATGACCCATCCCAAGTGATTGACCCAATAAAAGAAAATAAAATGAGAAGGTATATGAAAGAGACACAAACAAATAATAAATGTAAATGACAAGTAATAAAATCAAATAAAGTAATCTCAATTAAAGTACACTAACAAGAGAAATAGATATTATATGTTATGAATAACTCTATAATGATAAGTAAATCAGAACACGAAATTTGTTAACATACTAAATAACTAATAATTGTGAATAAAACAATAAAAAACCCAGAAGTGAGAGATAGGTAGGAAGTGAAGGTGATTAAGTGAGTAAAAGAAATCAGTATTAGGGAATAACCACTAGTAACACTAAAGTACAGTGAAAAAGTGCAAAGTGCCAGTGTAATCCAAAATAAATAGAAAACACAGCATATAGGTAAAGACACCAAAATCAGTGAAAAACACTATAGTTTAAGGGTGATTAATACCAAACAATAAGAATAACCAGAATATTGTTATTATAATTATAAATGATAGTAGATTAGGAATACAGTGGTATTCAGGGTAAAAATCCCAAAATGATTATAAATGTTATTGTTACAATGGTTAAGTAGTAAAAAAATATATAGTAAAAGTTAAAAGAAAAATATACTAAATAATAAAAGTGCAAAATAAGTAAAACATCTTTGGATCTTAAAATGTTCAAAGGGATAATTAGCAAGATAAAATAAATGGTGTTATAATGTTATTCACCAAGATAGTTATTTGTTCAATTATGTTTGTAAGAAGGAATATGGCTGAAAAAAGTAAACAGACCATAAACCTAATTTTGTGTTATGTTTTATAAGTAATATTAAATGATAAACAAGTTATAAAAAATGGCAATATAGATAAGTAAGGAGATAAATTTTTGCAAACCTAATAATAATCTTTAGAGTAAAGACAGGAAAAAAAAATTAGAGAATAACAGACAGGCCATGATTTTGTAAAGTAATAAGAACATACAATTATTATAAAACAGCCCAAATTAATTCAAAATGAAAACATGTCATAATTGACACCAAACAAAACATATGTAAAAGTAAATTAATCTTTCATTGGTGTAAAATAAGAGTATATAGCCAATTACTACTTAGGCCTATAAAATGCCTAGCTGTATAAATCCAAAATAAACAAATTATAAGAAATTAACTATTGAATTCGAAAATTCATGGCATGTAACTGATTAATTACTATTAGTGAACAACACTAAGATGTCAGAATTAGATTAAAAACATAAAATAAGGAAAATATGTAATAATATAATATTAGCATTTTGTCAAAACTTTAATACATGAACAAACCCAGCTTTGTGGGATGTCAAAATGATCTTTGGAAGAAAATATAAACAGTTGTGATAATATCTAATACATAAATAAGAAGACAGAAGAATAATAGCCATCAGAAGATATTTATTCATTTTGAATTAAAATTCAAATATTATAACAATAGACATAAATATGATCAGCCAATGAGAGTACAGACAGTTGCCATAACAACGGAACGTTATTTATTATAATTCCGTTAAAAAGAATTAGTTCATTATTGACGCTCAAGACATACAGGAGCCAAAATATAGTCGACTCAATTTTAACTTAAAATAATAAAAATTAAGTAAAAAGTTAATAATATGAAGATGCAAGAAGTCTGATAAAGACCTAATCAAACTAGGAGAGCCAATTAACCAGATTAATAATAATTGAAAATAATTAAAACTTCCTATTGATTGAAAAAGAAGCCAGACGTACTCCAAATAATAAATGAAGGAAGATTGATGATTATATGGACCAACGTAACTAAAAAACTGAATGACTTTTCACCCGAATTCAACAGATTTGTTAAGTATATCTGAAATACCCGAATTTATGGAATAAATTCTTATTAACTTTTTCTCACAACACAAATAACTCTCACTACGAACTGATAACCAAATTTCTTTCAAAGATTAATTGAAAACAAAAACTAAACTTGTATGTAAACAGAAAATAATCTGTATACAAATTACGAATTCTTAACACACATTACAACACTTAAAAAACGAATTGTGTTTAACTCTAATAGTATATAAGTACCATTGATGTAAGGTAGTGTACTTTATTATCATCTTATTAATATTTTTTCGTAACCAAAAGAACTCGAGATTAAACGAACAGTGAGAGAATAAACACAGAACGACGGCCGTGTCGATTTAATAACGTTTGATCAAATTTAGCCAACCTTGAGAAAAATTGTCTATTTATTGCCGGAGCAACTTTGTTTAACCACAGTATATAATTTTGTATTTAATTGAATATCTGATAATTTCACGTTAATAAATTACTGTAGTACTGAGTTGTGATAACCGTCCTATATTTCACTGTAAATTGCATTATAAAGTTTGTGTACTTTAGCGACGAGCGAAATTGACGGCCAACGTTAGACGTCGGCAACACGGCGAACTACTAGCGAGATTCATACGCCCGCCTATTGCGAGGGTAATTTGAATCAGTCAACACCGTCTAGAACGACCGCTCGATTTCATATTTTTTAATTGTTTTCATAAACAATTTGGCGCCACCCGGGAAGGAAATATACTCATTAAAGGACAGGTAAGGTTTACACTCGCGAGATATTGTACTGGTAATTCATGAGATCGCGACGGACATCATGAGCGTAACAAAAAGATAAAGTAAGTAAGTAAACATAAAGTAACGACTACAACGTGTGAGTCTAACGCACGATAAAAAATATTTTTTACATAATACGACAGAGCCTACTCGTTACAATTGATATATTCACAAGTTTAATAATAATTGTTATTTGTTTTAAAAATTATATTTAGTGATGTATATACTTATTAGTATTCTTACTATCCTATTCTTCAGTTATTCAGTATTCTTATAAATCTATGCTAGGCCTACAACAAATTCAAATATATTCAATATAACAGTAAACTAATAGTATATTTACGTAATGGCAACTAATAAAATAATGTCAGCATTATGACACATATATACACATTAGTCTATACGCGTAAAAAATGTTTTTTTACGAAATATGCTAAATTAATTATTCTTTACATTGTCATTAAGCAGGTGCTGAATTTGACACTAAATTTCCCAAAACTTAGTCTATAGTTATTTAAAATTGTTTAAAGTTATTTCCTTTTTATAGTTTGCTAATTATATAAATTTAGTTAAACACATTGTAATATGCTATTATTAGTGTAACCTAATGGATGGAAAAAGTAATTAAATTTTTCGATTTTAAAAATTTTTATGATATTTTAATAGTTGCCAAATAACTGACAGGGTAGGTTTGTATATATACCATTTACTAAACGGTAAAACACACATTAAATATTCATATACAACATACACTCAAATGTAAAAGATATCGCATATAAGAATGGCATATTAATGAAAATATTGTAAATTTATTTTCTGTACACAATACTGAATAATATTCAATACGAATTAGTCTGTTACACGTAATCTTTTGTCATGTACCAAACCCATTAGTACATGTGCAAACATAAATCAGTAAAAACCGTAATTTGCGATAACCAAAACGTACATAAACATAAAAACAAACGAGCGCGCATGCGCACGCGCACACACACACACATTGTACATTTAAAAGTAATTTTGTTCATTACTGTACAAACTGGCACGAAAGCGAACAGCAATAGTGTGTGCTACGAAGTTCACATTTAAATGCACTTCAGTATAAAGGTCTCTTAATACAACTAACGTAATATCGTGTAACATTTTCACTAAAGTATTTCATTTTGAAGCTTAAAGCGTAGAAAACAATTCATAAGTTTTCTATTTATACTTTAGTTTTTGTGAAGGATTATGTTTGAAGCATATCACGGTTCACCATCGAATGTACGTTTAATGTAATCAAATATGAAACGCGACTCCTATGTAAAGAAAATCCATCCATTTAATAAAATATTCTATAGTATTCCAGAAAACAAATTGGGTTAATGTAACTTCCTTCTAAAAGCAAATAGCAGCTTACACGCTTAAAGATAAATATATATTACAGTGTGCAGCCTACTTTCCAAGGACGATGAACATAGGCGAGTGGAATGTGGCTGGTTGGTTTACCTCTTCCTGACCCCAGACAATTAGTCAATTTCCTATGATAATTAACATTTTACATGTAGTAAACGACAGGAATATGCTGCTTATTTTATTTTTAAACAACGTAAACTATTGAACTTTTAGCTTATATTACAGACTGCAGTTGTAGAAAACTGTGTATTCATTGCAGACCCAACTTCAAAATTAACTATGTACAGACTACTGTGTTCCCAAAAATAGAATGGTACATACAAAACAAAGACGTTTAGACGTAATAATAAGTTCACCAGCAAATGACACACGTTATTATATTCGTTTGTATTGTCTGCAATTAAAACTTTCAGTTTAATAGGCAGTCAACTAAAAATTATATTGATCAAATTGTCTGCTAATTGATCAAATAAAAAGTCTGGTAATCAAATTGTTCCTATTTAAATTTGTGACGGAATACGTTTTGTTACACTAAAAAAATAACTCTGAGCACTATACTTCAGTGTAATCTCATTGTAACTGAAGAATAATAAATATTTAATTCATTTTGTAAATATATAATTTTCTAAAAAAATTCATGCACAGATAATTTAAACTAGGACTCGGTTTGATTTTTGAATATCTGTTTCATTCATAAAACAACACAGAGATACACACCGCTTGTACACGCACTTAGATAAATAAACATTATAAAATTTTTAACTCACTAGTTGCTTGCACCAAACGATAAACCAACAATTGCTGAACGTTATTGTAACTTCTCACCTGTAAAACAGAAGAAAGTATTTTAAAACCAATAATAGTACGTGCAGTATACTTTCAATTAATTAAATCTTATTCCATGTTATGTTATTTGACATTACTCTTTAACTAATTAAATATTTAATGTTTCTCCATTTGAGGTAAACTAGTTGTTGATTTTATAAAATTCTAGTTATCCAAGTGGTCCTGTCTCTGATAGCAGGACAGCAAAGTTACGGCATAAGGAAGTTAGACAGGCGAGTGCAACAAACAGCGTACAAGTCAGAATATTCGGGATCAGTAAACACTGGTGACATTGTGATATACATTAAACAACGAAAACTAAAACGATTCGCACGCGTACACAGAAATAAAGTACAAGAAATCTTTCATAAGGCAGGTGCAATAAAAGAGGCACAAAGGAAAGCCTAGGACGTGACGTTACGAAAGTAACTGAGTAATGAGATTGAGTAATAAATGAGAAAATGAGATTGAGAAAGGGATAAAAGTGGTTTAGGAGAAAAGAATATAGGTAACTTCTGAAGATGAAGAAAGAATAGGTGAGAAGAAATTCATCATTTCTTCTTCTTCTTACCTTATCGAGAAGAGCTAAAAAGAGCCAAGGGCGTCCTGTTTTGGTAAAAACAGAGCACTGTGATTTACCAAGGTGTATACAAAAGGTAAAAGTAGGTTAGTTACTTTTTCACAGAACGTAAAAGAAATATTAAACTGTACACATTGCTTAAAATATGTATAAACTATTATTTGTAACTAAACCTATAAGTCAACATAACGATAATAAACACACATACGCGCGCGCGCAAACACACACACATCTCTTAAAAATATGTACTTTTCCATTGATAATTTGAGTATAAAGTTTGCATAGACATAAATAATTGAATATATATTTCGTCTCTTAAACGATAGACTATACCAAAATAAATAGAAACGAAGTACTTTATATATTAATTAAACATTTTATATACGGAAATATTATTTTTTTTACAATAAGTTGTATTTCTCCAGAATGAGATTCATGTTTTTTTTTTTTTTTTTCATCACTTAAATGTTGAAACAACACCGTTAATGTCTTTATGAGTCAAACGTCTTCCATCATTCCAGCCCAGGCTAATGTAAGATTTCTCTGAGCAGTTTTAGGTTAGGTCACACTTAGGAATCTGGAATACCTGTAAAATGTAGCACCCTTCTAAATTTTTCATTTTTAATGTACATAGTACTTTCCTTACTGATGAGGAAAGCTTACTTTCTGAGTTTAGCTTAAACTTCATTTTATTTTATTTTTTTTTTATAGGTCAAATGTATTGCATGTGAGAGCTATCGTCACTGTTAAGACAACGTCTAAAAATTTTAATTAAACAAGAAAAGTTTTGAAAACTACTGGAGTTTATTCCATACAAAGAGCTCTCAGTAATTTTTCTGAAAATACTTAGTTTTAATCTCGGTTAACTTTCCCTTCACAATTTTTAATAAAAGTATATGAAAGCGTAAGCAAGGAGTTACAGAAACAACAATTTACATAATTTACTTTGGCACTTACCACGTAATCTTTTATAATTAAATAAACTCCAAAAGCACTGAAGAATCCCTACGCAGCAAAGGAAAGAATAAAGGTTTGTTGAAGAGTTTTGCTGTGTATTTGTATTGTTAACTGCTTTCAAAACTCTTAAAATTTATTGTCTTCTAGGAAGTAATGGTTTTTATTTATGTTATTGTCTCTGATAATGAAACATAATTTTATACGAAATGTTAATATGCTGTATACAACACCAAAGTTAAACTTCGTTTGTTGTTTCAGTTAAATAGGATGTGGTAACGTAACGCAGACAGAAATATGAAAGTCTACATTCAGACTCCACGAAGCCACTGTAAATCACTTTTCTGCTGAATAAAATTTTACAAGATTTGTAACGTAATAAAGGAAAATATCAACAAAAAAGACACGGTTATGTGAATAGGGCTTTACAATTATACACACACAGTTATAGATTTATAGGTTTCCCTAAGATGAATGAATTTAAATGTTAAAATGTAAGAATAAATGAAGCATAGGGAAACATAGACCTAAATGTGGGAACACGACCTATTTTACAAGTCACAATTATGTCTAATGTTTTTACTTTTATTTTAACCATTGCATATTATATATTAATTTACTTAGCTGCACAACCTAAATACATATCATATGGCTTAGATTTAACTGTAATTTTGTTGCTTAAATGGAAGATAAAATACTGTACATAATTTTCGTGAAGGTGCCTCATTTAGTCAGCAGAAGGTAAACAGTGTGAAAATAAAGATCTTTATGCAAACCTGTGTTTTTTATATTTCTAGGTTTAGAATAGAAGTCGTTTTACTTCTAGACTTTTAAGTATATAGTAACGGGTTTGAGTTGTCTATAAATCCAGGCTCACTTGTGTGAATTTTTGTTCTAGAGAAAATAATTTTTAACTGTAAGATATACTGTTTTTTAACCTATTTAAATACAAAACGAAACAGTGCCGCACCAGTGCCACTGGTGGCCGGGGCGGGTTGTTATAATCCAATTTATCTTTAAGTAGTACACTTTACTGTTACATATTTATTGTCTAATTACTTTATTGATACATATAGTTAGGAAACTTTATAAGAAGCTATAGAAACGTTTGAAATAAAAATCCACTTTCATGTTGTAAATACAAATTTTAGAGGAATAATAGAATTAGTATTATTTGTAGACTGCATTAAATTTATCACAGTACTTTATTCGTTCGAGTAACTGACCCGACGTTTGCACACAGAATTACTCGCTGTTCGGTAAAACTTCTGATAAGAATTTTAAATAAATTGTTGGTGTCCTGAAATATTAATTATTGTCCACTGGTATAATCTCTATTAGCGTAGCCGTAGGTCTACACGTTATCGCCCGTTATTTCACTCCGCTGTTTAGTTTACATTTTCGTACCGAGGCACAGCCTTCATGAGTCGCTGCCGTTGCTGTTGCCGTTGCCGTCCGTGCTGTTTGGGAGTTAATTTGCGATTCCCGAGTGCGTAGTGAGGTATTGGCGCCAGGTACAGCTGTCGCCTCTTTTTTCCTATCAATATATTTCTAATAATAAACTTACCTGTATAAGTTTTTTTTAATATCTGTAAACATTTTATGAGGTAGGGTTGAAAGGTTGATTTCAAAATAATATGAACAAATCTTTACTATCGATCGATTAATCATGCTTCTCTCTTAGTGTTGCGTTTCACGACGTGACAATAGAACATTTACAAATAAAGTTAAAATGTTTACCAACAAAATTTTAATTTTCCAAATCTGGAGGCCCTCTACCAAGTGTGGCCCAGGGCGGACCATCCCCTCCGCCCCATCTTTATTCCGCTACTGCTAACAAAATTACAAATTAAATAAGCGTAATAACTAAAGCCAAGAGATTAATGTTTATAAAATATATGACAAACGTTCATGAGAAACATTGTCTACTTTACGTTTGACCATATAACGTAGGCCAGATAAGTATATAAGAATAGTGTATAACAATCCCAAGGGTTTAGACCGTATAACAGTTATCACTTTATATCTTTAGTAGTGGTCATACTACCTCACGGTAAATCGCATAATTTGTATGCAGACCTATGAACATTATTAACTTTGTTTACTACCAGCAAATCCCTGAATTACCTCTAGAGAATGTTGTGTCACTTTAATCGCGGTTGTTTAGCCTAAAGTTTACCTTATTGTTTGCAAATCTACAGAATAATAATCGTGCCTTTGGGAAAATACAACCGGGATCGTTTCGAGTTTACAATTTTCCTAGATACGTCGGTACCCTTGGGACTACTTAGAGATTTTTTTAACTCCACGTATGGCTAAAATTATAAAAAAATTGTCATCAATTTATAAATTATTTATAAAATTACTATTATATATTGGCGTTTTTATAGTAATTATAAAAACTGCATTTATAAAACTTACAAAAACTACATTGTCGTAAAGATTTCAAATAGGAACGCTGTCTACACAAATTGTTTAAGCTTATTCTCAAGGTTCTAAATACGACATGATTCTGAATATACGTCAATATACGGTAGTGCGCTAGCAGTTTCATAGGACCAAATTTGTTTCACTTGAAAATTACTCTTTAACGTATTGCGTTATTAACTTTTCGACGATGGCATCGGGTTCATTCAAAATGGTAATCTTTTATTATATACACATACAAATATCCTAACATTCTCGGAAAATATGTAAATTGTTTGCTATGATTTCTTATTTTCTAACTTACAATTATATTTCTTGAATATATTTGTTTGATGATCCGTAGGCGTGTGTAATTTACACGGGATTTCGCCTGTAAGACTATATTTATATTAACATAGTAACTTTTAAATTACATCTATTAAATTGATTAAAGTAGTAGGCCTACATTTTGATCGTATAGCCTACATATAATATGTATACATTTTTGTGACACAAACGGTAACATTCAGTTTTGTATTAACATGATTGGGTTCATATATGTTGCAAGTGTTTAGTGACATTAATTGTAACTAATCTTGATCTTCCTTATTGATGCTATACAAACCGTTTTAAATACAAATTCATGAAAACATGTATCTGAAGTTCAAAATCTACTGTCTTTTATATTATCATGTTATCATTGCAAGACTCTAATGAGACTCATGTTACGTAAGACACTTATATAATCTTCATCAGCCTATTATTGGTAATATTATAAAAATATTATAATATTATTCATAACTTAGTGGTATTATTCTTAACATACGTTAACCAGGATTCCAGTCATCAGTGTAAGTAAAGAAACCTAAACTATAACAATATTTGTCCGTTCTGAGGAAAAACATTTGCTCCAAGTATCGTGTAGTAACACAATTTAAGTTTACACGGAGGAAGCGTCAAGTATTTGCGGATTAGAAGTCTCAAACTAAGTTACGTGTAAATGTAATTGGGTCGTCACTTACCTGTAAATATTTGTTTACAACTACCAAAGATAATTACTTATGCCGATGAAGTGTAATATACTTTACCATCAACACAGGTAAGTTTCTCGCAAGAGTAATTAGAAAACTTACAACGTTCCATTAGTTGCTGTCACATTATTATTTAAACAACATATGCGGGTGTTTCCTAGAATAAGTAGTCTTTAATAGTTTGTACCGCTATGGCTTATGGTAAAATAATATAAGTTTATTTTTAGATTCATGCTTTCGGTATCCAGGCCACTTATATGTATATGAATAGTAAAATAATTTACCTCTTTATTGTCCGTCTGGTGGCCTTTTCCTTTATAAAAAGAAAAGGCCACCAGACGGACAAAAAAGAGGTAAATTATTTTACTATTCATAGGCCTATACAAGTTTATTCGCCCAAACCGCAATAAAATCTCTGCGCAAAAATGGAGAAAAAAATATGACCTTTTTACACTTCAATCGTGATTTTATGTTTAACCATACAAGAATTCGCCAGTATTCACTTTTATCTTGCAAACACGATCACACGCGTGTAATAATGAAAATTTATTGTGTTCATGTGTGGAGAATATACAACTTATTTATTGTAAAATTAAGTTTTATGGAACACAAAAATATATTAAAAGATATAGGATACGTATAAATAAATTACAGTAGAACTATATATTAACTTACAAATATTTTCATAAATTTAAGATTATTTTCATTATTTTCAGAACATAACTAAGAAAATTGCGACATAATTGATAAATCTTATCTTTACCGTATAAAGTTATAGCATCTGTTATGAAATTATTTTACACGAAACAAAGAATACACCTTCTAAAAGATATCACTAATACACCATTTGCAAACAAACATATTGTCACGAGTATGATATCGAACCGCGTAGGACAGCTGAGAACACTCTACACTCCCCCCGTCAAGTGTGGCTTGTGTTACGTCTTTAAAGTAGGTGGTTCTAGTGGGTTCCAGGAACACCTGAGATACGCATTAAGCCGACGGCGTGAAGTAAGGGGGCAAAGCTGCACTGGACCTCACCGCAGCCTATATGAAGCCATAGCAGCCGGGTTGTCAGTTCAGTTACGTGAGGGATTTTCGCTAGTGCAGATTGAGTGTTGTCGAAGTGAAGTAGTATTGTGTTAATAATTGTGTCAAACTCTATTATTAGACATTGTTATTGCATGTGGACAAATCTAACTGTAAGTATTGTACGAGTTAATTACAAACTGTGTAATAGTTATATAATTAAAGATGGTGATTAGTGATTTAATTGGTGTCTTGTATTTTGTTTTCCACTGTACCTACGACGATATAGTAGACCGTCGTAACAATATGTTATATATCATAATGATTATAATATAATCATTTTTATGATATATTTTATTTTTAAAATTTCTTCTTTCCCCCAATTACATAATCTCTTTCTGGTGATAAATACACATCGTGTGAATTGGTTTACCATATGTATTATGTAAGTTATGTGTGTGGTGTCTATTAGAAAATTGCATATATCTTTTGTAGTCTTCACAGAACATATTAAGATGATAAACGGCAACGCTGTATTTAGAACAGAGGAAATACTCCGAATTTATCTATGTAGAAAAAAGTAGGCCTGTAACGTAACGGAAGTAAATAACTGAATTATTTAGATTTTAAAAGTATTTATATTTCATATGTTTTAGTGAGGGTTTCGTAATTACATCAGAGCATTAGAGTAATTTAATGTTGTGGTTCCTGTAGGAATATCTTGTTTCAAATCGGCGTCGCCTGTAGAATCCATTAAATCCGTTAAATCCAGGAGAAGTACAAAAAAAGTGTTTTGCACCAGTGTCACGTCTCTAACCCAGTAACACAGAGTCTGTGGTAAGCGTGGTGTAAAATTGAGGCAAGACGGAATAAACCAAGCTTGAACTAATTTAACCAGCAAACAGCATGAAAACTGACATGAAGTTTGCAGAAAGCCGAGAACTGCTTGAATGTAACCCGCTAAAGTTTACTTGCTAAATCAAATGAACGTGTGTTAAGAATTCTTGACATTCTGTACCTTGTTTAACCCTCTACACGACATCAGAAATGTATTTTAGTGGATTGAAAAACTATTTAATGACAAGAAAAATATGTACATCAGTTTTCATGTGTAATTTTTTTAATATTTGCTTAGTGTGTTCTACGTGAGTTTTTGGATTTGAGGAATAAAAAGACAAAATTTATTAAAATACATATCAGTACAGGCAGAATTGAAAGTCCCATGTGGACGGCATGGTAGACACTAGATTCCTAAACAAGCGTTTGAGTGGGGACGAGAGATCGTGGAAGAACCTGGAAGAAATGGTCAGGGTCTCTGTAAAGTCGGAACAGGCTATAGGCCAAGCTATGTAGCGAAGAAGAAGAAGAAGAAGAAGAAACAATATAAGTAATTTCATAAAATCTCCTAATCCAATTATTATTCACAGCATTAGGAAGAAATTCTTGTAGAAAACAATCATTGAAGAGACAAAGGTGTGTGATTGAGGTAAGGAAACAGTAAAGGAGGGAAAGCACATAGCGTATTTTTTCATTATACGGTTGAGGCAGAACGTAATGCAATTTACGTGCCAACAATATACAAGAGCTGATTTTCATTTGTGTTAAAAGTATCCTGAACCTGAGTTCAGCCAGTTACAGGTTCTACAATGTCTACTGCTATCTCAGTGCTTTAGGGTTCAGCACCATGAACTCGTATGTTACCATATCAAAGTACATAATACTTCTCAAGCACTTTCTATTTCTGTACCGCCATTTCCATAAACGTTTGTTGTGCTCTACTCAAGTTTACTTAAGTGGGGTACTGTGTATTATTTATTGCGTCAGAGAGTGTTAGATACTTTTATATTTCGAGGAATAATTTTAGTACGAATTTGTATGACAAGTGTATTTGTAACAATTTTAGAAATTTTTCTAGCAATCAGTAATTTATTTCACTGTTTTAAGGAGACCAGATCGTAAAAAATTTCCAAAAATTTATTTTAGTTTTGAGCATTAAACATTTTCCTCCCTTTCCGGTTCAAAATGATATATACATTGTTATACAAAAGTTTTTCCCATTTCATTTTTTTTTTATTTCATGCGATATATCCCAGTGTGATATCATTGACCTCTTTCAAGCAAGCATTTAAATATTTTATAAAAATATTATTAGGTCTAAAATGAGTATTCTGGAAGCAAATAAGAGTATTATGGAAACAGTAAGAAGGACAGAGTAAATTAAAAGCAGTTTAAAAGGAAGAGAGATGAGAGTAATGCAGAAGAAGTGTATAGTGCAGGTGCATTTGATTAAAACATTACATAACTTTAAACGCAATTTTCCGTAAGTCCATATTTTTTGTATTTAGGTACATGTAACTTGTAAAAACTTTATTTAAAAAATCACGTAATTACCCTTTTACGAATGCAACTACTTAATTAGGTTCACTGTATACTCTATGTATTTATCTTTCAATGAAAAAGTTCCATAAAGATATCTTGAATGTTTTTTTTAAATATATGTACCTAACTGATAAGCGGCACTCCTTTTAAATAACATGGGAGAGGTCTTTACAAACTGGTCCCCTAAAGATCACGATTAACCCAGTTACCGTGACAGTATATCTTATTGTCAGTTAGTTTCCCATATCGACGAACTTCTAGTAGAGAACTGTAAAATATTATTTATATCTATACGGCACATCAGTTTCAACTCAAATTGTATTAATATTATTTTCTTTATGTTTGAGTGATCCGTGCGCAAAGCTATGTGCATTAACTTTGTTTGCCGAAACAGTACTAACATAATCTCGACAGAATATTGTTATATGACTTAAATTGCAGTTGTTCAGTCTAAAGTTTATCTTTAGTGTATGCAAATCTGTAGAGCATTAATTGTACCCTCGGGAAGTGAAAGCTAAGCTCAAGACCGTAACTGTGGGGTCGTTTGCAGTTGACAATGTTTTACTGCGCACAGATCGGTAGCTCATCTTGGGGCTTAGGTTTGTGATTTTCCAGAGGTTTGTACATTTGGACAAGTAGGCCTACTTAATTGTTCACTGTCGTCGTCATAATTTTTTAACATTGCTTTCCACGCAAGTCCCGGCGCGGAATAAACGTCACACGGATCTATCTCGTAGTACTGCAGGCTCGTGTTGCGAAAGTTTTCGAACACGTCGGCCAGAAGCAACACGTCGGTTTTCAAATAGATGTCATGATAGTCACCTAACATTCGCATCATGGAAGCCGTTCAAACGTTTTTCGCGTCCTTCTGTTCATCGTTCGACACGGGCGTTTCGGCTAGGCGGTTGTAAAAGTGTTCCGGTGCGGGCAGAGAAGTGTCCTCGAACTTACTTTCGCCCGTCATGTACTCGTACGGGTAGACTCCCTTCCTGACCAGCATTTCAACGCGTTCTTCTTATCCTTTTTCTTCTTCTTCGTTTCCGTCCGATCGCTTGCATTGTCGTAATATTTTAAAATTTTCTTTCCGCATGTTCTTCACCAGCTTCTCCAACGACGTGTTCATAAACTGTGCGGAATCGAGAAACCGGAGGGGATCGAGGGACACGGACACGTACCGCTCGCTGGTCATGGCTATACACTTGATTTCTTCGTGTTTGAATTTCCCGAACTTTTGGATGAGATGGTGGCAATCGTAACCGCGCAGGTTGTGAAAGAACACGGGAACGTGTTGCGGCACATTACAGTTTAAATTACACGCGTTGTGCGCTGCTCCCAGATACTCGCCCGTCACGTGATCGTGGTTTTACATTTTGTCCCCCGCGTCGCTCTCGATACTCTTCTTGCACAGATGACACGCTGTGGCGTTCTGAAACTCGCTTTCGTTGTCTTCTGTCATGCGGAAGGGTCTGTCGAAGTCGCGTTCGAGTCGATTCACGTCTTCGCGCAGAGTCCTGAGAAACGTTTCTACTACGTCTACGTTTTGAAGAAAAGATTCAAAGTCCGCGTACACCGTGTACGGTACTGAGTGACACTTTGTGTAGTCTTTAAATACATGTGGCTGTATTTCCCGGTCGGCAGTTAGACTTTTTGTGTTCCGTGCGGCGTGCAGTGTATCTCGTGCTCTTTCATCCTTTTCCGTGCTTCCTCTGGATCCGTTTTATCGCGAAATCGTTGTAAGCAGTATTGCAGAAGAAAACCGGATTGTTAGCACTTGATGTGATTTGCAGCAGTAGACGTGACATGTTTCTAATAAGACAATAATGTTTGACCCCTTCGTCGTTGACCAGTAATAGAAGAATCACGGCGTCCTACCTTTGTGCTCGGTTATACGTAAAGGGTACACTTCGTCTTTTCTGTATCCAAACTCGTTAGTTTCGCTTCCGTAACCGAACACGTTCAGCGAAGTGTTAACGTTGAGTTTTCAAATTTTTTAATTTGATTTACAGACTCCGGATAGTCGATCCCCTCCTTATTCAGCTCGTTTTCGTACTGCCTGTAGTGAGACACGCGGTGCGGGTTAGAAGCGATCGGATGTAAACCGGGTAGGACCGACCAGAGGGAGCATTTATCATCGTCTAGATTTAGCACATTCACTAACGCTTTCTTACTTAATAATTTCTTCGGTGTTGGTATGTTACTGGATCCCGCCAGAGGACGGTATTTTAACAAATTCACTTCGACGTCTACGATCCCGTTTTCGACCCATCCGCTACCTTCGCGAGTAAACTTTGATATCGATTCCATTACTTTTCCAACGCACTCACTGTACTGTTCGTTCACGTCTTCCGCGTTCGCGTCCTCGGGTAAAACGAGTCGCGTACGCGTACGAAACACTCCCGTCTGCTCCAGTTCGTGATCGTTTACTAGTTTTTTGAACAAGTCGCGTACGGCCAAGTACCACTTCAATCTTTCCCCCATGTCGCATGATTCCGAGCGAACGTCTTCCGGAATAAAGTCAGCCATTCTCTCTAACAACACGGATACCGTATCCACTCCGTCTTCAAATTCATTATATTTTATTGCCTTTACACTCCCGTTAAGTGCGATTGTACGAGTTGCTATAATGCCATGGTTATGTACTCTGAAATATACGAACTTAATTAGAATAAAGCACACTTTTTTTAGGTTAAGCACTCACCAGTGTTCGTCAGTGTCTACGAGCACTTTGTAACAAACTCAGTTAATATAATCGACAAAGTATTGTACCAGTGTTCAGCAGCGTGTCCACTTGGTAACTGAAGCGTTGGCAGTACCTCTACACTATATATAGGGGCTAACGTCGTTGCGTCCACGCAGCTGTTAGTGCGTTTTGATATTTAGAATTTATGGAAATTCAATAATTATGGGATATACTATATTTAATGTACAATAATTATGGAGATAGGACGACTTTTACAATAATTATGGAAATATGATAACTTTTAATACAATAATTATGGTAACATTATTGCACAACCTTATACAAACACATTGTAACAGACTAAAGCTTTGAATTTACTTCCGTTACAGCGAAAGAATGTTCTTCTGCATTCGCCTGTTCCGGTTGAGAACAAAGAGTACTCTGTTCGCGTTCTACATTCATGCACGCTCAGCAAGGGGTCAGTTACTCCGTAGTGTTTCACATTTCTGTTTATATTATTCCTTCTCGTTCCGACGACGTGATGGCCACATGTTTTTCAAAAATCAACAAGTGTGTGGTTCGCACGGATAAAAATCTACCGCTCCGTTCTCAGAACGTTTGAATATTCCGGAGGGTGAACACGTCTTGCGCTGTGCTTTTTTTGTATTCTTGTGCGTAATGGATTTATATTTTTTGGTGACTCTGTTGTTGTTGTTGTCGGGCACAAACCTCGTCGGGCTGAATTCCTACGTTGTTGGCTTCCAGCCGGTAATTTCCTTCTTGGTGCATTTACAGGAACAACAACCGGTTGCGGTAAGTCTAGAAGCTTTCTTCTTTAACATAACATCTCCAACTCAGCTGAATAGAACTGCTAATATTTCATCTTTTACAGTTTGTAGCATTATTGTTACAGATATTTTCTAAATACCACGCATTTGAAAATTATTTTATTAATTATTAAATATTGCTTGAAATTTTGGTAAATAGAAACTAATTGTTTGATGGATATTTTGGTGAAGTGATGAGAAAGTTATATTTCCAAAACTGCTTATTGCACCAAAAATATATAATATGACAGAACTCGTGTGTACGTATTTGGAGCATTAACAGACACTACATTTAAGTATTAAATTATTGGAGTGTATGTCGTTTTAGAAAATATGCATCCTCAAACATTCCTACATCGCTCTCTTTTGTAGATTATTTTAAAGGGATCAAATATATACGCTATATTATTGGCATTTACGTAGTGTTTTCAGATTTAAATGAAACTAGTCAATAATTAGTATAATAACACACAATTATGTTAGCTGTCGCATAAGAGTTTTGACTGTTCCATCACCATTTTATTGACAACAGGGAGTGGCTAATTTTTAAACACGCTCTCAATTAACAATTTTAGTTCAGCTTTATAATTTATACTGAGAGAACTCATTCAAAAGGTGAACGTCAATTAAATTTTGAGATGAGGGTCGCGTGTGTGGATAAGAACAACTTACGTAATTTTCAATTTTAGAAGTTCAGTACGTTTCACGATTAACTTGTCGAAATTAAGACTTTCATGTTTTTACATTGTGATATTCTGTATATTGTAGAAAGAGTGAGCCTTTAACAATAATTTATAATTTTGGCTAATTTTATTTAAAAATTTGCAACTGTATTTGAAGGCGTAGCACGTGTAATTTTATCCTTAAGAAATTTTTAATAATCTTCAATAATTAGTGTTAAGTTTTAATGGAGATTCATTAAATTCTTCATTAATTTCAACTCGGTTTATTTTGGTACCAGAACCAAAGTTAATAATTGTATTTAATTTTAGCGCTTGACAGTTACTACTTTCGTTTTACTGTCGAAAGAACGCACACCCCTTCATTCATTCTCTCTCTGGTTCCCCCCCGCGTGCCGTCCCTCTCTATCGGCCCACAGCTGTGAACTGTTAATTGCCAGCAGACTCTGCTTTGCACCTCTCGGTTGGGTTATATTATTTTTCTTTCTCACGCATGTGTCCCCCTCACCTCGCCCAGTATGACGCTCTCTCTCGCACTGCAGTACAGCCCTCGTCTGTGAATAGCCGATGACTTTCGTGGGCTGGTTTAATTTCTTTTTGGAACCGTTGCATGCAATCCAGTTGTTAGAGCTATTGCATTGTATCACCGTGAAGCGTTATGGCCTAATTTTATTAGTGTTGACGAATAGCCAGGTACTTTGCTATGACATAATACACGTTTTATGATCGCAAATTTCAGTTTATTGCTTCGTTATTTTTATTGTTTGTAACTAAAATGGTGCTAACAGGTTTTACAGATTTGATTCGAGTCGTTTGTTGGTACTGACGACTTGTTACATAAAATATTGCTTGTATTAAATTATGCAGATATATTTTGGTATTAACAGGTTTTTCCCCGCCTCGTTTCTTTCCACGCTACCCACCGTTTATATGAATGACAGAGTGTTACCGAGATCAGTGTTTCGTTGACCGCGGTCGGAGCAACACCTTCCGCTGACTTTCGTTGACGGGTTTTTTTTTAGGGAACTGTTGCTGTTTATTGCTTACCTATTTACGCGTTGTCGTGCAATTCTATCGATGTTTCCGAGTAGGTGGATCTTTTGATATGACATAATACACGTTTTGTGATTTCAAATTGCTGTATATTGCTTGATTATTTATATTATTTATTTTTTAATGACTTAAATGGTGCTACCTGTTTGTTTATGTTACATAAAATTTGCTTGTTTTAAATTATTTTAGGCTCATTTGATAATGGGGTTGTACAATACCTGACGATGCATTTCCTACGGTTTTCCGTTTGTATGTATGTTTTTTTTTTGGTATGCACGTTATTTTCCTCTTCTTTGTTCCTTTCCCCGCTACCCACCATTTATACAAATGTCACGGCGTCGACTGGGTCAGTGTTTCGTTGACCGCGGTCGGAGCAACATCTCTCGATGACTTGCGTGGACGGGTTTGGTTTTTTTAATTGGATCTGTTGCTGTTTATTGCTTAATTAGTTACGTGTTGTTGTGCAATCCACTTGTTAAAACTGATCCATCATATCACCGTGAAACAGTATGGTGCAATACCTGTTGTATAGTTACACTCAAAGTAGAACAGGAGGTTGGATTGTCCGTCTATATAAACAGGGCTTGTTAACTATACCGATCAGTTTTGTGGCGACAGTCGCGAGCGACGCTTCGTCCGTACCCCGAGCCCAAGCCTGGAACCAGCACCGACCGACCACCAGCATACAGATACACGCCAACAGTACCCCCCTCACGCCCAAATCCCGCCCTCCGGTACAACACGGAGAGAATACTGAAACACGAAGACACGTTTCGATCAACTGACCAAGTCAACGACCTCACGATCAGCTCCTCATGACCTCACTGAAACAGCATGACGTCACTGAAACAGGAGAATGACGTCACTGAATCCGCATGACGTCATTGAAGCAGCCAGTGACATCACTGAAACAGTGACGTCACAAACAGCTGATCGTGACGTCACCCCCATGGTCAGCAGATCGTGACGTCCCTTTTTCAGTATTCTCTCCAACACACTACTAATATAAATAAAATATAATTTCGATTTTTATATACTGCCATTTTATTTTGTCATCCTCACCTTTATTAAAATAATTCCATACGTGTATTCATTCAACCGACTCTTAAGAAAAATTTAAAAATAATTTACAAGTTATCAAAGGTATCTGTAAATTATAACTTCCTAAGGTATCGATGCGAGTATTATATGTACTTTCAAGAAGTTTGTATACGCTTATATGACAAATGTACATAACGACTTCCTTTTGCGGTCCTAAAAGTGCCCTAAATTTTTCGTGCAGTGCCAAAAGAAAAGCAGAGATGTCAGAAAAATTTATACAAAATATAAAATGTACTCCATATTAGTAATGGTCCCTGAGCAAAAATTTCGTTCACTATTTTAAAGAAAATACAAATATTTTTAAATAAGTTTAAATATCAGATAATTAATAAATTACCAGGAACGTTAATAAGATCTAGATTACTCTATTACCACTTTATAATATGTCAACATTGAAAAGCATATAATTATACACTAAACAATAATAAATCCAAGAAACTGCACCGTTATAAAGGAATATATATTTGAATAACCCATAATGCCTAAATAATACTCACTGTAGTCATAATTTCTATCTGTTCTTTAAAATAAGTTAAGATACCTGTTATTCCTTCATGCAGCTTACTTTGGTCGCTAGGCACGACGCGTTTCAGGTTCAAGGTCCCATCTTCAGGTGACGATCATTCGGGTTGAGCTCATCATTTCATATAAACACATACATAAAAACACTGAATTCAATAAACACTCATACTGCACGATGGAACTATGGGCATCGTCTGACTGCCGAGCTCGACCCGAGTGATCATCACCTGTAGATGGGACCTTGATCCTGAAACGCGTCGTGCCTAGCGACCGAAGTAAGTTGCATGAAGGAATAACAGCTATCTTAACCTATTTTAAAGGTTAACTATTGCAACTTGGTGACCATACACACAATTCTATCTGTGTCTATAAATATGTAGGCTATAGGTCCGTATACATCACTTTTCACAAATATTCATAACTGAATCAGTATGTAAAGTTTCATTGCAAACATACATTCCAGACAATTTTAAGACGGTTCAAAATTTTCAAGGATTTCCAGGACATTAATCTTGACAAAGTTATTAAAGATACCAAGTTTGTTTCTTGAACACCATTCAACAAAGTCTTCATAAACTTTACATTTTCTTGAAGCTTTGACTTCGTTCCTGCCTCGTGGTGTCCCTAAAGATAAAACATTTGGGCACTATATTCCGAATTGAGTAATAATTACATTTAGTCCAATACCCGGCACGGATTCTTAAAACGTTTGATTGCATATTAGGCTTTGGTGTCTTAATACTTTTAAATTTTAAAAACTTCCAAAAGTATAATCAGGCTCTGGTTAAAATTTTCTTTAAATGGATAAAATTAAGGTCATATATGCGAAGATTTACTACATCCAGTTGATGCACTTAGATGATGTTGTCGTGAGACATAGGTCAAAATGACAGATAGACTTGTGCCAGTAGAGTTAAAATATATTTAATGGGGTCACCGTTTACGTTATCACACAGGGATCTGCAAAATATTTTGAACAATGCAAATTTCCATGGGCGATTAATATTTTGCAAATCACGTCTACCCGTTATGTTGTATGCTGAACTTATTCAGAACTTATTTGAAATTTGAAATTCAAAATTATTTTCTAATGAAACCACTATGAAATGGTCTCATTAAGGCTGACTACAATAATTGCGGTTTACGTGCAATGTGAAAAACAGATATTAAGGTGGATTTGCGTACTATAGACCTTTACATTGTTAGATAGTTCTGTCTACACAAACAACACGAATGAGTTGTTTTGTAGGTCAAGTTGTCTGGCGCCGTGACTCAACCGAAACTGTAGTAACGAAAAAATGTGTTAATTTTGCCACGCCGAGCATTGCACCGTTATTTTTTGTTGTCTTTTCAGTATCCCTGTTAATTTAATATAAAGCTGAAGCTACTATTAAAGGCGACTTTAATAAAAACAAAATTTAGCTTTAAACTAGATTATTTAAATTTTAAAATTTTGCATTCTTTATTCGTATAAATGCTAAGAACACATCCGCCGCAATTAATAATAGATTACTTAATATCTTAGGGCTATATGATTAAAATGTTTTTTCAAAATTACTTCTTATCGATTTTTAGTACGGCCGATGTAAAATGATGTATTAATAAGATTTTTATCCAGAAACAGCTCAGCCGCAAACAATCATAAACAGGTGATTGTTATTTCACCTGATGACAAATTTGCAATAAAAGCAATTGAGTCGCAAAACTTAGGTCTATAAAAACGTTTAGTTACATTTATACCTATACAGTTCATTTTATGTATAAAGAACATTCTTCAAACTATTATTTAAAATATTTTCCTTGCTAATTGAAGTTTATAATACGTTTAATAATTATGTAGGTATATTTTTAAAGATAAATTGTTATCAAGATTGTTATTAGTGTAAATAATTTAATTAAATTAAAATACGGTATTTTTGTAACATGACAAGAAATAATTCAATTTGCAATACCAGTAATTTTTTTACAGTAAGAAGTAGCAGAGTTCACTTACTTTGGTTGTGATTACAAAAAAGAAGGAGCAGCTGCAGATGCTAAAACAAGAATTCGCAAAGCTAATGCGGCCTTTATACAACTTGACCCACTTTGGAAATCAAGAGGAATATCAATTGAAACAAAGCTACGCATATTCAAGACCCATGTCAAAGCTGCTTTGCTGTATGGGAGCGAGACTTGGAAAGTCACAATTGAAATTACCAAGTGTCTACAGGTCTTCATCAATAGGTGCCTGATAAAAATACTCCAAATTTTCTAGTCAAACATTGTTTTAGATAAGAATATCTGGAGGAAGACAAACGAAGAACCCATTGCGATCCAGATCAAAAGAAGAAAATGGAAGTGGATTGGGCATAACTTGCGGCAGAACCAAAATCCAATGATCTAAAAGCCTCTTTTTGAAACCCTCATCGAAAAAAAAAGATAAAAAAGGCCAAGAATTTCTGGAAGAGAACTGTCAAGATGGCAGCGGGAAAAGGGGGAACGTCCTTTGGAGAGCTCGCCCAAAAGAGAGTGCGTTGGCGTAGTTTCGTCGAAGCATATGCTCTGCAAAGAGCGACAGGAATTTTTAAAAAAAGTACAAGCCAGCTATAATCACACGAAGACAAGCATTCATATTAATAGGATATCAGTTTCATTATATTAAATAAATTTAAAAAATATTGACTTTTTGAGAAATTTACTTCTTTGAAATATTTTATTAATAGCGACAGTGTTTTTACATTTGTTAGTATTCTTTTAAATATTCATTTGATGTTCAGTTACCACTCTATGAAACAAATTAATTTTTTGTAACAATCAACTCTTGTTATGCCGTGGACTTCATACGCCATTCACTGTAAAGGACATTAAAACATCATCTGTGCACTATAGTAACCAACTTTTAAACTTTACTCGTTTTCCTTTATGTCGAGAATTATTAAGAACAGTGACTAGAGAACATATTCTTTCTTTATTATTCCAATTTGATGAGTTGTGTCGCAATTATTATATATTATTCTTAAATTGCTATTAAGAAAATTAAATTTATCCCCGCTTTTAGTAAACAATATTTTGTTTTGAAACATGCAAAAGATGCAATGAAAATATTTTCGTTATACAAAAAAAATTTTACGCTAGATACGTATAATAATAATGTGCGTACCAAGGAATTTAAAAGTGTATACAAATTTTCTAAAATAACATTTAATAGAAAATCTTGTTCCTTAAGTTAAATATAGGTTTAGGCGAATTAAAAATGTAACAATGCAGTATTAAATTTTTTTATATTAAATTATGAATGCAGGTCTAGCATATATAAGATTATAAAAAAAAACTGTCGTTATGTAGGTAACATTTTGTGTACGTACGCGTGTATGCGACCAATCTGAAGTGAAATTTAAACTATTTGACAATGTGCACTCAGAAAATGTAATTGACCAAGGTGAATGTTCAAAACTATACATCAAAACAATGTCTTGTCGACGTTTAGACAAGATAAGTGAGATTAGAGCACGCGAGCTAATTTACGTAATATATCATCCATAGTTTATAAACTTGTTGCAGTGGTATTGTAGGTATTTTTGTTGTCTAACAACCACCAGCTCTGGAACGTCAAACTAGTTAATACGGAATTGTGAATTATATTGTATGTGTTAGTTTTTTTGTGCGGAGGAAAGAACTGGAATGTTCAGATTTCTTTTGTGTTGAGATCAAAAAATACTGAAACTACCTTCACATACTTTACACAGTTATGAGTTAATTCATCCACCCTGAACATGGAATATCGTTGAACCAATAGCCTATAATAAATAAACTAAAACTTGTGTCATAAACGTACCATGCACGCGTGAATAGACGACGACGGTTACGGTACTTAAAAGGTAAACGATAATCTCCAAGATGGACAGTGAAAAGAGTAATTTCAAAAAATAAATCTTCTAAAGTAAGATAAGTGAGTTCTTCTTATTTATAGGTGACTTAATTTCTAAATCGTTTTAAAAACGTAAACAACGTAGCTTCAAAATAACTTGAATCTCTTTTTTTCATATTCTGCAGACAACTCCATAACTCTTGTAAAATCAAAAAGATAATGTAACTCTACCGCTTTGGATATAAATAATTGTTCTAAACGAACTAAAAAACTACTGTTACATTTCTAATATGTACCTTAATGAAACGAAATTGTGTTAAATCATACGAGTAAGCATTTTATTTTTTATTTCAACAACCAACCTGGCTGCAGGTTGCAGAAATATCAGGAAGCAGGAAGCAAAAATATTGCATACTAATGTTTTTCGACAGGTTTGCTTGAGACTAGTTATATATTGTCATTTTCATACAGCACATTCTATATTTGAAAGTATACAATTGTATACTGGACATTTTTACAAAGTTATAACATATTTTTGTTGGAAACTCGTTTCCATTCATACACATTACCGAAGACTGTATTGAGACAAATAATACCGCTAACTAAATAATAATAGTGTTTGTGATAATAATTAAATGGTTTGGAGACGGCCAAAAGTTATCGTATGTATTACTGAAATATTACGTTTATCGTCTGTCACAGTCATCAGTTCTGAAAAGGATATATGAGAAAGTTGATACCGCGTTACCAGTAAACAATAATTATCTGGGGGCATTTCAGGTTCAAGAGATACCGAGCTGCAGGAGAACTTATGTATCAACGCAACCTCTTCAGCACGGTTGCAAAACGGGCAAATCTTATGCTAATCAACGTGAAGAAATAATTTCTCTATAAAGTACATATTAAATACATGTAAACAATCATAAACAGGTGATTGTTATTTCACCTGATGACAAATTTGCAATAAAAGCAATTGAGTCGCAAAACTTAGATCTATAAAAAAGTTTAGTTAAATTTATACCTATACAGTACATTAGACGACGACGTCTATGTATATATCTTGCGACAATAAAAGCATAGGCTGTAATGCGCATATATAATATAATAATAATATTTATTACCAATTTTCCTTTATATATAATAAAAATTATACAATAAAGGACCTATAGGTGGCATAAATGCCCGTACATAGGTTGGTCCTTAGAATTAATATTTATATACTTAATACTAATTGTGAGTTTTACCTCACCGATCATAGTAATATATTAAAAATAAATTATTTTTCAATTTTAACAAAATTTTATTTTGTACTATAATACAATTCAATAAATAAATGAAAAACAAGAGAAAAAACGGGAAATTTTAATTACTTTGGACAGAGATAGACAATATGTCTAACACCAATAAGACATTTTGTTAATCATAACTTGTAAAGTATTACGATAAATATTTCGATTTAACATAATAATGGAAAACAGTAATTAAAAAGTAACCTAACATAAATCGTCAGAGGTCTACAAGTGATCTACATCTAGGAGCACTACTCCAGACCGAAGACGAAAGCACTACATGGCATAATTTCCAGACGTAAAGGACGAGTCATCGGACTTCCGAGAGGACCCGGAGGACGAGGAAAGGATCCAGGACTTCAAGACTACGCAGGAGTCACAACTTCAAGGACTCAGGACCAGGACAGGTTATGCTGAGAAACCGCTACAATTTAGGTGAAAGAAAGCCATGTATTCCTCATAACAAAAGACTTAATCAAAGATTGATAAACATTGTCAAAAGAAAGACAATAATTTCAAAAATTGTAATTTATAACTTATTGATGTAAATGTCTTGTATAAAAATTATAGCATATTTTTTGCAGTAATAATTTATTGAAAATACGTAAATATAAATTGTAGAGTAATTATGAGAGCATTGTAAATTATGAAAGCATAATTTTTGCAGTAATAATTTATAAAAAATATTTAAATTTAAAATTGTAGAGAAATTATGAAAGCATAAGTTTTGAATTGATAATGATTGAAAATATTTTAATGCATGTGAAATAATCAATTAGATTTGTTTAAATAATGAACAAATAGTTAACTTAGTTAAATATTTTTATATTGAAAGCACACATTCAGACTGAGTAGTCCAGACAGTATAACATAATGAAGAAATGTTTTTTATTTAAAATTAATAATATTATGTCTATGATATAAGCTTTATTTTAATTTTCATGTTTAATATGGTAACCAAATCACTTGTACGAATTAATAAATTAATTACCTTAAATTATCCGCCGTGTGATTTCTTATGCTTCGTCTATGACGCGTTTCAGAGCGTATGCTCCATCATCAGATATTAAAAGTTAAAACTGTCACTCTTGCGAGATCGTTAAGAAGTTAAAATGTCAAGATTTGCGTATGAACCGTACGCGGATTTGGGTGCGCACCCGTTCAAGTTCATTCTGCCACTGAGCGGTTGCTACCTTATCGTAGCCCCAGCGAGCAGACTCAAGGCAGTATCGTACAATCGGTTGGTTACAAAGTTCAGGTGGTCATTTAACACGATATCGCGACTCATTGGGTTTGCATATGCACTGTAAATTTCAAATTCCTCCAAGGCATTCATGAAACGGCCCTTCTTACACACATGTAACGGTATTAAATTGGAACTAAAATCTGTGTAATTATGATTGTGTGAAGTCAGGTGGCGGGCGTAATTTGATTTGATGTTGTCAATGTTTCTTATTTTCTTAGGTAAATGTTCTCGAAATCGTTTAAGGAAACCTCTCCCAATCTGTCCAATGTAGAAGCACTCGCAATCATTGCATGTTAACTTTATATGCCAGTTTTTTCTTCTGGAGGCGTGTGTTTTTTCGGTTTGAGAATATCCAGTAACTTATTATTAGTCCTGAATGAAATAGTGAAACTATTATTATTCAATATAGAAGCCAAACCTTAGGCATAAAGCTAGTGTAATTAGTAGATATAAAAATTTTTTGCGTGTTGTTGTTTATTCGGGGTTTAAGCATTCTTTTTTCATGTTTTCTCAACAGTTTGTCAATGGTTAAACTACTGTAACCATTGGCAACCGCGATATATTTTATGACATTTAGCTCATCACGGAAGTCATTATCATCCAAAGGAATCGTCAATAATCTATGAATGAAACTATTGTACGCTGCCATTTTATGTGAAAGAGGATGATGAGAGTCTGCGTGTATTGTGGTGTCAGTGGTAGTCGGTTTCCTATAAATGTTGAACTTTAGTTTATTCATCTGTCGAGTGATGGTTAAATCTAGAAAGTTTATCTTGTTGTCAACCTCTGTTTCAAGAGTAAACTGGATGTTTCTATGTATTTTATTTAAACAGTTTTTAAATAATTCGATTTGCCTTATAGTACCGAATAGTCCGTAGTCTTATAGTCTTATAGTCCGTGATGAGCTAAATGTCATAAAATATATCGCGGTTGCCAATGGTTACAGTAGTTTAACCATTGACAAACTGTTGAGAAAACATTAAAAAGGAATGCTTAAACCCCGAATAAACAACAACACGAAAAAAAGTTTTATATCTACTAATTACACTAGCTTTATGCCTAAGGTTTTGTCTTCTATATTTAATAATAATAGTTTCACTATTTCATTCAGGACTAATAATAAGTTACTGGATATTCTCAAACCGAAAAAACACACGCCTCCAGAAGAAAAACCTGGCATATATAAGTTAACATGCAATGATTGCGAGCGAGTGCTTCTACATTGGACAGACTGGGAGAGGTTTCCTTAAACGATTTCGAGAACATTTACCTAAGAAAATAAGAAACATTTACAACATCAAATCAAATTACGCCCGCCACCTGACTTCACACAATCATAATTACACAGATTTTAGTTCCAATTTAATACCGTTACATGTGTGTAAGAAGGGCCGTTTCATGAATGCCTTGGAGGAATTTGAAATTTACAGTGCATATGCAAACCCAATGAGTCGCGATATCGTGTTAAATGACCACCTGAACTTTGTATCCAACCGATTGTACGATACTGCCTTGAGTCTGCTCGCTGGGGCTACGATGAGGTAGCAACCGCTCAGTGGCAGAATGAACTTGAACGGGTGCGCACCCAAATCCGCGTACGGTTCATATGCAAATCTTGACATTTTAACTTCTTAACGATCTCGCAAGAGTGACAGTTTTAACTTTTAATATCTGATGATGGAGCATACGCTCTGAAACGCGTCACAGACGAAGCATAAGAAATCACACGGCGGATAATTTAAGGTAATTAATTTATTATAAGCTTTATATTGGTGATGAGATTACAGCAAACTAAGAAACTTTGAAACCATGTATAATGAATATCGTATGACGAAGCAATCATTATTTGTATAGTATTATTTCTTGATACGTTTGTTTAAATTAATAAATGGGAACATTTTGAATTTTCTAAAAAGGCTACCATTATTTTATAATAATTACACCTGAACCCCTAATTACACGTACACGTTGTTAGAAATGTTATTTATCGTTGTATAATTTATCGCTCATGAGCGTGCGCCCGACACACATACATTTAATAACGTTGTATCGTTGTAATATATATATATATATATATATATATATAACAGCTCAACTTCTGAATAGATTGAATACTAAGTAGTATTAAAATATTAAAAAATTAATTGTGCGTCTATTGCACTATTCACATGTAATTATACGAAGTAAATGTGACGGAATACAAATACTTTGCAAACAATCATATTGTACAATCTGACAATCATAAGAACTAGTATTGACTCATAAATCATAACAATAAATTAGCAACATTTGTTAAAATGGAAACAATAGTTCTTACGTATTTAAATAGATCTCTGACTTGAACTTTATTTTAGACAACTTAAATAATTTAAATTTTTAAAGTAAATGTTACAATTTCTTTTATCTCGTTTGTAAGGTAACATCAGCGCACAACGTGCAGTCCTGACCATAGGGTCAAGCATGCTTTTAACGCTCCGGGCGTCTTGCTGTAGTGTGAACTTGTGTAAGCAGAGAAGTTTACTTACGCAAACGCCGAGTGTCTGTGGACTGTAGCGTAAAATTGCTGTATTTCGCCTGAGAAACACGGTAGCCCTAATGTAGTTGCCACCTCGCTGTAAGGCCGACAGAGATAAAACTGGACGAAGGGTAAGAACGAATTCAAATCTAATGTAAATACTATATACGTACATTACATTTTCAATTATTGGTTTTCACGTTGTTGTAGCTTTGCGCTTGTTAGCTTTTGTTGTTTATGAATTTTTAGAATTGCTTCATGTTTGATGATGTAAATCGTTTTGCGCTACAATAAATAGGAAGGAAAGCTTTAACAAATTTAAAAATACTATTTACGTAAAATGTAATACGTGTTACTAATTTATATACATAGTGGCTGATAATGGAATTACATAAATCTACTATGCACTAATCAGGTTTATACTTGATGCTCCATGCTTAGTAGCGTTCTTAGTATTGTTGGGCGTTTTCTAAAGGCTTTACTATTTTCAGGGTTCCTTTCTCTTTTGTTACATCTTTTGTAAGATAATAACACCAAAAACATTTGCGCTTTAAAAGTTCTGTGTATGAAGAACTGAAAAACTCCAAAAAACAACTTCATATGTACTAAAATTTGTCAAACATTAGTACTACACAAATACTTTTGAACTCGTTAAGAAATGTTAAAAACTAATATAAATTTACTTACAAAAAATTAATTTAATTTGTTTTGGAGTATGCAGTGTACCGTAAAATGTTCAGGGGGTTAGGAAAGCATCTAAAAATAATTCATTCATGACATGATATGTCGTTTACGGGAGACTGGGGATTCTGAATTCTGCGTATTTTATGGCCTGCAATAAATAAACTCTCATTTGAAAAAAGCATTTCAGTTACGCAAGAATGGGTTTAATATGTTCGTAGAAAAATAATATTTACAGACAATACTTTAGCAAATTTCTTCATTAACATATCGTGATATATGTAAATATTATATATGTAATACATCATAAATATATTTCGTATTATCATCAGTAGCTCCACAGCCCACCGTGGGCCTTAGCTTCCCCCAGTGTTTTCCTCAAGACTTTCCTATCCTTAGCCAATGTCCATAAATTTTTCACTGCAAGCACTTTTACATCCTCAAGGATTCCATCAATTCATGGTAGTCTGAGTCTTCCACGTCGAAGTATTTAGTATAAAAATTTTAGTTAAACACATAAAATAAGAAAAATGCCGTTAAAATCGCCTGAATACTGTTGAGTTCGAAAACAAATTTTATAAATTTTCTGATAAAGCAAAATTTTATTGTTTAAAATTATATAGATGGTTAATCTTAACAAGTTTTACGTATCTCATATAGTGATTTCATTTGACAACAAAGATTTAAATGATAATAACTTCAAAGCATTTCAAATAGCTGTTTCTCGATGGAAATAATCCTCAGTAACTTCTTTTCCATAAAAAGTTTTAACAATTTATTCATATTAGCTAAAAATCCGTGTAAATGTTTATAAAATAAAATAAATTGCTTTTTAAAAATGTATAGATTTAATCTTCAGTAATACATTTTTCATACATAAATTAGCTTTAAAATTATTTTCTATAAATTGCAATATTCAAAACCTTAACTCTTTTCTTTATGGTGTGTGTAGTCTCTGCTTACTTGATATCGGTATCCTTTAAAACGTAGTGACGTTTTCCTTCAGAAAAAGGTTCTCTATGTCTCTATATTTGCTGATAAAATAAATGCGTCTCAGAAGAAGCCATGATGGAAACCAACAAACTCAAAATCGAAGAAAAATTATTGATTAGCTGATCATTTAAATATATTTATAAGGATGTTTATCAGGTTTCAGTGACATAGAAGATGAGATGAAGCACGAAGAAACAACACAAGTAGAGTGTCAGGTGAATAACATAATATCAAAAAATAAATATTTTCATACGGAAACAAAGACGAATATGCAAAACGTCTGTAAGAAATGTGGTGGCGTACACTACAAAAGTAATAGAGACAAAGATAGTGTAACGTTGGAGAAATCAGACCCTATAGGGTATCCATAAGTATTAGATAAATGATAAAAGGTAAAATAATTTAATGAATAATAATGAAAAAATATAAAATGGAATTAAGAAAGAAAAAGGAGAATTCTAAACCAGAATAATAAATAAATGAATAGACTAGACTGACAAACAAATGACTATGACCCAACCCCAGAGATTGGCCAGATAAAGACAATAAGATGAGAACAGACAAATTAATGATAAAAGGCACAAGTGAGTAAAGCAAATATAATAACTAACCATGAATAAACAATAATAAAGAAAGTACACTAACCATAAGGAATAAGTAAGACAATTATTAGTAGATAAATTATGTTGTTAAGAACCTTATTATAATAAGAAAGTAAGACACAAATTGTTGAAAGAATAATTATAAATGTATGTTTAAAATATCATTGAAACCAAGAGTGAGAGATAGGTAGGAATTGATAACCATAAATAGTAAAAGTGACGTGATAAGTGAGTAATAATAATAACTAATCAAACAGGTAGGACTGTGGAAATTAATGAGTTCAGTCAGTCCAAATGTAAGTGTACTCATCCAAAAAGATTAAAAAACAATGTTGGAATAACAATAATAATAATTCCTAATTATGCTTTCCAGTGAGTAAGGGGATTGCCAATTTTGGTATTAGTTACAAAAGATCCCTATGTCTTTGTAACAGTTAATGTGGATGCAAAGAGACATCAATAACAATAAGATACGTTACTTATTCAGTCAGAAAGAATTAAATTAAAATTGTGTTGAAGAAACTGAACTGAGGAAAATAAGATTAATGTGTGGTAAACAGTTTTGTTATTTTAAAGAAAATTAGTTTATTTGTTTAGTGTTCATAGGAGTATAAACCAAGAAGGCATAACTTTAAGGTAATATGTTTGTATTTTTTATGTAAGTAATAATAATATAAAGAGATGAGGAGTATGTTAATTTCAAGTAATAACATACAATATAACAATTGTAATTAATAAGAAGAAATATGGCTGAACAATAGACAGACCATAAATTATTTCTATATTATGTTTTGTTAATAGATTTAACAGTTAAATAGGTGTGTGAGAAATGGGAGTAGGAATAAACTAGCGATGATATAAAATTAACAAGCAACAGATTAATCACTATTATATAAATAGAAAAGAAAAAATATCAGATAAGAAATAATTTTGTAAAAGTATAATAACACTAATAGATGGTAAAACAGTTTCAAAGTAATTCAAAAGCCAATAAGTGCGAAATGAGAATAAGCAGAACACATGTGTTTAATAAATAATGTTTAAATATAGCAAAATAAGAAATTTAATAATGTTACAGTTAGGCCTATAAATGACATAGCTGTCTAACTTCAGAAAACCAGTTGTAAACAATTGAATATTGTATTTGAATAATAAGACCAAGTAAATTATGTGATCACCATTAACTAACAATAATAATATGTCAGAATTGTAATAAACAGTGTAAATAAGTGAAATATGTAATAACATAGTATTAGCAATTTTGTCCAAAAACATTAATACATGTAGACCAGCCTTGTGAGATGTCAATTTGATCTTTGAAAGAAAATAGGGACATCTATGTTAATATTTCATACATTAGTAATATCACCAAGGAATAATAACCATTATAAAATATTTATTAATTTTGAACAGAAAACCAGGATTTATAACAATAGGTTCAAATGTGTTTAACCAATCAGAGTGAAAGCGGTTGCCATAACAACAAAACCTTATTATAATTTTTACCGTTATGAAATGAGAGTTCCATTATTAACTATCCAGCGGTATAGACGCTATAGTGACGCGGCTCTATTAAAGGATAATAAAGAAGAAAATCAAATATAAATGAAACTAAAATGAACACAAGAAGTCAACCATAGTTCCAGCAACTCAAGGAGGAACAATAAACAAAATTTTAAAATAAAAAAATTAAAAAATTGAATAAAAGAAACATACGCCAGAAGGAGACGGGCATCCATACAATTGAAAATTAAAGAAAGTACTATCACAACCTTGAAGAAATCCTGACGACCCATAGCCAAAACAACATGGTTTTTTAAGTATAAAATAAATTATCAATAATTACGAACTAAAACTGATTAACTTTTTTCACAATATATAACTCTCACTCTGAACTTTGAACACCAAATTCTTTCAAGGATTAATGGATCATATTTATTTACACTGTATGTAACTGTAAGATAACCTATGTCCGAAACCTATAAAACTGACACACACTTTTAAACAACAAGAGTTGAATTTCATGTAAACCTTTTTAGTATTTAAGTACGACAAATGTAAGGTGGTGTACTTTATTTAACATCTTGTTTTAAATCTTTTCGTAATCCAAAGAACTCATTGGCAGAATAAATTGTGTAAATAAGAGCGCTGTAGCCATTGTGGCGTAAAACGACTGCTGCCATCTTTGCTCCCCGCTGAGTGAAAATTAATTTGTTGCCGAGGCGAAACTCTATTATAATACTCTCTATTGTGTACAAGTTATCAAAAATTAGTGAATTTTAGACTCAAATAAATAAGTAAATCATTGTTTTCATTGAAATTGTATTATATAGCTTGTGTTCTTTAGCGGAAAATAGAATGCTTTGCCAAAAATTTATGTTGGCAACACGTCGAAGAAACAAGCGAAATTCGAGTTCCCGCCAGTCTGCGAGACAATCCGAATTCATCATCACCGTACAGGAGACAAACTAATATGTATCTTTTAATTGTTTTCTAACAAAACAATTTGGAGCCGTTCGGGAAATAAATATATGAAATAAGGACAGGTAAGGATCTCGGTACTGGTTATTCGGGCGTTCGCAACGGACGTAGTCTGCGTGAGATACGTTTAAAAGTGACGACGACTTGGTAAGACGTTGAGAGTACGACACGATTAATAAGACCGAGAAGAGGTCTCATTACAAGAGGCATGTAAGAACCTAAAAGAGTCAAAAACGACAAAGTCGCTAAGGAAATTAACAAACATCTCCTGCAGAGCAGAGAACATTTTGATGACTTCCGACAAATAAAACATATAGATAAATAACACAAATAGAATGAGCGAAAATGAGTCAGAGTAATCAACGAATGGTAGGAGAAATACGACCACAACGCAATATTGTGGAGCTGTAACGTAGGCTTGGGACGAAATACAATGATTATACTGTGAAGTTTTGTATACATGTCGGAAGACGAAGTAGACTAAAATACTAATTTAAAAGTATTTAGTATAAATAAAATACCCACACACACACACACACACACACACACACACACACACACACACACACACTTTAAAACATTTGGTTTTATGATTAAAAATAATATTAAAATTAAACTGACCTTAATACGTAATAGCCTACTTTATTGCAGGAATTCACTATTGTAGAGGCTAGGTAACGTCATAAAAATTGACAGTGTAAGACATGGCAAGCGTACGAATCACTCACACAGAGCATAGTACGTTAGACTATCTGAAGTACTGTAATATACCTTATTAGCGTGTGGACTTTGTTCTAGCTTCCACGGTTTTTGATAACTAAATATCATCAGCGCTGCTAATATTCGTTTATCAATTCTTCGGGGTGTTAGGCCGTGGCGCACTACTGCCGCCTAAAACAGACGTTTCGGCCTCACCGTTGGGAGTCATCTTAGGCGTAACGACTTGAGAAACAACTGGGTATTTCTCCACTAGTTTTCCACAGTACTGGAAATATTTTGGCAATCTGTTGCCCCAGTATTGCGGAAAACTGGTGAACAACGTACCAGCTGTTACTTTAGTTGTTACACTGAAGATGGCCTCCAACGGTAGGGTCGAAACGTGTGTTTTGTGCGGCAGTAGTGGACCATGGCCTAATAGCCCAGAGAATTGTCAAACGAAGATTAAGAGAGTTGACGCCGGTCGTCAAAGCCAAAGACACCAACTAACTAACATCGGATTTTTGCGCGCTTTTGGTTCACCTTAATTTCACAGCATGCCGAATATAGACAAATTCGGAGTCACAAACTCAGATTTTATTCGACTAATCAACAACACGTGTAAAGTGGTACTGACCTGCACTGCTGCTGATTTGTTTTTTAGAAGTATATAATAAACGTCTGCATTATAATTTTATATTATATCGTAAAGTCATAAAACGAGGAAGTAATGAGAAAATAGGTAACAAAATAGAAATAAAAGATATTAAAACAGTACCAAAACTCCAATATATAGAGCATGTAGTGGGAGGAGGAAAGTGTCAACTTCTACAATTAATAGTAGGTTACAAAGAAAAATACCAGGAAGAAGAGACTGAGCAGAAGGCCTATTTCCTGGTTGTATATTTCAGTGTTTCTCACTGAACTAATTTATTTAGAGCAGCTGTACCTAAAATTCGGATTGTCGTGATGGTTACCAACCTTATCAGAGGGACAGCACTTCTAGAAGCAGATAGAATATGACTGCCCCGAATGTTTAGATAAGCGACTAATATCTGCAAATGGCGTATTTACTTCTTTTTTCATTATTTTGACGTAAAGAAAAGAGAGAGGAAGAAATTCATGTTTAACTACTAGATTTGCATTACCTGTAACATACGTTTTCTTTATACAACCGTATTGTTAATAACCAACAAGGTAAGAAAGTGAACAAGGAAAAACGGTTTGTATAAATATGTTTATTTTTTAGTGAATTATATTTTTGTATATACTGTGTTTATAAATAATAAAGGAAGAAATAATTAATAAGAAAATATTTGGTCTCATTTACTCCAAGATATATACATTACCAATTTTTTTGCCATTTTGGCTGTTGATTTTTAAACTGTAATCACTTTTTAAAAGTAAGATCAACATTAATACAATAGATTTATTACATAATTTTTAGACCCAAAAGGAAATTAAAGTAATACATAATGTTAATTAAAACAATCTAGTGTAGAGTTTGTTAAACTTTGTGAGCTTCTCTCAACCTGCATTCTGTGATCACTATTAGGCTATATCAAAGGCAGTGAAAGTTAAATCAAATTTGAAAACCTGGCACTTTAAACATCCAAATTATTTGGAAAGACAATAAGAGATACAATAACTATTTATACTTCATTATACATCATTAAAACAATTTATAATTATATTCTATTAAAACTTATATAATATGCATAATTATTGTAATTTATATAACATACATAATTTTTGACATAAATATGGATGCAAGTGTTTGACATAAGTACGTTTAACTCACAACATGAAGCATATAAATTCCTAATTTGTAAAGTGTGCCCAAATAAGAGAAAACACACAAGTTACTTCCTCTATTTTGAAATATTAAAGATACGATACTCTAACATTCTGGTAATAAAGATTAACGTTTTTTTTATTTGATGTAAAATACGTCAACTATTTTCCAGTCTTTTCTATACGAATACTGACTACAGTTACTAAGATTTATAAAAATAAATTTTGTAAATGTGAGTGTACGTTACAGTGAAAAGTTAAAAATTTCTTTAAGCTTTGGTAATGGTAAAAGCGCATTAGAGTACACCAAATATAATTAAATATTTCAAGAGACAATTAAAAGTTGCCTTTCCTTTACAAATACTGTAATTATTTTTTTTTAATTGATTAAAGTTAAAAATAAGAAATAATTTTTTATTGATAGTTTCCTACTGCTGCAATTTTTTACGATGAAACCGTATCATTAGTCTCAAATAGAATGAAGTTAAGATTAAATATTATCATTCTATTAACAAATCTGAATGGATATTCCGAACACAAATAAGATATATCCGAACACACAGATACGCGTAATATTATTTACTAGTAGATATTGTCAGCATCGTCGAAAAGAAAATTTTATTACAGGAACGTAGCTAACTATCTTGGCAGGAGAGTACAGTACATATAAACGTGTTTGGCCATGGCCATGTAAAAATAAGAAACAAATGGTTTTTATTGTATCTACATGGATTATCGAGTTATTTCGTAAACGGAATTTTAAACTCATATAGGCATATAATATTGGGGTTGCAACTCATAAAGCAACATACTAGAGTCACTCGAAACCTAAACTCGAACAGCCAATATAAACAGACTTGTTGCCACAGCAACACGGCGCATGGGAGAAGCGACCCAATATCCTTTCAGTCCATTGTGTGTAAGTCCACGGCCCATTTTGTGTATTTCTGTTTGAATAGCGATAGAAAAGCATGGAGTCTTCATTGCGTTTCCCGTCAGCCATAAAATCTGTAGTGGTATTCGTTGAAACGTCCCATCATGCGCTAGTAAGTTTGCGACTGTGCTGGACAGCGTCGGACTGTGAGGCAGTCGGCTATGCATAGGCAGGAGAGGGGCCAATCAGCCGCTGCCGACGCAGTGACGACCGTGCCCCAAAACGGCTAGATGTGGACGGCTGTCGTCCCAATCAATTAGCGTGGGATCAAAAGGTTGAACGAGGTACCTGTTGTCGACGTGGTCTATGTGATTTCAATGGATAGACAACCCCTTTGCTAGGACCTCATTTTCATAGTGCAGACTCTGTGTACTCGAAGTGTCACACTTCAGGCAGGTTAGCAATGGATGCAGCGGACGGTCGTGCGCATGCCTTTACGTCAGCCGATTCAAGACGGTTACCCCGTCGGACCGAGTATGGACAAGCGTGCCACCCTGTCACCAAGATAAAATCTGGCTGATTACCACTGATAATGATGTAAAGCCATGGCTGGATGTCTTGGTGGCAACGTTTTTCATCGACGGTCTGAAAAATGTACGCGAACAAATAAGTACATATATGTGAATGGTGATTACGTAGGAAAACGATATAGATATCAATATCAGTTTTGTATGTAATTAGATATTTTCCCTACTTTTGGCTTTCTTTCCCAGCGGGTTGGAGCTGGATTTTGTAAAAACCATCGTAAATATTGTATTCTCCTGAATAAAGTAGCAAAAAATATTTAAAGCAGAGTCGCATATCTAAAAATAAATGTCTTTACCAACTAAATGCAAATTATTTTTCAATAAACTCAAGAAAAAAGGATACATAACGACAGTAATATGATTTTAATTAAAATGTGACAATAAAACTCAAAAACGTTTTCGTGAGTTTTTCCTTAAAACAGGAGAAAATTATTTCTCTCATTCTGATAACAAAACATTTTGTAACCGAAACGTACAATAAAGTACATTAGAGGTAAGGTCATTTAGGTTTATATACGGACATATATAAATTATATAATACCAAGCTGTCGATACGCCAAGAAAAGGAAATGTACTAGCCTCTGTGTGTTTGTATGTGTTAATATGATACGTTAACGAACAGGTTTTAAATGTAAATTACCTAATGTTCAGTTTTGATAGAAATTGCTCGTAGCCTAAAGACTGAACGGCAATTATAAGCAGTCCTAGTCATAGTTGTTACTCAAGAAATTTAATTTATTGTTTATGCTGCTACATTACAGACAACGAATAATTGCTCTCTATCTGTCCATCAAAATAATATTCTGTCTTCTGTCTTGCAAAATTCTACTAAATATTAATATTTTTCTTAATGGTGCATGCCGTTCTACTATCACTACATATTCATTTTTGTTCTTGTATAGAACCTTCGTGTCTGTACCTCCATTGTTTTTTGTACTGCATCGAACATTTTGATAATTGCTCCTGTTTAGCAAACAGAAAACGTTTATCGATAAATGAACGTGGCCACCACTCCTCCATAAAATGATTTCTTCCACACACGTTTTACATGTACGTATATTTAAACTTAACCTTGGCCTCTGTTAATGACTAATTTGCTGGAGTCTCTACCATGGCGTCTAGTCAGTGGAATTGGAACAGCGATGTCAAGACGTGACAGGTGTACAAATTCGTTGGTCCAGAGTAAGTACCTCGAGAGCTGTAATCTCTCTCCTCTTCCTGAACTTGTTTCTAGGTTTTACGCTTTTCTGCTGCTTCTCGGGTACATTAAACACTGCGCACGTTCTCAACAAACCTTAATTTCACAGTAAGTTGCACACACACACACACACACACACACACACACACACACACACACACACACACACACACACACACACACACACACACACACAGAATAGAACACTAACTACAGTGTTGACATGTTTGTTACATTTGCTTGACCTATACTGATGAAACAAGAACTAAGCTCTCATTTATAATTATTATGAGACCATCTTTATAATTATTATTATGTAATGAGACTATTTGGATACCGTTATGAGGTGACGTTCGCTTTTTATGTAAAATATGCATAAAATTATTTTCGTAACTTTAGTATCGCATTTTCTTTTTAAATTGAACTGCCATTAAAGTTAACTGGATTAAAACACGTTTTTCTTTTCTTAAAATTCGCCTTTGTATGAATAGTAAAGGTGTCAGACGTCTTAATTTTGATCTACAGAGAAAGTACTTACTTTATCAACTACTTGTAAAGGTTGAGGTCCAATTTTTATTATTCATGTTTATTACTTTATACAAGTTACTTAAAAATAATTAATATTGTATATTGAATAACAAGTTTTATTTCATTGATCACTAATATGAATTATAGAAAACATTTGTACCTGAAACATTTTGCTAATTGTGAAGATAATTTCGTACCCATGTGCTTAGATCACAGGGTATTTTTTTATACATTGACAGTGATATAAAAATGGAACGATGTGTTACTACTCAGAATACCGCATATCCCATCTTCCGTGTTTGAGTACAGTATTTGGTCAGAAAAAATCATATTCTTGAACAATTTTTGTTGTTTAAAAGTTACCATCGTTAAAGGACTTTAAGTTACCCTCAACTTTTAGCAATATTTCATTTACATATGTCTTGACACATATGATGTAAAACTTCAAGATCTTCAAATGTAATATATGACTGTAAGCATATCAAATATAACGTATACCGTTTTAATGTAAACTAAAATGGAATCTGTAATCGATCATGCAATTTAATTGCACTTAACATTATGTAATCTATTTAAAATAGAAGTGGTCAGATTACAGTAGAGTCCGGTAATGAAATAACTGATTGACTTGAAACTGAGAGTTATTTGATGTGCACTAAATATTTTATATATTTTTCGATCCTGTAAATGTTAAGAAATTATTTCCTAGTAAAATTAAATTAAGTTTCTCTAATAAAAATAAATCAATGTATAGGTGCCAACGTAATTTTAGAAAATTATTTAGAAAAATAACTAAAGAATTCAATGTTAGTAATACACTTACAGGGATGCAAAAAAGAGTCTCATATCTCTTAATTTGCTGCGACGCAATCTTCTATACGATATGATAGTGGTGCTTACGGCCAAGTAAATAGTCTTGCAACGTTAGCATGCTCATCGACTCGTAGGCCTATTGTAGTCCTGGTTAGCTGTAAATTTGTTCACACGATGAACATTCGGGTACCTGTGGTTTGTAGCGCAGCAACTTTAATTGTGAATTTTTGTGAATTGTAATTTAAAATGCCAATTTAATTTTCGGTGTCTAGCGTTAAGATCAAAATAACGATAAAGTAACTGTCGCAGCTTAAAATCTTTATGACTATTAAGCTAATAAAAGAAACGAATTTAGTTCAATTTTATAATTTACACAATGCATATTAATTGTTATATCAACTATTATAATATTCTGATAATTTTTGAACTTTGAACTATACAAAATATATGTAAATGTGTCCATTATGATACTCTACATGTATTTAACGTTGAGTTAAGAATATATATATATATTATAACTACACGCACTTCTTCTATATGCGTTATTGTTATGTCGTGTAATGTGTGAGTACCCACCTGCTGTCTGATCTTGCAGATTCTTCCGACTAGGGCGTGTGGATTTTGGATTTGAAGTTCGCAAGCTAGTAATCTCAAATTATTACAACAACACACAAAATAAGTTACTTTAAAGGGGGAGAGTTTTGTGAGACTGGTAGGCTTTATCGTACAACAATAAAACACTGTTATATGGGGTAATAAAACGTTGTTTATTACACCAACAACACACAAGAATAGAATGATTAATATCTTATGAATTTCTTACAGTCTAAACAATGAGTCGATATTTTTCGATTGGTCAATAGTTGACAGAAACTGAACTCCTTCTTTAGCGAGTTAATTGCAATTTAAATTTTAATTTATTAATTGATTTGAATTTAATTAAATTTATTTAATTAAATTGAATCTAAGTGTTCATGAAACAAAATATAAAACTCTGAAATTAATTAGAATAATTAATTAAAATAAATTAGACGTGACAGTCTAGTTTACGTTATTTCATTTCTAGTGATTCTACTTCTGATCTACTGCAGTATGATCTAAGATTAGATTGTCAGTTAAGATTTGTATAGCGCTTTTATACTAGTTCTATTTCTTAACTATAACTTACTAAAGCCTTAAACTGCTATACAGATTATCACAACGAATTTACTTTTTAATTACTAGAGTCTTTGCTTTTTGTTTGGCACCTGAATTATTTGAATTACAATGTTTTAATTGAAAAATAGAAAATTTGATCTGAAAAATAAATAAGTTGATTTTGCTTTCCTGTTACTGAAGAGGATGTCGTCCCGATTTGTCCCTCGTCGATTCGAGTCCTTGGTTAGAGAAAGTAATCTGCTTAGAACTGCTGGATTCGGTCGTGGAGTTCAAAATTCGGCAACACTCTGCTTCCTTGCTGTTTGTGAATATTTTAACGTCTGCTGCTGTCTGCTGGAACTGCTTCCTGTCCCTCGTCGATTCGCACGTTGCACGTCAGCGTGTGTGTGTGTGCTTCGTTCGAGTGGTCGCTCTGCTCGTCAGCTGTTCACCAATGATTTAGACGGCCTCTCTGCTGTATTCTTGAAGTCTGGTCTTAAAGTCGGGTGGATCTCTTGCGTGCTTATGACTAACTGGTAGTACACAATAAGCTTGGTTGATGTCCTGAACAGTATCTCGCCTTTACGCAACAATTACGAGCTATACAGATGATCTGTACTTAGTGTGTTCGTAATTGCGTGTGTGTTGACCACGTAGAGTCTTCTTGTTGATCTTCACCACTTCGGTTACTAGACGATCGAAGGACTACGTCTTAACTTCGTGAGTACTGACAGAAGAGTGAGTTTTCAACCATAAAACACCGCACTAGCCGGGGCTCGCATGAAATGATTTCATTGGTCGACACACTCTCCCTACCACATAAAATTTAGAATTCCCTTGGTCCGTGAGAATGAAGTCTGGTTCCCACAGACGGAGAATTGATATTATTATCTAATATAATTATCCGGCGGAACCAATTTGTCGCTGCGGATATCCTGTACTTATTTAATTTTGCAATAACTTGGTTGCAAACCAAGTTGTGTGAAATCTAAAATATACAATCTGTCAGAAATTATTATCTTTATAACATACTAAAATCTCATTACTGTAACTCTATTTTTACAGAAGTTATTCAATTATTTTAATTAACTCTTTCATTTGTTAATTATATTGCATCAAATTTGCACACGTCATTATTAATATCTCGGCAAACATTTTGGCTATGTTAGATTTCGCCTTTATTTATTAGTTTCCGAGATATTAATAACTAACAGTTTGGGTGTGGTCGCTTCCTTGTACAGCGAACTGATTACATAATGACCACGTGTGCGTTGCTTTTCAAAGCATTATTTTCAATGCTCTACATTCAAATGGAGTTTTGACTGTTACTTTTTATTTAAATATGCTTTCAGTATGCGGTAAACATATAACCCCAAATAGTTAATATTTGGTGCTGTTATATATTCCCACACCCGCTTTAAAAAAAAAATAATGAATGTAATAATTACAGTTACTTTTTTTTTCTTAATCATTACACACATATTCTGTAATCATTATTCTTATTACCTATACATTGTATTACTTATTCTGAAGACACGTACACAAGTGTTAATGTTATTGCATTATATACAATTTAACTCTAAATACATGTATTAAAATATTATATTTGCAACTTATTGTGTATTAATGTTTTTAAAACGGGCAGTACCTTTGTTTTGTAAACAGTGGCACACGCACAAAAGAATTTGCTGACAGTCTAAACAATCGTTATCGCCGGGCGCGCGTCTAATTGCTTGACCTAGTTTTCAAATGTCGGTCAGCAGCTTATCGCGTGACGTAACTATTTCCTGCCGTGTGCTCGTTCAGTTGTACCCGCCTATTATTTATCGCGATAGGAAAACATTATTATTAATACACAAGTTATCTATAATTATTATTAATAATATTATAAAACACAAATTATTTATTTTAAATTTAATTATTATAATACAATTATTATTAACTCTAAATACTATTTGTTTTTTTTAAAGTCTTATTATTTCGTCGCGACGCGCTTTGGAACGCCATGCTACTCAAAGTATTTTCTCAAAGAGCTCGCATGGTATTTACCGATCGTTTTCGTTCGGTCGAGGTCGTTAACGATAAACGTGTGAGGCGCGAGTTGTTGAGCCAACAGATAGGGACCATTATATAAACGAAAAAACTTTGCGGCCACATTTATGTCTCTTCGGCCTACAGGATTCGCCTTGAGCAGTACTTTCTCACCTACGACAAAGTTCGTTAGTCAATGAGTCGTATTAAATTTGTCTGCCCTTTTTCGCCCTTTTTCAACTATTCTTTCCCTCACAAGTTGATTTTTACATTGCACCGGCAGAGGTAGATTATAAGTCTTTGGCCTACTTAAATAATTCTTCCAAAACCTCTCTGGCGTGGTTCCAGAGTCTAATTCTGCTGGTGTGTATTCCGTGGTATCCTGATAACTCTCATTTATTGCCTTTTCGAAGAATGGTAAGAACTCGGGCCATTTACTTTGTTCCTTATAGCAATAGATACGGAACATTTTACCGATTTCCCGATTCACCCTTTCGGCAAGGTTTCCCTGTGGTCGTCGTATCGAGGTTAGGACTGCTTTGATACCGTTACGTTCCAGGGTGGCTGCCCAGTGTTTGTTTTGGAACTGCTTTCCCTGATCACTAAGTACGTTCCTTATTGGTCCATGTTGCGGGATATTCTTATTAAGTATAATATTTAAAACGGACTTTGTGGTGGGCCTAGGGATCGCATAAAGGCTAACTTTTTTAGTAAACACATCGACGCAAACTACCATGTGTTTTAGATTTCTGGTAGCCTTGGGTAATGGTCCCAGAAAGTCGATGGCGATCATCTGTCCCTTACCTTCCGTTATCACATTGGCCATGGGAACGTAACTGTGCAAGTTTGGTACTTTCGCTGTCTGGCATGGATAACATGTTTTTAGCAATTTCTTTACCCTACGGTACATGATGGTTATTGTAAAATCCTCCTGCAATATTTTGACACATTTTACAGGAGATGCGTGCGCCATTTTTATATGTAAAGATTGTGTTACACACGCAAGCATCGTTGGAGATAATACCACTTTCCATTCGCCCTGTAACAATTTATACAATATATTGTCTTGTATAAGATAGTGAGGGTTTGGGTGAGCTGCTAACCTTAGCTTTTTAGCAAGGAGTGCGAGGTTATCGTCCTGCTCGCGTCCTAAGTTCTGTAGCATATTAGTAGCTTCAGGCGCGACCGTGTATTGCATATTTAACACTCTCAACTCGTCGTCAGCTGCTTCATATACCTCCTCCTTTTATACGGGCGGATATCTACTTAGAGGGTCTGCGGTGGTATTCTCTGATCCTTTGCAATATTTAATAGTGAATGAGTACTCCTGAATAGCTAACACCCATCGTGTTAGTCGGGAATTTGCTAATCGACATTTTAATATAAACGATAACGCCTGATTATCAGTGTGGATCTCGAAATGGGTACCGTATAGGTAGTGTCTGAACTTTCTGAGTGCGTTTATTATGGCGAGTATTTCTTTCTCGGAAGTAAAATAGTGCAACTCAGCGCCTTTGAGCGTCCTATTGGCGTATGCTACAACATGAAGACTACCTTGTTCGTCTTCTTGGTGCAACACGGCGCCGATAGCGTACTCGCTAGCGTCAGTGTACATTACGTACTTCCTACCCTGCTGTGGATGGAACAATTGTAAATTAGATTGGAACAGGCACTTAACCCTCTCAAACGCATCGTTCTGTTCAGAACCCAATTTCCACTTTATATTTTTGCGTACCAGCTGTAGCAACGGGACTGTATATTCGGCGTATTTGCTGGTAAATTTCCTGTAATATCCCGTGAGTCCAAGGAATGCTCGCAGTGCTTTGAGGTTCTTGGGCACCGGGAATTCCACAATACTCCTGAGCTTCTCTGGGTCCGTACTGATACCTGTAGCTGAGATTATATGTCCCAGGAACTTCATTTGGGACTTTACAAACTCGCACTTGTGTAGCTTGAGCTTGATGTTTGCTAACCTCAGCTTCTGGAAGACGCTCCGCAGGTGCTCGAAGTGTTCCTCCAAAGTGCGGGATATGACGAGGATGTCATCCACGAATATTACCGTGTATGGGTCTACCTCAGGTCCTAGAGCTCTCTCGAGGCATCTTACAATCGCAGCGAGACTCGTGCTAAGGCCAAAAGGTACCACCTTGTGTTGATAGCATTTGTTATTGAATGTAAATGCTGTATACTTACGATCTTGCTCACACAGCGGGACCTGCCAGAAGCTTGCTGTTAGATCTAACTTCGTGAGGTACCTGGCTCCTTCACATTTAATGAAGAGGTCCTCCGCTGTCGGTGCGCAGTCAAACTCTTTCTCTACGAGACTGTTTAAGTTCCTCATATCCAGGCAGAGTCGGATCTCTCCAGTCTTCTTGCGGACGACCAGCAGTGGGTTGAGGAAGCTGCTATTAGATCTTTCAATAATATCTTCTTCCAACATCCGCTGTATCTCCTGCTGGACATCGGCCTGGTATTTTATAAGGACCTGGTAGATTCTCCTTATGAACTTCTCCGGCTCTGTGAGGTAGATTCTGTGTTCATACACTGATGAGATTGAATGTTCTTCACTGAAGATATCGCTGAATTCTTCTTGCAGCGACGACAATCTCCGTTCAGTTCGGGAATCTAAGGTGGTCTCTCCCTCTTCACATTCTTTATAATGAATTACTTGTTTTGGTGGCCGTGTGATTTTAATTGGGTCACCATGGTTTTGTGTGTGTGTCTGTGTGTTCAATTTAAAAATGTAACTAACATTGTCAATGGTACATTTTAATAAGTGTTCACTGGTGTTAATTTCCGCACGTATTTGTTCTAATACATCTACCCCCAATAACATATCACATATTAAATTGTTTATACCCACTACACACACTTCAAATTGCACTTCGTCTAGCATGATAGTTAGATAGTATTGAGTGTCAATTTTTTTCTTTTGTATCGGTAGCGGTTCGTATATAAAATTGATTGATTGGGAGTGATGGGGCCGTACGAAAATATTTTTTTATTGGTACGCAGGAACCTTTCACTGACGCCGGATACAACGCTACCAGTATCCAACAAAATTCTTGTGGGAACGCTATTGACAAAGGCGTGTAACACCGGACACGCCGCGCTCACAGGCCTTTGTTGCGTGAGACCGGATTCTAGCAACGGATCCCTGATATCCGGTGGGAACACATTATTAACGGGCACACAAGTTACATAATTAAAAGTACACATTTCACACAATATATAATCCTTATAATTAACATGCTTATATTTACACAATTTTGCCGAATTTATAGCGCGTCCTTGCTGGATGCGCATTTTGGCACGTTTTTTGTAGCTTGGTAATTTTTCGATTTATTGTTCGAGTTTTTATTGCCCTGGGAGTCGCTGTCTTTTTCAGTTGTATCAGCTTTGGCTAATTCGACCGTTTGAATCGCTCTAATTTGTGCCCTGTCGTTGCCTTTACCCTGCCCTTTTGGTCTACCAAAATTTTGTTTTCCCTTGTACTCAAAGGTTTTATTTTGCTGTTTTGACGGTGTTTGGGGTGGAGTAGAACTGGTACTCGGTTTTTGATCCGTTTGCTGATGGTACTGTAGTCGCGTATTCTGCCCTTCATTATTTCGGCGAAAATCGGGATTATAACGCCACCCACCAAAATCAAAAACCGTCTCACTTTGGGACACTAGAATGAGGAGTTCGTCTACCGTGCGAATACCCTGCGTAAATACAGCTACTCTAATATTATGATTAAAATGGTAGGCAAGCTTTGTGACTATGTCAATCTCCGCAAATGCTGGGGTTAAATGCTTCGCGCGTTCGACCTGCTGGATTATATAATTTTCGGCGGTAATACCCATTTTCTTATCAAACCGGCCATATTCCAGTTCATTGCGCAGAAGTCTTTGGGTATGCGAGTTCCAGTACCGGCTTTCAAATTTTTGTTTGAACTCCGCGTATGTGGACACTCTATCGCGTACAATGTTATACCACTTACGCGCCGAATCACGCATCGCGTTAACCACCCACTGTATTTTGTCTTGATCTTCTAGTCGGGAACCTACTCTAGCCATTTCACTCTCACACGCTAATAAAAATTCAATGGGGTTTTCGTTATTTTCCCCCGTAAAATACACGCGATTTTTCTCGTCGACAGGACCTTGTACCAAAATATTTGGAGCAGATCTCCTTCGTACCTCCTGTCGTACTTTCAAAATCTCGTCGTTTAACGTTTGTAAAACACTCTCTTTATTAGAGTCAATGTTAGATCGCGTCTCTACAATTGAAGCGTCTAATTTATCTACTCGTCGTTGCGTTTCAGTCACGTCCGCGTGAATCTTTACCTCTAGGGATTCCACGTTTTTGGAAACCTCTAGGGTCTGTTTCTCGCAGCGGGTTATGTGATCCTTGAACCGGCCTTCCATACGTGTTACTTGTTCAATAAACGATTTTTGCATAGTGGTCTCAAAAACCTTAAACCGTTCATTGATTTTAGTATCGACCGTATTTACTTTTTCGGCGATTTCCGCGACTTTCACCGTTAACTCGGTTACGCTTTCGTCTATTTTCGCAGTTAATTCTTTACTACTTTCTTTATTACTTTGCTTAATCTCGGCGTTTAAGTCAGCGTTACTTTGTTCTAATGCTTCGGTTAGACTAACTTTTTGTGCTTCGATTTGGGACTTTATTTCTGCGTTGCTAAGTTCAAATTTCGCGTCTATTTTCTCAAATTTCGCGTACATATTTTCGTTCATTTGTTGTATTTGTTTAAGTATTTTATCCACATCCATTTTAAATAGACAACAATTTCAAATATAAACAATTCAAAATACACAGAACAGTTTCAAATACACACAATAACCTTACTGCTGTACGAACACCAGTCACAAAACTCTTTGGGGATTGTTTAGTTGGACGCCAGCTGTTTTACGAGTTAAAACAGCAAAGTTTGTTTTACACGTGAAAATTAAATTTAAATTGAATTTAATTTCTGGCCCCACGTACAGGGCGACATTTATAACTTTAGTTATATGTCGTTCTGAACGTAAATTTAATTTGATGTACGTTTGTCGGGCCCCACGTTGGCCGACATTTATAACTACACGCACTTCTTCTATATGCGTTATTGTTATGTCGTGTAATGTGTGAGTACCCACCTGCTGTCTGATCTTGCAGATTCTTCCGACTAGGGCGTGTGGATTTTGGATTTGAAGTTCGCAAGCTAGTAATCTCAAATTATTACAACAACACACAAAATAAGTTACTTTAAAGGGGGAGAGTTTTGTGAGACTGGTAGGCTTTATCGTACAACAATAAAACACTGTTATATGGGGTAATAAAACGTTGTTTATTACACCAACAACACACAAGAATAGAATGATTAATATCTTATGAATTTCTTACAGTCTAAACAATGAGTCGATATTTTTCGATTGGTCAATAGTTGACAGAAACTGAACTCCTTCTTTAGCGAGTTAATTGCAATTTAAATTTTAATTTATTAATTGATTTGAATTTAATTAAATTTATTTAATTAAACTCTGAAATTAATTAGAATAATTAATTAAAATAAATTAGACGTGACAGTCTAGTTCACGTTATTTCATTTCTAGTGATTCTACTTCTGATCTACTGCAGTATGATCTAAGATTAGATTGTCAGTTAAGATTTGTATAGCGCTTTTATACTACTTCTATTTCTTAACTATAACTTACCAAAGCCTTAAACTGCTATACAGATTATCACAACGAATTTACTTTTTAATTACTAGAGTCTTTGCTTTTTGTTTGGCACCTGAATTATTTGAATTACAATGTTTTAATTGAAAAATAGAAAATTTGATCTGAAAAATAAATAAGTGGATTTTGCTTTCCTGTTACTGAAGAGGATGTCGTCCCGATTTGTCCCTCGTCGATTCGAGTCCTTGGTTAGAGAAAGTAATCTGCTTAGAACTGCTGGATTCGGTCGTGGAGTTCAAAATTCGGCAGCACTCTGCTTCCTTGCTGTTTGTGAATATTTTAACGTCTGCTGCTGTCTGCTGGAACTGCTTCCTGTCCCTCGTCGATTCGCACGTTGCACGTCAGCGTGTGTGTGTGTGCTTCGTTCGAGTGGTCGCTCTGCTCGTCAGCTGTTCACCAATGATTTAGACGGCCTCTCTGCTGTATTCTTGAAGTCTGGTCTTAAAGTCGGGTGGATCTCTTGCGTGCTTATGATTAACTGGTAGCACACAATAAGCTTGGTTGATGTCCTGAACAGTACCTCGCCTTTACGCAACAATTACGAGCTATTCAGATGATCTGTACTTAGTGTGTTCGTAACTGCGTGTGTGTTGACCACGTAGAGTCTTCTTGTTGATCTTCACCACTTCGGTTACTAGACGATCGAAGGACTACGTCTTAACTTCGTGAGTACTGACAGAAGAGTGAGTTTTCAACCATAAAACACCGCACTAGCCGGGGCTCGCATGAAATGATTTCATTGGTCGACACACTCTCCCTACCACATAAAATTTAGAATTCCCTTGGTCCGTGAGAATGAAGTCTGGTTCCCACAGACGGAGAATTGATATTATTATCTAATATAATTATCCGGCGGAACCAATTTGTCGCTGCGGATATCCTGTACTTATTTAATTTTGCAATAACTTGGTTGCAAACCAAGTTGTGTGAAATCTAAAATATACAATCTGTCAGAAATTATTATCTTTATAACATACTAAAATCTCATTACTGTAACTCTATTTTTACAGAAGTTATTCAATTATTTTAATTAACTCTTTCATTTGTTAATTATATTGCATCAAATTTGCACACGTCATTATTAATATCTCGGCAAACATTTTGGCTATGTTAGATTTCGCCTTTATTTATTAGTTTCCGAGATATTAATAACTAACAGTTTGGGTGTGGTCGCTTCCTTGTACAGCGAACTGATTACATAATGACCACGTGTGCGTTGCTTTTCAAAGCATTATTTTCAATGCTCTACATTCAAATGGAGTTTTGACTGTTACTTTTTATTTAAATATGCTTTCTGTATGCGGTAAACATATAACCCCAAATAGTTAATATTTGGTGCTGTTATAATATATATATAATATATCCGCAACAGGAATAGAAGGATTCTATATAATTTGAATGATACTTTAATCAGTTTGTATGGAAGACAAATAATTACATTTCCTGCTACATAATACTTCTGTAATGTCTACTTTTCCTTCTGATATAAACACCACGTCTATAACAACGTATTCACGAAAATGAATTCATTTTTGCAATATTCATTTTAGCAATAAGTAAACGTTAAAATATTTAGGTTTTCCAATCCTGTTAGCCGTAAACATATTCAGATTTGTTTCAACCGTTCTAAGCGCCATAATGTAAACAATGTAATCCATCGTAATTTATTTTACCATTGTATAGATACAAATTTTGTCGTATTTACTTTCTAATACACACGTTGTACGTTTATTTAATGAAGAATGTAGTAACAAAACATTTATGGATGTTTTAGTTGAATTTAATATAGAAACAGACAGGCTACCTTGGAAACTATAAGTTGATTTATTCTAGCTTCGTACGAGTAAGTCATCTATTTGAACTGCTTTCATCGTAAACTTGTTCTAGTTTGACGCTTCGATCACTGGAATCTGGAATCGTCCTCAGAAGCTATGAGTGCCAGTTGAAAGATACTGTTGAAGATCTAATAACGACAGGATAGACAGAGGGGTTGAAACGTCAACGATGATAAATATTAACATGAAAGCAGTTCAAATACAGGACGGAAGCAGTCCGTAAGAAATCACCCATCGTTTAGAGGATCTACAGAATTCTAGGTCCTGTATTACACAAAGTAAGAGTGTGTCTTTTATTTATATATTTAAGAATTTGAACTGTGATATATTTCTCTTTTTCACGTACTGGTTAAAAATTAGTAATCTAGCAGTGCTGTCTTCTATTATACAATGTTAGAACGGTATTTGTTATTGATGTTTTTTATGACTATCATATGTTTACTAGTGCAATAACTGAGGCAAAATAAGACACAGGCCTACATGAGACAAATACAATATTGTTCATATTGTATTAGTTACTTCAAAAAGGAAAGATGTCATAAATAATTGAAGGAAACGTACACAGTATATCTCACAACATGGGCATAACGTTCGCAATGCAACTACCACTTTAACGTTGCTTATTACAAACAGCTAACGCGGATGTTTTTTCATGTGTAATCATAAATTACATATATGCTGTATATATTTTTCTATTTGTATATATAATAATACATATTAAAAATCATGCTGTTTGACACAACGTAAACAGATTAATTCTATACCCGTAAACGTTAATTTAATATTTTATTTTATCAGTTGTTAGGGGTTGTATAGAAAAAATATTAATGAAAATCACATTACCCTAAAATATTACCTATTACAGTAAAGGCTGTTAGACTACACTCCTATTTCATTTTAATGTTCTCTATATTATTACATTTACTGTAATTATACTAATTTAGGCATTATAATAACTATGTTTTCCGTCACAAGTTTTAGTGATTGTGTTCAAAGATAGCACAGCCGCACTAGTATTTCGCATCTGAATTAGCTGACACGATAATATAACAGCAATATATTCTGGTGAAAAATTAATAGATGTGCATCTTTCCAAGGTAAATTTGCGGTAGTCTTAAGCTGCGCTATGGTGTAGCACAAAAATTTTGTAAACAACACTCGTTTCAAAACTGGGTGGTGGTAAAGCAGGTTAACCCAATTTTAGAAGTGTTGTTGATATGTCGGATAAACCTTTTGTTTGTGAATTTGTATTTGTGTGTGTTCAGCCTGCTGTGAAATTAAGGTGAACTGAGATCGCACAAAAATGTCCAACGTAATTTAAACTGCAGAACCGTGAAAACTAGAACAACGTCCGCACAAAAACGATTACAACACGTTGTGTAATGTATTATATTGTTTGGCATTGGTTTATACGCTTGTCACTTTTGACGTTGTTTTTTTTTCTATCGTTTAATTACTATCATATGCAAAACAACAAAGTAGTTGGCAAATCTGTTTCAGTTTATTTTTCGATAAAAATAGCTTCACTTATTTTACTGTCATTGTTTAATTCAATATTCACAGATAAATTATCTCTTTTATAAAAATTCTCTGTAATTTTTAATGTATATATTAATCACTGAGCACCTTGAATTAATGCAAGAATTATTTTAGGATGTTATTGTTTTACAAAACTGTCAGTAAATTAAAAAAGTAAGATTTTAGCGTATTTATTAATTTGTTCACTGCATGAAGACTGTTTTTCCTGTCCTGTTTATAATATGACAATGACGAACGTTTAATGTGTGACTTTTTTTTTAATTTCTTACAGTTTTTACATCTATTTTAGACCTTGTTTTCTTGTTTCTACCTTTGCGGCGAATTACAGAAACAGGAACCATTAAGAAAGTATCGTGTAATTTAACCGACAGAATATCATAAAACAATAATTCGAAGTCTAGAAACAGCGGGGATTACTGCCTAAATCATAATATAATTTTCAAGTATGTTGAATAAGATTATCTCTGTGTATATGTTTTATTTTCACTAATGCTACTCGTTTACAACAGCGTTCATTTATAAATGAAATAAAATATTAAGAGCATTATGTTGCATATCAGCACTAAATATGTCTGCAAGAAATTGAAAATATTCACAATACCATTCTTTAATTCCTTCTTACATTAGTGCTTGAAAAATAGATATTTTACAGGAAAAAATTCTTTAGGCAATAAAAACGTGCATACACTTTATACAAAGCTTTTATTTTAGGAAACTGTTTAGTTGACAGTTGGATCAAAAGACAGGGCCGTTTTAGTGGGATGAAGTAGGAGAAAATTGTGGTTGTTGGTAAATATCTCGACAAATATTAGTTTCATCACAATTAGAATTGAAACAATCCATGAATACTTCTTTCAGTTTAAAAGTTTCTAACAAATCAGCAATTTTAACTTCTGCACTTTTAAAATTGCTGATTAAAAATAAAATCTTTAATACCGCTTTTACAATCTCAAATTGGTTTTCAGTTTTTGAAAAATTCATGAAAATCAGGCATTAAAAATTAATCTATTAAGTTGACTTCAAAGCGTATAAAGTTTCTCCCAACTTGTTATTTTTGTGTGAAATATCATTAAAAGTAACTAAGATACGACTGTTTATATATTGTCATTTTCCCAAATCAGGTTTTTATTTTTATTATATTTTTAATTACAATTTAAATTGTAACCTCAAGGAAAAGGGGTTAATGCTATTTTATACTTTGTACAAGTAACTTTACTTTCGTTTTTTACTTATGAATTAAGTTTAAAATTAAGGGAGTTAAGCTAATTACAAAATACCTGAACAATGAAGGGCAGTACTTCTTTATAAAGCAGTTATTAAAGATATTACCGACAACGCCATTAGGGATTGACTCTTTGTATATTTAACAGTAACTATTAACGATAATTTTATTATTTACTACAAAAGATTAAAAACTATTAAACTTATTTTACCCAAAAAAATATTATTTATAATTTTGTTTATGAATATGTCTTCACCATAAAGGTACCCATCCTTAAAACATAATGTGTTAATTATGTCGTACAGAAATGAAAAAAGTCAAGTAAACGGAATTTTATGACCTACAAAATGACTACTATTCTGAGCCTATTTTGTATATTATAAATTTTATTTATAAATTACAAATAAATGTTCTTAAAATACCTTTAAAAGGATTGTTTTTAAAAAAGAGTGAACAAATCTGCTTTAATCTGAAGTTACAATACCTTGGCTAATATTTTCATAAGTGATAACAAAAATCACAAATTAGAAAAAATTTCGTACATAATAATACACAGACATTATATAAATTAAACTAGAACTATACAACTAATTATAGATTAGACATAAATTATATTTATGCTAAAATTCATGTTTTTAAAATACAAACAAAACAAAAGTAGTATGTACTTTATTTTTTTAATTAAAAAAAAACGCAAAATTAAAAGTCAATATCTGTTTCAGTATCAACAACAAAAACAAAAATGAAGAGAAAACAAATGAAAGAAAATCGTATTACCTATCGTATTGACATATTTTTTTATGTTGATTATTTTTAAGAATAATATTAAAATGATTGTTTCCTCTCTGCCTCTTCTACTCGCCATTCTATGTAAGTCAGCACTTCATCTTCAGGCGTATACTTCTAAAATTGTTTAGAGATTTGATCTTCTGACATCCTTAAATATATCTTTACCAACTGTTCTGTATACCTCTAGTTTCCTCCGTAATGCTCGTAACTCCCATTTCCTTACTAAATCTAGTATTCCTATTCTCTTCACGTATAGACCCAGATAGTGAGCATTGAATTTTCATTTTTGCTGTCGTAATTCTTTAGTCTGAGTTGTCGTTAGCTTCCAGATATCCGATTCCTTGTATCAACCTTGAGACACCTATTATATTGGAAAAGTATAACACTGTATTCTTTCTAACTTCATTACGAAGGATACGTACCACTGGGCTTATCATTTGTTTAACAAGCTGTAATTTGTATCGCAGTCATTAAAATACTTGCAATAGGTATCATAACCCTAGTAAATTAAAAGTGCAGATTTTTTTTAAAAGTCTGATAGTAAAATATTTTCGTCCTGAGATGGTTCTGTCCTTCGAATACTGCTATTTTGGCCTAATTTTTGAACATTTTTAGTTACGTACTTTTGTTACTTTATGAATAGATAAGGATGAATTAGGAATTACATATACAATACATGTCTGTTGGTGTTTTGTGTTTGTGTGTCTGTCTCTCTGTCTGTATATATGTATGTCTGTGTGCTTGTATGGCTGTCTGTTATATATTTTCATGAACCACTTAATAATATATTATTGTGGTGTGCCATGTATTTAGGATGTCGTTAATGAAGATATTGTATAAAGCAGATAAAAGTAATCACTTTTCACAAATTCTTTTCCAGATATCTCTTAAATTTTGGTTTGTTGCTCTACTACTACGCACCATAATGTTCACATTTATATTCACACTTTGAATCAAACTTACTATATGTAAATATGCTGCGTCCCTCCATTATCTTCGATAATTTAACTGAATTGATCTTGTCAAATTATTTTTCGTAGTCAATGGAAGCGATTATATCCTCTACGTTTCTCATCACCTGGCAAACAGTCATAAATTTACCATATAGCTTATATTGAAATTCAAATAACATCATGTGATTTCAATCCTACTTTAGTAATAGCAATTTCTAAAGTCACGGTTTTTAAATAACGGGACAACGACGGCGCTAGTTAATCCTGTTGGGATGTGACAGCATTTCTAATAGGCATAAAGTAGTTTAACTTTTAACAAAAAAGAGTCTAAGGCGTATTTAAACAACTCTACATTTACACACTCTTTATGTCGGTACTTTCTGCTTTTAGTTGTACAAAGATCAATGAACGTAATTATACATAATTTGAATACTATATTTATTATATTTCTATCTATTTATTATACCTATTACATTTATTATAAAATTTAAAAATAGCTTTAAAAATCTATGGTAAATTAAATATAGACTGTGATGCTTTCAAGAGGCATTCAGCATTTCAAACCCGTGTTAACATAATAATTATGACATTTGCGCTAGCTACGTACAACGGATAATAGAACAAACGCTGGCTGCTTTACAAAACAATATTTTGTATCATAATTAAAAAATGTATTTTGTCGTAAACACTAAATATAAACATATTTAAGTCATTAAAGTGATAGTTTAAGCAACGTAAGTAAACAAAATATCGTCATTTCACACTCCACCCCCATTAATGTCACTGCTTTAACATCTGTTGTACAAACTGAATATAGGTAATATTTGTACCACACTATGTATTAGTATAAATACTACACCTCACTGCAATGGACTACTGTAGTTTTACATTTGTACGAGTGTGTGTGTGTGTGTGTGTGTTATAGTTAATTACTGAAAAAGAATTAGTTTCCTCCAAAAGTATCAAGTTATTTCCTCCTTTTTGGCAAGATCTCATGTGATAAATTTTATTTTGCCGTCAGGTTATTGTTTAAACAACAGAAGCTGTACTTATAGATTGAGTAGTTTTTAACTTGGTGACAAACATGCTTTAAACTGCAAAATGGAAAAATTAATATTTGCTCACACTAGTAAGAACCATGAACTTAACTTGCAATCGAGAAATGAGAGAATATTTGCGATTATTCAGAGAAGCGAGTTCTAGTAATGTATTAAGTTGAAAATAATAATGCGTTGCTATATTGTAAACTAAAAACTAATCCCGTTTTCTGCACCCAGGTATCCTGTAGAAATTAGTACCTGGTAAAACATCCTGGGCCAATAATGGGTAACTGTAGATTAGGAGTTGGGCGGTAGAAAAGGGAGTCATTATTATTATTCATATATACTGTGTAACCCTGATCAGTGTAACGATTTCGTCGACTATGAAAGACATCACCATTGTCCTCAGTACTTGCCGACATATTCGTGGAACATTTGGAGCAGTAAGCAATAGCAATACATCCGCTGAACGACCCCGATATTTCTGATATATAGACTATATCTTCTATGACGCTAAATTAGTGGCTCACGGAACAGAGAAAATTAATCAGTTACATATAAGGTCAGAAATATATATTTAGCAACTTATAACAGATGTCGTGAGCTTAATCTGGAACGATAAATTTCGTGAAAATCATTTAAACTTGTAACGTTTCAAAACTAGTTATAAGAAAAAAGCTGTAACATATGTTAGCGAAGAAATAATTTGTGGAACACAAGTATGGCCAGCCAGCTGTGCAACAGCGACAGTGATTGATGGATGAATAAGTGGCACAAAAGAAATTGTTTACTACTTTTCTAAAAGTGAATTATCTTATAAATTGTGGTATTCAACACCTCAAAGAGATGTATGTGTTAGTAGAGAATGCAACAACTAATAAATATTATAAAAGACATTACCGTAGATTTATGTTTTACGATTTAATTTTTGAGCCTGCCTCATCACAAAAGAAGGTACCTAAAAATAATTATATTCCCATATTTGTGAGAACAAAATTTGTAAGTATATGTTTAAAAAAGAAGTGCAACTTTCAATTTGTTTCCGTGAACTAATAAGTCAACTAGTAGTAATACTAGTATTTTACTTTTATTAAAAAGGTATCAATTGCTCTGTAGAATTATTATTCTTAAAGATTACAAACTTAGGAAGGATTTTCCTCAGACTAGTGTAGCGGTCTTGTACAACCGAAATTTAAGACTAGGTTAATTAACCTAGAGGAAGCGAAAAGTGTGCTGGAGCCAAACAGAGTGACAGGATTTGCAATCAACACTCTTTTAACAAGTAACAAAATTTATTAAGTTCCAGTTGGTGACTCGATGTTCCAATCATGTTGTGTTTTACATACAGTGATTAATTTATATTGTTTAAAGAAATAGACGTAAGTTTTATATATATTTATATATATATATAAAATAGACGTAAGTTTTATATATATATATATTTATATATACATATATATATATATTGTAACATCACAAGATGTCACCTAACCTAAGTGTATGTTATCAGATTTCATAAAAACAGAATAACCATGTAAATAGGTATAGAATAGTCAAAATAAACAAGAAAGAAGAAACCCAGAGAGAAGAATAAAGCAGAAGTGCCATGTGAAACAGTAACCCAATAGCTGTTTGACACTACAACTAGACTGAGACTAAAACGAACTAATGGACAGAATAAATTTAAATTCAACTGTCAATTCAGTAAATGGTTGATGTAAACCGAATGTCATTTATAAACAAAAAAATAAACGAATGAGCAGTTAAATACTGTGAAAGCAAAATCAGCATTTTTCTGATAATAAATGTGACAATGAACAGTAGATAATGAATGCCAAAACCAATGTTAACAATGGCTATATTGTAGGAACTAAGATGTATTTCTGCATCAAATATACCTGTCAGAAAAGAGAGCTAATTATATAAGAGAATCTTATACAAATAAGATGTCTCCATAATTTACCGAATTGAGAACGAATAGGCATTATTAAGGCCAAATTTCAGTGTAGGCGATACACTTAACAAACTTAGACCAAACATTAGTCAATAAAATGACTATCAATAATTATCACCAGTGCAAACTAAAATGCCCAAGAACTATGGTTATGCATTGACATAACGAAAAATGTTATTAAAACGATAGGTTTAGCCATAATTTGATTGTAAATAGTAGCTTAAAACAAACTAACGGTGAACGAAATGTCATTAGTCAGTAGGATCATTTATTACTATGTATAGAATTAAGGTGTACAAGTAAAGTTCAGTGAAAAAAAAAACGTCAGTACAGTATTAATGGTGTCCGCACATAAACATTTGATTAATAAAATGTTATGTGGATACGAGCAAGGTTAACCAAAAGTGTAAAATCGGCGACTCATAAAGAGCAGACGACAGTAAGAATAGTGTACCCGAACATTGATTTTCTAACAATGTCGGTTAAAGTGAAAGTAATTCGAGATCGAGTGATATCAATTTAAAGGAAACAAAACAATCTTTAATTTGATAATAATATCAACTCAATCGTGACGGTATTAAGCGTATTACAACTGTTAGCATCATTTTATAAATGTACATCAGGAATCTGAATACGAATAATAATAACAATGACAACAGAAGCGACCTGTCAATCATCTCAACATTTGACAGTTAGAAAAACCGTTATCAACCGCCAAAAAGTGATACGTCATCCTCGTCTCACCTGTCTGGACCAATAAGAAAATTAGTTATTAAATAATAATTTTCCCTAAGCCCGATCCAAGAGAAGGGTATATAAAGACAAACCAGCGAATTTTGGAGGAGACCTTTACTGACTAACGAGCAGAACAGACGTACGCTCGTCTCCGCTACGTTTTTCTTTATAACACATAGCGTCAGTTACCTTGTACTCCAGAACCAATAGTTTTAACGACAAGAAATTTTACTTCAAGTTCATCATCAACCAACGACAGTGTTTAAGTGCAGTTTATTTTAATTTGTGCGGGAAAGACGAACAGAAAAGAATTTATTGTCATTATTCACGATCCATTTTAATCAGAAGAGGATCGCATTATTCTGTTCTTGTGCGAATTAGTGCCGAAACAAAGTAATCACTATAATCCGATTACTTAAGTGATAAAAGGTTTTAATTAAATAATTAAAACTCTGAAGGTAAAAGTGCAATTATTATTAATCTTGATCTGAGTGCAATAACTTGTATTTTTGCTACCATAACCTGTACTGACGCAAAACACAAAAACAGTATTTAAGATTACACCACGTTTCGATTTATTATTCAAATTTTGTTATTAGTAAGTAAGCTATATGTTAGTTGTAAGGGCTCTCAATTGATAAAGATTGTCATTAAAAAAGCAAGCGTTGATGAAACGCACGATCTTTCAATAGATCGTTTTTTTTTCAATTACTTGGTAAAAGTAACCTAAAACTTTGTTGATCAATTGTATCATTGGATACTGTGTAGGCATAATTGTTTTCTTTCGTGTCTCAAAGAATTCACAACTGAGATAATAATAATAATAACAATAATAGTAATAATAATATTAATAATTGTAATAATTTTATATTAAAATAAATAATATCTGGACTTAACCAGATTTATAATTCATGTTCTGAGCAAGCCGTATGAGGCATATAATAACTAACTTTTATTGTACAACTTTGTATGTTTACATTATGTGTATTTTTTTGAATTCACTATAAGGGTGCAAATAAACCCATTATCAACAGCATCACCTGATTTGATTTATTTTTTTTTTGAATAATTAAATAGTTTCATTTAATAAACTTAAACAACCTTCTGTTGTGTTTGACATATTGGAATAGCATTGCCAAAAAGTGGTACTCAACTATTTTAAATTTTCTTTTCATCTAGTAATTTTTATGTATGGGTTTTACACGGGATTTTCCCTGAATAAATCCGTGTGGCGCCCACTAATTTAATAAACAAGGTGACATAACCTTGCAACCAAAGGGAGTTGATGAATGTAAGCTGAGTTGACAGTTTAGTGAACTTCAAGTAAACGCAATCAGGTACGTAAAAGTATATGTTTGTTTATAATATTGTCCAGACTTTACGGGACTTGACTTACTCAGACTACCTGTAATCAGAAGAAGTTTCTACTACCAGTTTCAACCAGACGAGATCTACTATCAAGCAATCAACTGCCATACTTCATGTTTTAATTTAAGTTAATCTAACATTTAAATATAATCAACTTCATTATTTTTTGTTTAATACAAGGGAATTCTTTTAAAAAGAAACAAGTGTATTTAAACTATTGTAAACACTGTGAGTAACTTGAATGTTGTATGGGAAAATACTTTACTACATTGGTCACCTTCAAGTAGAAATAACCCTTCTCAACATTGAGTTATCTCAAAGGAACACTTCACCCATAGATGAATTTTGTTTTAATGAGACTTTTAATATTTTAACCACGAATTTAAATTTAAACAACAACTACTCTTTTATTTTGTTTCAAGTTAACTTAACCGTAACGTAAATTTGATAATAATAATAAATAATAAAACCCCTGATCGAAATACGTTATAAATTGACACCTACAACGCGGGGCATTAACATTTAAATAACAACCCCCTAATAAAATAATAAAATAAGAGTAATAACTTATAAATTGACGCATCCAACGTGTGGCAGATTTAACCACGAAACACACACACATATAAGTTTAATTTTATAAATTGACGATACCAACGTGGGACTTTATAAAATGAGGAAATACCAAACCTAATAATAAAACCCCTAATATTGCGGTTTATTATAAATTGGCGCACCAACTAGTGTGGCTTAAAAAATATTAAATAAATATATTTTTTATATTTTATATTAGCCCGGTAGACACGAAAAAATTAACATGCCGCACACCCATCAGTACGATACAAGATATAAGGACAGTAGGGTAGGAGAGATGCAACGGGATGTAGATACATACGAAGAGCAACTCACAGACGAGATGGAAGTTATTACAATCAATAATGTCGAAACTAGTACCGACGAAGTGCCTCGTGTAGAACCGGAGAGGGAAATGATTGTCAGCGACCAACCAAACAGACCATCCGAAGAGATGAGATGGGAAGCGATGATGAAGATAATGATGGAATTAAAGGAAGACGGTAAGAAATGTCATAAAAAACTGAATGACTCGATGAACAAAAATCTGGAAGCATTGAAGGAAGACAGCCAGAAAAATATGGAAGCATTACAAGAAGATGGTAGGAAATCCAGGGAGGAGAACCAAAGAAATATTGAGTTAGTGAATAGAAATATAGAGTCGATAAGGGAGGACCATCGGGACTTAAATAGAAACCTGGAATCGCTTAGTAAAAATGTGGAATCGCTGAAGGAGGACCTAAATAAAAGGATAGACGATACGCATAAGTCTATGGACGCGTTGAACAGTAAAATCGACGATAACTGTCAACCCATTAGAAAAGAATTGAACACCACCTTAATGAAAATTAGCCAAAAAATGAATGACATGAATAACCGGAAGTGGGGAGAAGGACGGAAGGTATCCGAAGACAAAAACATGGAACAAATGAGTCCAGAGCCGGAGAATAATGAAGAAGGAAAGGACGATGACAACTCAGAGATAGGAGCAGTATCAAATGATGAATCCATGGAAGAATTAAGTATACAATTCAAATACACTGATAACCAAACTGAGGATAAAGAAGACTCGAAAGCATTGGTGCCTGAGGATACACACCATAGGAATGAAGAGAACATTCAGCATAAAGAAACTATCATTAAAAATGTAAGGAACAAGATAATTAAGAAGACAGGAGAGAAAGAGACAAAGATAAAAAGAATAATACGCTCTAAGAAGACAAGGATTACAAAGGAAATATTAGAAATGACTAGGAGTGGATTAATTAACTTCGTGGACAACCCAATTATTCGTCATAGAGCAAGAACCAATGGTAAGAAGTATAAACAAGACTTCATAAAAATATTAAAAATAAATCACCATAAAACCGTGGGTAAAAAATTAAATAAGAATCCAATTAAATTAAATGTACCACCAAATAAAATACACCAAACAAAATCAATCGATTCCTTAGTGCATAACCGATCATTAAACCATTTAAGTAATGACCCAGATGACGGAACGATTAAAACAACGTTACATGCCATTGACTATGTTATGACGGAGAAGGTCATAAACAATGGGGTATTCAAAGCAAATACTCCTAGAAGAAAGAAGCTTCACAGGGAGAAGGAAAATGATCAAGAACGACTGGACCAGCTTATTGAAAGGTACGCCCAAAGAATAAGGGAAATGCGGAAGAAGAGGGACCAAGCGATGGAAGAGTCCAACCAGGAGAACAAAGATCAACCCGAATTAGAAGATGGGCCAGACATCAATAATAGTCAAGGTCCGGAGTACAATGAACACAATAATACCAAAGATGATGAGAGGAAGAAGGCAAGGAAACGGGGAGCCAACGACTATCTAGTAGCCGCTAAGTGGAAGAACCGCCTGATAGTGAGGTATCTCCAAAACCACTAGTACGGAACATGTGTCAGATATCCCAATTATAGACCCAATAGAGTGGAAGAGCACAAATAACCCCATGGATATCGACGAGTAAGCAATGATTAATATTAAGGAGGGATAATATGCAATAGGAAGCAACATTCCTCACCCATACGTTTATGTTATAAAAAAGTAAAATATATATATTGGAAAAAACCACTACTATAAACAAACCCATTTGTTGTTAAACTACAATATGTTGAAGGTGACTGGTTAGCTATAACTAGTTAATCCGCCTTATCAAGTTACAAAAGTGTGTAGATTTAAGATGTAAGCCAAACCATTTGTTAATGATGAAAATGTACCAGACCTATTACCCCAGGGGATAGAATATTAGATAAGGTCAATCAAATGATTTAATAAGAAAATACAATTACTGTACTATACCTAGAGAAAAATATGTATCCAGATGAATATCCTATATGACCTAATGTTTATAAAATGATTATAGTATACCTCTCATAAAACTCAAATGTTAAATTAAAATCGTCCAGAATAAAGGTTCACCCAACTAACCTTTGAAGGAGTAGAGAGGCAGTATAACAAAGTGTGTAAAATAAAAAGAAGGACATTATTATGGAATGTAAGGAAAGAAAAAATAATATTTGTGAAACAAACCATGAGAACCCCAAGAATGTCTATGAAATAGATATTAGTATATTGTCAAATGAAATTGTAATTACAGCATAGTATATAGTGTATAAAATCATCCAGAATAAGTGAAAACCACCATCACTTGAAGGAGTAGAGAAGAAAAATAACAAAGAGTATTAATTGTAAGAATAACTATTGTTATAATGAAATGAAAGGAAAGAACAATGTTTGTCAATTATCAAATATGATACGTCATAAGAATATGTCAGAAAACATAAAAAAAAAAAAAGAAAAAACCATTTAGTATACAAACAATGTAAGCCTGATAATTCAGGAGGAATATAACTCGTTAAGAAAGATTTAATGAACCATGGTGAAAACAGAAATATATTGTAAACTCTAGACAGAACAAACAAATGCATAAGTACTATAAGCATCAAAACCAGTGTATAATCTTAAAAATATTTAAATGAACCACAACAAATTGTTAACTAGTACATAAGTAACTATATAGCTGATAAAAGCATAGCTAAAAAACATCAAATCTAAAAGAAGTAATTACCTGTAAGAAAGAAAGTATGTTAGCAAGTATAAAGATAGAAATGTGATCTAAATGAAAACCTCTAATACCTTGTATATTATAGTGAATATATTATATTATTGAATATGAATGATATGTGATATTTTTTTGAGTTGTGATAGTGCAACTATTGCCAGGTGCAATGTTTATTTTTACTCAGACAGAGAAGAGTAATGCCTCTGAATCTGAGAATGTGTAGGGAGGAACGGCAGAGGATGTTAGCCATAGTGAGCCACCCTGATTCCAAAACCTCTACTACAGTTAGGGAATTATATTGTTTTATTATATCAAGGAATATTATGAAAGAATCTGTGAGCTATAAATTATAATAACCATCCAAATGATCACGAATGCAAAGATATGTAGTGAGAAAGTAGAATGTAAATAAAACAGGGAATAATTAACTTGAGAAACAAGATCCATTATAGTTAAATGATTTAGAGAGTAAGCAGCTTGAAATTACTAGTAAATTAAGAATTGTACTATTGTATAAAAAGCCAACCTAGAGTAATACACCAATAATATGTTTAAAAAATCTAGGAATACAAGAGAAAATGTTTATTGAAATATACTAAGAAACTGACATGAATTGATAATTTTACAAAATATAAATTTTTCAAATGATCAATTTTAAAGAGGGTGTATATGTAACATCACAAGATGTCACCTAACCTAAGTGTATGTTATCAGATTTCATAAAAACAGAATAACCATGTAAATAGGTATAGAATAGTCAAAATAAACAAGAAAGAAGAAACCCAGAGAGAAGAATAAAGCAGAAGTGCCATGTGAAACAGTAACCCAATAGCTGTTTGACACTACAACTAGACTGAGACTAAAACGAACTAATGGACAGAATAAATTTAAATTCAACTGTCAATTCAGTAAATGGTTGATGTAAACCGAATGTCATTTATAAACAAAAAATAAACGAATGAGCAGTTAAATACTGTGAAAGCAAAATCAGCATTTTTCTGATAATAAATGTGACAATGAACAGTAGATAATGAATGCCAAAACCAATGTTAACAATGGCTATATTGTAGGAACTAAGATGTATTTCTGCATCAAATATACCTGTCAGAAAAGAGAACTAATTATATAAGAGAATCTTATACAAATAAGATGTCTCCATAATTTACCGAATTGAGAACGAATAGGCATTATTAAGGCCAAATTTCAGTGTAGGCGATACACTTAACAAACTTAGACCAAACATTAGTCAATAAAATGACTATCAATAATTATCACCAGTGCAAACTAAAATGCCCAAGAACTATGGTTATGCATTGACATAACGAAAAATGTTATTAAAACGATAGGTTTAGCCATAATTTGATTGTAAATAGTAGCTTAAAACAAACTAACGGTGAACGAAATGTCATTAGTCAGTAGGATCATTTATTACTATGTATAGAATTAAGGTGTACAAGTAAAGTTCAGTGAAAAAAAAAACGTCAGTACAGTATTAATGGTGTCCGCACATAAACATTTGATTAATAAAATGTTATGTGGATACGAGCAAGGTTAACCAAAAGTGTAAAATCGGCGACTCATAAAGAGCAGACGACAGTAAGAATAGTGTACCCGAACATTGATTTTCTAACAATGTCGGTTAAAGTGAAAGTAATTCGAGATCGAGTGATATCAATTTAAAGGAAACAAAACAATCTTTAATTTGATAATAATATCAACTCAATCGTGACGGTATTAAGCGTATTACAACTGTTAGCATCATTTTATAAATGTACATCAGGAATCTGAATACGAATAATAATAACAATGACAACAGAAGCGACCTGTCAATCATCTCAACATTTGACAGTTAGAAAAACCGTTATCAACCGCCAAAAAGTGATACGTCATCCTCGTCTCACCTGTCTGGACCAATAAGAAAATTAGTTATTAAATAATAATTTTCCCTAAGCCCGATCCAAGAGAAGGGTATATAAAGACAAACCAGCGAATTTTGGAGGAGACCTTTACTGACTAACGAGCAGAACAGACGTACGCTCGTCTCCGCTACGTTTTTCTTTATAACACATAGCGTCAGTTACCTTGTACTCCAGAACCAATAGTTTTAACGACAAGAAATTTTACTTCAAGTTCATCATCAACCAACGACAGTGTTTAAGTGCAGTTTATTTTAATTTGTGCGGGAAAGACGAACAGAAAAGAATTTATTGTCATTATTCACGATCCATTTTAATCAGAAGAGGATCGCATTATTCTGTTCTTGTGCGAATTAGTGCCGAAACAAAGTAATCACTATAATCCGATTACTTAAGTGATAAAAGGTTTTAATTAAATAATTAAAACTCTGAAGGTAAAAGTGCAATTATTATTAATCTTGATCTGAGTGCAATAACTTGTATTTTTGCTACCATAACCTGTACTGACGCAAAACACAAAAACAGTATTTAAGATTACACCACGTTTCGATTTATTATTCAAATTTTGTTATTAGTAAGTAAGCTATATGTTAGTTGTAAGGGCTCTCAATTGATAAAGATTGTCATTAAAAAAGCAAGCGTTGATGAAACGCACGATCTTTCAATAGATCGTTTTTTTTTCAATTACTTGGTAAAAGTAACCTAAAACTTTGTTGATCAATTGTATCATTGGATACTGTGTAGGCATAATTGTTTTCTTTCGTGTCTCAAAGAATTCACAACTGAGATAATAATAATAATAACAATAATAGTAATAATAATATTAATAATTGTAATAATTTTATATTAAAATAAATAATATCTGGACTTAACCAGATTTATAATTCATGTTCTGAGCAAGCCGTATGAGGCATATAATAACTAACTTTTATTGTACAACTTTGTATGTTTACATTATGTGTATTTTTTTGAATTCACTATAAGGGTGCAAATAAACCCATTATCAACAGCATCACCTGATTTGATTTATTTTTTTTTTTTAATAATTAAATAGTTTCATTTAATAAACTTAAACAACCTTCTGTTGTGTTTGACATATTGGAATAGCATTGCCAAAAAGTGGTACTCAACTATTTTAAATTTTCTTTTCATCTAGTAATTTTTATGTATGGGTTTTACACGGGATTTTCCCTGAATAAATCCGTGTGGCGCCCACTAATTTAATAAACAAGGTGACATAACCTTGCAACCAAAGGGAGTTGATGAATGTAAGCTGAGTTGACAGTTTAGTGAACTTCAAGTAAACGCAATCAGGTACGTAAAAGTATATGTTTGTTTATAATATTGTCCAGACTTTACGGGACTTGACTTACTCAGACTACCTGTAATCAGAAGAAGTTTCTACTACCAGTTTCAACCAGACGAGATCTACTATCAAGCAATCAACTGCCATACTTCATGTTTTAATTTAAGTTAATCTAACATTTAAATATAATCAACTTCATTATTTTTTGTTTAATACAAGGGAATTCTTTTAAAAAGAAACAAGTGTATTTAAACTATTGTAAACACTGTGAGTAACTTGAATGTTGTATGGGAAAATACTTTACTACATTGGTCACCTTCAAGTAGAAATAACCCTTCTCAACATTGAGTTATCTCAAAGAAACACTTCACCCATAGATGAATTTTGTTTTAATGAGACTTTTAATATTTTAACCACGAATTTAAATTTAAACAACAACTACTCTTTTATTTTGTTTCAAGTTAACTTAACCGTAACGTAAATTTGATAATAATAATAAATAATAAAACCCCTGATCGAAATACGTTATAAATTGACACCTACAACGCGGGGCATTAACATTTAAATAACAACCCCCTAATAAAATAATAAAATAAGAGTAATAACTTATAAATTGACGCATCCAACGTGTGGCAGATTTAACCACGAAACACACACACATATAAGTTTAATTTTATAAATTGACGATACCAACGTGGGACTTTATAAAAGGAGGAAATACCAAACCTAATAATAAAACCCCTAATATTGCGGTTTATTATAATATATATATTAATGTGCAGACCAGCATACCCCATGAGGGAGAACAACGCGAATATCCTTACAGTGAATACCAAGCTAGACTAAGTAAGTTAACCCCACCCCTTAATGAAAACACGAATAACCCTTCACACTAATTATAATAAATAAGGGTAATCCAGATCAGACTCGAAATATTTTAAGGGAGGAACTTTGCTCTAGCTAAACAATATAACTACTCCGTCATGGTGTATGTCAGACAAGTTAGCCTACAGAGTAGTCAGTTACAATCTTTTAACAACTTGAGTTCTTGTAATTTTGATATATTTTCAGTTCTTAATACAGATATTTAATGTGAACACAAGGCTAGCCAGTCTATGGAGTTGATGTAGACTGAAGAGTGATATTTAAAATTTTTCCACCTGGTTTTTTGTGGACAAGAACTCAAGTGGTACCACGATGCACTAGCAGAGTTGCAATTATACCTGGACTACGGTGCATGTCTACTGGAACTCATTCCGGAGATATCTGGGTCCTTCGATGTATTAGGTTCGCTCAGCATTCCTCGGTCTGACGGCATCGGGGAGCATTCTGTGGCACTGCTCTGCGGGTAGTCACCGGTGTTAGTGTGACAACCGCTCTTTTCCCTTTCTCCTGGCTGGTGCAGGGACCCAATAATATTTTATTTGGGGATTAGCCGCCAGATAATATACCAAGACATTACACTCTCTCGCCTCGGAACACAAACACCGCAATCACTTTGACAATCTTCTTATTAACACCTTATTTACTCTAATTAATCCAAAATTCCTTACTTTCATTAAATTATAATAATTAATTTTAGTTAGCTTTATCAGAATAAGAGCTAACGAGCAGTAATTGTTTCCAGACAGGAAGTAACGAGTAGATTAAATTTTGCAAGGCATAAGTTTTACAATAAAATAAGTTTTACATACGTCTGGGCCACACACACGCTTACACAATCATAACATACATAATCCATAATTAAATAAACATAGAATATTATAATTAAGTCTACACAAACCTGAACGTCTTAACGAGATTAGAGCCGCATATTAAGAAGATCTACACACATCCGGGCCGTCAGACCAGTGGAACGTTCAGATCGAAGTCTGGCAGAGAAATGAGGACGACACAGTAGTCAGTTCGTCCCACATCCTCGATAAAGCAACCTGTCCCAATTTGCCAAAAAAAAGCCTACGGTTAACCTAATTGCCAACAACGCACCGCAATCAGCTGACACGGCTGACTAGGCTCACTAAATTACGTCGCCATAGTGTCGACAAGGCCTTATGCCAACTGCGTTGGCAGCACTGAACAAATTTAACCGCGCCGGGAAATTCAAACCCTGGCACACTAGTTTTACTTTACCTGAAAATTGGGCATAAGGTTAGTATGATTATTTATTAACTGTGTAAAATTTATAAAATACTTTTTTGAGTTTAAAAAGTTACATACTAGACGTAAAAAGAAGAAAGAAATGTAGTTGCATTTAAAAACAACTTTATCACAAAAAGCAAAATATTATATTTAATCAGGGTAATAAGAATACTTAAATTCTGTGTTTTAAGGTTATCAAATTAATTTGTAAATTATAGTTGTATTTTTGTGATTAAAAACAAAAATATTAAGCAATCCTATTAATGTCTTAAAGATGGTATGTTTTGCATAAAGTAACACTGCGTGCATTTGTATTTCAGTAGGGAAACCCAAAACTGTGACGTTAGTAGACGAACTTCGGCATTACCAAACACTATGACGGCGTTAAAATAACAGTAACGGAAAATAATGATATGAACACAAAGTTGTATTATATTTCTCCTTAAAATGTCCACTTGTAAAAATATAACAAGTTGACGAGATATAACAAATAGGTCCTACAGCAAAACGAGAACACTCCACAACTTGTCTTAGTTGATAATGGTATGATATTACTTATGTACATAATCAGTAACGTTCACGTCGAGCTCTAATGTATTTTACTTACAGACGCAGTCAGTACCCATCCAGATATTGACAGTTACTGTAGGGTTTTTCGCTATCGTGGTCTCATTGCGAAGCGTTGAGTAACTAGAGTATTCAGTGTTACTTGTTTTTATCTGCGCACTAAACAACGTTTAAAAAATCCGTTACACTTATGGTTTGTTTTAAAAATAAAAAAATACTAAATAATGTATTTGTAAAAAAAGTTAAATAAAATTTAAGTTAATTTTACAGGTAGAATAAGGTGAATAAAACTTATTATAAAAAATGTATTGTTGTTAGTGATTGGAATGTATAACAAAATAACGTTCAAAGACCGACAGAATATGTACTGTCTACGTAATAATGTAATTAGCACGCGCGCGCACGCACGCACACACACAAACAAAAATTTATGTTTTTAATAATGTCTCAAAAATGAAGTGTTTCTTTAATTTCGCCTTGTCAGCATACTTCTAATACTGACCTAGTAAATTTTATAAATTAACTAGAACATTACGAATTTTATTTTACGAACGGTCTAATGAGACGTATAAAAAATACAGGAGGCTTTCAAATTCTTCCGACGTACTATCTACGTACACGACGCGAGTGGGTCGTTTGTGGGTCAAGACGTCTGGCGCCGCGTCTCAAGTAAGGACGAAATATAGAAAAAACTATGCCCACGGCGCTAGCGCTACTGCGTCTATTGTGGCGTAACTTTATATTTGGAATAAAGGTCGAAGGCGACGTCAACGCAATTATGACATAAATAAAATAATGGAAAATAAAAACTAAATTCTAACTCTTAGTACACTTTGAATACGTAGCTCTCTGTTAGTTACAGTACATCTATTATATATATATATAAAACGGATCTTTACAGCTGTCGCCGTTTCTCCGTCCCCACCTTCCATTGTAACCTATCGTAGCATGTAAGTTTTTCTAAATTTCTTGCAACAATTGCTTCCGCTACGTCATCTCGCCAACTCCTCCGTGGACGTCCTCTTTTCCTCTTCACCGATGGTATCCATTCCAGTATTTTGTGGGGCCATCTGTCATCTTCCAATCTCTTCACATGGTCAAACCAAGTCAATTGTCTTCTTTCTATTTCATCTATTATTCTATCGGAATAATACCTTGTAACCGGGACTAGGAAAATATAATTATTCTTTTTTGCTGTTGTATGTAGGAACCATTACATAATAAAGTAAACAGTAAAATATATTTACAAAATGAATCGACACACAGTGAAATCTTCTTCTCTACACCTTGTAGGTTAAGCATGACAGACTTTTATGAAATCACTTCTATTGGGCAAGCAACATATCTATATCCAGTGGATGTATATTATCTGGCAGCAAGAATAGATTTTCACCATTAATTAATTTCCATAAATTAACCCTCGTAAGTATTGACATTGGTTTTTTTAAAATATTAATATAAATACAAAAAATTAATAGTTTGCAGTACATTACCAGAAAAAGAAATTTCTTACATCTTTGTTGTGTTTCATCTTCAATAAAATTTAAAGTTTTACAACGTTCATTTATTGTTTATATTAACCTAACTTACATTAAATACGGTATATGTTATTATGTATTAGGAAAAGAAAAAAACTGGCTCTCGAGTTTCAACGCCATTGACACTTTTATAGAGTTGAAACGATGATGATTTTGGTGTCAATATAGGAACTGTGGTAAAGAAAGAAATACCAATTAATTTTGTATAAAATGCATATACGATCTAAGAAAAAAATTGTCATTTATTATTCAGAAACTTGCGTCTTTTTATCTTCATATTCAGTTGTTTAAATTCACCAATTTTACAAAAATGAAGATGTTGTGATACCTAGATACCATAGATCTTATTCGCCTGCTGTAGGTGATTCCGGCCACCCGGTGGCTGATACTAATGGCTGACAGATCTTAGTAACCTTGAAATTTGTAAACAAAAGTGTTTCGAATTTCTCAAAATTATCATGTACTTACCATATACTTGAAAGAAACGAAATAGCTCTACACACAAAAAAAAACCACCACGTTTTCAGTAAACGATCACTGAACTGTTTCTATCGTACGACACAAGAAGCTAGCTCCACACATATACTCACAACGTGCAAAAACATAAAGCAATAAGAATTACCCGCCTAGTGTAAGCGATGGAAATCACCTGCCTTTTACCCTACAGAAAATGGAGCACAGTAATATGTTAACGTAATTACAAATGAGATGTAACAATTTAGCAAATTACTGAGCCTAAAAATTTCATATTTGTTTACGTAAAATATGGACATTATTCAGTTCCCGTACCTTTTGACTTTATAAGGTTTCTTGTAAACAGACGGTAAATTTATAAATTGACTACGAAAGTGTGACATTTGTTGATGTTACATTTTGGCAGCTAACATTTCAACGTTTTGTTTATTTCCACAAAACAATTGTATGTTTCGAAAATTGAAATAATAATTAATTTTTTTGAAAGAAACTAAAAAAAATATGTGACGAACAAAAGTATTACTTCTACAAAGAAATAATATGTATTTAGTTGTAAGTTTTTCTCAGAATTTTTTAAGTTAACCCTACTTTAAAGAGTATTAAAATGTAAATAAGAAAATGAATGATATTAGAAAGCGTTTCTTGAACTTACCACATTAATCTATATTTTGTAAATCAAATTTTATAACGGCTTATTTATATGTTGATAAGGTAAATATTAAAATAGTGTAACTATATATTGTTAGACATCTCGTAATATTATATATTGTAATGAAGATTAAAATCAGGCTATTCGCCGATTTTGTACATCGTTAAAAGGACCAAAGACTTGTTTCGTCGCTTGCACTAGCAAGTGAATGAACAACACCATTAAAACAATATTATTTTAACAAATAGGCACATGAGTCATATGGTTTTCAGTCGAGTTCAAATGAAATAAACAAGAATGTGATAAAGTCTGTCAGGCAAATTGAAAGAGACAATAACTTACCTTAAGGCAAAAGTAAGACTAGTTAAGATACGTTAACAATAAAAACTAACGGGACATAACCTACGCTACTTTAAATTTACATGAGGACAAGTTTACGAGAGAAAGAAAACTATTTGACGGTCAAGTACGTTTTGCTTGGAAAATGTGTCATATTTGCTAGCAGTGTGCAATGTAGGTCAGAGGTTTTATAACTTAGTTGTTACACTAGATATTATGTGAGTGCGCGCTGGGGCGCCAGTCGTGGTTATTTTTGTGTACACTGACGAGTGTGGAAAACTCTGACAGAGGCTAAAGTAATTTAACCAATGAAAGCTGGAAAACTGGCACAAAGTCTACAAACAGCAGAGATTACAGCCTGAGAGAGGTAATTTACCGTACTCCACTTGCTAAATCACAGAGCGTTTCGTACGCCTGTCACGTTTTCACATTGTGGTTTTAATTCCGCTTGCTAAGTTACATGTCGTCCGCGACTTATACACAAAAACTAAGCCAGATACAATTTAACAAAACCTTTATGCACACTTAATACAGTACAATTAGTTATAGATGATAAATTTATTTCCCCCTTATAAGTTACATTAAAGGAGTAAAGAAAAATTGGTTATAAGATATCACGAGACAAATATTTGTATGTGCTGTTGTTTGCTGACGACTTGTTAGTAATTGAAAATATTAAAGATGGTTTACAAAAGTCTGTTTTTATGGTTCATCAGATTTTTGCAAACAATTCAATATGAAAATCTTCACTATAAAAAAAGCCATAATTACATTTCGAGGCAAGAAACGAATAAAACAAAAATAATGATTAATGATCAAATTTTAGATCAGGTGAGCCATTTTTATTATCTGAAAATTTATATGGCTCTGATAGAAATTATGATGTAGATGTTACGTTAGGTAAGTTCCAAACGATCTGTGGGGCAGTCAACCGTATTTTTAGAAACAGAGTGGGTCGAGATACACAATTAAAATTTTACAAACCTATGGCAGTCACCGTAGTGTCTTATGGGTTAATTATGGACAACAGCCAAAAAACAAGGCAGTAGAATACAAACTTTGGAAATGGCGTTCTTAAGAGTAGTTGTAAGGCGTTCTAAAGGTGACCGTATACGTGTAAAGAATGGAGCCATAAGAGAATAACTCGAGTGAAAAATTAAAAGATTACAAAAAAGGTGGAAAGAACACTTAGATACAATGTCGAATTCCGAACTGGCTAAACACGTCTGGAAATACAAAGCGATAGGGCACAGGTGTATAGGTAGACAGGAAGAGAAGGAAGAGGTGGCTGGACCTTTGAAGACGGAATAGGCAGCACCTTGCCTATGCCGTGTTGTGAAGATGATAAAATAAAATAAATACCTGAAGGAACAAGAAATCGCTTATTTCTTGACACTTCTTTGCCAAAAGGCAAAGATTCATGCATCCATGTTGTAGATTTTACCATCCAGTTCACTATAAATTACATAATACGTTAATCTAGAGCGCTGTTGTATTATATAGGAGGGTTCTGTGTAATATAAAAGTTCGGGTTAATGTTACACAATTTTTTGTTGCACACACTAAACTATACGAATTATTAATAAAAAAGTGTTAAGGGAGATACTATCATCTTATTATTTGATAATCGTTGCTCCAATATTGGTATATAGGAGACATTAAAGAAAAAATAATAAAATAATTGTTTGGCAGCACAATAATTTAAATTATTCTATTAACAGCTGCGACAGGAAAACTATTAAACTCTGACTGTACTGAGATATCAACAATTCAATACCTATTTTTAATTTTACCTATTTTAATTTTCTGGTACGTCGTTTATTCAGTGTAGTTTTATCACACAGAGCCTCCAGGTGGTCTAGTGGCTAACGCGGGCGATTGATGCGCTCGTGGTCCCGGGTTCAATTCCCGGCGGAGGTTCCGTACGGCGTGCACTCAGCGTCGCGAGGCAAACTGAGTAGGCGCTGAGATAACAGCGCCGCCTCCTGGCCGTGAATACCGCAATTAGCGGCTGGTGGCGCGTAGTACTAGCCATACACCGTCACACTAACACAAAAGCCGCGCGGTACGCCTTGGTCCTTAACGGACTGTTGAGCGGAGGTAAAATAAAATAGTTTTATCACACAAGTCGCGTATACTTATCTAAATCAGAACAAGTGCTCTGACACGAATACTAGACTATGTGGTAGACAAGCACAAAGAAAACTAAACCTTTACACGGTTGTAAATTAGCAATTGAATATTTTCTAATTATTTTATGAGTGTATTATAAAATATTAAACAACAGAAATCAATTTCTACTTTCAATTTATAAATTTAAGTACTTAAGCTAATTACCTTGCAATCACCATACAAAATGCCTGTGATTTGTGTAAAATAATTATATAACACTCGTACTCTAATCGAGGATTTACCCTACTCCACTCCGTAATGCGAATCGCACACATTTATTAAATTTAGAAGAGGTTCATAAATATTTGTTGAGTTCTTACAATAAAGTAAAAATTAGAAATAAGTAGTTGTTTGCTAATAATAAATCTGAATATTTAAGCTAATTATCTTCGAATCACCATACAAAAGATTTGTTATTTATATTCAATAATTCCACTACACTTCTACCTTTTTCCAGAAATTACCAGTAAACTTAAAAATAGAAATCGTCAAGGAAAAAGTATTTTTCTTTAAAACTGGTTTCTCGAATAAGCTGGTATAATAGTGAATTGTAACCATAAGGGTCTTTTGTTGGGATAAATTGAAAAAGAAGAGATATTTCCTCAAACTTATATGCTAATCGCGTACATTTCGATTTAAATTAAATCATATTCCTATATACAAACAAATAAAGTAGTTTCTTACTTATATATGTTTAAGGTTTATATTTCATTAATTGAGATTATTGAATCTGCAGAAAATCTTATTTACATTGAAAAGATAACTTCTTTATTTTTTACTTTCTAACAGATCTTTCCAAATTCTTAGAAGGACACTTTCTTATCGAACCAAGTGCTGTGTTTCTAGGTCAAGTAGTTTTAAAGCTTAATGGCGCCGCGGCACAAATAGCAGGAGAAAAGAATTAAAGTTTCTTCACGCGTGCAAACACAGCGTAAATAAGAGTACTGTAGCGTAAAATTGCACAACACACGACGTACTAACGTAGTTTTTGCCGCAGTATGCACATGAAAGCAAGAGAAGTAGAGGACGCAATTATAAAGTTCATCGTTATGTCTCAGCTAGGATACTAACTATAAACATTTATTTCATTATTAATGCTAGGCAAAATATTAAAATGGTACCAATAGTAGTGAATTCGGACAAATAATAACATTTCGAGTTAAAGTTAAAGCGGTATTTGTGAATCTTTTTTAAAATGGATAACTGTTTACTTAGATTCTACACATATTAGCAACAAAAACAGAAAAAATAAATGTAATTAAAAAACTAGAACTCTAAGACAAAATGAAAGCAAATTTCTTGTTCAGTGTATATTACAAGATATAAAGTCATAATTTATAACGAAAAATAGGTTATAAAAATTAGATATTTGCGTTAATGTGAATTTAATTATACCACGGGAGAAAACTACTAGTTTAGACTTATAACGATAGTGAATTATAAAAGACTAAGTTTTTTAATAAAATTTGGTAATAAAAAGTAACCAAGTTTCGCGACTGAAGAAAGTTTATACAGGTATATTTAGAGGACGAAAATAAGTTGGAATATGTTGCCAATAACTTGTTTAAATTATGTTGTGTTCGGGTGGCATAGAAGAAAAGTTAAAATATAAGTCAACTGTCAATCGCAGAAGGCAGGGACCTACTTTCCTTTCTGTTTTGTTACATTTTAACGAAAACGTTTCAGGCTTATATAGGACTTTACATGATATGATTGTGAATAAGTGAAAAATATATCTTACCGTCTGCTGTGGATAACTGACTGATAAGCCTATTATAACTACTTATCCATGCCGCTTGGTCCCGACATATCTTGAACATGGTGTTAACAAACTTTTTTGAATTTTTTCCCTTATACTTACTAATAGGCCTATATACATATTTCTCTGTCGGTATTTTTCTTACGTAATCTATTTTCACTTTTAGCTTTCCAGTTCTTTTACTTGTATTAATTGTTATTAGAAGGAATTGCAGTAAGATCAAATAGAGTTTTAGTCTCTCAGTCCACTTATTAAAAAAATCAATGTCTTTCCACGAATGTTTTTTAATCGTTAGTTCGTATATTTCAGTGTAAAATCTATGACTATGGTGACATATAGAGAAGAAGACGCCGTTGTTTTGATGGATGTGTATCTTTACACACATTGCAGCGTCGCAAGATTCCGTGAAGGTTAGGTTCTGCAAGCGAATTAGTTAATTTCAAGAATTGTTATCGTCTAGACAATTTATCAACATACTAGGCTCAAGTTAGCTTTTAGGTAGCCGTCAAGTGTCTTGACTCAGCTCAAGACTGTCTATCCTTGACCGGCTTTAAAAATTTTTAAGCCAAACCTACAGCAGCCCTGTTCAACGTTGTCCCTTACAACTCAGGCTTCGTCACCGGCTAACACAGATTCAGCGATACCATTCATCGTTCGACCTTAGTCTTCGAAAGCAGCTCGTCAAACTCGATAGTGATTGGCTCTCTATTGCGTTTGGTATCTGGTAGGTTACCCATTATGCTCGGCTTTAGATGGTCCTTGCGTAGAGAAAACTATTCAATGATTGTGCTGATTTCTATAGCATCACTCCGTATAAAGTGGCTTACGTAACCTTACCTACATTATCTAGTATCCCAGTGTAGTAGGACATAGGGTAATTCGTTTAATGCCGCTTATTTGTTTGGATCATCGGGAGTGAATTCATTATGCGCATGTTGGTTGAAAGTCTAGGTTTCGAGGGAGATATTTACCGCGTTTATCTGGTAGAGTTGAGTTCATGTAAGAATTACCCCATTAATCCACGCATAAAACAGAGCCACAAACGTGTGTTTCTGTGCCGCACATATAATCTTGCTTAGTAAGACTAGCTTTCCTCACTGATAAATTATCTACTCAAACTCCTTCTATTGTAAGATATTTCTTGCTTGACTTTTGATCGCCCTCAGAAGCAGTGAGTGGAGGTTGAAAGGCCATGAAGAAAGACCAAACAACATGGTTTTTCAACTGCCACTTACAGCTTCTGAGGGCGACACCAGATTCAAAATGATTAAAATGTCAAGCAAGAAATATATTATTATGGAATGACGAGTATAATTCGGTACGGCCGGGGTGCATTTACGCAAAATTTAGAAGGTTTCAATGTATTTCGAAATCCAGCGGGCAGCGATCCGTTGACGCAAAAAGCACTCGGTTTTAACTACAGTCGAGACTACAGTCGTTTGTAATCACTCGTCGTTAGTTATCGTTTTTTCTTCAAGATGAACAGCGTTCAATGCAGTGAATTCCCGGAATTGTAGCCGTTTCCTTTAGACTTATCGTTTATTGCGATAACCACGTGCATCGTGATTAAATAATTAGTATGAACTGGAATCATCCCAAGCTTTCAGTACAAAAGGTTGACTGAAATTCTAAAGCTCTGGTTGATTAATATCTTACATCTCCTCTAGACAAATATAATTCTAAGTGCGGAACTACAATCAAATCATCTAATTTGGCTTTAAATTCCGATCAAGAATTGTTTTTCGACCGAATTACCCTCAGAAACATCATTTACAATTTTACGTTGTTTTCATGGTTTTTAAAACATGCGTCCTACTAAGAATTAATAAGAAAAAATATTAACATGCAGTTAATTTTGGCAACTTTTCTAATATAAACTACTTTCTAGTCCAACTCCATGTCGAAATATGAAGAAATAGGATTTTTTGTTGCTATTGCTGTAGACAATTGTTTACAAGTCTTGGAAACAAATATGTACTCTGTTACTCTGTAAAGGACTATACATGGCATCAATTACAAGTACTTTATAATAAACCTACCCAACTTCTTCTATGTACAAATTGTATAGAACTTACTATGATTTTAGTAGAAAATGTATACAATCAAGTATATCTACAACATCATCTAAACGTCTGTAAAAATGAATTTGGAATAGAATAAATTTGACGCTTTCCATTTCAGTGTAAAACGTTTGCTACATAAAGTGGAAAAATTAAAAAACCTGTTAGAAATCAACACTCGATTCTTACATGTAGGTAGCTGCTTTATTGTGGGAACTAAAATTATAGTAGATTATAACTAGCACAGCGAAACAAATAATTGAAACCATAACAACATTATACGAGTATGTTTTGACATTAAACAATATCATAAACAGAAAATTACTTATCTAGATATTTGTATTCGGGTAAGAGATAAGGTAGTACATTTATATTTTGAGACACGTCATGTCACTATAATAAAATTGTAATTTCCTTTCATAAGAAAAACTAATTTTTCAAGTTAAGTGAGTTTTGCTGAATGAAAGATTTTCAATATCCAGATGGCATGGATATTGAAAACACGCCTCCGTAAAGATGACATTTTAAATCACACGTGCGTTAAAGAAAACATGAAGAAATAAATAAAGTTATAAATACTTATTAATTGCAAATATTTAAATCCCCTATTATACAAATTGGAAAACACAAGGTTTTGAGAACGCAATTTTCTTCTATTTCGGATAACTTAAATTTAAGCTGAACATAATTTTCGACTAAATTTGACGTTGCTCCCCCCCTTACCTTGCCATTAGAGAGTTTTAGTAATCTGGATCATTGTATCCTTGTTTGTAAACAAATCACGTTAACAAATACACAGAGAGTTTTTTTAATTTTCTTTAACTAATATAACTTTTAAACGATGTTAGTCAAAAAGTCTTGTTCGTAACATGTTGACAAATAAGTGTTTTTGGTACTTTCCGTGTTGCACACCTCATTATGATCACTACGCCGAATTTTACACGGAGGGTGTAGAAAAGTTCGATTTCACAACTTAATTAATAAAGTAACTATTACCTCGCAATTACAAGAATCATATATTAGTTTTTTATACTGTTCTCACAAAGAACGTATTTTTTTTCGTCTGAATGCCTATTACAGAGTAAAAGAAAATTATTGAACTACTAACTCCAAATAGATTTTAGTAAAGTCCAGCGAACCTTGCACCAAGTTTCTCAACAACAAATTTACAACTACTCTGATGTTTTTAATCTGCCGGAGTCACACTAATTTCAACAACGTCTTTTATTACAGTGGTAGCAGTAATTGTAGGAAAGAGAACATCGAGCTGCATTTTAAATTTATGAAGGCTATAATTTCCGCGTCGTTGAACATGAAAGCCTAATTACTCGGCAGTCTGATGTTAGTTAATTAATTTTCTTAGCACAACTTCTATTGCTCTTACAGAAATTTTGTTGAAAATATCACTGTACAGGAGTAAGCATTTAGATTTTTCATATGAAACAAACTTTGATAATCGACATAAAAAAATGATTGGCTAATATATATTCACTATAAAGTTTTAAACTGATTTTGATATACATATCAAATTGTAAAAACCCTCAAGGAAAGAATTTTCAAGGAATTTGAAAAGAATTTGTAAAGATTGTCAAGGAAAGAATTTTTAAATATTGAAGTAGGTGAGACGTTCACATAGGAGTGAGTCATACTTATGTGGGTTTTAGTTACCGGCTTTTGTATAATATTAAAAAAATATTAACAGAAAAATATTTTGAAATCCAAGAAAAGTCAATACAAAGATTGAAACTGTGCTTTTGCTAAAATAAATTTGGCTCTGAAGTGAAGTGAGAAAAGTTTTTTGTGAGTAAAATATTCAGCAAGCAGAAGTAATTCTTAAAAATAAAAGGCATTGTAAATTTGTCGAGTTAAATAGCAAAAACACGGAGTCTGAAGACAAATGTCAATTTAAATTAATAAAAATAACATCTTTTCAGAAAATAGGAGATATAAAATTTGATATTCTTGCCATGAATATTTCATTAGTCCTATACTTCATGAAAATTTGATATACTTCATTAGGCCTATTCTAAAATTCGAGTTTAGTAATATCTAATTGGTTTTGTGATGTACAGGTTTCCTTTATGTAATATTCGTGTCGTGGTGATGTAACAGTGGTTTGTGTTCATTTTACTTCCATGTTCCATAAGGAAATGGAAAAATGTCATGGCGAAAAGAGTCGTGTTCGAGATAACAGCTGATTCTGATTGTACTACCCTCAAAACATAAAGAAAAGTCATTTTTCGAAAAATGTCTGTGTGTGTGTCTGTGTGTAGAATTATTTCTATGCCAAACGATAACGCCGCAAATTCAAACAGAATCAAATATTTTTTTGCATACAGCCCTGAATTGTTTTGAGTACTCAAGGCCTATAGTTTTTGGTGAAGATCGGTTAAGGAAAGGGAGTAGTTTACCTGCAACGTTTATGTTTTAACAAGGGTAATGTTTTCTATGAAGAACGATAACTGCCACACATTCAAACAGAATCAAATAATATTTTGCATACATCCCTGAGTTATAGTGTACTAAAGATCTCTTGATTTTGGTGAAGATCGGTTAAGAGAAAGGGGTAGTTTACCAGCAACGTTTTATGTTTTAACAAGTATAATTTTTTCTATGACGAACGATAACTACCGTACGTTCAAACACAATCAAATAATTTTTTGCATATGTGGCTGAGTTGTAGATGACTCAAGGCGTATTGATTTTGGTGAAGTCGATTACGAGAAAAGGTTAGCTTACCTGTAACGTTTTATGTTATTTCAAGAGTAAAGTACTTAATTTTGACAAATAAAGTATCCTGAAAAGAAGATCATAATAATCGACTGTAGAAACGTAAATGAAATATCTATAAATGAAAAGGCTAGTTGAAGGGGGTGAGGGTAATTTTTACTTCCATATTCCATAAGGAAATGGAAGTATGGTCATGGTGAAAAAAATCGTGTTCGAGATAACGGCAGATTCTGATTGTACTACCATCAAAACATGAAAAAAGTCATTTTTGGAAAAGTGTTTGTGTGTGTGTCTGTCTGTCTATCTGTAGAATGTTTTCTATGGCAAACGATAACAGCCGCAAATTCAAACAGAATCAATTAATTTTTTGCATACAGACCTGAATTGTAGATGACTCAAGGCCCATTGATTTTGGTGAATTTCGGTTAACGGAAAGGGGTAGTTTACCTGTTTATCTGAACCGTTTTACGTTTTAACAAGAGTACCGGTAAAGTGCTTAATTTTGATAAATAAGTGCTTAATTTTGAGTATCCTCAAAAGAAGGTCATAATAATCCACTGTAGAAAGGTAAATGGAATATCTATAAATGAAAAGGATAGTTCAAAGGGGAGGGGGTAATTCTTTTTATAAATTAAAATGGTAGTTGATGATGGAGGAACTAAATTTTATAAGTTTTATATGTGTAATACGTTATTGACAACAAAGCAGTAGTTTCTATGGAAACATTTCATTTCCCTTTAAGAAAATTCTATATTTTTTCATTTCAATTCAAATCATGTATGAGAGAAAATATATCGTTCGTGGCACGCAAACATATCTCAATTATGTAATGTTTACGTTTCCAATTTTATTTTGATTACCGCAATAAAAAGGCAGGCTAGACACACACACACACACACAGGCAATTCGCATTATTTCTGGCCTCACTCATTGTTTGTTTTGTTACATTTGCACGCTTTTTAAATAGAAAGTGCCGAAACCCACACCAACACAACGCGTGCAAGCCGAAAAACTGTCCAGCGTGGGCAGCGATTTGCTTCCTGTGGATCGCTGGGCAGTGTAACTGCACGTGTTTACAGAAGAACGGTTCATAGACAGACTTTTCGTCTTTAGGGAATGAAACCTCTGCAAGATGCTCAGGGTCGATGAGTGACTTCGGAGCGCTTCGGAGGAGGGATGGATTATCTGCGTAGTTCGGTTTCTTTATAAGAACAAAGTAAGCCTACCTAATTTTTATTGATAAAGTGACTGAAAATAACATTATATTAAACGACTACGCCATAATAACAAAAATATCTATAAATAGTGAAATTAGTTTGAGGGTGGGCGATATGTTTTTAGAAATTACCGAACCGAATTCAAGAAAATTATTGTAATTATGTTTACAACATGGAAGTCATGTATGGTTCTCCATACCGATTTTTATTTACATGTCATGTTTACTACGTTATCGGCAACAAAAAAGTAGTTTGTTGTTAAAATTACTTCCCGGGCTGTTTGGCGTGGTCCAATGTTTTATACCACCAGACGTTTCGGTAGTGCCATCGACTTTGCCACCATCAAAGAAAATCGAGTGCGCTAACGTGAGGTGGTATCCGTTACTGACCACAGTACTCTGGTTAAGGCTCAAGAAAGAAGTAGTTTCTATGGAAATATTTCATTTCGAAAATGATTTTTAAATGTAAATCTTAGAACATGGAAGTACTCTATGGTTGTCAGCTACCATATAGAATATATGATTCTCCATACCGATATTTATGTTGATTTAGCAATGTGCAAGTAAATTAATTCACACGTAATGAAACATTCAAGCTAACAACCTAATGGAATGAAGTAATTGAACTTTTGTATTTATGGTGTTTAAAAGATTGTTATGTCCTAAATTGTTGAACATGCCTACAACGATATCCGATGAAGAATAATTTAAAATATATGTGTAGTTAAGTATGTAATGGTAGTTGAAACAAAGCTGATTAAATTAAAATAAAATTTATGATTTATCTATCATTGACTTTTTTTACATACATTACAATATCTTCTCTCTGAAGCTTGGAATAACGGATAATCAGAAAATTTAACTGCACAAGCTAATTTAAACTTAATGTACAACCAACCATATTTTGTAATTCACTGTATCGGAAATTGAAAATATAATATAACTTATTACGAACAATAATTTTATAAAACATTGTATATGAATGTCGAAACAAATTCATTTTTATCACTTACCTCACCTAAAAGAACTGTTAACAAATATCAATTGTACTTTCTACGTTAATAAAGTAGCTCGTAGATTGCTCTCGAAAGTACAAAGTTTTTTTGAACGTTTAGATAAAAGAGTTTTCAACTTGTTATAAGTTTCTATCACGTTATTATTTGTAGAACAAAAGCGGCGTGTTTCTAGGTCAAGCAGTTTTATACGTACCTTGGTGGCGCCGCACGTAAACAGAGAGAGAGCACATAAAGGAATTAAAGTTTGTTCAGGCGTGCGCACAGCCGAATTAGAACTAAAAGGTAAATTTGTAGAATTGGAAGAACTTGCTTCACACGCATGAAGCACATAGTGCCAAATGATATTATTAAAGTCAATGGCAAACATGCATGTACCTTAATGGCATCCAGTGGGTTCTTATGTCTACTATTAACTGCAGGAACGTAACCCTAAATACTATCTTCATTTTATAGTCTAGAAATATGTAACAGGACTGACAGCGTACAAATACAAATGCGCTAACAACTACGAATATGTTGAATTTGTGTTCACAATAGCTGTAAAACATCATCACCAAAGGTGAGATCAAACGGAAGGTTTCATCTCAACTCTATTCGTCACGTTGTTCTATCCTGTACTATTGTACCTTCCGTTGTTCATAATTTGTATCCCTTCCTACCTTTTATATTTCTTTAGTTAGTAACTTCTGTAGACAATTGCTTTCCATAATGTGACAAATCTATTCTGCTTATTCTCTTTCACGCGTCTAATAATACTTCTCTCTTGAGTTGTTCTCCTAAGTAATACTTGTTACTTTCCTTTCCATCTAATATTTCCGTTTTTGTCACAACCATATTTCGATGCTTTCCAGATATTTATTCAATCCATTTCTAATCGCTGATGTCTGCTATTCATATTAGTAACATTCATCTTATTACAATGCTCCTTTTCAAAACATTTGCAAATCTCTTCCGTAACTTCACATCAGTTCTTCTTGTAACTAATAGGTTTCTTGTTCTATTAAAGGGTATCTTTCCTGGTGCAATTCTACTTCTAATATTCTCTGCACAACTTCCGTTCCAAATGATTAAACTCATCATGAATTTGAATGATTTTACTTGTTCAAATTTTTTACCGTTTTTCTTATATTTACCCCATTGTTTTTTATTTTTAACGATTCCCATTAATTTAGGTTTCATAACTTTAATTTTCAGTTCAAAGTTTTCCCTCTTAGTACCATTCATACATTTTTGTACGTCTTCTGTGAATCATCATTACTTGTAAGTCATAACTGTAAGCATTATGACGTAAAAGAAGTAGTGTGTGTAGATCTTAGGAGACTGACTGAGATAATAATAATACTTATTACATTACTGCTTCTGTTTGTAACTCCTTTGAAAGGTCAACTCTAAATCGTCACTCACGTCATAAAATCTCCTACATTACTAAACATTTTTACGCGTTAAGGATATATAGAAATTATAACTAGAATTTGTACACTTAAAGTAGGAACACGCTAATTACAAACATAAGTCATAGTATAAAAACGTAACGCTGTAATGGTCTGTTACATTAACAGAAAGTAGAACTTATTACGTTTTGTCATTTTTAGTTATTCAAATTGTATATAACTTAAATTTTATATAACGTTTTGCACTGTTGAAAATAATTTGGCCTCTCTTAAACAGTGTACACACCTTTTCTGGTAACATTGAAACTATGTTATGTAATACATAGTCAGCAAGTCAACTAAAATTATTCTATGAGTACCAAGCACTTTTCTACTTGGCGTTACATGAAATGATTCTCTAATCGTAAGAATAAGTGATTGGTATATGAAGACCCAGAACTCATTAATTTGGGTTTTGCGACATGCCTATAGTATGTCTACATTTATTTGAATATACTTGCATTATATGCACACTTCACCTGCATTTCGGTGAACTTAACAGCAAACATTAATCTTACAATAGAGGAATCCCTTAATTCAAGTAACTTAGATGAAAATGTAACAAGATAAGGAGTTGAAAAATTATATAATTTTTAACTGACTGTTAATATTTTTCTACGTGTAAAATTCATTGTACTCTATTAATTAATTCCTCTAGTATTTCAATTTCACCCGATTTTTATAAGATTTCAAACAATTTGTTGTAGTGCTCAAAAGTTGTTAAATATAGGTATAACAATGTTTTTATTTTTGACATTATAATACTACAAACCTAAAACTAATATCAAAATTTATTTCAACATACAGTGCTCAGGTTTCAACAATATTTTCTCTTATACTTCTAAGTCGATAAAAAGTATAATTGTAACGTGTTAGGAGAGTTTCAGTTTATTCCGTTTTAAATTATAGAAGATATTGGACTAAAATATTTTCAAACGAGTTGTCAGTAACTATTAAAAATTTATTAAAACAGAAATTCTTAACAATGTAATCCGGTTTCTAGTGTTGGTCAATAACTTTAAACAAGCAGAGCAATAGTAAACGTTGTCTTCTTTACCCCAATTAACATTAAGGTTTCTACTGTAATATTATTTTCTACAACACTTTTAAAAGTAATTAAAATACTAATATGATACAAAATTGTGAAAAGTGAATAGAAATATTCAGCGAATGTTACCACCAAGTAAAGTACAAGGATAGCGTCTGCTCACCTTGTTCTGCTCAAATAAATTTCGTTTCAGGAATGAATCGGTTCACACCTTACTTAGTGCAAGTTAGTAATACGTTATGAATTTAACTGAAATACATTTGCTTAAATTTCAGTTAAGCACTATACACTATGTAATACCTTACACTAAGTATAAGAAACAGAATATATTATATTTTAAAACAAAACTTTTTACAACAACTACTTTTTGAATTTACATATTTTATACAAAAATATCCTATACACATTAAATCTGTACCACCTTGCAAATATTTATGATCATTACGTGCTGTTTTAATATAATATGAAGTAACTGAAAGAATTGAAATATGTAACATCTTTGAAACCATCTTTATCCCAGAAAACCATCAAGTTATGGTATAGCCCTATATACTTATCCGGTTAAGAACACAAATTAAATTTATGTTGATAATAAAATTGTTAATTCATACAAATATAAGTGTATGTATGTATATAATTATTTATATATTCACATTTATGTAAATATAGGTGTATGCATAAACAAGCGATATATTTCTTTTACTTTGTTTTACGTAAAAGTTAATATGTGATATCTAATATTGTGTGTGTGTGTGTGTGCGCGCGCGCGCGCGTCCTTTTTCACTTACGCTAAATTTTACTTACAACAAAAATATGTCACATATGTTTTTATTGCTTAAATATAATATGAAGTTTATTTCAGTAAAATAATTCAAAGTGGAATTCAAAAACTTAAAATTTTCATAAAGCAAATTACTTTCCCACTCTCTTTGTGAGTGACCATGTCATTTTTATGTACAGCTGTGCTCTGAGTACATTATTAGTATATTATATATGTGCTACAATATTACAGTTATCCTAAGTAAATCGTAAATTTCGGTCAGAAAACACTAAAGTACTATGCTCTCCGTCAGTCAAGTTTAATAATAATGTCCCGAACCACTTGCTGCGTTAACGAGTCTGTAAAAATGAAATGATTCAGTCGGGTTGTTACAAGATGAGACATTAATTAAGCAGCATCTAAAACCTTTTCCTAAGATTGTTTATTTTTTAATTCTTTGAGAAAAACAGAAAAGGCAGAGAGGAAAGCAGAGAGATATGGCGGGATTGAAAAATATCTAATTCATTGTAACTAATAAAGAATAACAGACGCTTTTTTCGAAATGCAATTTGAAATTAATGATTCTTATATTGATTGAATACATTAGTTTTTTCTGTTTAGTATATTAATTTCCTTTTTTACTTAATGTCATAATATGTAAAATATAAATTTTAAACCGCTATATATAATTTGTACTAACGGTTTAGAAATCGTTAGTAGAATGTATGTTACAATATTTAAATTATATTTACTTGTATTATAATTAATTATAATTCTACGTGCTAAAAAATTATATTGGCGTAATCGTTAATTCTATTTTATAATTATCAAAACTGCTTCTTGGTTTTTTACCTGTTTTCTTTCGATAATAGGAAAACTGTGATCATAAAACGTAATAGGGTCTGAAATAAATGTGTGCTGAATGCTTTAGTTTACTACGACGGGTCCTACATCTGGACGTTAAAACGCCGCTGATCGCCAGTAGTGCAGCTACTCTAGTGTACAGCGAACGTAATTTTTCAATATATATATATTTTTTTTTTAAGTAACGTGCTTACTAGGTTGCCACCGGTATTCATCAGAATTGTCGTAGTAGATATATAAAAGTGGCATTATCGTTTCGACGGAAGATACCCTCCCCCCCACACACACACACACGCGCAGCGCACACTCACAATCACAGATACACCCTCATCAACTATTGCTGTGGCAATATTCACGGAGCCAAATATTTCTGTTGTTAAATAAGAAAGTAAAAATTCAACCTCTTCCTCTTACACTGAATAATAAATAATAATAGACTACTTCTTTCGGCAAAGCAATTGAGAATTAAGTTAAAAGAAAATGATTGTATATAAATATTTTTCCTCTTTCGTACATTAGTTAATCAGTTTTTTTTACTAAATGCTCCACAATTAAGCATTACAAATTGTAATCAATTAAATCCACGTAAACCACGTATCAAATGTAAGTTTTATGCTTTTTTTTACAAACTACAAAAAGCCTAAATGTATTTTTCATTCAATAATTAATCAATATAAATTATCAGTTTTTTAATATCCTGAATCAAATCGCGGTTTTAAATACGTAACGTACACAAAATCACTATTACCAGTGATAAAGAATTTTAGTAGAATTGTAATTGGTTCTGTCAATACAAGTCTCACAAAACATAATTGTCTCCACTGCACAATATATTTCCTTTGCAATACAAAATCAAAGGAACATATACAAGACCAAAACTCGTAAGTACGCTTACTTACACATTTATCACACAGAAGAATTCCGACAAATTCCTATATAATAAGGTCATGCTAGACCCATACAATAATTTTGACAATGTATTCCAACATTTAAATTATTAATTTATTGAATATATTCAATAAAATTTTAACACGTTTTTTAATTACTTTGCTTAGAAATATTACTTTAAAACGCAGTGTTAACTGATATCAAACAGTAACAAATAGTAGGTTAATAATTATATATATTGTCACCGGACAAAAGGCTTGCCGCATGACAAACGGCGCCAATCGTACACTCTAGTGTTTTTGGTGGTCCTAAAAAGGACCTGGTGGCGAGAAAGCTGACGCTGGTCGTGCCGCGCTGAAATGTTCGGCGGCTGCGTCCGCTGATCGTGCCGTACTACAGTCCTCCTCTTCTTTCGGCACCGGTTGTAGAGTCGGCTGCCAGCCCAGCGAATTCCATCGCTGGCGCGGAACGGGAGGGCGAATACGCAAGAACGCCGGTTCTATTCTTCGGCCGTTCCTTCCGGCTGACTCCGCACCGATGTCTTTCGACAGAGGAGAGGAGATGAAGTGCGTCCGATGGCGTGGCGATGAAGAGTGCTCAAAATTACACAACTGGGGGTTGCGTGGCCCGCGCGAAGCGCGGGTCGCGAGTAGTGCAGTGTCCCGAGTCTCAGAAAGGACTCCTGCCACTGCATTGCATTGCATTATGGATGCGGGGTGTCTTTGCACCCGTGGCTGGATTGCAGCATCTGGATCGTGTCCAATGGCTGCCAGAAGTAAACATAGTGCTGGTACATGTCGACTGGTTACCTAAGACTGGAAAAGGAAACCGCCAACCAGTTAACTGAGAAGGCGGGGGAGTATAACTGTTATTTGTTTAATGCACTGCCGCTGGTACCGATTCGAGCAACAGATGTTGCCCGTTTCAAGTCCAGTCAGCAGACGCCCTGAGGGCGTCGGTCGCTCCCCGCGAGGCGGAGAGCCTCCGTGCCAGTGAATGATGACAGCGACAAGCAGCCGGCTCAGCGTGCTAGGAGGTGGACAGGAAGGAGAGAAGGACAGTTTGGTGAAATACTCTGGTCTAGGACTGATGATTACTTGTTTGTATGTAATTTAAAGAGGATGGCGTTATGGCGGGTCATCAAGAAGCGCCCGAGGGCGCTTGACCCGAATGGGCGGTGGTGGTTCTGATGCACTGATGGTTCGTAGGTACGGGAAGGTGGAGGTCGAGGCTGTAGCAAAGAGAGTTAGAGCCAGCGACCGGACAAAGGAAGTCAAGGTAGGAACACGGAGACCCCTTCGAATCACGTCGTTCCTTACAAACCAAGGGGACCCCGTCAAGGATCGGAGTGTTCGGGACTGGAAAGCTTCCAGCCTACATCTGTTGGTGGTGGATAAAAGAGACCACCAGGCGGGTGCCGCATAGGTCAATACAGACCTGAGAAATAGTAGATAGATGGTAAGTTTCGTGCGCATGGCCAGGCGGCTGCGACACGAGAGGAAAGGAGATAATTTGGCTCGGACGCCGCGAGCCTTGGCAAGGGTTTCCGTCACGTGGGCGTTGAAGCAAAGGCGACGATCTAGTCGAACGCCTAAATACTTCACCGATTCTTTGTAGGCGATGGGTCTCCCTGCTAGGGAGAGGGGCTGGCATCGGGAGATGGACTTACGGGTGAAACAGATCGCCTCGGATTTCTCCGTGTTGATCGTCACCCGCCATTTCCGTAGCCAGTCCGGAAGCTGGTTCAACTGACGCTGCAGCTTTGTACTCGCAAATCGCGGGGACAGGGAGCTGCAGTGATACATAGCATCGTCAGCGAACAAAGACAACGTGACTCCGGGCAAGACAGGCAGGTCGTTCGTGTACACAAGGTACAGAACGGGGCCGAGGACAGATCCCTGTGGTACGCCGGCGGCGACGGGTCGAACTGTAGAACAGGACCCGTCGACGCTCACCCTGAAGGTTCGGTCGCTGAGATACGACCGGAGGAAAAACACTATGGTCGATGGTAGAGGGGAATTGGCAAGTTTGAAGAGAAGACCTTCGTGCCAGACTTTATCGAAGGCCTTGCTCACGTCCAACAGTACGGCGGCCGTAGCCGCTCGCCTGTTGGTGGCGTCTGACAAGTGCGTAACAACGCGGACCAATTGAAGCGTGGTCGAGTGCTCTCTGCGAAACCCGAACTGTTCGCTGCGGATGAAACCATCTAGCAGCGGCGAGATGCGAGCCAGCAGGAGACGCTCGAACACCTTCGAGATGACTGGCAAGAGAGAGATTGGACGATAGCTTTCAGGAAGCATGCGCGGCTTGCGAGGCTTCGGAATCATTACGATGTTGGCTGATTTCCACAGGCGGGGAAAGTACTGTAGCCGGAGACAGGAGTTAAACAGCTCAAGAACGAGGTCAACGCCTGAGGCCGGGAGATTTTGTAGAGCAGCGGCCCCGATCCGGTCAGGACCGGGGGCGCGACGGCGATTTAGTCGGCAGATAGATGAAACTAGTTCATCCCTGTCGAACGGGAGGGCTGGGATTTCGGGAGGGCGTGAAAAATGTCCAGATAGGAAGTCACGGACTTCTGCCGAGTGGGCAGGGTCCGAGACGCCTTGGTGAACAGTAAATTGCACCTCCATGCAGTCGGCGAAGACCTCTGCCTTGCCTTCTGATGAAGATACAACCCCGTTCGGAGTTTCAAGTGGGTTGCGAGTTCTCTTCTCGCGGGTCAGTCTACTCGCCGCTCTCCAGACGGAGGCGTGGTCGACTTCAAGAGACTCAAGGTATGAGTCCCATCGATCAGAGTTTACGTCCCGCAGTAGCTGCTGGACGTAAAGAGACTGGGCCTGAAAGCGCCTTTTGACGCCGGGATCACGGGTTCTTTGCCATCTGCGGCGGAGATTGCGCCGTAGCCAGATGGCGTGGAGTACTTCCGCAGGTAAGGCCGATTTACGATGATTCACCTCGAGAGTATATGTGTGTCGATCCATGACACCTTGGACCAACTCCTGAAGATGAGTGGCTCGGAGATCCAAATCGTCACAAGTGACGACCGGGTCCGCGGGGAGTGATGGTAACCGCCGTGAGAGCTCATCATGGTAGGAGCGCCAGTTGACTCTCCTAACAGTCTGAGCGGGAGGTCGGGGTGAGGCCGACAGCTCACGGGCAGTTATAAAAAGGGGATTGTGATCGGATGAGAGATCCGACACTGACGAGACCTGGATGTGATGGGTCACGTCCTTGGCTATGACAATGTCAAGGACGTCCGGTCGATGACCGGAAAAGGGGAAGTGAGTAGGGTCTTCTGGGCCGATAACTTGAAGTACCGGGTCGTCGGAGACGAACCGATACAGAGATTTTCCGTAGGCGTTGGCTACTCTGCTGTTCCAGGAGGGATGCTTGGCATTTAAGTCGCCGGCTACGATGGTTGGTAGGGGATGATCGAGGAGAGCGTCCCACTCCTCGGGCGGTGGAGGTAGCCGCAGGCCGGGCCGGAGATACGCCGCAACAACGCGCAACTCCGATCCGCCAGCGTCTATCGCCACCGCACAACCTTCAACAAGAGATGTATCTAAAGGGGGTAGTGGCCTGTGGGATATCCGCCTGTGGACTAAGACGGCTGTCCCCCCCGAGGGGCGACAGCCAGGCCGTTGGGGACGATCCTGACGAAAACAGATGTAAGATGGCAGGTTGAAGGTATGGTAGCGAGCCAGATGAGTCTCGCAAAGGAGGACGACATCAGCGTCGTACTCCGTTACGAAAGTCATCAGTTCAGATCGTCGAGGGACTACCCCATGGGCATTCCACGCAACGATCCTAAGACTCCTAGCCATTCAAAGGAAGAAGAGGAAAGAGGGTAGACAGGGATTGAAACACCAGGGCGAGAACCGTGGTTGTATCTGGAGCAGACCTGATGTTGTTTACCAAAGTTTCAGCCCAGGCAGTCAGGGGGTCCACCGGGGCCCGGGAAGATTCCCGAGATTCCGGAAGACGGACCTGGCTGGCCTCGGCCGGTGTTGCAGATGGCGCAGGGCTCGGGGACGGACGTGGGGTCTGCTCAATTGGGAGCTTAGGTTGATGGCTGGGGGCGGGCGGGGCCCGCTGAGGTTTTACAGGCAAGGCCTGTGGAACTTGTCGCTGACGGCGACGAGTGCGCTTTGGTTTGTGGCTCCGAGGAGCGGAAGGCGGGACTGATGTAGCGGCCACAGCCGCGTATGAAGGACCGGGCGCTCCGGCAGGCGCCGGGATAGAAGGGACTGCAGGCGGCGCCGAAACGTCGACTGCAGGCGGAACTGGGGCCCTGGGAGCAGCCGGAACTGCTGCCGGGGCCTGAGATGATGCTCCGGAGAGAGGTGGGAAGGCCTCTCTGCGGTTAGGGAGGGGACCTGCAACACGGCCTGCCTGCGCGCCAGGGCGAGCAGGAGTCCGCTGCAGCTTCATGGCTGATATAAAGTCCCTACATCCTCTATAACTAGCCGGATGGTCCCCGCCGCAGTTGCAGCAAATGGCCGTGAACCCCGTCTTGGGCTTATCACACCCACGATGAGGCTCAGTACATCGCACGCAACGCGGAGGGTGATTACAGAATAAGCTGGAGTGGCCAAACCTCTGACAGTTAAAACACTGCGAGGGGCCTGGCCGCGGGTCAAAAGTACGAACTTGCACCCGAAGGTGCAGGAAGTTTTGGAGGCCATAGACCTCCTCGAAATGGCCTACTTTGAGTAGTTTCACTAGGAAACTATTCACAGGACGGCGATCTTCCCCCTTGCCAGCATGCAGTACACTTACCGCCGTCGGCGAATAGCCTAAGGCGACAAGCTCCTGCCTGATGGTATCGGGGGTGGTCCAGGAAGGAAGTCCGGATAGAACAACTTTAATTTCGCGCTCTGAAGGAAGCGCGAAAGTATGGAAGGAGATCTTCCGATCGGTAAGAAACTGTTGGACCGATCGGAAGTCCGGGACTGTTGTGGCCGCAATTCGAAGCGAGGAGCCTTGGCACCTGGCCTCGAGTTTGGCCGAAGGAAGCAGATTCTGGAGGGAACGAAGAATTTCCCTATAATTGCGATTGTCGGGAATGACAATCGGAGGAATTTTAGGCTTGGGCACAGATTGAGAGGGAGACTGAGTCGGATGGTTGGCGCTGTTACCGGGACTAGATACCCGATGCGTAGCAGCGGCCGGTGGCGGGCTGGCGACCAATTTTCGCTTGCGTTTGGCAGACTTGCCCTCCACAAGCGAAAATTCACCTTCCCCCGTCCCCACACTACACATCGACGCACAATCACTTTCACTTTCACTATCACTGATTGTATGGGACGGCAGCGGGGTAGAATGAGGACCAGTACCGCAGGTTTCCATTAAGGTTACCAGCGGTGCCGGCAAAGGAACGGGAGTTGCGTTCGACGCCATCTCGGGATGAGCCGAAATGAACGTCGAAGACGCAAAAAAGGGCTAGGAAAGAGTGACTTTCACCAGCACTGAATCACTACACTGACAGACAAAGAACACGAACACCAGACGCGCACTGCACACGAGTCACAAAAACACACGCGCACGACACAATACACTGGTAATTTATAGCACACTGATGAAGATGAATACAGATGAAGATATGTTGAAGAATTCACTTTGATAAATGTATAAATAACGGTGAAATTCACAAGCAAAAATCGCCATAAAAAGTGACGCAGCCTACCCTGGCAACAGCTCTAGGTAGGACCCGCTCCCCTGCCACTGGGTCGATTTGAGTTCATTATATATGTTTTACCTAATTATGGAGGGGTCTGAAGCGACCTGCGATTGGTGGATTATACCACCGGGACTAGCAAACGAGGCCGCTTCCAGGACTGACCTGGTCGCGGGGTGTATTTACCAAGTCCGGCAATGAGGGAATTGTGGGTCACTCTGTCGGAACGAACATAGAATCCACGCGCCAGGCGTCTCACGGTGTCTTCAAGAGAGCGGACACCGAGTCCTCTCCTCTAAAGACGAGAAGAGTACCTCCGGGGGACTTTGCACGCAAGCTTCAGTCCCCGGTCGAGTACGCGCTGGAGCGTTGTTCTATGACCACGAGCCAGGTATCCCCAAACAGGACAGGCGTAGGTAATAACGGGCAACACGTACGAGTTGACTATGAGCTTACCTAGCCGGGGGGTCATTGCCGGATTAGATAGCACGGGCCAGATTCTACTAAGTTGCGTCGAAGCGCGTTGACGGATGTATTGTGTATGGGTTCGCCAAGTGATTCGGGAATCCACGTGGAGCACGAGGTACTTGACGCTGTTGGTCCAGGGCACCTCGACGGGCCCTACTTTAAGCGGCCGAGGCCGCTTGCGTTTGCGTGAGAATATTACCGCGGCGCTCTTGGAAGCGTTAACGGCAACTCTCCAGTCATCGGTCCACCCGACATATGCGTCGAGTTGACGCTGGAGCTTAATTGCCGCATAACTTGCGTTCGGCTCTGAGGCAAAAGCCGCAGTGTCGTCCGCGAACAGCGACAATTTTACTCCAGGAACTCGGGGCGTGTCATTGACAAACAGCAAGAACAGGATAAGCCCAAGGACACTTCCCTGAGAGACGCCAGCGGTAATACGCCTCTCCGAAGAGACAGCGTGGTCTATTCTCACTCGGAAGTTAAGGTCTCGCAGAAAGCTGCCGATCAAATGAACGTAGCAATCTGGAAGAAGGACTTCCGTGAGTTTGTAAAGGACACCCTCGTGCCACACGCGGTCAAAGGCTTTCTCTACGTCTAGGAAGATCGCAGTCGTCTGTTTGCCCTGGCAGCCAGCCTCGGTAATGAATTCCTCGAGTCTCATCAGCTGATGAGTCGAGGAGTGCAGCTCACGAAAGCCGAACTCTTCGGGGATCAGCACGTCTAGTCTTTCTAGATGGTCGCGGATCCTACGCTGGATCAGTCGCTCGAAAACCTTGGACGTCACGGACAACAAGAGGCTGATGGGCCTGAGGTTTTCCACGCGAGAAGAGTTCTTTCCCGGCTTGGGTATCACGATTACTGTGGCCGTTTCCATTTTACCGGAAAGTAGGCCAGTCTGAGGCATGAATTGCACAGGTCAGAGAGGAACTGAGTTCCTCGCTCCTGAAGGCGATGTAGGGCGGAATTCATGACTCCGTCCGGGCCAGGCGCCTTTCGGGGCTTGAGCTGAACAATCCTCTCAGAGACCTCCTCCGGGGAGATGGGCTCCGGTTGGACTGTGATACCGGTCGATAGAAAGCGCTCTACCTCGCGGCAGATTTGCTCAGTGAAAGCCGGGTTCTTGGATGGGTTGGGACCGAACTGTCGCTCTAAACTGTCAGCCAAGAACTCCTTTTCGAGGGGTCGGCAAAGGGGTTGACCGCCGGGTCCGACCAGTGCGGGGAGAGGCGCGTGCTCAAAATTTTCTGCTGGCCCGGGTTTTATTAACCGCTGGTTGGCTCGCTCCGAGCAGGTTGTTGGATTGGCTCGCTGTGTCCACCGCTGGTACCGGAGAGCAGATGTTCGCATACCGCTGCCGTCAAAATATAACCGTAAAATATATAATATAGGCCTATAGTTTCATGTTAAATTTGTCTATTATTTTTAATACAAATATATACTTAACAGTCAAATTCGTTTGAAGTCTTTTTCTTTACTATACGTATAACGATAACTTTAGTTTCAATTGAAGACTTTTGTTGTCATAACATCATACAGTATTTCTATTGTATTCGGCATCTTTCAAATCCATATTTTATTAACTTTTCATGCAGTATTACAAAGTCTGTAATTATAGCGTGTCCGTTTTATTTAATCATGAAATCCCATGTCCATCTTACAGGCTTTGTATTTAACAACAAGAGCACATATTGTTCAGTGCCGTCCTTAAAATAAAAGATTTTTGCGACCAGTAAATCTGGCTAAGCGACACTACATAGCATATTACAATATACATGAAACTCAATAACTGGAATTTCGGTAATCCTACTCTTGATAACTCGTATATCAATATCTCTAAATCTTTGATAACTCAAATTTTTATCATTTCCCCTGCGATTCAAGTTGTCAAGGTAAAACTGTAAAAAGTAAAACTTTTAAAAGGAGCCAGAACACATTTCTATTGCGTTTTGGACGATGGTGGAATATTCTATATACTTGTAACTGTGTTTACGATAACGTCGTTATCTTACGATGAAACAAACATCATGCGCACAATCAAAAAGTATGCTCTGTGTAATAATATTCTATCACGATTCAGCGTAAGAATATTTAAATCTAAATCCAGCGTAAAATTCATATTTATTTACTTACATTTACATTCTAATACATTTTCTTTGGATTTCATGGATTTTATAGTAAGAGAAACAGGAATGGCAATAGAACCAAAAAAATTAAAAGGATTAAAACACAAACCCAGATATATAAATATATTGTTACAACAGTCTTACAGATGGTTGTGTTGTACAATGGATACAGAATAACTGACACCAATAAAGTTTGAATCGCACGCTAATATCCCCAGGCCTAAAACTGAACTGAGCCGTTTCGGAATTCAGTCTTTATACCTCGTTGCCTTCCAATGTAGTGACAAAGCGGGCCTGGATGCCATAGTGTAGTCCTTTGAAGTCTGGAAGGGGCGTCTCGAACAATCCAATGCGTACCGTAATTCTGCGGCGTAAATATTTGTGCATTACGTCACTTGGTCAGTCAGCGTAACACTGCCCTCTCTGTAAGCCTGATTTCCTCAATTTCCAAACCGTCACTGCAGTATTCCTTTGCCAGGCAGTGTAGGTTGTCTGGCAGTTGGATCTATACTTACAAATAATAATTCTGTGGTATTTGGATTTATGTCTCGGGTGATCCGAAGATCAAGCCTACAGTAAGACAAACCTTCCGCCCACACACATTAGTTTTTCTGGAGTCATGCCAATTGTGCCAGTACTGATGACCTTAACGCTATTAGTAATAATAGTATACGCTGGTCCCAGTGTGTTTGTTTCTCGTCAACAATCTATTCGGTAACGTCGTCTTCAGCAACTTCCTTTATCTCAGGAAGAAGTAAAAGCCTTTCTTCGACAACCATAGTTGGTTTTCCAGTCAGTACTTCTGTCGTCGTACACACATCAGTGTGTACATCGTCTACTAGTTTCTTCGCGTCTGCATGCAGCTCCAAAGTTTCCTCTTCTCCGCACCTGTTGACTCATTTTTCCGCAAACATTACTTGCTTAATCAAGCGCTTGGTTGGGCCTTCCATTTTAGCTATGCAAAACTTTATTTACCCTTGTTTAAATCTCAGAATATCCTCTACAACGAAACCGTATGTATTAATGTCCGTGCCAGGAGTCACTCCATTGACAATACTTCCAACGAACATTCGGAGGCTAAATTCGAGGAGACCGTGGGGTACGTCTGTCTCTCCTTACACTTTGACGGGGCTTCCAGTCACAGTTTGTATGACACACGAGTTAAATTTATGCTGGCGTTAGCTGGCCTCACAACAGGTACTACATCTCCCGTCTCAACTGTAAATGCTGCTATTGCTTTACCTTCCGCAAATACCTTAAAGATCAAGTTTCCCGTTGGTCTATTGTAGCGTCGAATCTGTGTACTGTTCTGGAACTTCATTTGTCTAATTCGTACTATCACGCTCTTGTGTCTATATTTTATTCTCCCAACGATTTGTAGATGACCACGATTCCCTCAGTTATAATATTTTGGTCTCCTACCTGTTACCTATCGTTCAAATCGTTAAGGGACTATAGAATTTTAAAATGTTTTGTATCATTTTTGTCTGCCTCCATTGTAACGGTAGCGCCACACTGGAACCTTCTGACTACACTGTGATGACATAAGATCATTAATGTAGTAGGACTCGGACTATAAACTAGTTTGGCAGCTTCAAACTAGTGGGCGAGAACAGGAGCTTCTGAGCTATTTTGATGTCTTGCCTATTCGTAACACTTGCTGAAGTTCAATCTCTGACAACGTCCATAAAGAATGTCGGTAGGGTAATCGAGTAACATTTGGAAGGGGCATCTCGAATAATCCAGAGCGTTCCGATAATTTTACACCGCAAATGTATGTGCAAGGCTTTTACGTAGTCACTCAGTGATGCGACACTCTTATTTACTTTCCCAGCGGAGCACTGTGTGTGTGTGTGTGTGTGTGTGTGTGTGTGTGTGTGTGTGTGTGTGTGTGTGTGTGTGTGTGTGTGTGTGTGTGTGTGTGTGTGTGTGTGTGTGTGTGTGTGTGTGTGTGTGTGTGTGTGTGTGTGTGTGTGTGTGTGTGTGTGTGTGTGTGTGTGTGTGTGTGTGTGTGTGTGTGTGTGTGTTTCAAAAATGCCAACATGTTACAAAGGATAATATAATAATTTTAATGATCGTATAACATTTAAAATATTAAGTTTAAATCACAAGAATACTTTTAGCGGTTACAGCAATGTATAGAGAGAAACAGTAACTGCAGAGCAGATAAGTGCTTTAAGTGTTTTCTACGTCGTTGAATGCGAAGGCTAATTGCTACTTACTTGGAAGGACTGATCTTAGTAAATTCAATTAATTTCTTAGAACACTTTTTATATCTGTTCCAAGAAGAAAAGGATAATATGATGTTATTATTATAAAAAGTAAATCTTTCCTTTTAGGACGTTTTATAGACGCGTATAAGTTCAGTAATGACATAAGTAATGACATAAGTTCAGTAAGTTTTAAAGAGAATCATAATTTAGTTTTTTAAACTCACTGTTAATTATTCTTAAATGAAACTATACAGATAATAATGCTCGCCAAACATGCCGAATTATCGCCTTTGTAACCATTTTAGTTGTTTTAATTAAGAAGCGATGATATTTTAGATAGGTTTATAGGACAATATTTTGTTAGCGTTTAGCATTGTTAGAACCTCTTCACAGTTTCCGTTATAGTATTGTAGACAATTTGTGTTCTAAAATATTTTTTTAATACCGAAAGCAATAAATTAATTCTTCTTTTATATGTAGTAAGTTTCATGACACTGCACGTCATGTTTCAAAGAATAAGAAACATACTGTGTAGAGTATAGGAACTACATAGTTGATAGTCTACTATACACAGACTAATCAAGAAGATTCTTTGTCTTTTCTTGTCTAATATAGGTTCAATATGTTGGACATATAATTTTGAAAACAATATTTGTATGTGCGTGTGTGTACGTGCAAGGTAGAGAGGCAGGCAGAGAGAAAGCGAGCGTCAGTCTGAATTTTTACTCGTTTTTACTTCTCACGTTTGTAAGATAGTTTTACTTGAGATTATAATTTGAAATCAACACGTTTTAATACGCTTTGATAGCAATTAGTCTTCTCTTTGTTTTGATATTTTTTAGGTTGTTTGCTGCTTACTATTAATTGAGGGTTAACTATATGATATGTAATTAGGAAGTACCTATTGTTACGACGGTTTACTTGATCGTCTTATGATACAGTGGAAACAAAATACAAGACACCAAGTAAGTCACTAGTCACCAGCTTTAATTTTCACAGTTAAACAGTTTGTAATTAACAAAACAGTCTCTTACAAGTCTCTTACAACAAATCAAATAAAAATTGTTCACACGCAATAAAATGTCAACTAAATTAAACACAATTGTATTACAATTACACCGCCCGATTATAAAATGCAACACTTCACTAATAAGCACTTGAACGCACACAGTAATATCGCCATATAATAATTCGAACCGCAAAGTAAATATATCGCAACTATAACTGAAAACTTAAACCGCTGACGCCTTGTATTTATACAACGCTCACAGGCCAGAAGATTCCAAACTACGCCTTATCTCTAAACTACGACGTCATCAATTGCGGCCTTAACACAGTCCGAGCGGCTGGCGGCTTCCAGAAAAGTCTCGCGACCGCATGTTGACATCACATGCGCACGCAACATTATAGCTGGATTCCAATTCATCGTTCGAGAAACACGTAGATTGTTCTGTGATGTCGTATCAATATAGGAAATGCACAATTTTCTACGTGCAGATAAGAGTCAATTTAAAGACCCGCTGACAACAAAGCACCAGTAACTTGCACATAAAAAACATGAGCAATTAAAAATTTAATTAAACTAGAATTTTGTTTATTATTAAACCGTTGTTAATTTAAGCAAACAAATATTGTAGATGTTCCAAAGTGTAAAAGAACTTTTTACATTTAAAGTTATTCTCAATCTTCGGAAAAAATAACTCTTTAAACTTTTACGTTGTTAATACAAATTTTAAATGTCCTGTCACGTTTTGCACTTTCGTGGCACCTTATTTCACACTAATATAGGTAAAAGGAATAGAATTAGGTAAACAAATTATCACATTGTAAGATTTATTCAAACAAACGAGTCAATTCTGTGCTGCGCACTCCATGGAATTTTTCTTACTTTCCTATGCGTTAAGTTAGCAATAAGTTTTATGAATAAATTTAAAACAGTATGAACCAATGAGGATCGTTTATAAATTTTCTAACTAGTAAGTAGTAGCTTTATATGTTTATGAATTTCAGAGGGATTAAATTATTTAAATGAGTCATACTGATAGGAAAATGACAATTAAATATATGTATTTAAGTACAAAATTTTAGTACAATATTATTTATGACATTTATTCCTTATGCAGCAGAGTGAATAGTAACATTCAAATAAATTAACGATTCTGTCTCAGAAGGAAATATCAAGAAATATAACTCGGTTCCAGTGGTATTAACGTTACACATATATCTTTTGCATTATCTCATATGAACTGTGCATGATTTGTATGCAGAAGTACGCGTATGGCATTAACTTAGTGTGCCGCTGCTCTGTCGGAATTATCTCAAGAGAATATCCTGTCAATGTGAACGCAGTGGTATAGCCTCAAGTCTGCCTGTACTGTATGCTGCTCTGCACAATATTAATCGTACCTTTGGGATGCGACAACGCAAAACTTTACCTAACTCTTCGCTGTTTTCTGGTTACCAGTATTTTCAAATTCTCCCACTTACTCACTTCTCCGCAGGATTAGAGCCTTTTATTACACGCATATACAATTAAATATAATTTCAAGAAAATAAAATGTAAATTAAATAACAATATTTTTGTCTTACTTGACAACAGTATGTGTTTGGCAGTCAAAAAAAGTCTGTCATGTTGTGAGAAATTTACTTGTTCCGAATTAATGGCTTTTTCTGACCTAAACTTAGTAGTTATCGTTCAAATTAAATATGTTTGTTTTTTCTACATTAGTCCCATTGATTTTAGAATACCGTATATTTTTTTTTACACGTGTATCTGACACATTAATGCAATTGCATAATAAATAGTATTGATGTGGAATTCCAAATACAGGATTACATTTGTTGCCTTAAGCTTTCACGACCGGCGTCGTAGTTATTGTTAACACTTTCAGGTATTTGGTCCGATGATAGAATTAAGAGAAATTATGGGTACTCCATCAGTGTCCATTTTCAGTGCTGGAAGGACTGTAAATACTGTACTGTACTGTACTGTACTGTACTGTACTGTACTGTACTGTACTGTACGGTACAGTACTGTAGCTTTACTGACTGAGACATTGTCAGTGTTTCCAGTCCTTCCAGCACTGAAGGTGGCCACTGATAGAGTGGGTAAAACGTTTGCTGATTCCAACATCGGACCACGGCCGGATAGCCTGAAAAGTGTTAATAATAACCAGAATTACAAATTTCTTGCACAACAACAAGCGCAATAACATTAAGTTATAACAATCAATTCTCATTTTAGTTTAACATGTAAAGTGTGTGTACTTAAATAATCCTGTTTAAATTACCAGCATATCTAGATTAATAATATTCGAATAAAATTTACTATTCGGTGTTTTATCTGAAGTGTACGGTTATGGAACCACAAGAGTTTACAGGACAAACAAATGCAGCAAGTTAACATAAACCAGTGTATTCTATTTTTATGTATACAATATCGAATTACATATATTTAAAGGTAGATTATGTTATGATGTTTTTTAACTTTTAATAACAATTTGTTTCAGAATCATTATAAGGTTTTGAGTTTGTTTTAAACTACTTTCTATATTTCCAAGTTAACACACAGAATTAACTCACAAATCAGGAGTAAGCACATAACGCCAAGTCAGACAATTTAGGAATCCTATTTTAAATTAAATAAACATTTGAATAAAGTGTTACAGTGACAAAGTGAGAAGCATATTAAATTAACTTTAATTTTTTACCGTCTATGCTAAAAGATATATTTCATTTTAGGGCGCTAAGTATTTTTGTAATATATAAAAATACTAAAGACAGTAAATTTTAAACATACATATACAGACATACACATTCAATAATGAAATCACTTCCTTTGTGAAAACAAATGATACATTTATTTTTATTAATTCTTTTTCAATTTCTTTGCTTTCATTTATTTCTCCCTTAGTACCATTTCCCTTGAAGTGACTCTTTACTTTGCACATGATCATTAGTGTATCACGTTAATTTTTATAGAAACATTCAATAATATGTGTAGTACACTATTATGCGTATAAATTATATGGGTTCCTCACAATTGAGGCAAGAGGTAACTTACGTAATACTAAATAAAACCGTATAATTTCCATTTTATATGATGACTGTGTAAAATCAAATTATTTTACTAAAGTACACATGTAATACATTCCAGCATTAAGAATGTATAAATTTTATATCCCTACATGTCATAAGCACAACTTGAATAAGAATCATATGTACGTATACAGATAATAAATATTTCATGCAAAGGTTTCTCGTCAAATAAAGTAAAATACTGATATTGTTGCTGTGTATAATGATGTTATTGCTGCTCATCCATATTACTTTGAGTTACTCGGGTAAATGCAACTTTGTGTTCAAAATTGATAATTTTTTATACAGTTTTATTGTAATTAAGCACGGTAATGTAGGCTTACATATTGTTCGTAGTCGACAGACTTTTAAAACGTGATTATAGTAGCTAAATAATAAATCATTATCTTACGTTCTAATATAAGAGGAACCAAGTGTTCTTCTACCTTTGACTTGTTTCAACGGCCAACGTAATTTAATTAAATGCATTACGCTTCACTTGCACTGAGTAAAGTTTGAACCGAATTATTAATGAAACTGTAGAGAGAAGCATTTGAGTGGAAAGAGGTGAGCAGACGCTACCCACCTCGTTTGCATCGTAATATAGCTGTCCGAAAATTTCTATTGACTTTTATTCATTCTCTTTGAACATACAAGTTCTCTTGCAAATAAATACTTGCAACAAGTACTTGCTACATTAAAATATAATTGTTACGTTGTACGAAGGTATCAATTGTTTGAAAAGGATAAATTTGTATTGTTGAATGTCGGAATCTTCTGTTTTTTAGCTGCAACGAAAGCAGGTATAATCCTGTGTGTGTGTGTGTGTGTGTGTGTGTGTGTGTGTGTGTGTGTGTGCGTGTGCGCGCGCGCGCAACAGTTTCCAATAAATTTTATTGTTTACCGTTGTCATTTGAAATTGTCTTTGTACCTTCCTCCTGGCAATGTATTACGTGAACCTGTTTACAGCAAGTATTGTTGCTTTAACAATTGAAGCGTAGTGCTGGCCACACTGCCTTCCTTGTATGCCGTACGACTCAGATTAGGCAGCCTGCCCTGCTTACTCCTAAGCTACTTCGGTGGTACACATGGGAGCCATTATTATTATTGTTGCTTTAATTATTTTTTGTACCTTCACACAAGAGTCTCTATTGTAAAGAAACATAGAGAAATGACGTCGTATTAAAAGAATATCTACTATTAAATTAAAATATTTTTTTTTAGCAATAACAGTCTACTGGTTGTGACGTGAAATCACTCATTTATTCATAGTCTTAACATCACTGCCAATCCTAAACCTGAGACGTGGAAAGTCGTTGTCTTCAGTCTTTTTTACCCTCTTTCCCATCAGTATTAGTATCGATTATCCTTTTCTGTTCAATTAGTAACAAAATACTCGATAATTGTAAGTAAAATACAACATAAAAATTGCCAACTTTTTTACTTTAAATATTAATTTACTTACATAGTAGTCTAGTTGTTTATTTACAGTTGCTATTGATATTTACAATAGTAGTTGATGTAAAATCTGTTTATATTGTCAAGCGTAGATTACCTTCTTATTAAAATAACATGACAGAAACAACAATCCATACGGTTGAAAATAAAAATAAATGTTCATAATACTTACGAATAAATAATAGTTATTTCTCGACAGGCTATGAATATTGTGAGTGCAAAGGTTTACAAGCCGTTGGCCGATGTTAACTAAACTGATGATCGGCGTAAACAACATATAACTTTTATTGTTTTATGCCGTCAGTAATGTTAGAAAGAAGAAGAAAAGGAAAGTTATGGCACACATTTATATAAGCAGGACAGGGCATGACCATCAAATTCCTCACGAGGTCAAATGGTCATTAGCTACAATGTACGTATATTCATGTACATACGATTACAAACTGACGAGCCGAAATTGGATGCAATGAGAGTTTGTGTAAAAATTTAAGTAGCACTAAATTTACTCTCTATATCGAATGTCAATAAAAGAAAGTCGAGAAGTGCGCCATCATCTATATCCCCGCGACGTGATCCAGACTCTCTGAATATTCGAATTTCAGTAGTCCGAATACGCAGACAAAAGTAGCGACGATATAAATAGCGTGTTTAAGATACGTGCTTAAGAATCCAAAGCCTACAGAACAATTGAACTGACAGAGACCTAGGCGATATTTAACGTAGCATCGTCAATTTCAGGATAATTGTTTACAATTCTTGTTACTTTTTAGACTATTGATAAGCACGTCTTATAAAAACAGCATTCAGATTATATATTGATAAAAATATCAATCATATTAATTATGGTTTAAAGGAAATTTACCTCTTTAGTGTCTGTCATATCAGGAGATCAAGCAAAAATTGGGAACAAAAATGGTAAGCTACATAAGCTCATGTACATTAATGGAGAGTACGTTACGAATAACACACCGAATTTTAGATAAAAAACTTTTTTTTCAAGTTATTGTAGATTTGTAATCTGTTTGACTAAGCGAACAATGAACAAATTGGATGACAACACACATACAGGATTATGAAAAGCTGACCATTGACAGCTCTTCTTGTTTTTGTTAATAGATTAAAAAGATACACAAATTACAAAACCAAATGACAAAAACATGTAAACAAATATCACTTCCACTAGCTGCTGGCATGATACAATAAGTTGAAATGTTAAACTCTGGTCCCATAAGGCACTTATACAGGTTGACATTAACACTTAATGTTGACACGAATACAAAACACAGAGAACAGAACAGAACATACAATAATATTAATATATTATTATGTATATTACAATTATATTACGATATGTTCAGTAATACGTATTATTTCAGATCAAACACTAACACCATTTTATACTTAGATTCAAACTCATTTATTTTATCTGTAGTGTTTCTGGAGAAATGGAAGTACGTTGCATTTTTTAGATTATACTTTTCTTTCGGGTTTCCACATCGTTCGTAATGTCATTTCTGTTTTTCGTGTCCCAACCAGTTTCTTTTATTCAGTAATGGAAAAAACAGTTAGTTGCTTGGAACACTGGTGAAGTTTTTGCTACTTTTCCAGTAGTAGAAAAATCAATATGATGAGTGTACATAATCTCTGCAATCTTGTCAGTAATAGGAATTGAATAACAACAACAATATTACAAAAAACATTAGTTGATGTCAATTAAGTAGCCTTCTAATTACTAACGTTTTTGTAACATAGTGCAAATACTCAACGTCTATAACGGCTGAATATAGTTCAAATGAAATGTGTCACTGCCCATTATCCAACAGACGTTTCACTGTTTCCCAGTGGTTTTAAAACAGAATTTTGAAATATTAGTGCATGTGCACATATCACGGAAGACAAATCCATTTATGTGGATTGCAGTTTACTTCTTAACATGTAATTGTTAATATCTTACGTACTAAAATTACTGCCGCAGGTATTAAGTTAAGTAAATTAAATGTATGTTACTTTAGGTCTTCAAAACGCATTACTATATTTTTTATCTTTTTGTCGAATGTTGTTTGACACATGTAGATACAATTTTACAAAATAAGGAACTGATACAATAAATGTAAATTATTTAAAAATTAGACTAGTTAAATAGAAATTCATCAGAAAGTTTTCAGTAAACCAGCTAACTATGAGAATGATAGTAGTCTACAAAGTAATAACAAAAGCGTTATAAACGTGTAAAAATTGTCAAAATTATCTAGAACACGACCTCGAAAGTAAGGCGTTTCATCGATATGTGATATTAGAATGTATTACAAAGATAACTGTATAGCTAAATAGTTGGTCAGTGTAAAGTATTACAGTTTTTTGTGTAACTGTCTATTGTTTTTAATGAGCAGTACCATAGCCTATTTACCTTTCATTAGGTTACGGGAAACGGAAAAAATACAATTAACAGGACTCATATAATAAAAAATTTGTAACATATTTTGATATTTACAACTTTACTGCAAACAAAAAGTTAAACAAAATAATTTAGTGATAAAAATAAGCTGTAAATATGTGGGGTAAATTTAAATTAAAAACAAACTAGTTTCCTTTGTCTTAACCTAAAGATTTTACAGAAGATTCTTACTCTGTAACAGAATATTTTCTCCGTAATAGAAATATCATAATATAATATTTATAAAATAGTAACCGAATGCCAATGTAATTCCATATAATGTGGAAAATGCCTTTAATAAAAATGTAGTACTTTTGTGTAGAAATTATTTGTTCTGTGGATGTGTAATCAGTTGACATAATGTTATATCTACATTAAAAGCATAATGTGTTTACCGGCAGATCTTACTGGTTCGGTGATTGAATTAAAAAAATAATAAAGAATGAATTTCCCACTATTGGTGCCGCAGGTGTGAATCTTACCGTAAAATTGCACTCGTACTGCAAGGACAAGGTGGATGCTAAAGTAACGTTGAATGCAAGAAAAGTTCAATACGGCAAATTTAGTCGTAGCGTAACGCCATTGCCGGTTTAGCTCTCTATGCATTTGACAATATTGCGTACAATCACTTACTTCTTATGAAACCGTTCAGTTACTGGTCGAGTAATCAGAAGAGTATCAATATGAAAGGAAATTATTAGGAATGTTATTTAGGGAATTATATGTGTTCTAACATAAGCATACCTCAGAATTTTCAAACATACGTGTTTACTCTATAAGATTATGAAATTTAAACTATAGATGACAGTAACATTGCCGTTATAAATAATTATAAATGTTTATAATAGTTTACGCTTAGACCAAATGATAAGTAAACATTTTATACGATAAAGAATCATGTACGTGTCAACTACGCTTGTTAACAAGGTCAGCTGAATGCTGTATGCCAGCCTTTATAAACCTATGGGGGGCGACCCACTGCTTGATCCCAAGGGAGCGTTTAGTGGTCGGGAAGTCAGGCTTGAAAATCTGTTTACTGTGTCTTAAAAACGAAGGTTTTGGTTCAACTTGAGGCCTGCGGGTTTATGTGACTTTGTGCGACTTGTGTTGCGTATTGATCAGTGTGTGTTATAGAGTTCATGATTGGGATTTTATTTAGTTTTATTTAGGCCTATTTATTTTTTGTTTGTACCTATAGCCTATAGGCCTATTCTGTAAATACTTTAGTGTGTATTTACAACTCGCTGTCCGTTGTAGGATAGAGTATTGTTTATCTTTTATTTGTGATGTTTTAGTTTTGTTTTTGCCTGAATACGACTACTGATTTGTTGTGTAGCCGAAATGATGGAAGTAGCAATGATGGGAGACGTCCGTCTCAATAGTAGGACTGAGGCCTTTAAAAAAAATGTTTTACATTTATGTTATACGCGCTCTACCATTGCTTTTACCGACATCTCTCTGTCCTTTTGTTGCTTATGTCGCTTCTTTATCTACATGAAGTATAATATCCCTCAAGGTCGGACCCTGAATTAAAAAGTTTGAGAACGACTGTCCTGTGATATAGGCAACTTGCGTTTCACCTTGTGTCAACAACGCTTGTTAAAAGGCCAGCTGAATGGTCTATAAAGCGTGAAGCTGTTTTCTACATAAAAGATTGTAAACATACGAGCTTGTAGAAAAAGGACGGTCATTGTCATTATAAAGAACTGACGATCGTAATGACAATACCCTCTAGCAAATCTGTTGACTCACGTATGGCTTCAGGAATGCAAGAGTTAAAATGAAACACAGAAAAATGTTTAAATATGTGTTATATTTTGTGTGTGTGTTTTCTAACAATGCATTTAGAAGTCCATTTCGTCATATATAAAATTTATAGCTCAAGAATAACTTAAATACTTATAATAATTTATAAGAACGTAATAACAACTGCAAAAGGAGATAAGTGCTCGCTGTGTTTAAAACTTATGAAGGAGAAACTTTCTGCGTCGTTGGACGAGAAAGACTAATTATTATTTAGCTCGACACTCGTCTCTTAGTTAATTCAGTTAATTTCTTAGAACAATTTTTTACAGCGTTCCAGGAAAACAAGGATAATATGATTTCATTATTAAAAACTTTCAATCTTTTCTGTTAAGAAGTTTTAATAAGCGCTTCTGATTACGGTAATAATCTGTAAAACCTGTCTTCGCAAATAATTCGATGTTTATGACATGACAAATTTTGAGAAAATAACAGAATAATTTTGAAGAATAATAAAATTACGAGTAAAAAATGTTTATTGCCTTACAATTAATCATAAATATAACGTACAACCATCAAGCGTGCACAGTTATTTTCTTTGTAACTACATTTTACGCTATCAAAAGAAATATGATATTAGTCGAAAAGCAAATATTTTGCTTCGGGGGTTTAGTAGACCACCCTGTGTGCTAATCTTGAGGTCGCGAGCGCACAATAACCTTAAGGTTGGTTTAGCCTGTGGAAATGAGTACCTGGGTTATCACTCTGCGGTAATAGTGGACAGGTGACGCGTAGTGCTGGCCATAACGGATTCCTCCTTTCCCAACTTCTCACACTGATAGTATATCCTGCCTAACTCTTAGAATTCTTACACAGTTAAAAAATAACCATAATTATTTATTTTATTTTTTCAGATAATACAACTAAGAGGTAACTGTCCACTTTTCACAATAATGGTAGAGTATTGTACATAATATATGATCAAACTTAGTCGTATGAATTTAGATCAAGTGGTTTGTATGAATGGTGTAAATTTAAAATTTCTTATATAAATCTATAAGTTCGTGTTTCACAGTTTACGCCAAACGTTAGTTTTTGCATAGCGTATAAAAATGGAAAAGGTGATAGTTCTTAATTAGTTTTGTTTTACTATAAATTTAAGTAGATTTGCAAATTAACCCAGGCAAAATTTCAGCTTAGGAATTATATCAAGTTTATTAATAAATTATATACACGTTTTGACAAACCTACTGAAAATCGATTCTTTCCAATTTTTTAGTGTTCTCTATTAAAGCAATGCATTAAACGTTACAATGAATAGTTTGTTGTACGAACCAACGAGTCATCACGTCGATCCATAACAATGTCAGTAACAAGGGTCGTGTTATTCATATTTTAATAGTAGTAACTTGTCAGATAGCAACGGCTTATTGAAACAACTTAAATTTTTATAGGAATCCCAAAATTTTGTACAACAAATACGATTCTTCTTAAAAAATCAGGAAAGTCTTGTGTCTTTGTAACTGTTACGCTATCAGTTATGTATATATGAAGTTCGCGGTTACGTCAGACAGCGAATGATTTTACAATCTATTAGTATTAGCACGTGTGATAACTGTGTGTAGTATTACATAATGTCAATTACGGTATGATAACATACTGACTCAACACCTCTCTCATTTTTATAGTGCAAAGATTTTACTGTATTTATATGTGTTTTAGCGCCGAACTCTTTCGCACACTGTGATTTCCCAGGAAAGTATTACATAAATTCAGTGATTTATCAAACGATTTCCATACCAAAAGTGGAATTTATTACATAAATAACAATCATATTATCTCACTCATAACAAAAATTGGTTTCTACTTTTCAGTTTTAAGGCGTCAAAATTTTCTACAATTTGATGCGTCACGTGAGGCGTATAGTCTGGGAAACATTATGTTCACTATGCCTGAATAATCTGTTACTCCGTCTTCTTATTGTTTTTAGCGTTTACTTTTGGAAGGAGGTCATCTTTTCGGGTCAGTAAATTTCGACTTAGTGCGGGTTGTACGCCCTTAAATGGTCAGTTTTTTTACTTCTAAAGTCGTCTTTCTACCTTGATTTGGATCATCAGTGCGTCTTTTTACAGTCACGTTTTGGGTGATAAGCGCTATTTTTATGGCAGTATCAGGTCAGGACATGCCTGGACTAACGAATTCGCCATTCCTGCATTTCTCCGATACGAAAAACATTATTACTGACTAAACTCGTCTTTGTGTGAATGTGTCTGGATGGGTTCAGTCTAGACTTTTATATCTCTGAGTATTCGTATGATAACAAATTTGGAATTTATATGCTTCATGCATGTTTTTAATGGTGTTTAGTTATCCAGGCCAGATAGAAATAAAAAGTTCGTAAATCATTCTCTTAATAAAAAGCATTTTTTATTAATTGTTCCCGACAGAGTTACAAAAAAGTACGTAATTATAAAATAATATATAAATACACAGTTTCCTAAGTGTACACAACAGCCATTTTAAAAATGAACTGAGAAACAAACGCTTTCAAATCGTGGTTTGCATAACATAGGGACATGATTCTGCAACGTATGCTGCAAACGGCTGTCCATATGAGACGGGGTTCCATAATCACATTCCCTAGTCCTCCATATTGCGGGTTAAACATAAATCAACAACCCTACATTGTAAAAAAAAAGAATTTATCCTAAAGATGAAACCTAACGATATATTGGGCAACAACCCAAGCTACAAAAAGAGGTGAGGTAGAGACCGGATGGGAAATGAGCTAGTGGAATACCAAACACAAGAAAGTTGTGTGATGTGGAGGATATAAGGCAATGGGAACAAATCATCAGATGAATCATCTGATAGAGCACGATAACACAACTCAGAGAGCTGTGAGAAAAAAAAAGTGGAAAAGATAGTAAAATAATAAAACTTTCCTTGAATGTGTGCTGGCGCTTGCACTAAGTGAAAAATAGCTCACGCAAAGATAAACATTGTGGATAAGTTTAGGTTCAAAAATTAGTTTTCCTTTATCAGAAATGGTGCAATGTTATGAATACCTAGACGTATCATAGACAACCAAAGAGAAGAATAAAAATTTGTTTTAAACTAATTTTATCAAAACTTTATTTGTTTATTGTATTATTTAGCCTTGTTCATCTATGCATGTTCAATAGTGTTTATATCCTGATTGTAAACTTAAAATATCCTTTAACTGATAGAAAAATAATGCTGTTAATTTTTAAGTTGTACGGAAAAAAGTTTATTAATAATTAAATAATTAAGGACGACCTGACACTTTCAGTGTTTTTGTAATACTTACCAATTGGACTAAAATATTATCTAAGAAAATTGAACGTATATATTGCGAATCTTACAGGAAACAAATATGGTAGTTCTGTCTCACGTAATCCAAGGAATTTTAATAATTTCCTCTATGTTAATTGGGCCAAAAAGTAAAATGTAAATAATTAAAGTAATATGAACAAATAAAGGTCGTTTTCAAATTTAGCTACTATTAAATAGTAACTCTATATGTTTAGGGATTTCAAAAATATAAATTTACGAAATGCGTCATGCTGAAAGGAAAATGTTAGATAAATACAAAATTCGGTGCAGTATGTTGTTGTGTTTATTACTTATGATGCTCATGTATGTGTGTGTGTGTTTGTGTGTGTGTGACAGTAGGTCGTTCTACTTACATACGTAAGCAATTCTATCTGGGAAAGAAATACCCAGTGCGTTTTACTCCGCGTCAGTGGTATTAACATCACACACACACTTATCAGTTGCATTACCTAATGTTAATTTTGCATGATTTGTATGCAGAAGCGTGGCGTTAACTTACCGCACCGCAGCAGTGTCGGGATTATCTCGAGAGAATATCGTGTCAATGTGAATGCGATGGTATAGCCTCAAGACTCCCTGCAATGTATGTAGCTCTGCAGAACATTAATCGTACCTTTGGGATGCGGAAATGCACAACTATATCTATAGTTTAAATGATTTCTAGTTACTGGTATTTTCAAATTCTTCAACTCATTCATTATTCTTACAAAATTGCAGAATTTTGTTAACCGCGTTCACATTTAAAATGGATTCTGATAAAAATAAAATATCTATAATGTAAATTAAGAAATTAAATACTGTTTTATTAGGCCGTTTGCTATGTTGTCAAAGAGCGTCTACCATGTTTCGATAAAATTATACGTTCTAATTTAATTACGTTTTTCGTTTCACAGGTACGCGTTGTTTGCTCGTTCCGATCTAAAATTAATTGCTATCATTTAATTCAAAATAATAGTTTATACTACATTAGTCATATTGCGCTTGCCGTATCGTATACTTGTTTGAGCACGTATATGTGTCATATTAATGCGTTTATATGACAATTAGTTATGCTGTAGAATCCTGGAAAGACTATTAAATTTGCGTACGTTTTACGCATTACGATTAAGTTAATGAGGAAAACGTTTAATTTCCCATTGTTGATTCTCTTTATTTAAAGACAAACTTATGCATGTAAGCCTAGGTTAATGTACTGTCCACTAATATTATTCCTTATGAATTATTAACATGTCTTCGTGTCTGTATCATTGGAAGTGACACAACTATGGATGCAGGATATAGTGTCTAAAATATTATATTGAATAATTCAGAATATTACTGAACACAATCATTATTTATATACCATTAACCCATTTATCTCATACCACTTAGCCCATTTATATATATATATATATATATATATATATATATATATATATATATATATATATAGCAAACAGTTAATTAGTTTGTGTCGTGATGTCACTTAATGCATGTCAACAATTAATTGTAAGGTCTTAAAACAACAGATTTCGTTGTAATTTCGTTCAACAGATAAAATAAGCTCATTCCTAAACAGCACGTCGTACCAGATGTGGCCTTTATTTAGTTATGTATTAAATTAAAGTTAACCATTCTTTAATCCTTAGTTGACAACGTTATTAATTGTAAAATGTACAAGTTTAAAATTCTAATAGTTTATGTTATAAAAATACTCAATCACTTAATCTTAATATTAAAACTTTTTATAGCATTGAGGTTTTTGTGAAACTTACCAGTTACTTCAAACAGTAAACAAATATGGTGACTTTCTGTCTGTACTTGCATAATTCGTAATGCTTAAAATAATTAGAAACCTAGTCCCAATCTACATTTTGTATTTCTCTTTCTCAACTTAATAGTTACGTACTTTCGTATAACATAGTAGTTAAACTTTTTTAAATAACACTTTTATATGTAATGAGAACATTCATGTTAATGATAAAAACAGAAGAAAAGTGAATAGAAATTTTCAGACAGCGTTATTACCGGCCAAGTGAAGTACAAGCGTTGGATCCGCTCATCCCTTTCTACTAAAATGCGTCTCCCTTTTGTTTCATTAATAATTCGGTTCCAACTTTACTCAGCGCAGGTGAAGCGTTATGCATTCAATTAAATTACGCTTGCCGTTAAAACAACTCAGATGTACAACGAGCGTAATTTTTCTTCGTAACTTAAAAACGAAATTGTTTGTTTTATCACAACAAGCTCATTCTAATACTATGTACATCACGCACAAAAGTACACATTACTTCTGTATTCAAAGTATTCATAACTAGAACGAAATTATTCACTGTTTATCTTAGTTACATTCGAGTTAATGAAATGTACTACACATGCTCATAATAAGTAGGCTTGCAAAAAGTTGAGACTTGGGGAACACAAGATATGTTGATTAATCTAGACGTTTTTAAGTACATACATAAGATCTTTTGTTTAAAGAAATTTAAAAACGTGTATGTTGTGAACTCAGTTACTCCAAGCACTAGCGGCAGTCTTATCTTTTTACCTCAGCCTATTTGATTTCATTTATTTATGGAGACATGTATCTCATTCTTATTGAAAACTCTTACTTTCTATCTCCATAATGCGATTTGAAAAATAGATATGCATATCTACTTATTTTACCTGTCTCAACTAAGACTACCCCTCATTTTCTCTAATTTTTTAATGAAAACAAATAATTAATTAATTTAAGAATAGTAAAAAAATTTGTTAGCTTTTTCGGTATTCATAAAGAACCGATAAATGTCTTAAAAAATGTTTTATCAAATGTTGACATAGAAGCAATTTTTTGGTATAGTGTTAGCACACACACCAATAACAGGAATTTACTAATGATGTTAATGCAAATATTTGAATTTTTCATTGTTACGTAGATTACTAACTAACTAACTACATTTTCAGGACAGTGCAAATACATGGCCAGTATAAATGCGGAATGAGGCTCATTTGAATTGGGTCAATGAATATTGCTGCCAATTACCCAACACAGAAGTTTCACTGCTTCCTAATGCTTTCAGGAGCAAACCCTTCAAACAGTAGTGCTCGTGCACGTATCACGGAAGTCAAATCCATTTATATTCGATGTACGTGTTCCAGTTTATTTTTGAACACTTAATCTGTTATCCCTTTGCTTAAACTACTGGCTGAGGTATCTGGGTTCAATTTAAATGCATTAGATTTTTAGATTTTATGCGTTATGAAACGTTTTTTGAAAAGTAGTACTTTCATTGAGAGTCGTAAATATAATAATACTTTGTCGGCTAAAAGGATGACAGCTTTTGATGTAACGAAGTGTTTTCAAATAAGTGGTATTTCCCGAAACTGTTCCTGAACATCATCCTAATTTTGAGTTTAATTTGACCCGATTAGTAGTCATCAATCTCAGCGTATCACGTTCAATAGAGCCGAACTGTCGTTCGTTGTCATTCTGATTTCGGTGTAGCCGTTGTTCGATAACATGCAGAACGTGTCAATAACGTAACCACACTAATGCGAGATAAAAACGTAATTGCCACTGATAACAATTGCTCTCATACTGACGGGTAACGGTTTAAATGAGACTGTTATATCAATGAATATTATCAAAATAGAAATAATTGTTATTAACATTCCCATTACATAATTTTGTAGTACTTTATTTACACACAAAACAGCACACAAATATTATAAGTGATAAAAGCATGTTTATAATATTAAAGTTTTTGATCTTTAAAAACAAGGATATCGCTAAATTTGTAGTAAAATTATGCCTTAAAATACTATTTTATTGACGCTGTGTAAATTTGAAAACTTTAAGAGTCTTAGTATGTAAATACTTTGGTGTTAATGTCGGAGAAACGCTCTATGAAACAACCATCATCTCTTCTGTCATTATAGCGATTTCACTATCTTGGAAAAACTAGGCACAATGGAATATGGTATTGCAGCAAATAACGTAGTAGCGACAAAGGCAGGAGTAAAAACGATCAATATTCTTACAGATGGGTAAGGTATTATAGTTAATTATTATTCAAATAACGTAAACCACAAATGATTTATATAGGAAAACATTTTATAAAAATCTTATAGAATTATTTTTTCCTCACACACTTTATGGTTGTAACAGTTTGATTGAAGGTAGAACGTTCAAGACTCATAGGTAAGCACATTATAGTCAGAATTACATGTAGGCCTATATTTGATTTTTGAGATCTATTTGCAAAACGGTAACAAGCTACGTCTGATGCAGGGATTATAATCAGGATCGTGACTATAAATTAGATAACTCAGACTACCGAACGAAAGAAACGGATTTTTGCCTAACACAGAAAAACCTGCGTTATGAAATAGTTTCACATTTATAATCTCAAGTATTGCTGTGTTAAAATCTGAAGAGTTGGAAGCAAAATATTACAACAAACCACATTCTCGTCAACATTTTTGGACATAGGTAACCACCAGTACGATATTAAAATAATTCTTCAATTACCTATTAAATTATATAGAAAAACAAGATATATAATTATATTACCATTCAATTCAGATGACGAAGCAATTTAAAGTAATATGTAATATTAATTATGGTTTGAGAAATATATTCCATTCTTACAAAACTCAATTTATTTCGTACGGGACTGAAGCATTAAAAAGCGCTTTATAAAAGTAATAAATTTGTGATGTAGTTTTATAGTGTAAAATTACCTTTTACACTGACATACAAGAATATACGAAACTGCACTAATCAGTCATATTAAGTATAAGTTTGGAGTTACTGTACTTGTTTTTAGAAACTCTGCTGATTCGAAACTCACAACGTTTATCAAAATAATACAATAAAATATAAATGAGGCTCATAAACTCAATGAAAATACAAAGCAAAACAAGAATGTATTGTATTACTTGGTTTGGTTGACCTTATCTGTAACCATTTATAAACGGCTAGCCATGCAAAGTGTGCTGCTGTAAATGATCACTTTTTTGGTCTAAGCAAACGTTATTTATAGCTTGTCACACGCTTTAATCAAAACTGTCGTACAAGTTATATGACAGTGACATTGTTTTGAGTACGGATATGTGTAGCGTTAATGACACCAACACTCCTACACCCGCTATCACACTCACTCTTTCTCTCTCCCCCTTTCTCCTCCTCATTTTCTCTCTATCACAAGTCTCTCTTCCACTTATGCGAGTATTTGTCGTAACAACATGATTGTGAATGTTTTTCTTACTAACAATATGAGATAATTTTCTATATTAATAGCATCCATTTTTAAAGTTTTCTTTAAAAAATTACAAAACTTTGTAGCACATTGCGTAATAGTCGCTCCAGGCCTGTACCTATACCGATGTCGTTCAGATCACGGCTGCTACAGCGTTGAGCCACAGCTTTGAGCCGTCGCCCCCTGATGTGGGAATTTTCAGCGGTGAAATTATCGATCGTGCAGATGAAACTCAAACACTTTGAAAGCCGCTTCTTCTGCGCTTGTGGTGGTAGACTCGTGCCTCGCGTGTCAGCGCCGCGATACTGTTCTTACGTAAGCCGGCTGTCTTGGGCACAGCATCCACTAGAACGTAACCCGACCGCGGCTTATCCGCCACGCTAAGTTCCCGAAGGTAAAATTAATGAACGGCCACGAAGACATTAATTTTCACCTACGGGCTCGCAGGTATGGAGAACATCGTCAGCGAACAAGGAGGGTCTTGTTAGACCGTGTCGCCGCAGTTGTTGAGCGAGCCCGGTTTTCTCTAAACAGTAGACACTTGTCTTGACAGCCGCGTTCCCGCTAACGGTAGCTAGTGGCCCTCAGCGGTCCCTTTACAGCATCCCACCTAACTCGGTTCTCTGCAACCACTAAGCACTCTAAGCACCCTCGAACTCCCATGAAAGCATTGTCTCAGACATTGAAACCAACGGCTGTTCAGCCGTAAGGACTCCAGCTATGCTTTCCTGGGCATAGAAAAGTGTGCAGCCGGGAGGATGAGCCTCCTTCCCATCAGGGAAATTCACTACCGCCCAGTAGCCTACCGTAAGATTCTGGCGATTGAAAAGCTAGCACGCTGACAGCACGATACCGATTCGCTTCTAGACATTCTCTCTCAGGCTCGTGTGGTTACGCTTCGCTACTTATCACAACCAAACACTGTTTACATACTTGAAGCAATAATGAAAGTGAATTGATAAAATTACTCTCCGGGTTGTAAGGCCGTGGTCTTGCATTTTCAACAAAAGACGTTTCAACCTCGCCAAACCCTTCCATGCGTGTTGTTGGAAATGGAAGCCCACGGCCTTACAGCCCGCATTGTAGTTACGACGCCAGCCGTGAAAGCCTAAGGGATCGAGTAGAGACACCGCTATTACTTTTTGTTTTATTTACTATTGGATCATGTAAATTTCTCTTGTATATTAGGGCTATGAGGATATTAGTTCCTTATGTGTTTCCGTTTTTAAGTTAAAAACGTTCACTGAATTACATAAATATTGTGTATTTGGGTCAAATAATTTTTAAAATTGCGACACCGTGTCTCAAACGTGGGGAGTATAGAAAACAAATGTAGGTCACAAATGCTAATTGGGTTCAAAAATAACAATTGAGGTAGTTAAATATTGTGTTGTTGAATATTTTCTTCCATGGCGAGAACACGTAACAAAAATATATTGTGGAAGAAGAAAATTAAGAGCAACAAGAATATGGATGAGAATAGGGACCGCGTTTATTTAAGTAAACATACTGGATTAGCACATGCCGTAATATACTCCAAGCAAATTGTACTGTTACCCTAATACTGAAATTCAATAACGGATAAAAAAGACTGTAATGTTAATGGAAGTTATATTTTCGCAAAACCGTTTTTTTTTGCCTTAGTTACTTAAAGATAACCAACGTTTACACTGTGAGCTGAAATTCATTTTAATGTGTATATGTCTTTTGATTATAAAATATAAAGTAAATATAAATAAGGCTGTCATAAAACAAGGTTTTCAACTTGAAAAGGTTTATATTTTAAACTAGATGTGTCAACATAATCAACATCCTGCGTGACAAACATAGAAACAATATAAAACGCTTTTAGAGATTGGAAACAACACTCATTATAAATTCTTCTACAAATCAAATGGTAACTTAAAAAAAATGAAGAACAAGGCATTAAAAGATTCGTTTTCTTCCTTTCAAAAGGTAGAACTAATTTTGAGAAGACATAATTCAGAGGGATTTGGTAATTACCATTAGACAATTTTAAGTTTGTTTAAAATTTACAATTTCTTTTAGTACAAGTGTTGTACGTAGACATTTCTAGAATATAGTGTAATCGTTTAACTCATCGACTCAATAGTAGACGCACGCGACCGGCAGTATGGTTTTTATAAGGGTCAAGATGTCTCGTACCGTATCTCAAGTGAAAAGGTAATAAGAAATAAAAAACTGTTCCCACGGCGAGTGCCGCCGGTGTGTGAATTGTAGCGTAAAATTGGAGACGTACCGCAAGCACATGGCCGAGGCTAATGTAACGATGACACAGATAAAAGCAAAGAGAATTTCGAGACGGGAAATTCAATCGTAGCGTGACGTCACCGCCTACTTGGCTCTTACTTAGGCCTATAGCCTATTAAGTGCACTCTCAACGCCTACTGCAATTTATATATCGATGTAACTTAATTATGGCTTACGTAACCGCTCGACTACCGTTTCAGTAATTAAAATAGTATATAGTCCAGTAGAATATTGCTACATTACTGTGAAAGATAACTGCGTGACATTTCACACGCGCTGATTAAGCAACGATCGTGATGGTTCCAGACTCGGGTTACAGACACGTTTGGGACTATTCTACAGCCATTCAGTCGGTGCAGTGAGTTCAAGGCCAAACATTGACAGTTTCTATAGAGTCCTAGAGCGGCTGTAACACCAAAGTGTTTTCCATGCATTATCCGGAAAGTCTTTTTCTTCATTAACTTCCTTGCTAGGACTTTATCCTGTTCTATATAACAATGGTCCTACATGTTATCACGCCACTTCCTCCTTGGGCAACCAGTGCTCCTCTTGGTGTTTGGTTGGCTATCTCTTACATTTTTACTAGCCTTGTGTCGTCCATTCTTAATATGTATTAATTCCATATCCTTCTTCTTTCCGCAATCCAAGAATTAATATCTCTTACATTACAAGTTTCTCTTCTACTATTGTTCCATGTACCAATTCTTAGACAGTTTACTTTTTCAAATTTTCAATCTTATTCATTTTCCTATTCTCTCTCATTACCGTATAATCCTTCCGATTCCGCGGGTGTCCGTTGCCTCTTTGAACCATCCACATTTTTCCAGCGGCTAGGTGGCTAAACTTGCCCACCAACCATCTTCCTTTATCCGGGCTTGGGAACGGCAGCGGTACATCCGGAAAGTGACAGATTTTTCTCGTATCTCAGCAGGGTATATATAAGCATCTACCGGCCGGCCCAGTTCAATTATGGGACCAACGAGTGCGGTTTGGAGTAATTTGTGACTTGTGTTTTAATGCAAAGAGATTTTTAATTAGCGCAACAGTGTAATAAGATGCCATTTATGGTTGTGTGCTGGATAACTATTATCGTGGAGAATTGTTTATGAGTGTCTTTGCTTATTCTTAACGGTAACTGATGTTGTAATTAGCGACTTCACCTGGTGCCAGTTATTCTGTTTCCGCTTTACAACAGAATAATTCGTGTGACCGAAGTAACAATAAAAACAATCGTATTAATATCTGAAAGTATATCGGAAACAACATCAGTAGAGATCATAGAGAAAGTTTGAAATGGTGGGTGAACAAACGTAATCGTATCTGCGAACACTCAAAGGAAAGTTTATTTATGACAGTAAACAAAAATTTACATCACAATTACACAAAAACGCCAGAAAATGTTAGCTACCTCACAAAACATTAGAGATACTAAGATTCTACAGTATTAAATCTCAAACTTTTATGACTTTTGTAACGTCTCCCTTGTTAAGACATTACAAAAGTCGGGAACCAGTTCAATTTGTTACCTGTTAATTAAACTAGCTGCCGTTGTTAGTAAACCTTACTCACTAACAAATTATTAGTAGTATTAACCTACTACTATAACACATTATTATTTAGGAATTAGTCAAGGATTGCATAAATTTATTCACTCGCTGGGTGTTAGCAAAAACATCTCTTTATTATTATATTTATATCTCATAGTTTACTTTACTCTTAAAGAAGTACTCTAATAAATTCTCCATTTAATATTTTGAAAATTTTTACTTCTTATTCTTTTTATCTCAAAACCATTCAGCTAGATATTGTTTTAAGTACCACGGATCCGGGTCTCAACTTTGTTATGTTTTAATTTATCACAACTTCAACCAAATTATTTGAAGAATAATTTTGGGTGTAAATTTTAGAATTACCTTACATCTAAACATCGTAATGTTATTACTACTTCATTACAGAGATTACAAGTATTTATATGTTAATATTTAAATTATCAAAGCTCTTTACTGTTCTTTTGTTACTTCTCTTGTTGAAACAAATTTTTACAAATGTTATGATTTGATATCACCTGAATGTAACATGAGTTTGCTGTGGGGGTCCGTGATGGTCATCTTCAGTCGTCTTCTAGGGTGTGATACACTGTTCCTCTTGATGCTCCATTAGGCTGATTGTTTCCGAAAGGTAGTCTCGTTCTAGACGATTGGATTTTGGTACTAGAAGTTCATACGGTTGTTGTTGGTGTTTTCTTCTTCTGGAGTCGGTTGTTCACATTTTACATTTCAATTACAGTTCTTATTTTAGCAGCACTAAAATCTGGTAAGGAACATATCTTACCACTTACAGTTTGTTAAGAGATGTGTCGGCTAAGTTCCTCCTTTTTTTTTTAACATATTTCTTCACCCACTACATTATTTTTTTTATTTATTTTTTATTTATTTTTTATTATTATTTCCACGCTACATTGGGTCAAATCCAAATCACTACAAACTTGATTGAATAGTTTTTAACGGTATACACCTACGTGTAAATTGACAACACAGTAGCGACATCCTTACATGTAGAAGTTTCTTCGGCGAATGGGGGCATTGTTTAGCGGCTAGGAGTCTGTAAGCTGGAGCGGTTTTACGCGCTGAGAAAGTAGTTCGTTCTTTTAAGTAGTATTAATTATTCATTAATTAAATCGTAATACTTTATGTTACCTTTTGGTTGTGAATTAGGAATTTCCTTATTTATTTAGTACGTCTTTTATTTAATTAACGGAATTATTATTTTTAGCTAAATAACATCGTACTTTGCGTGTTGGTACTGGACAATTTGCACGTTGAAGCAGGAATCTAGGTACAGGTAAGGGGTGGATAATACTCTTACTTGTTATAAAAGCAAAAATTTCATTTGTGCTATTTAAACATTTTTTTAAATCGTCACACTTTCTGTTGTTTAAGCTTTTCGTCGTATGTATGTGTGTGTGTGTGTGTGTGTGTGTGTTTGTATGTACACACGTGTGTGTTTGTATGTGTTCGCATATCTGTGAAAATTCTTGGGTTTTGAGAGTGAACAGTTCTTCTGAGTTGACTCCCGCATTGAATCTTGCTACATTTGCGCAAAGACTTGTTCACATTAATTTGGCAGGTAAAATGTGTTCCTATTTAGACTGAGTGCTGATAATGTAACCAAACCCGACCAATACAAACAAACGCATGTGCACTCCAACTTCACAAACACAGGGATAACTTAAGATGTACAATACCACTCAGATTATAGTTTCATTGTATTAGCTACTTATATTAAATCTAGTTATATGAAGGAAAATTTTTATATATTTTCAACCAAATAACATTACATTTAACATATTAACACAATCTTTAACAGACTGAATGAATAATGAATGACGATATTTGAAACATGAAAGACAGGAGTTTTATAGTGGTCCAGTTCCATCTACGTAGCGTTACGGTATTTGCAACATGAAAGAAAGCAGTTTTATAGTGGTCCAGTTCATTCTACTTAGCATTACGGTATTTGAAACATGAAAGAAAGCAGTTTTATAGTGGTCCAGTTCTATCTACGTAGCATTACGGTATTTGAAACATGAAAGAAAGCAGTTTTATAGTGGTCCAGTTCCATTTACGAAGCATTTCAATTCTAGTGTCGCTGATTCGTCGTGTTTAAAAAATATCATTAAAATATCAACACCAAAAACTGCATTACGGTACTGCCAACACGCTATACATTATTTCCTGCCTGTATAAAGTGACTAACGTAATCACCCCACTTACCTATTTTTACTTTTAAATGTTCAGGTCACGTGCTATTTTGAGTCTATAAATATTTTATTATTAAACACATTTAACGCTATATTTTTATACCTGCTCTGTAAAGGTTTTCCTGCTTTACATGTAATTTATATTGTTATATCGCGGAGTTGACAAAATAATTTTAAACCCCAAATAACTATTATGACTAAAATAGGAAGCCTTATTTGTATGCGTACATTAACTTAAACTACTACGTGACAACATAACCAATTTGTACTGTGCATACTCTGTTCCGAACTAGTTAGATTCCTAGCGAACCATTTAGTGATTCCGCCATAGTTAACAGTCCAGTTAACTATGAACACATGGGTTCGTTTAAATAGTAAAAGAATAAGTAGACTCCTTGTGTGTGTCGTCTTTATGACATTTGTGTTTATTGTCGGTGGGCTGATACTATTTTTATTTATACTCCCGTGGGCGTTTAATGGTGTGATTCTACTAAATCGTGGCCGATACCGGGTCTGTTAGGTATTCAGCATGTTTCCTATAGTAGTGAGCATCAAGTAAGTACTATCACCATCTTCCTATTAACAACTATATCAAAACTATTATCATTTTAATCATGTCGATAGCTTGTTCTTCATAAAATAATGTTAATATGTTTTTAAGATTTTAGTTAAAAAAACTATAATGTAAAGAAAATGCGGTTAACAATTATGTAAAATTTGTTTACTTCAAAACGTAGACCAAAAATAAATGCATATGTCTAAATAATAGAATACTCAACACATTTATCTTTGTATAAATTACTTTTCGTTTAATCGGATTATAATGGGGTAAATATTATAAATTATTATAAAAACTGTGCTGCCCATCTGGTTAAAGCCTAAACCTTCTACGTCGTCTGAAAAAAAATTAAGATTTCTCTACAGCATTTTTGTAAACAACTTGACATGAGCTCGGCTTAACGCTTTCAGAGTTTTTATAATTTTTAAATAGTACGGTTTCGAATAATAGGCTAAATCATCATATTTTAAAATTTATGAAAACTACGCTACTAATTCTTCATGTTATTTATCAGATTTGTTTTATTTGTTGCGTGTTACGCAGAAATAAAATAAATTTAATACGCGTAGAAGAAGCATAATTAAAAATGTCAGCGAAAATCTGTTGTAATATTTCATACATCTTGTCATGTTGAAAATGATTTTGTCGTACAGGTTTTCAATTTTATTTTGTATCAAACCCAGCTAAATTTATTATTGATGCATATAAAGAAAACAATATTTGTTGGTATGCAAATAACATCATATGGTTTTTCTAGATAGGTTTCCTAAAGAGCATTTGTTTTATTAATTCACGGGTATGGGCGACAATCAACAGATTAATAACAATTACGACAATAAACAATAACAAGGATAATGGACGTCCTTATATAAACAGATTAATACGTAATCATCCACATAAGTGGATAAAATGTAAAATTATTCTTCCTTTAGTATTTGTCTAGCATTCATGTGTTGCAGTGGGTAGCACGTAAATGAGTTTCTTTTCTCATTATTATTGAAGTTTTTTCTTATTTTTACTCAGTGTCTGCGCGTGCCAAAAAACTTTAATATATATTCATATCTCTGTTTGAGACATGGCGCCACCAAATTATAAAAGTACTTGACCCCAGAAACTTTCTTCTAGTCTGGTTAAGATAACAACTTGACAGACACCTAGAATACTCGTTTTAATATGTAGCAAACCAAATTATGTATCCATGAGATAAACTAAAAATTTTTTTTAATAAATAAAATTATTTGATTAAAAATATTTAAATTTAATAAATATTTTGTATTCTTAACTTGCCTGTAAATACTAAATTGTGACTGTAAATACAAAATTCAGGTGTCGTGTTCTTTCTTGCTAGAAACTAGTAAAAATGTCCATGTATATTTCAGAATAAAATAGATTTTTCCTATAAAATGTATCTTTTCTAATGTATACATATATCTATCTAGCATAATAGATAAACAAATAGTTGTAAATAGGTGTCATTATCATTAATTATGAAAGTGCCAACAATTTTCAGAGAATCTGCGACGCAAATGATGAGAAAAATTCAGGTGCACTTTACAATTTTTTACTGAAAAGTGTGCATAAGTTATATGTCTAGGGCTCCTCAATTTGTAAACTTATTGAAAAGTATTTTAATAGAAAAACGTTAATCAAGTTTAACAGTTGACGAAACGCTTTCCTATTTCTATATTCATAATGATTCACTGATTGAGACTATGCTGTGTCAGTCGTACAAACTCTTATCCTTGCAATATGGCTACAAAGAACAGCTAAATACTGTAACACGGGTATTAACATCCTACATATCTGTTGTATTATCTCATGGTAACTTTGTATGATTTCTATGCAGAGTTGTGGTATTAACTTAGTGTGTCGCAGCAGTGCCAGGATTATCTCGAGAGAATATCGTGTCGATGTAAACGCGGCACTAAAGCCTCAAGTTTGCCTTTACTGTATGCAAATCTACAAAACATTAATCGTACCCTCGAGGAAAATGAACGCACAACTGTAACGCTTAGCTGGTTTCCGGTTACTGGTGTTATCACAGTCAACTGTGTACACTCAAGGGATTACAATTCTTTACCGAAACGCATATACGTTTAAATTAATTATGTTAAAAATTGAACTGTACATGCTGGGAATAGATCAAATAACACACATTACGCAGTCCAATACAATTTAGCATATTCAAGATAGTTTGTATTTCCTAATTGATTAGTCTTTATAATCTAAACATATTTCTGTAATTACATTTAAAAGAATTATTTAAAATACTTAATAAAAAATATAAAAGTGTACTTGTTTCAACGACAAATTTTATTAATGCACGCGTATAGGCGACAATAATTACGTCCTTACATAAACAGATTTAAACGTAAAGGTCCACATAAATAGATAACAATTTAACCAAAGTATGTACCCAATAAATTGCAGTAAGCGTGATATTCTAATTGGGCGGAGCCTGATGAGCGTAGCGAAATCAGGCATAGCTTCTCTATCCATGACTCGGTGCACAACTTAGACCGCGAACTCCTCCGAAACTAATCAACTGAATGTTATAAACGTTTGCACACATATCAGGATTGTACTGTAGAGTGCACGCATCCAATCGTTATTGCTTTAAATTATTTGGTTCAAAAGATATTACAATTTTTTGATAAGACTTTGCTATATCACAAAAGCCGGTACGTGTGCGGCTTCCCCCGCCCGCGCTGGCTGTCGCCCGATACCATTAGATTTTGCTGTATCACAAATGCCGGTGCGTGTTGGTGTGCGGCTGCCGCCGCCCGCGCTGGTTGTCTCTCGATAAGATAAGGTTTTGCTGTAAACATTTTGTATTCGTGTCTCACAGGTGTTTAATTCAAACAGTAGTAGAGCATTGTTCTATGGTGTAGCCAGATGTACGGATTGGACTTTAGTGTTGAACATGTGTCAATTTTTAAACGCGACTCTATGTAGTCGCTGATGCAACTGCGACTTTCCATTACATATTGCAACGAATCACAGTTCAGGTAAATTTCAATCCAAACTCTATTTAAATTATTATTCTTATACTCCTTTATTCAATTTTCCAAATTCTATTAAAATTAATATTCTTATACTTCTTATTAAATTTAGTACTTTTTATTTATGTACTTTTTCTGTTATACGCATATTCTATACATTCTTATTCATCAATTTATATATACGTTTTATTTATATACGACTCAACAAAGAAGAGGTCCAATTACTGGTCGTTTAACTAAAAAGCAAAGCGGGGTGAGACAGTGAAAAAATGTTGCTGCAGCAACTGTTGAAGGCCCTACAGAACATAACATGGATCATGTGTTATATGATCAAAACAACACAGGATATAGGAATCTTCAGAATGAATTTGAAGATAATTTACGATCTCTAGAATTCTATGAATGTGTAAATTGTTCTCGAGTGTTGATGCAGCAAACATTTTTTTATATGTATCCGCAGTGTAAGCTAAACCCAAATAAGTTTACTCCAGTTAATCGTATGGATCCTAAAGATGTACCTATAGAACTGAAGGATCTCACTTATGTAGAATAACACTTGATAGCAAGAGTACAACCAGTAATACGTGTGTATAGGATGAAATCGAGAGGATTTCCCGGTCAATATGCTTATAAGGGAAATATTATAAATATTGGTCAAAATATAACGGAGATTGTTAGTTCCTTGCCCCCTATACCCGCTTCACTGAGAATTCAATACCCATTGTACCAGTAGTGGCATCATTCAAGAAAAATGAAATTTCTTGTACTCGCAAAGAATTTCCGTTAATGTTAGCATATGCTGTTAGTATACATAGATTGCAAGGGATAACATTGGATAAGGCAATTGTTAATTTAGGAGACAATGAATTTCAGGTTGGATTAACGTATGTTTCTCTTTCAGGAGTGAAAATATTAGAAGGATTATTATTAAAACCGGCGTTTAATTTTGATAGACTGCTAAAAATTAATAGTCGTCCATGAATGGTTGATCGTAGAGATGAGTTGCAAAGGTCGTGGAATATGTCTAATGACAATTAATGTACATTGTAAAATAATGTAGTGTATTCAATAAAAAGTGTATATATTTTGTTGATTGTAAGAATACTGATAAATAAATTATTACGAATATCAAATGCTCCGCCCATTTGTGTCATTGACACTCCTAGTTTACAAATAAATTGTATTTGAGGATGAAGTGGTTTGTATTATTGTATTAACTAAAACTGTTTTTCGTATATTAGGAAAGACACGACCTAAAACAGTGACTGGAACATTTGAATGACAATGAATGCACCATACTGAATTTGAAATGTATGGTTACAGAACAAAACAAACAAGGGTATTGTTGATCAAAGGCAGTAAAGTTATCTAAGTTAACCAATTTTAGTGTCATTAGGTAAACTTATAAATAGATTAAAGATGAAAAGTTGTGGGGCGTACGAAGAAGCGTTTTAGTGAAGGAACAAACCATTTTGACTTAATCCTTGCTGAAGATTAAGGCACACTTAATAACACAGGAACCTTTAAATATAGAGAAAAATATTTGTACGTTCTTAGGAATTTTTAAAAAATCTTATTTTTTGAAAATATTTCTCTGTAAAAAGTGTTTTTTCAAAGACACTACAAGGTTTAGGTGCTTTGTTCATAAAATGTATATGCGTGAGGTGTAATATTTACTGGTCCAAACACAACTCTTTGCCTGCAGTGATACAACTAATGGTACATAACTGGTAAAAGTAAAATGTACTTATGTATCATTTATGAGATGTCTATGTTGTAAATATAATAAAAAATTTAGGCATATTAAATTCATAGGTTTTGTCGAAGACAATAAAATTTAAGTCAACTAACGTGCTGAAAGTCGCTCGAAATAATTCTGTGATCATGTTTGCTTTAAGTTTCTTTTAGTTTTCACATTTTACGCTGTTATTACAAAACTGATTTATTTTTCTAAAGCGGGAGATTTTTCTAAAGTATAATATTAAAGTATACCATATAAGCCTATAAGAAAATTTGGCGTTAATCGTAGTTTGATATACAATAATTTTATGATTTTATTCTATGTTAATAATGCAAAACGTATACTGTATATTAATCTAAAACCTTGAGATTATTTGAACTCAACATTGTGAAAAACGAAAAAACAATTTCAGAAAACAACAGAACGATGAGCTGCACTGTTCGTTAACATTTAGGCCTACGTGGTGCGATTTTGATCGTATGAAGTAGAAGTGATGATACTTTACACAGGTCTCCTGTAGTAATTGATACTCTATCTTTTCGCCGTGCTGTCTGCAATATTAATAGAATATTATATTTATTTGCGTAAGTCATTGAAATGTTGTATAGTTAAACCAAAACGTTACTGTAAATTAAATAAATTTAATAAATTCAATTCAATAATTCAATAACGATGCATTTTTATAGTTTTAGGATCCTAGCATGTGTGAATGAAGGGTGAATACCCTTGCTAAACTAATTTCTGCAAATGCTTGCTAAAAAGAAGGAAATAACTAAATGCTATTTATTTGTTAAATAATAACAAAATATCTAACAGAAGGGCGGCAAAACGTTATACATATATACCGGCAATTAAAGGAATTGTAGTAAATAAATTAAGAAGAGATTTCTCAAACCTATTAATTGGATATTAAATTTTTTTTAAATTATATACATGTTTTTAATATACGATTTGCGCCGTAAAAAGAAAATGTATTAGTAACATTAAATATCGGTATGGAGAACCATACATGACTTCCATGTTCTAAGATTTATATTTAAAATCATATTCGAAATGAAATATTTCCATAGAAACTACGTCTTTCTACTTATTGCTTCAGCATTAACCACAGTACTGTGGTCACTAACGTATACCACCTCACGTTTTCGCACTCAATTTTCACCGATGATGGCAGTCGATGGCACTGCCGAAAAGTCTGGTTTTGCAGATAACATTGGACTACGGCTACAGAGCCCGGGAAGCAATTTTAACAAAAAACTACTTCTTTGTTGCCGATAACGTAGTACACATATAAAAAATTCTCTCCTCCACCTTCAACTATAATTTTTAATAATAGAAAATTACCCCCACCCCGTTCACCTAACCTCTTCATTTATAGATATTTAATCTACGTTTCTACAGTGGATAACTATGAGCTTCTTATCAGGATACTTTATTTATAAAAATTAAGTACTTTACTCTTGTTAAATCATAAAATGTTTCAGGTAAACTACCCCTTTCTCTTAACCGATCTTCTCCAAAATCAATAGACCTTCCGTCCTCTACAATTCAGGGATGCATGCAAAAAAATATTTGATTCTGTTTGAATGTGCGGCAGTTATCGTTCGTCATGGAAACATTTCTCTTGTTACAACATAAAATGTTGCAGGTAAACTACCCCTTTCCCTTAACCGATCTTCACCAAAATCAGTAGACCTTGAGCTCTCTGCAACTCAAAAAATTATTTGATTCTCTTTGAATTTTCGGCAGTTATCGTTCATCATAAAACAATTACCCTTTTTAAAACATAAAACGTTTCTGATAAACTACCCCTTCCATTAACCCATTTTCAACAAAATCAACAGACCTTGAGTTCTCTTTAGTTCAAAAAGGTATGCAAAAACCTAGTTGATTCTGTTTGAATTTACGGCAGTTATCGTTCGTCATATAAACAATTACCCTTGTTAAAACATAAAATGTTGCTGGTAAACTACCCCTTTCCCTTAACCGATCTTTACCAACACCAATAGGTATTGAGAACTCTACATTTCAGGGCTGTATACAAAATATTATATGATTCTGTTTGAATTTGCGGCTGTTATCGTTTGCCATATAAAATACCCTTGATAAAACAAAAAACGTGGCTGGTAAACTACCCCTTTCCCTTAACCGATCTTCATCAAAAACAAAACGTCTTTAGTACTCAACAAATCAGGGCTGCATGCAATAACTTATTTGATTCTGTTTGAATTTGCGGCTGTTATCGTTTACCATAGAAAAAAATTACCCTTGATAAAAAACCGTTGCATTCAAACTGTGTGAAGGATTTGAAAAAGTTTGTTTTACACCATCAAAATAATTGCATTTATTACATATTGTTTTCCTTAAATACATATGTATGTATTTATATGTATATGAAAATTGTAGTATCCCAGAACAAATTAATACAATATTACAACATAATAACTGATAATAATAATAATAAATTTCTGAATAATATTTGTAAGTAATTATAGATGCTGTAATCATCAAATGTATACTAGAATTAGTACAGATAACATTTCTACATCTACCTATAGCTGAACAATTACGTGTCTACATATAGCATAGTAATATATATTATAGCTGAATAGTATAATTGTAATAACAATGGAAATTTCAGAAATTTTTTTCTGAGTTGAACTATATTCACGAGGAATGGGAGGGTCGCGAGGTGTGTTTTTAAATTTATGAAGCAGATACTTTCCACGTCGTTGAACACGAAAGCCTACTTACTATTTGCCTTGGCAGTCAGATGTTAGTTAATTAATTTTCTTAGAAACTCGTCTGCAACTCTTACAGAAAGTATGCAACCAGTAAGTATATATGTATATATGTTATATATTTATGTATAAAGTCATGAAAACTAACACATTACACTTACAAATGTTTAAAGCTTTCTGAAGAGAATGATTAATAAGCAAGCTTTTTTTAATGCTTTAATGAGGATTTTATATACTGTGTGTGTGTGTGTGTGTGTGTGTGTGTGTGTGTGTGTGTGTGTGTGTGTGTGTGTGTGTGTGTGTGTGTGTGTGTGTGTGTGTGTGTGTGTGTGTGTGTGTGTGTGTGTGTGTGTGTGTGTGTGTGTGTGTGTGTGTGTGTGTGTGTGTGTGTGTGTTAAATTGGTTAGGTTGTTTAGGCAAGACTGGTCTTCTTAACGGGTGCAGAAACTATCAGCAGATCACCTTTGCTACCAAACAAGGAATGTGGTGACGTATACCATTCCACTGCACGCATCACTGTAATACTACACATTTAAAATACGTTTAACACAGTTTCGGTGTCACTTGACTGTTTCTCACAAGGTATTCCATGTAGCGAATAAAAAAACACACCTTAACAAAATATTCAATAAATTACACTTACAAATAAAGTACGGTACATAGCCTCAATCTAATAAGCACACAAAATCACAACTAACAACGTCTTTTGAAAGTCTGAACAATGTTTACAGAATCAGTAATACCCCACCAACACAAGCATGCACTATCATTCAGTAGACCCATCGCTCCTCAGGCGTCTCGGCAGCAAAACTGATGAGCGTACAGTAAAAACCACTTGAACTAGCGGTTCTTTAACAATCTTTCTATTCTTTGCATCGTTTTTCCAACTTTTAAGTCACCACACCAAGAATATTTTATCAATACCTTACAATGCCATAACATTCGACTAACACTGAATGATGCAAACAGCGACTATTTTCATTATTTTTCTATTCAACTGAATACAAGTAACTTAATTTCTGCCATTTGCATATCCTCCACAGGAAGATCCTAGCTACGCGTATGTATTCATGGATGTTTATTCCTGAGATGATAAAAATTTTCATAGCTAAATATTTCTCCTGCTACTTTGTGTGCGGATAATCAAGCTAAAAATGTTAACCTTGGAAACAGTTTAAGCTAAAAGTTTGGTGCATATATGTAACATAAATATAAACAATGAAATACTCAGAATACTATAATTTTTCTTGATTAAATTTTAGAGATTTATTAAAAAAACATTATTTAAACAATTTTCATTATATAAATCCTTCAACTTCATAATTTATTTGTTTCTTCATTATACTTAATCATCTTACTGAAAGCTGTTGACGACTTGCTAACAAGAACATAGAGAAAATAATAGTGAACCAGCGACCTAACGCAGTACTGTCGCATAACAATTAATCAGCATGTGACTCTTGTCGATTAGAAATCGATACGCGAAAACAATATAGTACTACAAACCCTCTTCTGCCATTTTATGTGTTCAAAAATGTAAAATTTATAATATAAAATATATTGCACCTTTAGTTTAAAAGTAGTAAGTTATTGAAACTCACCCATCTGCTCATAATCCAGACTTACATACAAGGGTTTAGCCATTGAGGAGACTTCATATGGGCCATCGTTTATACAGCTAGAAATGGATGGAGTTCATTATTAGGTAACATATGTACCGACATTTTTAGTGTACAGCCTAAATGCGGATATGGAGGTCAATTTTATATTTTACAGCACCTAAACTTTTTTTTAAAAGACCAGCACGTCGTGCAAAGGTCACGTGAAAACCCCTATTTACGGATACATCCAACGAAGTAACGTTTTCCTTTGAACTCAAAAACCTTTTATTCTCATCAGACGTTGAGAGGATGGACTGAAGGACGTTGGTAGGCTTTTCAGCTAGTTTGTTCAAACGTCCCTGAGGACGGTTTTAAGTTTTCGGATTTAGTACCTGAAGGAAAACGTTACAGCAATGGATATTTTTCTATAAAATGTTTTAGAAGATTAATTTTTTTTCAGCTTACATAAATGTAAGTTGCAACAAAACATTGTTGCATATATTATTGAAAATATTGATGTGTTCACACCAAAGAAGCATATCACAGGTGCAAACAACAAAAATGGCGGAAAGGAAAGAGCAACTAAATTTCTATGTGTAAATGTTATAATTTTATGTATAAATATAAATTAAAGGAAGAGGAGACACGACATGACGTAAAGCTGGAGGAGATTGCAACGAGCAAAAAGCGTGAAACATGCACACCAAGTCCGCACACAGGAGAGATTTCAGCCCCAGAGGTAATCTACTGTTCTCGCAAAATCACCAAACTGTTTTGTACGTCTGTCACGTTTTCTCCATTGCAGATGTAATTACGTCTTCTATCCGCCTGTCATGATTTATAGTGCGGAGAATTAGTGTACCCAATTACGGAATAACAGGAAGTACGTTTTCTTAAACCAAAGTTTGAGTACACCAATGATTAAATTTGAAATGCAGTATTTGCGTTTGCTTTCCTATGCAATCTTTTAATGAGACGTTTAGAAGGTGTTACGCAGTAACAATTTATAAAGCAACTCATCTGTACAGCAGGAGCTCTTTTAAAGGCTTACAAACCCTGGTTTAAAAAAAAACAAAATACGACTACTTTAAGACAGAAAACACGGTACTTTATTCATAAAAAATATTTTGACACGAATGACACCAGCCAGCCATTTAAAATATATTGTAAAACTCTTATGTCACGGGAGAATTGTTATTCACTAATCTGATAAGATATGTTACATGGTTTATTGCACTTATGTTTACCCTAAATCACACTTATGTAAATGTTTCCCTACTAACATTTGAAACACCTGCTGCGCGCTCTTTTCACTAAAAATCGAAGTTTGATCAAAACGTTGAAATCGAAACGTAGTTTGTCGTACGTTTCAAACTACTTCACTATGCTAGTTGCTGAAACATCATATAAATAACTAAAACTTAAAAATTGATTGATGTGTCAGGTACGTAGTATTAAATGTAAAAATATATATTCATTTTGGTGATTTTTTTTGTTTCTTTATAACTTAACAAGACTCGTATACAAAGTAATAAGACACACACACACACACACACACACACACACACACACATGTGTATATATATATATATATATACACGTCTAAAATTGATTGCTATTAAACAAGCTTATCTATTTCAAACCAGTTTACTTAGAGAAGTTACACGTTAGGGTGGACCGAAAAAAATGATTGCTACTTTAACTGTCTAATAATGAGCAAAAGTTGCAATTTAGTATCCTAAATTTGGGAAAAATTATTGAAAAAAATTAGATGATGCCTTCAGTTTGCTGATGGGGCCTAAAATTTGAACAAAAGTTATGAAAAACAGAAAGTTTTACGACAGAGTAAAAACCATAATTACGAATAATTTTTTGGTCCTAATAGGATGAAAAAGCTTGTTTTTTGTTGACTAATAATAAAAAAGTGAGTAAGAACTTTATATAGTTTAATTTTAGTTTGCACTTAAAAGCCAAATGTCGCAAAAATTACAAAATATTATGTTTAGAAAATACACATTTTTTAAATTTCTTAAACGTTTAAACTTTTTTGTTATTTTTGACATTCTAACCAAATATAAATTGTGTGCAGCCCTTTGCTTTCCCGCAAGTAAAATTTATGAAATGTGTGTATATTTGTTGAATTAAGTCGGCAAGGACTCTGGATTACCTACAAATATTCACACTTAAGACCAAGGTAATCTATTTCGTGGAAGGTATCCCGTACGTGCAAAAATTATTGTAGATGGTACTTGTCCTGGAACAAGTTTTGCAATTGCGAATACCTGTGCTACAGTGTTCCTTATAATACAAGCAACAACGTTTTGAAAACTTGCATAAGTTCAACCTTATGTGCGGGACCACCAGGTGAACTCTTAAGTCACCAAGTAAAGAAACTCGCCTACAATTCTGAAACACGCCTGATGGCTCTTCCCACACTTCATTATGGGTCTGAGAATTGGGCTTTAACGAAAGGCCAGGCCAGTTGTATCCAAGCGGCTGAGATTAGCTTTGTCAGGCACGTGGCAGAGTATATTATCCATCATCATAGAAGAAACACTAATCAGATCAGATGAAGAACTGAAGGTTATGTGTATACTAGACAGGATTGCCCAGTATCGGCTGAATTGGTGGGAATATCTTTGGGAATGATGACTGCCGCAACTATGGAATCAACTATGGAACTAACTACAAGCCGAAAGGACGGAGAGGTGTGGGACGCCTGAGGAAGCGCTGGAGTGATCACCTCTAGACTTTGCCTGTTTGAGACCGGAACAAACCATCTTTGGATTAATCCTTGCAGATGACGACGACTATGATGACCTCTCACTTTCAACACACTTTCATCAGTCAGTAGTGTGCTTCATTGTTCTGAGCAGAGGTAAACACCACACTTTCATAACTATCAATAATATTTTGTGGCACCTTGATACCTAAGCCCAGTGCATAACTTCATCTCTGTATACTTGTGTCATATTGTTAAAAGTTTTGTTACACTGTCTTAAAGTGTAGCACACAATTTTATTGTATGACGGTGCTCGATATTACTGAGCACAACATTTGTAAGTTATAACAAAATAAACATATACAAAATTTATGGCGCAGTTAAATCAAAGTAGAAAGTTTTTATGATAAGAATCAAACGTTATCAGAGATTTTGTTCTTAGCCTCACAGGTTTACTACTTTGGTGAGAAGAAAGCTCAATCCTGTTTTCTATACAGACCTCTTGTTTAAGTGACCTCTAGTTTGTACAGATCGCGTTTAAGTGCGTGAAACGACAGTATCATATGGAAACGTGATAAGCAACACAACATGGGTGTTCTTGAACTTTAATTGGTACTTTCCCATACTTTTAAGATTTAAGACATTCAAAATTGTATGTACTTGAATACTGAACACTTTAGTATCAAGAGATTCAGTAGCCTGTAAATGTAATCCAAAGAAATAGGCGTATACTGTGTCGGCAAAAATATGACTTTAATGGACGGCTAAAATGCCACCAACGATCTACGTAGGATCGTAAGTAAAATGTACTTAAAAACCCAGACGTATACGAAACGCATTCTGATTATATAATATTATAAGCACAAATATATCCTGTTAAGAATCATAAAATTAATTGTTCATATTGATTTGATTGTTTTTTTACTTTCTAAACATTTCACCAACTAAAGCTAAACACATCATTGAACAGAAAATATTTAATTTGAATTATGAAAAATATCCGGGCTGTTTGGCCGTGGTCCATGGTTAAAAACAAAACCATGGTTTTGTTTGGTTTTGTTTATAACCATGGACCACGGCCAAACAGCCCGGATATTTTTCATAATTCAAGTGACACCGGCCGTGAAAGCCTAAGGAATAATTTTAGAAAATATTTAACTTAAGAATTTTTTACCTTGTATAATCCACTATACGATCTCAGTTTTTTATAAGAAAATATTTATCTTACAATGAAAAAGTGTTTTAGGTGATTTTCATATTATTCCGCTACAATTAATATTACAAAACTACGTTGTTCTTTTGTATAAATAAGAGTCTGCATATAAATTTCTCACAAGAGTTTTCAGTGGAGTAAACAGAGACTCATTAGGAATAAAAACAACAGTAATTTAGGTAAATATTTTTGCCCCTGAAATCAATTTAAATTATTTTCTACAACATGCTAAACATAATAATTAATTATTATTATTATCTTGTGCGTTACGTTCAAACCGTGTAAAATGTTCTTTACTGGTTATGTTACAAAAGTTTTGCTAACTTTAAAGCTGTTTTTATATTACTGCTGTACCAATACAGCGGCGTGTTTCTAGGTCAAGCAGTTACGTACTGTGGCGCCGCGTCCCTACTTGGAACTTAAAAGAATTAAAGTTTGTTCTCGGGCGTAAAAACTTCTATAGAATACGAATTGTAACGTAAAACTGCAAAATAAGCACTACGCTAATGCAGTTTTCATACTACTGTGCAGGTAAAAGGAAGAAAACCACAGACTTCCTCTTTATAGCTCTGAATAAAATACTAATATTCTAGATATTCTTTCAAACATAAAAACAGCAGTCGATTTAATGTGAACAATATTTAACATTACTGACAAAATACTGATATACAATAACAGGTTAATGCATAGTTCTTCCTAGATGTGTTTACTCGAAAAATTTATTTAAGCACTATAATCATCAATATATCTGGTAAGTAGTAATAAATTACAAATATTGACTTTATTTTTGTATGGCATTCTTTGTGATTATAAGACCGAGGCTAACATATGTTAAAAAAAGCTCTGATGTCCACATTGGAAACAGTCTCCAAGATGGCTCCAATGTCTCCCATAATGGAACCTTCGTGAATAGGGGACAAACGTCAAAACTGACCAAGATGTCTTCAGTGTGTGTTTCCCTGCTTATCAGCTGTTCAACGAAGTGCGTCGAATCGCGCACGGAGGGGTCCGTCAGCCCGATGTACGGCTGGAACATTCCGGTCAGGTGTTTTTAGAACGTGCATGTCGGAGAACCTATTGCATCACTAGCGAACAAAAAGGTGCTCCCTTGTTGTGTATCTTGGGAAGGCCGCGCAGCCTATGGGGACAACGCCTCAGTATATGGCACGGCATTCTTCACCTTGTGCGACAAGGAAAATCGTTTGACTAGTTGGTCTGTCTGGTGCAGCGCACCACCTCAAAAGAAATTTCTACATTTATGTTTTGTATTCTATTAGATAATACGTTTTTGAGAACCGAAAGTACCGGACTCAACGGCTAATGATAATTTTCGAGTTTATATTCAGAGTGATGTAGCTTATGTCTTTATGTAGAATATGGATCAATCTCAGTTAAAAGGTTCATTCCAGCTCTAAGAATCATTCCTACGTCTTGTAACTTCTGACAGTTCGCATTATCAGCACGACACCGCTCTGCAACTGTCGCTCACAAGGTTCGGCCTCAACCTGTCGTTTTTTACAACGTCTTTCACGATATTCAGTGTATATAACAGCTTCCTTACTTCTGAGTTAATGTTATACTTACTACTTCATTGTTTACGAACAGTCAAACTGTTAATGTCTAATAAGGACAATGGATGTATGGTAAAGAATATTTATTATACAGAAAGGTATTTTGTGTCACAAAATTCAGAACACTAGAAGTCGAAGGAACTGAATGACGTCTACAATTCAGACGATTCTTACGAAAAATTAAATTTAATTGTTAGTTGTTTTATTTTTTGAAACTGTCATGTAATTCCAGCAGTGCGTGACTATACGTGTTAATATTTATCTAAACAATAGCATAACGTCTTATTAAAGTATTGTTACGACGGTCTCATAGATCGTCGTGTTGTTCAGTAGAAGCAAAATCCAGACCCAAATGAAGTCACTCATTACCATCTTTAATTAATCACAAATAGCGATGTGAAATCAACAAGGTAGACTACTGTCAAACAACAATAAAATTTAACTTTGTCCTCACGAAAATAATAGTTGTCAACTATTAAGAATTCCGTACTTACATGTATTATAAAACAATAATCACTTTCCAATAATCTGTAACAATGACTTGATTGGCACTAAAGAAATCACCCACTGTAACTAAGTAAGCCGGCCGCTGTTGCTTATATGGAGCCTGAAGATGTTACCAAATAATTTTCCTTTCTTTCGCTGCGTGCCAGCATAATTTGCGTAGTTACAAATATTAGAACAGTCTAGAGTGCTACTTGAGTGGACGGCCTGAACACAGACGCCACGCGATGGGCTAGTCCAGAAACGTGTAGAACTTTCACGTAACTGCATCTGCTGACTCTTCGTAAGCGTTACGTATTTGGCCTAGCATATTAAAACTACTATTGCTGTTACTCTTACAACAACAACAAAAACTACTACTACTACTGCTACTGCTACTACTACTACTACTACTACTACTACTACTACTACTACTACTACCACCACCACCACCACTACTACTACTACTACTACTACTACTACTACTACTGCTGCTGCTACTGCTGCTGCTGCTTCTCCTACTACTACTACTACTACTACTACTACTACTACTACTACTACTACTACTACTGCTGCTGCTACGCTGCTGCTGCTTCTCCTACTACTACTACTACTACTACTACTACTACTACTACTACTACTACTACTACTACTACTACTACTACTACCACTACCACTACTTTAGACTGTGCATTATTTTACAAAATTAAAATATAAATTACAGCTTCCAAAGAACAACATTTTGTACCGGTCCCTACAAAAATCTGGAATTTGAAAGTATATATCTTTTATAAAAAAACACACACACACACACACTCTAAACACTGTTGAGTGTGTAAATTTATAAATATAAACTAAAGATTTTTTAGATAAACTAAAGATGTTTTATTTATCAGAAATTTATTTGTTCTTGCTAATTCAAAATTATAGACTGTTGATGTGCAGCACATAAATAATCAAGTAAGTACTAAGCTCTACACACGTGACAACATTACACAAAGATTGATACCGTACTACACGTTTAGTTAGCTTAATAAAAATAATATAATTGATTTGATTGGCAAGGAAATATGATAACTAATGTAGGCAACAGGGTGCCTCGTGATATAATGTGTTCTTGTTATTTTGTTTCTTGGTCAAAGCCTGCCTTCAAAACGACGAATGCTAAAATCTACTACTTCGTATAACTTTATGTAATAGTTCTGGTCACTGTAAAATTTTGGACAAATGCATTTTTCTGCCAGTTACATACTACAGTGTGTCTCTGAGTTTTTGGAGAGTATACGCAACAATGGAAGAAAATAAATATTCTATGTATAATTTATTAGTTAACATGAAATCTAGAATTATGAACAAAAGAAATATATAAATTAAATAACCATAATCTTAACTCTGAGAGATTTTTTAGATGTTAAAATGGGTTTAAAACCTGTATTCTTTGAAAGACGTTTTAAAAAAACACAGCCAATATTTAGTAAAACAAGTAGTAATTTCTGAAAACAAATGAACAGAAAGTTATGTTATCTACTTTTCACGCTTCCATTTTATAAAACGGTCTTACATTTTTTTATGAGTATTCTAAGCCGGTGGCTCTATAAACCGCAAAGTATCTAAAAATAAATCTTCGGATTTCTAAACTTAAACAAATAGAAGTATGATACTAATACATACATTTTCATTAAAACCTATGTACAACTAAAAATATTTTAACTTGCAGAATGTCATGAAACACTGTGTAAACAATTAAAGTAACCTCTGTTATGTTAGATTTATTGATCAATTATTTCTTTGTTAAGTCACTCTTAAATTCACTTCTTAACGTTTTTCAACTCTGTATTTTAAAAGAGAGAAGATATACATAGTTGGAAAAAAGTTAAGAATTCAAATCTTTTTTATCAAATTCACAATGGTCATTGTGTAAGTCAGCAAGTTGTAATTTTGAAAACTATAACTTTCATGAACTCTTGTTTGTACTTACGTCTACAGCCAGTTGCTTACAATGGCTCGTAGTTTACGCTCGTTGCAGCGGTAATTAACTGCACTAAGCTTGTCTGACAAACAGCACGCTATACGATTTACAGCAGCTGTTAAATTTATTAACTTGAATGCTCTTACAATTACTATTAATTTGAATAAAAAAAACTGGAATCTCGTTCTAATGGTTTCTGACTCTGCAGTTCAAGTTTTGAAGAATGAACTGCTTGTGTTCTACGTTTTTGTTAAATGGCATGATTTAGTTTTTCACTTAAAGTTGAAAGATTACCTCAAACCACCTACATGGTTGCCATGGAAAATCGTTTCAATCAGTGGTTTGAGCAATTAAAGTAAACACAACTTATGAGGCCATATATGACTCTAATAATTTTATTATTTGAATTGTATCGCTGGGTATCAATCACATTTGAACTTATTACACAATTACACAAATTATTACATTGCAAAAGGAATGTAAAGTAGAGATTTCAATTAACTTTATCAGCACATAATTTTATAAATCTTGTAACACTTATCTGTCTGCAAAGTACTAACTTAAATGTGTACTTCTTTAAATCTGCGGACTTTTAATTCACAACAGAGAAAAATGTGTTTGGCCTTCAATGGGTTTACAGACCAAGTGTTTTGTAAAACAGAAGATTATTTTACAGTTACCTTGATGTAGAAATTAAGGATTATAATACTCAAAAGAATCTGTTTCTCCACTACATTACCTGAAACAAAAATAACATTTTATTAGAATGATTATAAATGAATAATTTTTGTGCATATTGTAACATTACATTTGGAACAACATAATATCTTACCTGATTTAATGAAGACTTTGGTTAAGAAGCTAACAAGAAGAACAATATCTTCAAACATGATAGTGAAGAAGAACGACTAACAATTTTAGACTGACTAGTAAGACAACTGACCGTACCCAAATTAATGATTTAGGCTAAGTGATGCAGATATCTTCAAACCCCAACTATGACATGAATTTTCAGTATTGACCAAACAAAGAATTGTAAAGACAAACAGCTTATGAACCAGGACTATAAAGAAACAAATGGTTTCAGTTAATGTATCATTATATCCAGATAATCAAAATACAAAGTGAGGGATAATAGGCCCAAACATGTAATATTATGTAAGAGAAATATTAGTAAACAATTAAGTTAATTGATGTAACAAAAGTATAGATACACATGATTATAGATACATGAACCATACAAATAATTGTCACATATAGAGTTCATAGGGTTGTCCAGTAAGCAACAAATTATAACACGGTCACAATAACATTTATAACAAGAGTGAAACCAATATAAACAATAAATGTAACAAGATTATTAGAACTGTGTGGTGAGGTAGAGCAACAGTGTTCATTTTATTGTAATTTTTGTAAGTCAAACATCAGTAAGTATACGGATGCTGAAACCCATATAAATAGTAAATATGACATAGACAGTGTCAGAATAATGAGTAAATTAGCTGACAAAGGACTAACCAATTAGTATAGAATTTGTTTTGTAAAATGTGCATGTTTTATGTTTTAGGCACAGTGTTATATCATAGTATTTGTGTTGTGTTTTTTGTATGTAACAGATGATACAGTTAGTTTAAAGGAATGCCAATTTTATGATATTAATTCCATTTTTTTATGTTGTGTTAACAAATATAACAATAGAACTGATATTAAACCATGGTAAATTGATTAATTGACAAAGCAGAATGGACTATATAAAGATGTTTTGTTAAGTGTCAAACACTTATACAGTCTGAGTAGAAAACAATTATTTGTGCAAGGATTTGGTATAATCATAGCCATGTGGGCATGAATTTAACTATTGGAGTAATATATTTTTTGTGTTGTTAAAATAACGTTATATGTTAAACCATTTTGATGAGTGTTAGAAGTTAATTTAATTGTTAAAGATGTTAAAATATGGTGATGAAGGTAATACTATTACATAGGCCAGGTGAAACCAACTTTAGTAAATTTTGAACAATTATATTAGAAATTTTGTAAAGCAAATGTGAAAAGGTAGATGTATTTATAGGTAATAACGTATACAAGGAATATAGAAACAAAATAACACATATCAAGTTATTTAAGAAAATTCCAAATAATAAAATTGTAACATCCATAGTTTTTAAGTAAAAATAGGCATGTTTGGTGTCTAAATATAACAAATGTGAAGATCAAAATAATGCTGATAATGGTTTTAAATTCCCATTCAGTATAGAAAAGTTATGTTAATTTAAAGATTTTGAACAAATTTTAGACTTTGAAATAACGAAAGTATGTGACAATGTAGATCCGAATTAACCAACCAGATTCCAAGTTTACCCTTAGCAACCAGAAATTTCGGATAAATAAAATGAGACTTCTTTGACAACGATCTTAGCAGATAGACGCGTTCTTAAATCGTCTTACATTATATGTTATAAGATGTGAAAAAACTATACAACCAGATAAATACAGTTAGAGGTACACTACACGAACTCTTTGCAATAACAGAAGACTACCCATTATATGGATTAGAAGAAATAACAACCAGGAAGGAGATTTGAAGTGAACGAGGGACGAGAAAGAAGATTTGACGTGTACGTGGGCCCCATCTTCAACCAAGAAGAGTACAAGAAGAGGATTTGGTGATTCTGAAATCTCATTATATCGTACAACACGCACATTTGTATACACTACTGTTAAGCAATAATCAAATAAACTAAAGACACCATATAACACGAACACTAGAAACAACCACTAATAACACCATATAAGACTAACACCTTTTTAAACACAACAAGAACTTTTAATTTACATAATAACTATCAAAGCCTGAACTGGACAAAACCTTTTTAAAACTGGTAACCACTATACAATTTCTGTGTGTACGTATCACTCTAACGTTGTAATATCCTGTAATTGTAAACTTGTATTTTGATTAATAGTGTAATATTTTGTTTAATTTATAATCCCCGAACCATATACGCCCTGAGATAATTGATATATTGTATTTAAAAACATTAACAAAAAGCATTGTTTTGGTCTCGAAGAAATTCTAAACGTTTGGCTACTGCTGCCAACTAGTAAAGGAAGAATTATATTTTGCGCTACAATTGCGATTATCCTGTTTAAATTTATTAAAACAGTCAACCAGTGTTTTTCCGAATAAAGGATTCCACAAGGATATATGTTTGATAATATTTGTGTGTCGTTATTATTGCTGTTACATTTAGTAAATAGAATTCACAGATTGCAGCAGACCCGACATTTGGCATCGTTGAGTGACGTCACGGAAAAGAAGCAGCATAGTGGGAGTAAGCGGCAATTTACAAAATCATTCGCCGTTCAACATAACACATTTATAATTACACATCGACGACTCCAGTGCGAGTTTGTCGATACATTATTTATATATATTACAAGTTCATACATACTACGGGTGGTGTAATCCAAGTGCACACGACATATATACAAGTAACTGATTCACAATAACATTGTACGTAACGAAAAATCTGGTTACAAATAGACGAACCTGAAGTGAGGCTACATTACGTTTCGATAAGATTCAATCGTATATACGTATAACGATAAACATTCTTATCGTTACAATATGTGTGAGTGTCTATGTTTGAAATTAGACATAGTGGACATATATAGAAACATACCTGTTTCAATCAATCGTTAGTATAATTAATTGTAGGTGAATTATTTTGTAACAATAGAATAATACGGTATACAACTAAATGCATAACGCCCTTTGCAATTATTTGCTGTGAATGAATGTACCGGTACATACTTCCGAGTTTGTATAACGGTAGACATACTGCTGCTTAACTCAAATGTAAATTAATTCAGAACAGCGTTACTTTCACACTCATCGGTCTAATTATTCTCATATTTTTGAAATGTAATCAGAGCAAACAAAAAATTATATAGTTAAAATTGAGCTATCACTCTTTAATGAAACTTTATGTTGCTTTGTTTAAAATATTAAATAGAAGGCGTGGCTGTACAAGATTTCATTAAGTTTTATAAGGAATTTTTTCCAGTGTTAACAATACTTAACGCTGTGAGGGTACGTTACGTGTTGAATTTTCAATTTTACGAAGGAAATCCTTCCGAGAGCACATGAAAGCCTAATTATTATTCGGGCCGATAGCCCGAAATTAGTTAATTAACTTTTGTAGTCGGACTACTTACGTAGTGTGTACAGAATATTATGCAAATTATCTTATTATCCCCACGAGTGTTGACAATTTCTCGAGGGAATAAAATTATAAGCTACAAAAGATTTAGTAATGGCATTAACGGAATCTGTGTGCACTGCAAAGTTAATAATTAAAAAGAAAAGGGCACTGTGTTTAAACTCAAGGTTTAAAGGATAGGCAAGCTGCTTAGTTGCAACGTTTCAACACTGAAGTACTGTAACTAATACTTACTTATCCAACGCCCGTCTTTGGTGCTTCCACCATTCGACGTCGAGCCTCCCAGTAGCGATTGATTGTGTCATCGTTCGGGTAAGTCAGTGATTGGCACGTCTGCAGGTGGTCGCCGTCCATCCTGCCAAGACCACAGAGAGGGCATGTTTCATCAGCAGCAAGACCGATACGGTAGAGATGCACTTGGAGGTAGTCATGTCCAGTAGCAAGACGAAATCGTGCTACTGCCTCAGCTCTCTCAAGATGCTTTGGAATCGCTCCCGCTGTGGCAAGGCTTTCCCACTTTTTGCCAATGCCAAGGTCCTTCAGAGTTTTGAGCGTGGCGTTGTTGATGGTGTGGGTTATGAGGTTGTTTGCTCTATTGAGTGTGAAAGGTATCTCAGGCTGGTCAGTCTCTGCGCCGCGTTTTGCCAGGATGTCCGCCCTTTCATTGCCTGGTATTCCAACATGGCTTGGAACCCACTGAAGAGCTACAACCCAGCCATTCTTGATGAGTTCGGCCAGTTTCTCGCGGCACTGGATGGTACGGAGGCAGTCAGTTGAAGTGTTGCTACTCAGAGCTGATATTGCGGCCAGAAGTAACTAATAAAAATGTCAGTAACATGGATGATACCTTAACAGTTCCCCAAATTTTGTTCTAAAAACAATTAGAATAATTTATATTATATAATTACAATGTATAGTATGTAGATACTATATGTAATAGTACATGTATTATACGTAGATAGCGTAGACAGTACGTGTGTATCATATCTTCTGTAATAGATTCTATTCCCTTATGCATTCAAAACATCACCAACAAGTACCCCTCAGTGTGTTTAGGCAATATTACACCTAAGTAGATGATTAGTATATATATGAAAGCGTGTTACGGTAAAACGTTTAAAACAGTCCAAGATCTAATAATGTATAGTAAATAATATTTATGCTCTACCGTAAATAAAACTTATAAATTACATACAAAAAGTGTAACATACAAAAACAGTCACAATACAAAAACGTGTTAGCATTTTGATATTCCACTTGATACTGTTTTGTAATGTTCAGTATACGAAATACGAGTGTAAGTGTGATACGAGTGAAATGCGGTTCATTTTGAAAACAAACTTTTACCTTCAGCAGGTTTGACGTACAGTGTGTGTGTGTGTGTGTGTGTGTGTGTGTGTGTGTGTGTGTGTGTGGCTTAAAATTATTTGGGATTACGAATTCTGTTAACTAGAAACATTTGATGTTGGGAAGCAATGCACAGTTAAGAAAGGGCCTCAGATTGGGTCTTTATATTGAGATTAATTTAGGGCCATCGACCGTTCGTTCAATTCACAGGTCTTCAATGTTTCTGCTGAAGTCATTATTTTAGTCGCGTATCCTACTTTTTTCTCAATAAATTCTTCTATCGGTGTCTATTTTTGCCTGGCGTTAAACAATAAAACACGGTTATTATAACAATTAAATTTGTTTTAATTATGAGCAATAATGATTACTGATAATTCATTGGGAACAGCCTATAAAAACCACCTTTCTCTAAATCGTAACTGGGTGATCAAGTAGACTACTTAATTGAGGTTTCTGTAAAAATTAAAGACTTATGAATTTTTGAGTTGCAACTAAAATTAAAAACTTCAAACTGCAAAATTACAAAGGAAACCGGTCAACAGCAGGTAGTTTTCTCGAAAACTCATATGTTTTATTTAGCATTACACGGCTGTACAGGACTTCCAGTAACTTCAAAAACATTTATATTAACAGTCTTCAAATACATTAAATCTAATGGTCTACACATCATAATAAGTACAAAAGTGTAGTCATTTTCGCAGGGTGTTTAAGAAGTATTTCACATTTCCACATTTCATGCATTGTCAGAGTTAGTGACCCTTTTTTGGCAGACACTCTTCATGAGTTGTTAACTAAACAGATAGATTTCCAGTTTCTGTATATATAAATGTCATTCTATCAAACTCCGAAAAAATATCCCCATTTTTTAAATTTACTACAAAGGAACTAAAATTTAATTATGTAATGATAAATAAGATGCGTTTTCCAAATTTGTATAAGAATGACTAACGTTAATAAAAGTATGAGTAAAGTGTTATTCTAGTTTAAATGTCAGTAGTTTATTACACAGGATTTTATAAATGTACTTTACTTTATAATGTTTTTCTTGAGATCATATCAGTTTCACTGGAAACAAATTCGTAACTATAAACAATCTGAAGAAACTGCTACGTTCTATTGTAAAAACTGTTAACATTAATTTTTGTCATGTTAATTTAAGCTTATTTACTTTGACTAATCAGCACTAATTTTTGAATGAACACAACATTAAGTAATGACTAATGTTTAATGACTATTATTTAACCATATCAATTACAGTGCAATACTTTGTCAACAAAGCTGTCATCATCGATTACACTCGTTATGGTATATAGACAATAACGTTCTGCTGACAGAAGGGAGGCATGAGTTTGCATTTTCTCTGTTTCCGCCTCAATTACATAGTCCACTGTGACTCATCCTTTCACGCTTCATTCGCGTCAACTTAAAGCAAATGAAGTGGAAATCACTTAATTATTAGTAAGAATAAAATGTTTTATTTTAGATGATAATCTACTCAGCCGAATTAATTTAATTGGAAAAAGTATTCTCTACTAATTTTCTACGCAGCGGTTTAGTATATATTAAAGTAACTACAGTGCTTAATACTAATTCCGTTACTTTGTACAACCTTTTAATTTCAATTGATTTTACGATATTTCAATTATATTGCAATGAAAAAGATTTTATCCAGATATAATTAAATGATTTTTAATAAAATCGGTTCTCATATACATACAATTTATACTACAAAATAATTAATTCTTGTCTCTTTTAGAAATAATGAAACGTTTGCACAACTTACTGTCACCGGAAAGAACGATTTATAAATTTAATATTGTCCAAAATGTACACTTTAAAACTAAATATGATGCCAAAAAAAGTTCCCATAAGTTTCATGAAATGTTTTACATTATTTTATTTTAATCTTTTACAATAAGACAGCGTTGTTATTTTTTATTTTCCTCTCCCGTTTGTGAAAATTCGTAGGTTAAGAAATCACTATTCGTGATTCCTGAAAACTCCCTTGAACTCCTGACGAAACTTTAGTCTTGTCCGATTCTAGTTAGTACGGATTAGCTACTTAGTCCACTAAGCAGTGCTGTCTAAAGGAGTCTTATAATAAAATCTCACGTTTCCGTATCTCTACCGCACAGTCCGGCAGAAAGTGAAAACTTTCGCTGACGAAATTGATGATAACTTTCAATTGTCATATTCAAGAATCTTCTCCCGCGTTGCGCAGCTTCTGTTTAGAACCTGTTGCTGAGAACATCTTTCATTACGTGAGTCTCTAACCTTATAGAATATATAAAATATCACTAATCATAGACCTTTGTCATATACACCGGTATAAGCCAATAAAATCTACTTGTACTTCGTCATGAGTTGTCATTTATTAGAAGAAATACATTCTATTGCATTAAAAATATAAAAACAAGTAATACAAAAATAGGTATATGTCACTTTACGAAACACTACGTACAAGTCTTTATATTAAGTCCTTGTAATTTTTACAATTTATTTTTATTTATGCACAACTGATTCATCCTGACTAATCTGAAATAGTTTTGTATCCTTCGGTAATACTTGTTTTATCACATTATGTATTTGAATGTGTCTGCCTCCCTGTCTATTTGTCTGCCTCTGTCTGTCTACCGCTCTCTCTCTCTCTCTCTCTCTCCCTCTCTCTCTCTCTCTCTCTCTATATATATATATATATATATATATATATATATCCAAGAACAAACATGTCTGCTTTTTATACATGCTTGACACTTTTTAGAAACAACTTGTTAAATATATTAAATATATTTGGTATTCAACGACATGGGAAATTTATCAGAATTCCTTTGGTCATAGTCTATAACTGAAAACTACATTAAGGCAAGAGGTTTTCAATTTTTACGCATGATAGTATGTTTCATTAGAGGCTACGCATTCTGAACTTGTTCATTAGTTGTCGCTATTCTATGTAACATGTTACTGTTAACTAAGTTCTATATTACATTAAGCAAAGTCACAGTTCCGAAATATTTTTAACCGTAAGACATTTATTTGTATCAAATGTGATTTCGTTTGTTCCCCAATCTGCTTTCTAATATAAAAAGTAGTTGAATAAAATATTTACGTGTGGCTTAAAAAATATAATGTGGTTACGTTAAAAATTGATACGTAGCTTTACGTTAAATTCCATGTTGTTAAAATAGCTACTAATGTAAAATAAGAAGGAAGCTTATGTCTCCAGTAGTATGTCTTTAAATATCGAGTACGAAGTCGTATAAAAAAATGTCGTGCAAATTTTGTATTTCCTGCTCTACAAACGCCTGCTCAAATTTATTTTTGTAACCTTTGTATACACACGTCAGTGATAGTTGTCTATGTTTGTAGCTATGTACAACAACCGGTTTAGATTTTTTCAGCTGATTAAATAGATTGCGTTTCATTGTATTTGGCGATTTTCCAACATACTACAATTCATGAACATTTTCGTATTGGGTTTTACAAATGGGTTTTTTATAGTGTTGTGATGATTAATAAATAGTACAGTCTTTGCACATTTCACATCACTTGGGTGAAGGTGATTCCGGTTTATGGTGATTCCGATAAAACAGATTCCGATTTATGGAGGGACAATGTATAGATATCGCATCACGATAATGCAGCAGCACACCCGTTACTGTTTGTTCATGAATTTGGCCAAAAGTAACGCGGTGGTGATAACGCAATCCCACTGGTTCTACTGTTTTCTCTTTCCAAAGCTAGAAACAATAGTGAAAAGACGAAGTTTACGTCCGTTGAAAGCATAAAACGGCAATCGCTTGACGAGCTCAAGTCCATACTACAAACTTCGTTCCCGAAATGTTTTGTGACTGGAAAATTTGTATGTTGGCTTATTTGTATTTTATTAGGCGTTTTAAATAAATTTTTAATTAAAGAAATTCCATCAACTCTTCATTAAATCTCGTACATTTTTAGTATGTAAATTAACAGCTGGCAAATGAACCTACTACAATAATTACAATTTACTTAAAAACAATATCTTATACGTATGTTTGATTTACTAGAAATTTAAAGATTAGAATTACCATTATTATTTATTACTTATTAGCAAAAGTTAGTTTCTTGAAAATACTAATTCAACTAATCATAAAGAAATAGAAATACCTTACGAAACGTATGTAAGAGAACATGACATTTACTCTTGCAAGAGAGTTTGTTATGTTATTTAATTGTAATTATATAATATTTTTGTACGAAAATTTATGTATAAATACTATTAGTATCATGTACCTTAAAAAAGCTATCGTTTACATAAGTTTATGAGATAATTGTTTACTTACTCATCATTCTAATAATTAATTATTTGTGTCGCCTACAAATTGAAATTTAACCGTACAGTTTTTCTAAACTACCACACCTTCAACACTCTGTCATGCCAAAGAAAGTAAATTGACGTTTACCTGTGAATTACCGTAAGTGAAAATATGTTTCAGTATGGAAGTGATAAAAAGGGAATAACAAAAAAATTTTATATTAATTCTCAATACTAAAACCGTTATATTTTCAATTTTAAAATAAAAATTTTACAAAATTTAAATTTCAAAATGTTTTATGAATGCATACCCGCCTAAAATCAACATGCCAATTATTTATTCCTATCACTGTGAATTCTTTATTGTTAACTGTTAAGTCGTCATGGTTTCATTCACTTTTCCGATACTCTTATTCTAAAGCACCTTTTGGTTGAACGTGATAAGTTTGCCTGTGACTTTCACACACAGTTCCTCATTTCTCTAACGTTAATTCTTGCATATACCCCTAGCGGCTGCCCACAATAAACACCAAAAACGTACAAACACGCCCGCACGCGCGCGCGCGCGCACACACACACACACACACACATTCATTAAAGGTATTTTTAAATAATTTGCAAATTTTCAATCTTGTACGTCGTATGTTGTTATGGTTTGAGCATATGATGATTTCCACATGTACACGTAGGACCTGAGCACTAGCATACTCAGAAGATATGAAACTAAACGACCATTAAAATTTATAAACGATTTTTTTAGAAATAGTGTTTTTAACGTCACGGGGGAACTTGATATTTATAAGAAATCAAAGCGTAAAGTAGATCGCATTTAGAGAAATAATTTTAAATCTAATTCACTAATTTAAATTTTTAAATCGTAGATTAATCCGCAGAAATTGCATGGCGGAATTAAGTGATGCTTATTTTAAATTATACGATATTTTAAAAATGTTATTTTTACACTTCAAATTAAAAGCATAAAAGAGAAGTTATTAACATCCGGTTGTTTACTAACGTTTGTTTATATTACAAAATGGCTACTTTTTACTTCCAAATGCGGTTTACCATGAGTTTTATTTTACATGTATTAACAATTTTATGCTGTATTTAATTTTTTTATACATTGTCATTTTTTACTGTTCTCATGTTAGCAAATTTGCAGTTTTCTGCATGAGAAAATGTACGTGTGCGTGTGTGTGCGTTCCGACTATAAGTTAACTACAGAATGCTAAAGCCGATAAGAGGACCACATATATAATCTACATAGTATTCAATTACTTACTGTCGTAGCAAGCGGTTGAAAACCTTAAGTGGTATTAAACCCCATCTTCCGCGTAGGACGTGTGAAGTTTGACAAAAAGCACGACTTTCCCGACTTAAGTAATGCTAGTAGTAATTTCTTCATATAGAACTAAATAAGCTCACAATTAATCACTGTCGTTTACATCAGTCCTTAAAATTATAAACGAATTAAAATCTGAGTGTATTAAAAATTACATAGTATGTAATGTGTATGAGGCACTTAGCCATATTATCCGATAGAAAGATGTCATCTTCTAATTTGATAACAGCCAAACTTATCTCTTTATTTATGTTGAAAATTTTAGAACTTAAAACGTTGTGTGAAGTTCTCAAAATATAGAATTGTATTATTTTCCTTGCTTCTCAACCATTACAAATATTTACAAAATAACTTTAATTGGCCTCATGTATTACCTGTGTAGTTCTATTAGTCGCCCGATTGCTATTAGTAATTTTTCCCATATATCAATTGACATTACTTTACCCGTACTTGTCATATCACGAAGAGTTTATTAATTAATTTGTACTAATAAACTGATAATCGTACTGTAAAAGAATTCATTAATTTATTAATTCTTTGAAAACATAAATGTTGAACAAACATTAAAATGTTACCTTTACTTGTTTTTTAATTATCACCATCACCGTTACTACAACAGACTTCGAAATTAAACAAGCTGTTCTGAAAAAAGTTTATAGTATTTATTAATTTTAGAATGTTTAAATCATAGTACATCTAATATAAATCTAATTACACAACATTTGTACATCAATATTTTTATATTACACATTATACATTACGTAATTACATTAAAAGTCAAATATATTCTTAATTTAACTACACTACAGTCTACCATATAATAATGTTACTTTATTTTTTTTTAATATGTAAAGAGAAGAACGTAACAAATCTGAAAATGTTTTGTATAAGATTTAACAATTTGAATCACTACGTATAGTTTAGTACGGACAGAAGTATTAAAAAATCTTTTATATAATGAATTTTATAAAATTACATTTGTTTAAGAGTTTTCTATATTTAGTATTTACTCAAATAATTATTTACTTTAAACTGTTAGATTTTTAATTAATATTAATTTTTTGTTATTCACAAAATTTGTACACTTTTAAAGCACAGTTTTTCTCTAATTAATTTTTTAGTGATTCTTGTTTAATAGATGAGAAAAAAACTGTAGGATATTTCCAGACAGCGTTTATACGGTGGGAAGCAAAAGGGCAGTAGCCGCTCATCTCTTCCGTCTCCTTGTTACTTCTTATTATTAATTCTTTTCAAACTTTTCCAAAATGCAATTCAAGCGTAATACATTTAATTAGTTACACTCAAAGCTAAAACAAGTCAAAATTGCAACAAAGGAAACTTTTCTTCTTCTAACTAAAAGTCAATGTTTTTTCTTATTTAACAAATAATTTTACGTTTAACCAATGAACGGATGGTACATTCAAACGTTAGTGCGCCTCTCCAGACGTCCTATGAAAACTGGGAGTTCAGTACAACTAATCCCCATGTGTGTAACGGGATGTACAACGTAACGATTTGGTGGGACAGTTGCAGGTAAATCGTGTCTTTATGCTACTGGTCATGTAGTAAATAGTATATTTGGATAAGTGATGGTCCGTTTTTTTCACGACATTCTATGATTAAAGGCGGGAACAATGCTAAATTAACAATCAAATGTAAGTGGTTTTCGTTGTACCGTAGGAAGGGCAAAAGGCCTTATGAAGTAAGTCTTTACAATCAGACTGGCTTCCGTGAAATACAATTGTTTAGTCAGTGTTGCCAAACCAATTTAAAAAAAATTAAATTCATGAGCAAAAATTGTTTTTTTTTGTGTAAATTATAAAGGAAATTCCTATTTAGTATATAGGCCTAAATGAGAATCAAGTAAAAGATTTAAATATCAGAGCAGTTTTTCTGAACTCTTGACAATTTAGTAAACGTGACAGAATAGTAGCATCAATTAACTAAAACTAAGGACAAATAAACGAAGAGATAAGATTTAGTTTTCTTAACAGTTTAACTAGACACTATTAAAATGTTATTTTCAATCACATTTTAAAATCTTGCATGAAACGAATACACATTACACAATAGAAATTACTTAAAATGCGTATGAAATAAACATCGTTATAACTATATAGAACACTAATTTGGTTAGTATAGATCTGTGATGTAACTGTCGGGCCCACAGTGTCCACAAAGTGTGGGGGGGGGGAACGGAGTAGAGAGCCCACGGAAACATCTCCCGTAATTTTTTTACAAATGGCTATAAACCATTGAACTTAAGTAAAGGTAAATTTACACGTATGTATTTAAATCAAAACAAAAACATTAATTTTTTACTGTTACTTTATCAGTAACAAATTATGTACTTCCATAGTACAAATTATTTGGTTAGCTACACAAAAGAGCGATGATTCTCGTTAAGAATGCACCGAGGCCACTAGAATACCGCCAAGCAAACATTCACCAAGTTAAAGTTGGTTAAGAATTATCCGCGGTGAACGATGTCTCAAAAAATGGCTGAGCGGACTTAATGAATTAAGTGTAGTAAATAAACTGTTAGATCAATTGAATTGGTGAAATAATAAATATTTTTGTATCCCACGGTGCAGTAAGTTCAAAAATTTGAAATGAAAGAAAACTATATTAAAATTATTTTAATTTCATACTACTATTTATTAAATATATTCTAATAATGACATTCAGCCATTGTTATTTTCCCTTGTAAACTCTAGAAGCTTTCAAATTACGTTTTTCTTTAATATTACACTGTACTAATGTACTAAGTAATGTTCTAAAATAAAGAAACCCTATTTTTGTAACATTAAATAACTTTTTATGAGAATATATTTATTTAATTTTAATGCCAATATTAGCCAGATATAAAGAGCAAACATTTCTTCTTAACTTATTTCTGTTAGTAGTTGTAAACATTAGTCGTGAAAGTAGAAATATATTCTTATAGCCTATAGAAGAAATTATTATTTATAATTTTTTTGTTAGATTGTGGCAAGGAACTACAATTTTTGCGTTACTTTAATGTTTCCATTAAAATATTTTAGACATTAATTTAGTACCAAAGAACATATTACAACCAACGAGTTGATTTAGAGTTCAATTTTGTAATATAATTTTTACATTAATTTTATGAAATGTAATCAGTATATTTCAACTTTCCATCGTGATATTGTCTTCATGGTTTATTTGTGGGACAATCTAAAGCATGCACAAATTACTTCCAGTAGCACAAGTTTTCTGGTCTTGAAAGCGAACATGAGAAAAAGAAAGAACGGTCACAGAACGAGCACCACTGGTGTGTGAATTGTAGCGTAAAATTGTTGTCGGACAGTGGAAACGTGGACGACGCTAATTAGCTGCGACACAAATAAAAATAAGAGAAATGTAAGAAGAAAATGCAATGTCTCCTAACGTTATCTATAGAGAAAACTCCCCTCGTTATCTCTACATGCTATTTTGTTTAACCAAGTGTAAATAGAACTTGCTTGCTTATGTAAACGGAATTAATAATAAAATTACTAAAAAATCCTATAATGCTCCTGGTCGACAGCTAAGCCAGAAACTGTTCATATAGTCTGTAGTTAAGGAAATACTTATTAGCCTTTTCTAAGAATTACGTGTATATATCAAGGGTTTATTTTTTATTATAAAGTACTCAGATTTTATAATTATATTTTGAATGTTTCGAATGTATAATGTTATTATGATTTGACAGGCAGCATGCGTAGTTTGTGGCTGAGACTCATCGTGTGGTCAAAATATTTAATGTAAGAAAACGCAATATATTAAACAAAAAAATATGTATCGATTTATTTAGGTTTTTACGGCCGTGTTTAATAATAATTGTTGAGATTATTCCACCATCGAAAGAAAATTATTTTTATACAATCACACAGAAAAAACGTCTATAATATGGTTTGTAAAATATAATATTACGAATATAATATTCACGTAATGCGTGACTAGGACTATTGTAATAGTTTCTATTGTTATTTTTTGAACAATAGAAATAAATATAAATTGTGTAAGCAACTTGCGAATATTTTATGTTGTATGTTGCGAACATATTATGTTTATGTTGTTGTTCAATAATAATTGTTTTTAATCATTTCTGACACTGAAGGTGGCCTCCAATGGGTAAGGGCGAAACGTTTGTTTAAAAAAAAAAAAAAAAAAAAACAGTATACCACGTCCTAACAGCCCACCAAATAATAATTTCAACAAGAAAATATGTTGTTTTTAAAAATAAAAAACTTTAAAGCTTATAACCAAGATTCTAGAGGTTTCTGTGCCTTTCAGCGACACTTCTACAGTTAATTGGAAACATTTTATAAAACAACTACGCCACACGATTGCTCCTGCCGGCTATAATATTCACGGAATGTGTGATTGGAACTGTTTTAATAGACTCTGTTGTTATTTTTTTAACAATACAAGTAAATATAAATTGTGTATGTAGATAGCAAATATATCAATTTCTATGTTGTTCAATAATTTGTTCCGCTGCCCTAAGATCACAACTTCAATGATCGTTGCAACAGTATTAATTAATGAAATGTAAGCAACAACTAACCCTTACTGTCAATGATATAATAAAATAATTGCTGAAGTTCTCTGTAATTCTTTCTACTTATGCTAAAATATGGCGTAAATTGTGACATATTCCCTCTATAAGTTTAGTATCTAATATATTACATTTTTGTACGGTATCTCACTAAAATATTAAAGGAAAGATTATCCACTTTGTGTCATTAATGTGTGTGTGTGTGTGTGTGTGTGTGTGTGTGTGTGTGTGTGTGTGTGTGTGTGTGTGTGTGTGTGTGTGTGTGTGTGTGTGTAATAATAGTATTTACATGTAGGCGTAAATAAGATAATAATATTGTTACGACGGTCTCACTGATTATCGTATGGTGCAGTGGAAAACAAAACAGACACCAATTAAGTCACTAATTAATAATAATGTCTCCCATGTGTACCACCTGAAGTAGTGTAGGAGAAGGCATGGTAGGCCGCCTTACCAGCTTTAATTACCACAATTATCAGTGTGTAATCATCAAGTTATTCAACAAGATTATACTCCAATAATAATTGAAGTTATATTGTCGACGTGAATAATAATGTCAACTAATAGAATTCCGAATCACTTTTTACTAATAACCACTTGAACGCACTGAGTTCTCGCCTGAATTAAAACTGAAACTGACCGTCGCTGGATGCTTATATTTATACCCCACTGAGATTCCCGAATAATCTGTCACTTATCCTATGACGTGTAAACGGGCGCTCTCGAATCCACTAGAAACAATGTCACTGTCTGGCCTTGAACACAGTGCCTGACCGGTGCGGTCTGGGATAGCCTGGATTGTTGACGCATGATAAGTGCCACGTCATTCTCTTTCATCTCAATGCAATATGTACGCGCACAAACATTACAGCTGGGCTCTCCTGGGGTAGCCGAGAAACACGTAGAACGAGACACTCCCTTGTTCGAGAATGTTCCGTTGCGTAACAATAGTTTTATTATTTAATAAGACTAATAAAGTCAACGTTATATTAAATATAATTATTTAATATAGGAATTGCTGTAAAATGAAAATTTTCAAAACGCTCTTTCTTTACGTAAACTCGGAGATACAGAACTACTTAGATGTAACTTGTCGCTTGGCATAACGTACTGTCTGGCCGCGATTCGATGATTGAGCATTGTGTAAGGTGGGAGAAGCATACGGTAGGCTAAGTGGGGGTAAACCAAACGGCTAGTACACATATATCACCCTACCTCGCTTACAAGCGGCCGCGTGGTGGTGGAGAGCAGCCTCGATCATCCAGTCGTGGCCAGACTATACTTTATTGTGTTAATTAACATGTTATAAATCATGTACTAATGAGTGGCACATCTAAAGAACTCAAGGGTCCTATTCCATTTTCAAGGTGTTCCCTTCTAGATGTCCCTATTTTGTATCATTACGTGTTTTATAACATTCTAAAATATTTATGCCATAGGTATATATTGAATCACTACACGTGTTCCCAGCCAATGGCTGCATCACAGATAACGTTGTGCTGAGTCAAAAAGACTCAGCGAGTTTTCAGTTAATTTACTATCGGAGAGTGGGCTGATATCTAGCGGTAAGACGGCGCGAAAAGACTGAATATACCGCTTGTAGTTATAGGCAGTACAGAATTAAGGCGGTATTTAGTGCTGCGCCCTACCCGTGGATAGGAAAAACTACCGGTTTAGTTTAGACAACGTCGGTCGGTGTGGGCACCTGCCGCCGGTCCGCGGTATGAAAGCACAAGCTGCTGCTTCCTGGCGAGAAGTACGGTATGCAAACGAGAAAGGAGCGAATGCTTCTCTTCAAGTTTGTCTCATCAAATAACCCCGTGGGTGACGGTCGCCATTTTTTCTCCAGTAGAGAAAAAAGAAGATTTCAACAACTACACGTCTTCACACTATGTATAGATAATTCTATAACGACTGCGGTAAGTCTCTCATTTACTTTCGTATTAATTAACAACAATATTTCGTTGGAGAAAACTGTTTTTTTAGTAAGCCTAAGTAAGTCATCTGTTCACCTGTTGCATCGTGCATTGTGCAATACGCAATGTGTTGCTAAAGTTTTTAAAACTTTATAAAACCTTCCATTCAAGTGTCAGAATTTCGGCACTAAAAAGTAAAGTATACTGAATACAAAATATCTATGTTTAAAATTTATATAACATCGATGTAACGAGATTCATGTTATGCTAAAATAGGTTATTCCAATGCGTAGTTGGTTTCAATACCATACCAGTTTTACTAGAATTAACAGTAAAACTTTATTAATATCTGGTGACTTACTCAGGCACGTTTGAAAGTAAATAATGTCCAATTCATATTATTTTTTTGTAGTAAAAAACTAGGTAATTGAAACAAACTCTTAACCACGTGGTAGCTACATATTCACACTAAGTATAAAGTTTATGAGATGGTACAAAGCCATAATTAATTGTCAAATTGCAAACAAGGTAACTCACATTAGGTGATGTTAATATTAGGAAGAATTATTGTTATAACGATTTTCAAATAAGGCATGTTGGCCATATAAATTTTATCAAGTTTAATTAAAATAGCTCAATAACTATGTTGACTTTATATATGTATTTTGGAGGGTGTGCTAACGTTAGTGGGGCATTGTGTTGTGGTCTCTGACTAAAAAAATATAATGTGTAATCAGGGTTCACCGATGTAGACGAGAAAAAAGACCTACTACATAGCTGAACGATGAACATCTGAAGCTACTCGCTACCGGAGGAATTTGGACGACCACACACAACACCTAAAATGTCAATCACGAGATCGCCACTTCACTAATAAAAAGAAAAACCCTTCATGGATGAAATCAGGTGATACAAAACCAATTATTAATTACACATAGAGTCAACACTCGATCATACCCAGTGACCAGTTATATATATCTATCAACTACAACATTTCAAGTTTTAAACATTCATTTCGATTCCCAATTGATGGGACAGTTTAGTGTGTGGACTGGGTGTTAAATTAATTGTAAATTTCTGTATATTTCTGGTAAAATTGTCACCTCAGAGACTGGCATGATTGCAAATGCAACATTCAACATAGATTTTCCACTTATTTCATTATTGGGGTTTCCTTACAGATTTTTAAGTCATTTATGCTATTAGTAATTTATCATGTTCAATTCAGTAGTATATATATATATATTTTCTTAATTTAAAATATCAGTTTAATTCTTTTGTATAAAAAAAAATTACTGGGGAGGTATGTGCATTTTCAGCAAGTTTCAACCAGAAGGAATGCAAGTCGAAACACCTTTCAACTTGTTTGTTGAGACAAGTTGAAAGCTGAATCATCAAGATAACATGTCCGTCTCTGGGCCAAGTGTATTTTTTTCATAGGGTTATAATATTATGCAATATTTCTAATTTTATTATTTGGCAATGTTTCGGTATATATAAATTCTGTAAATTAATTATGATAACTGGGGGGGCGTTCATTATTTTAAATATTTTTAATTTCTCACTGGAATTAGGCACTTAGCCACTTAGCCACTTAGGCACTTAGTTTTGAATTTTATTATGTCCTGGGGACTACTGTATGCTTAAACATTATCTTATACACCTGATGTGTAATCAACCCACACCATGAGGGTAATATAATAAAAGTAAATTTCTAATCCTAACTGGGATAATTATAAAGAAAAAGTAAGAATTTATATACACCAGCAGGGTAATATAAGAAGGGCGTGGCAAGAGACCTTTATGTATATCTTATTGTATACTATTGTATAATGTATTTGTGTCGTGGAACATGTTATGTATGTATATTTGTGTGTACATTTTGGGGGTTATAAGTGTTATGCATTTAGTGTATTTTTGGTGGGGACTTTGGATATAGGTTTTTATTTGTTCGATGTCTTTTTATAAAAGAAAGTTTATACATGGAGTCATGTAGGTATATCCTTTTCATTTTTTATAACAGGTATTCCATCTCAAATAATCATTGCTGATCATTTCTTTAAGGAAATAAATTATTTTATTTAACCTTATAACAAGTATATGAATTGTCACCCTTTAAAATTTATTTAATTTGTTTGAGTAATTATTATGGTAATTAATATTAGCAAGGAATCAATACCATTTATCTTCATTAAGTTATATGAAACATTCTAAAAGGAATACATAAAATAAATTTTATATTTTATTAATATTTTAATGGAAGCTTTATTTCAAGGTTAGTTATGGTTTTAAATTTCAATTCATTGGTAGAGTGACATAGCAAATTATTTTCTTGGTTTCAATAATTATTTTCAGGTGGCCTTGTTGAGAAAGTATACTTTCTTTAATTAATTATTTAAGGGGAATTATAGATTACTGTTGGGTTTATTTATTTTATTATCATTTGTTATTGAGATAGAATAATAAAAGGATTTGTTAATTGTTTAATTCTTTAGTTTTCATTGCAAGTCCCGTCTCACTGAATCCAGCGCATTTTGGCTTCTCTAGGCTTTAGCCTAGTTATAATTAACTTGTGGCCCCTCTTTACAAAAAAAAAAAAATTCTCAAAAATTTTTCTCAAAAAAATATAATCTTTTTTTTTAACTGCTTAAGTTAAAGTGGGGTTACAACGTTCTAACTTAGTGCCGACAGAAAAGCTGTGGCGACAAGAGAGTCCTGTAACATACTTTTCAGGCAAATTGCTAACCACTCATACTGAAGGTATATAACAACTTAAATAAAATTTAGGCATAAATCCGACATTCGTAACATAATTGAATTTAGACTTTGTATATAAATTATTATAAATCAGTTATGTTTTTTAATTGTTGTAATTGCAACATTTGTTATGTAGTCGGTGAAAATTCTTTCATTCTTGTTTTGTCCATTCAAGTTGTTCAACATCCACATTCCTACTTGCGCCATGCTGGATGAATATAACTGCTAAAATAAATATATTTCCTGCTAAAATTTAAAATTACCTGTCCTATGGGACTTGTAAGATGTTTTTCAAATTTCTAAAATAAACTTTCTACACTAGCAGTTGCGACAGGGATGGTCAGAAATAATATAAAACTGTAAAAACATCCATAAAAATGGGGGCAATTGAAAGAAACATAACAGCTGTTTGTCAAAATTGTGTTTCAATTGGCAACATTAAGTGTTAATGTAATTTATCTGAAGAACCAAACGACACATAAACCACATCAGATTAACGTTTATTATCGGTGGAAAAAAGTGAGAAAAGACAGCACTTCAGAGATTTGAATGTTTTCATTCCAGTTATTATTTGTTGTTTCATCATAATTTTTTCTAGGTATAAATAGTTCTACATAAATATAAGTGTTCTTTGATGTCACCCTGTCTGCTACAAATCCAAGATTTATTTATTTATCTGCCTCATATAAATTAACAGGCATTGCCGTCTGAAAGTTGTATGTAACATATAAATAAAAATTGTCTGTTCAATTTGACTGGTGATGGTGTTTAAGAGTCTCAGCACTTTCTCCTTTCTTTTTTATTTGTATTCTTCATCATTTAAACGCCTTTTAGCCACAAAAACCATAAACGAGAAAGAAAATGTATATCAAAAAATACATGATCCATACTTGCTATATAAAAATTATGAACAACAATCAACTCATCAGAATGTAATAAAAATTAAATATTAAATTATCATTCTACACGTTTAAATAAAGTTTTAAAATTGTTCAAACTGTTGTCAGTTACAATGTATCAGTACTGTTAACCGTAGCCGTTAAGTTATCAAGTATTTGTTGTTTGCGAGTGGTATCGGGAAGTTAAACTTTTGACAGAAAGTTAATGTTGATTTGTTTAAAAACTGTTATGTTTCACAAATTTTGAAGTATTTTTTATAATTATTTAGAAAAGTGGTGGTCGTATGCTAAGAAGTGGTAAACATTTAAAAACTCCTAACATTAGAATTTATTGCTATATAACCGATAGACAAAATACTTGAGCTAATTACACTACACGGGTATAATTGACTGCTTTTAACTGAGAAAATTAGAGCAATATAATGAACACTCTTGTGTATTATATTCTTAGGTATTATCAAGCAAATAACTCGCTTTAAATAGAATAACTCGTAATTCCTATTGGCTAAACCTGTATACTGCAAAGATTTTTACTTTTGTCATTTCTTATTTTGTTATAATTTTTTAATCATTACCATTTGAAATAAATTGTTTATCCATTAGAAAAAAATCGTTTCTGATAGCATAAAATATTTCTTTCTGTTTTAGTTTGTAATCACTTTAGTTTATATTTTTATTTTTACGAATCCGAAAATGTAGAAACATTACAGTAAGGAAAGAGATTTACAACACAATCTATGAAGTTTACAAGGTATTTTTGAATATTCTTATTAGTTTATTATTAAGTACGAGAAACAAATTATACTTCACTACTTAATTGTGATAAAAACAACCAGTATTTTCTTGCGTTTAATTAAATAACGAACAAGTGCACTTGAGTGGACAAGCTATTAAAATTAATAGAAATTTCCAGACAGTGTTAGAACGGTGGAAAGAACAAGGCTAACGTCTGCTCACCTCTTTCCGCTCAAATGCGTCTTCCTTTAGTTTCATTATTGATGCAGCTCAAACTTTACAAAATGCAAGTGGAGCGTTACGCGTTTAATTATGTTTCACTTGCAGCTAAAAGAAATATACTAGAGGGGAATATTTTCCGCCATAAAGTAATTAGCACTGTAATCATTATTGTAAAGTTTCAATCCATGTTACAACTACAGTGGCTTATTCTGATTCACATGAAAAAAAATATATAAATAAATAATAGATGTAGAAGATAAAAGTAAATATCTAAGAATATATAATGACATTTTTAAAGTAATAAACATGCTGGCTGACGACATTTACAATTTTTTAATATCTGAAAATTCATCTAAAAATTTGGTCACACACATTAGCCAAGGGAACATATACATACTGAGAAATTAAAGAAATTAATAGGAACATACTTTATGCCATTTCTGGATATAACCAAACACAAAATAAGTGTGTGTGTGTATGTTTGAGAGAGAGAGAGAGAGAGAGAGAGAGAGAGAGAGAGAGAGAGAATGACAGAAACAGTTTCTTGTGCAAGTACAGAATGATTTACGTAATTTTAACTCATATTTTACTATACTAACAGTATCACCTGAGTGTAGAAGCATCGATATTAGTATATTTAATTATACATTGGGTCAATGTATGTGCTTAAAATGAAATTAAATTAAAGCCGTATTTATATTTTCATAATAAGCGGATATAGTTATTTACATCATGGTGGAACAGTGATAGTGTACAATGACTTGAAATTTAAAAAAGAGCAAATAGATTATACAATTAAAGAAGAGAAGATGAGATTAAAAAACTGCAGTGCATATTAATAAGTAATGGCGGCGGCAAGAGTCACCTGCAGTGCATCCGTTTTCTTTAAGTAACTAATGTACATTTACAGAAATTTTTGATCTGATGATGAGCTGTGAAGCTTGAAAGCGATAATCGGAATAATTTTTCTATAGTGGTGTGTAACAGTGTTATTTCTGTTTGTGATTATAACTACTAATTACAACTTTATTAATTAAATAATGTACATTTATATTATTGGTGTACACTTTCACTTAACTCACAAAAAACTTCTTATTTTTATAACGTTATAACTTTATTGTTGTTCAAAATTTGTGTTATAACATTTTTACCTTAAAAATGTCTACTTGTTTTCAAAAATTTAATACCCAGACACATTCGAAGAAATATATTTTCTATTTATGAATTCAGTGAATTACCATTTTTAATAGAACTTGTTTATTTATACGTCTTATTGCAAATAATATTTTTATACATTTTTCATATGTCTTCAATTGTATCACCATTGTACTTAATGTACACATTTCTATTTCAAAACAATAATTGCAAAGTACAAATCTCGCATACTGTTTCTTTGATTCAGTGTAACGAATATCGCGTTTTCCTATTACTTTTTGGAGTAGGTGACTTTTTTAATAATATTGTTAGCAAAGATAGAGAATAATATCTGCATACGCCACGTTTTCCTTACAACACAACGGTATTTAAGTACTGATATGAAAAGTGTCCATTCTAATTATAAAGTAAGTTTTGAAGCATATTATTAATCGTTTGTTCATTACGAAAACGGCACATTTCACATGAAAATAAGACCGTGATACAAGAGACTAAGTAACGAAACGTTTGTCATTAATGCAAATGGTTTTCTTACTATTTCCAATCTTAAATTAAGAATATGTTCTATACAATAATAATTTAAAATTATGTTGACTACCTTTGTTTTCTGGTCGTGTTTAGAGATAAAGGACTCTTTGCGACTTTTTAAACAATTTGATAACACACAGAAAATATGAGGCTATAAGATTCATGTAACAAATTTCACAGTTTAATTTTTTGCGTTGATATTAGAACACGTTGATATCAGTTTATCTGATAAAAGTTGCAGTAACGTGGTTCAGAATTAATATGGGATAGAAATCCAGTTGGAAGAACCTGATTGTGTCATTACATTATTCGCAAGCTCTAAAAAATAAAAGCAGCATTCTTGGTTTGAATTGGATCCAAATGTTTTCTTTACTACTCTTCAATATTTCTTATATACAGGGAGCTAATTTTATTTTCTAGTTTTGCATCCGTTTGCTGCTTAATGAAGACAGTATGAAAAATATGTAACAGGTAAGCAATTACAGCATTCCAACGAAACGGTGTAAGACAACTAAAACTACAGTTGATATGTTCACGTAAAGTTTTTATAAGCAAGAAACATTGAAACCACATAATTTTATCTCTGTATATAAACTTTTAAAACAATATTAGGTATATAATTGTAGTGCTTTCAAAAGAGAATATTGCTTCTGACTATTATTTACATGCAGTGAAATTTATCAAGTATAGGGAAGGCTGAACTAGGTCAGTGGATATATCTATTTATTAGTGTGACGTTCCACTCTTTTCTAATGTTCCCAAACGTCGGACTTTTACAGCAGCTGAACTCGTAGTGTAATTTTCAAATTAGAGTTTTTTCGTGCTCCGATATTGTCAAATACGCATAACCAATATTCCTCTTTATACACTTCTCATTTAATTGTCTGCTCATTTATTATTTCTAAGAGAGGCTTGTTCTGACATGTGGATAGAAGAATCGATTAAAATTCTTAATAACTTTTTAAGGTTAGGCTCTAAAAAAAGTGATCAAATTTTATGTCTGTGTATGAACAACCACTAACGCTACTGCAGAATAGTTAGTGGTCTAAAAATGGGATATATTAGGAAGAAACATATTTATTATTTTAAGTTCATAACACTACACTTTTATAGACTAAATACTTCAGTTAAATTGTACTTAAGAAGGAATTATGTACAACATTAAAATTTTATTATTTTTTAATAGAGAGTTAAGTTTAATGCCTTATATTAAAAAGTTGCTTAACAGATGGATTTTGTAAAATTTTGCAGTTAGTAAAGTAAATTCAGTTTACAATTCCCACACTATAAACTATGCAATTATATTTCATTACGTATGTGCATTATGAGTGTTACTAATGTTTTAAGTTACCCGCTCTACAAATAAGTGAGGTAAATAAATGAAAAGTTGAAGCGAATATTCCAGACGCCTGGAGAATATTCGCGTTGGCTAATAATGAGATTGGATGGGCTTGAAGAGTAATAGATTCTGGTGGCGCAGTGGAAGCTAGAATGTGTCAGATTTGACTGAGTTGCGTCGTATATATCCATATTCGGTTATGCGTCGAGACAAAAAGCTCCATGTCGATCCGTACATAACAGGAATTTCTGAGTTTCTCTAACACAGAGATGCAAAAAATAATTGTATGTGTGTGTTAATCAAACATAAGAGTCAAAATCAAACTTCAAGATTATTGTTATAAAACTAGTTGGGATAAAATATAACGACTAAAATGAGACACTATAAATATCATAAACTGATGAATGACGGAATTATTAATATAATGAGAATACAATAAAAGTGTATAGTGGATGCTAATAATTTTCTCTTGACAATGTTACAACGGTTGCGCTTATCGGCGTGTTGAAACAGTGGAATAAACAACTGAACACAGGAAAATCGTTAATTACAATTGCAACGATAGTTTAGAAAAAATGGAAAGCTGTAACCACTCGTCTACAAGAATTTTACAAGTGTACTATTGTCCAAACAGATTGTTCATGTACACGCTAACGTAATAGACAACAAACATCACATAATTAACACTGTCGTACTAATCAATGTATGTCAGTAATTAGCGATCTCCGAGCACAGTAATTCATAGCAATTACTTTACGCTAATACACTTTAAAACACCAACTTTTACAACGCCCACTGAATCGACAGTCGAGCTGACTAACTCATTTATTAGTTCGCTTCATAGAACGCGACTGACCGTACCTGGTATTTACACTACTCCGTGGTTGGCATTATTCTACCACTTTCTAGTTGATGCATCGAGAAGAATCGCGTAGTCATGGGCGCCGACAAATTCTATACTACGTCGGTGGACGCTCTCGTAAACATCGTCGCCGTCCCACACTTTGAAGCAACAGTCACGCAGGTTGCGCACTTTATAGGCGTAGATAATACATGCTACGACAAAAACAAAAATAAAATAAAACACGTAGATTCCGCATATGTTTTAATGTGTTTAATAAAATGTGGTAGATACCATTGAATTTTAGAAAACTCTAGAACAAGTGTAAAAAAACAAAGTGTTCAAAAACAATTACAGAGAATTTTTAACCAAAGCACGATAAAGTCCTAATCTGACACTCTTCAATTTTGAATTTTATGAACACAAATTTAACATTTTTAGAAATACACATATGTTGAAATTAAGAAGAATTAAGTATATGACGCCGCCAACACCAACAAAACTATATGTATAAGTATACAGATGTATCGATTACAGTTTTTACAATAATACAAACCTGATAACTTGACCGAGGAATTAATTATAAAGGTTTACAATACCTAATAAATAAAGAGTTAGGAAATTAACAATAGCATATATATGGGTGACAAATCAAACATCACCTTTACTGACGGTAACATTTCCTGTTACAGTACTGATCTAAAATTTCAACTAAAATTCCAGAAAATGTATTGCAAGCAAAATAGTAGAAATAACGAGAAAGTGAAATGTTACTCATTAAGGAAGAAAACACTTAGAGTAAACTACAGAGAACAGTATACGATTTACACTAGGCAATAAGAGTCAATATCTAAGTTTTGAACAATTGCAAATCAAAATATGCCTTAGAGAAATTACCTATCCGTACCACTTATACTGGTGTGTGGTGTTTCACCACTTAATTATTTATTAATTTTCTTTATGGACAATGAGATTAAAAGTATAGCGAATTCAGTCACTAGGAGAAAGAAAAAATATTATTTTTCATCACGGTTGAGTCTGTTTATAAGACTAAAATGTGCTGACCGATAATCTTACTTACTTTTGGAATATTCATATTTATGTTTACTAAAATGTATGGAGTGTATGTAGGTTTTGGATTTTGGCGATCGGCTAAATGTGTTTTATGTGCAACGGTTTGTAAAGTTAATCGTAATAATTCCTCCCGCTAAAGCTGAGAGAAATGGAATAAGCCAACAGGTTTAGAATGTTTACACGTTATTAAAACTTGCAAATTGAGAGCTGAAGGCTAAACTTTACACACCTGTTTCCACTCCAATGCTTTTCCTCTTGGTTTCATTACTAAGTAAATTACGAGTTACATGTAGCGTAAACTACGACCTAATTTAGACTTGATCGAAACCCATAAATGTACACCTATTGTAACGGATTTGCTTTGTAAACTGAAACGTTACTTAGATGAATCGTCTAAGCAGAACTGAGTTGATGTACGTTTTATATATATATATATATTGCGACAGTACAAATAAGTGATGTACTGAGCATTGAATACAAAAATTTAAATATACCTAATAAACTGTAAATAATTAATAAAGTATTAGAAATAAGCATGTCAGGGATTGCAAGCTTGGCTCAGACAAAAATATGAACAGGTGTTTCGACCTGAATCGACGTGCACACGCACACAATTGTAACTGAAAATGTGTACACCAGTATTTTGCTAGTGTGTGTGAACGCAGGTCTATGCAGGCGAGTTTACCACCCCAAGATGAATAATTGCATAATTACTGTTTTTCCGTAATTATTCATAAACTATAATTAAGAAGTAAAATCCAACAACACAATACAATGTAAGAAAATTTACTGAATACTGTGTATCAAAACCATGTGAAAGTGCCACACCGTACGAGTGTAATAGTGAAATAACTGTGTACAAATCGAAAGGGTTAAGTTGCAATGTTTAAATTACAGTGAACATGTGTTGTAAAATTAGTTATAAGATAAGTATAAGAGTATACTTACAGGACTCTGCAATTCGCAGAAATATATGAAATAGCGAAATTGACAAGGAGTGGGGGAACTGAACCCAGAAAAAATTTCAGACATGTCGATTTCTTACCACTGCAGGTGTTGACCAAGACATGGGTATAAATAGGACACACGAGCTACAGTGGTTCTCTTTCTTAAATCATCCACGGTGCAGCGGGAGCTTCTGCCCGTCCGCACAGAATATTTAAATTTTTGTAAATAATTTCATCCTTCCAGTTATATACAGTTATGTAACTGGATCGTAAAACAAACAAAATTTAAGTAGTAACAAAATTACATAAGAAGATCCACATCAGAAGATCAACTGACGTCCGAAACAGCACGAGAAGTTCCAGAGAGCGATACGACGCTGGACAGACAGAGAGTCGACGCTGGACAAGAGGAGAAGAGAAAGGCGACGCTGGACAAGAGAGGATGTCGACGCTGGACAAGAGGAGAAGAGAGAGGCGACGCTGGACAAGAGGAGAAGAGCGAGTGATGCTGAAGTTCGAGACGAGGACGATTACAGATAGATCCAATGATTCAGTATGATTGACGACGATAAGGTGATAAACAACTTATTTATATCTTAATCGAACAATTAACGTAAAGACAATTAAGGACATTCTTGTTCTATTTAGAAGTAAGAGTCTATGTTTATTGTAAAATTTGAATTAAAACATAGATGTTATTGAAATAAGATTGACGTAAACAAGAGCTCAAATTAGTACTGAAATGAAAAGAATACAAAGCATTTAAGTAAAAATTAGCGTTAAATATAAATCAGTACTGAGAAACAAAAGATAAATTCAATAACTATTGATATTTTTGAGTTACATTGCAATATATAAGAAAATATTTAAATATTGATATTTTTAAACACTAATTGACTGAGTAGTCTGGAAATGAGATTTTTCGTTAATACAATAATTAGTAGAATAAAATATTTAGTCAGTAAGGATGTATATAGCATAAGCCTTACGGCATAATAACGAAATTATAACGAATGTTTTAAGTCGAAGTAAGTGCCATGTGCACAATTTTATTAATATCAAATAAATTTGAAATACCGTTACAAGTTACATAGAGTTCTTATTACAGATACACCTGAAACCCAAATTAAATGTTATATTGTTACATAATTTGTCGCTCTTGAACGTGAGGCCAGTCACGCCTATTTTTATGTATATCGTATCGTTGCATAAGAAATATCGCTTCCAACGTGGGGCATCACAGATTTATATTATATTTACCAATGCAGTTGTATCGCATAATAAATTTGGCGTCCATGATCGTGGGGCTATTCAAAAACAAATAGAAGTGTATTTGTGTTTGAAATTAATTTTAACTAAATTAATTCGTTGTAATATATATATATATATATATATATATATATATATATATAGGTAAATTTCGTTATTACCTGGTTGGACAACACTTCGAAATCCTTTCGGACAACCAGGCCTTATCGTTCATGTTGCGCTGCAAGTTAGCGAACGCTCGCATATCCCGTTGGATCATGGCCATCCAAGAGTACGACTTTACCATTAAGTACTGTAAGGCAAGCGAGAACCAAGCAGCTGACACGTTAAGCCGATACCCTCCAATGGTGGAAGAACGTCATGCGTCTAATAACCAGGAGGTTCAAATTCTAGCTGTCAAATATAAATTAGAAGACAGTCTCAAAAATAAGCTAAGAAATATTGGTATGGAACAGCAGCGTGACACAAAGTTGAAGCGGATATGTGACGCTATCCGGATACAAGAAAACCCTAAGTACAGAATATATAAAGACGTAATGTATAAAATTATCAATGGCGGATGGAAGATTATGGTACCGGACGCCATGGTGGAAGACCTCACCTGGATGTGTCATGAGAGTCTGGCTCATGCGGGGCCTTATAAATGTTACCTGGCAATGCGGGAGGATTTTGTGTGGCTAAATATGACCAGGAAAATAAAGGCCATACTCCGCTCTTGCCACATCTGCCAAACAGCGAAATATCCGAACCAACATACACAGGTTGAAATGGGTAACATTGTCGTCCGTAATAAAAATGACCTTGTATGCATTGATTTTTTGGGTCCACTTCCTCGGGCGGCACGTGGAATGAAGAACCTGGTGGTTGTTACCGATGCCTTTACCAAACATGTTAGCCTATATGCTATTGGTAGACCTACTACGTCGGCTGTCATAAACATTATGCTAAATAAATACATGCCGAAAAATGGTCCCGTAAGGAAGATACTCTCAGATCAAGGTAAGCAATTTACGAACACCAAGTGGCACTCCGAGCTTGAGAAACACGGGGTCCAGACGGTCTTGACTGCGATCCGGAGACCGCAAGGTAACTTGGCCGAGCGGGTCAACAAGGAGTTGGGACGGTTGTTCCGTACGTACTGTAATACTAACCAGAGTAAGTGGCCGGAATTCCTAGAATTTTTTGAGTATGCCATAAATGGAAATTATAATTCTACTACTGGGTATACGCCGAATGAACTCCAAACCGGAGAAATGCCAGGCCGGGCCTGGGGTAAACACATTGAAAGGATAGCGACGCATAATATGCCTATACCAGTTGAGGTAAAGAAAATCGAAGCTAGAAGACGCATTAAAAGGTGCGCCGAGGAGCGCACGGAAAAATTTAATGCGGAACATAAACTAGTCAAGTTCAAGACTGGAGAGAGTGTGCTTTTACGAGCATTAAATGTTGGAAGAAGGGAGGACAACACAGCTGCGAAGTTTTTTAGGCTGTATAATGGTCCGTATACCCTGTCGGAACAAGTTGGGAAAAATACTTTTATCTTAACCAACCCAAATACCAACAGTGCGATTGGTAAATTCCATGCGTCCTCATTGAGGAAGTATTATACAAAGGATCCGTAAACTTAGAAATAACTGTCAGGATATAGGGGTAAGAATGTGTAGTGATTTTAAATATGTCAAGTTCAGGTCTAAATGTTGTATGTAAGTTGGCTCTGTGAATGAACAATAATCTAGTTTTGATATGGAATGTTGTCTGTGTACGCTATGATCCTGCATTAGTTGTCGTTATCTGTGTGTCAAGAACATGTGTGTTTGTTGTGGTTCGAAGGTTACCACGTGTCTTTTGATTTGATGCGTCTGTCAAAGTGACAGTTGGAAATGTTAGTATTAATTGAGGATGTTTATTTGATTTTAGTTTGAGGGTATTATTATTATTTCAGGATTAGGTAGTTGTTTTGGTTATATAAAAAAAAAAAAATTTTATTTTTGTTAGTTAACTAAAGAAAAAAAAAATTTTTTTTTTATGCGGGAGGGAGTTAATCCTGCAACGAATCACAGGATCATGATAGGCGGGGCAAGTCATATATTACACAGACAATGGACATTCATATTATATTGGTAGATGGTTAAGTTTGGTTGTTATCAATTGTATTTAGTAAGGTTAAGGGTTTAGTTTAGAAAAACTGTGCATTATTATTTATGGTGATTCATGTACTGTGTTAGTGGAAATGTGCGCGCGTGCGTGAGTGGGTAACGTTTCCCGTGCGGTGCGTGAAGTATTATCGTTGTTTTGACATTAGCTGAACTGAGACGTGTGTATCACTACAATCCCTATACCTGTCGGACTATTGTTTACGTTCATGTATATTATTAATATGTAGGCAGCATGCATGAGATACGAGTAGTCTGATTACCGCTATGCATGCTGTTACAAGGTAAATGCACTCTAATGCATGAAAAGTGCATTGTCACTTTTACTAACCATGTGACTTCCATCCACCAATAGAATGCTGACTGATGGTTGGAAATTTTCTTATGCCTGTCGTTACACAGGCAGTTCTTCTACGCCATCTACCGCGAACGGGTCGTGCACTCCTTGTACAAGAATTCTACCGCTTGCAAGGTGTTGTAAAACTATTCGTCGCTAGTGAAACGGGAAGACTCAGAACTGTGTGTGTGGTACATTTGCACACACCAGTGTTTTAACGCATTGTGCGAAAAATTACAAGCAGTTCTTCACTGCTGCTACCACGAACGGTACATACAATTCCTTGTACAAGATTCTACCGCTTGCAAGGATCTGTTAAGACTTTTCGGGGATAGTAACGCGTGTGACGCATAACAATTGATTTTATATCTTTACACACGATATTAATATTGTAGTATTACGTGTGTAAGAAGTGAGTGTAACTGTACCACTGTGCGAGATTTTCCGCAGTGACAGTAGTATAAATTGTTACGCAATAGTTCCATCAAGACGTTTCCGTGCTAGTGCAAGATTTCCTCATAGGGTGGTCTGCTGATTGCGGTAGACCTTGGTATTCGCGAGAACACTTGAAGAAGCCGGAGAGGTATAAGTTCAATATACCGTTATTGATTAAACTCACTGTCACCTGAGATATTACTTGGTCTTAAACTCTATATAAGTTTTGCGAGTAATAACATCCGTAGTACCGTTGTGTGTGCGAAGTGTCGGATTCATCGTGGGAATTCCAGGACATCAGCCCAGCTGTTACAGGACATCAGCCCAGCTGTTGCAGGACATCAGCCCAGCTGTTACAGGACATCAGCCCAGCTGTTACAGGACATCAGCCCAGCTGTTATAGGACATCAGCCCAGCTGTTATAGGACCAGCCCAGCTGCTACAGGACATCAGCCAAGCTGTTACAGGACGCCAGCCCAGCTGTAAACGTTTCTGGGAAACGTCTGTCATTTATAAGCCACACCTGACGAACCAACTATACCGCAAAGACTTGCCCTTCCCTTCAACAACATCATCGGGGGAGTCTTCTTATGTAACGTATCACGTCTTGCGTATGAACATTATTTAACATTTTAAAAGAAAGACTCTATATCAAACATTACATTCTGTACATTACAAATATACCATATAAACTATAACTTGTGTTTGTACAATAAATAATCTTAAATCCTCCAATATAGACTTGTAATTTGAAATACACATACTATCATATCCTATGCGCCAATAGTTTAGTAATTTGTGTTGTCGCATAGAGATATTTTGGCCCTTAGCAACGTAGGGCTCGTAAATAGCGGTAATTTTACGCTATTATATATTTGTCTATGAATATAAAATTTGTTGGAAAAATCCGACGTATAAATATAATTAACGTAATAATTTTGTGTGTATTGTTCATGTGAAAAGCTGAGGATATAATTTTTCAATTGTGCATATTCTCTTGTATATCATATATGAACAGATTTTATCAGTATATTGGAGGTAGATTATTAGTTGTTGTATGTTAGATAAGGTATTTACATGTTGATATTTTGAACTGCTTTTTCTGTGTGCGTATAAACTGGTTACCATATGTTCTAATCTTGTTGTGATAATAATAACTTGCTTTGCGTATATATCAATAAATTTAAATTTACTAAATTTTAAATTAAAATTTATTCACTATGGCGGATACTGCAGAAATCAAGAATGCTTTAGCGACCTTATTAGAAGAAATGAAAGCAATTAAAGAAGAGCAGAAAGCCAGTAAAGAAGAAATTAAATCTGGTAAAATAGAAGCCGGGAAACAAAACAAATCATTCCATGAGGAAAACGAGAAATCATACGTGGCCATACAGGAGCAATCCAAACAAAGCAAACAAATGGTAGAAGCGGCAGAAAAGCATATTAGCGAGACCGTGGAAACTATGAAGGCCAATATAGAGGCAAATTTGGAAGTCAATAAGTCACGACTTAGTGAATATGAAGCGAAATTCTCTGGTACGGCAGAGCAAGTAGTGCAACACATATCTACGATAAATGAATTAATGGCCGAACGTGACCTGCGGATTCAAAAACTACAACAGCAAGTGTCACGATTGCAAAGTACCTCGTCACCTCTAAACTGTACCCCGTATGTATATAAGACTTTAAATGACGTCAGCTCACAGCAAAATTTTTATGGACGGGAGAATAAAAATTTTCAGTATCAAACTCAAACCAAGCACACACAGTCACCAAAACAATATAAAATACCTAATAGAATTACCAATCGGAAATGGTGTAAACATAATGGGATGAATGAAGTTTCAAAAGACCGGTGTAAATATAAAAAGCAGTTCAATAAATCAAATGTGAAAGATGTTAATTATAAGAAAAACTTTGTAGTGTCCGGCCTATATCCTGCCGTAATTAGAGATAGTTTAATTTGCAATAACCATAGTAAGGAAAATGAGAAAGGTATTAGCGTTGAAAATGACACTGACCTCATTGTCAACGCGAAAATTAACGGATGTGTCGGCGAAGTTTTATTTGACAGCGGCGCAGAAATTTCGTTAATGGATGAGCGATTCCTAGAGAGGCACAGGAAACATTTAAAAAAAATCCCGATTCTGCCAGCAGCCCACAAAATTATAAAATCAGCGACGGGTGAATTTCAGAGGGTTGACCGTCAAGCTATGATAACAGTATCCATTCAGGGAATGGAAATAGAGGTCACGGTGCTTATGGTCAAGAAACTCGTGTATAATGTTATTTTGGGAGTGGACACATTAAATAAACTGCACGCGACCATTGATTTTCCTAATAAAATACTACAATGTACAGTAAATAATAGTAAACACAATATCAGGTTAGGACGCAGGAGGGGTAAGACGGGGTCTGATTGTGAACCTATTACTATAACTCGCCCAGCGGTTCAACTTGCCGATAAGATAACACATAATCTGCGGACTCACAGCAGGCAGATAACGAGCAATGAGCAAGATAAGCTGCAAAGTATGCTTGATAAATTTGAATCTGTGTTTTCCAAAAATCCTACCGTCACGAATGTTTATGAACACAGTATTCAGGTCACGGATGAAAATAAATTTGTACGGAAGACGTACCCCATCCCCCTTCACTATCAACAACAGGTTGATGCCGAAGTTAAGAGTATGCTTCAGAATGGTGTGATTGAACGAACTGATAGCAATTTTTTAAATCCTATGGTTATTGTTAAAAAGAAAAATAACGACATTCGATTATGTCTCGACATGAGAAATCTAAATTCTATTACAAAAAAATGCTACGACTGTGCTCCGAATGCGGAGAACTTATTCATAAAGTGTCAAGGGGTTAAATACATGTCTCGCCTTGATCTCAAAAGTGGATTCTGGCAGATTCCCCTTGCCAAGGAGTCGAGAAGATACACAGCATTTCTATATCGAAATAAATGCTATCAGTTTAAAGTAGTTCCATTTGGTTTGGTTACCAGTTTAGCGGCCATGGTCAGATGTTTGGAGTTAGCTCTGGGACCCGAGGTGGAGGACTTCGTCAGCATATTTGTTGATGATATTTTGGTCATATCCAAATCATTTGAAGAACATCTTGAACATCTCAAGATTGTATTTCAGAAATTGCAAGCCGCTAACCTGACTCTCAATCTTGAAAAGTGTGAGTTCGGGAAATCGCAAATTAAATTTTTGGGTCATATTATCTCAGCAGAAGGTATAACAACGGACCCGGAAAAAATACATGCGATCATGGAGTTCCCGAAACCCACAAAACCCAGGGATAACAGAGCGTTCCTCGGATTGACTGGTTACTTCAGACGTTTTACTCCAGAATATTCTGGGACAATTGAGCCGTTGTTAGAACTACTTCGTAAGAGTAATAAATGGAGATGGGAGGAGCGTCATCAGCATGCTTTCGACGCGACTAAAAATTTGTATAGTAGAAACCTGCACGTGTTTCATCCTGAGAAAAGGGGCAAATATGTCCTGAATTGCGATGCCTCTGATTATGCCATTGGAGGGGTACTCTACCAACGGAATGAGAAGGGCGAAAACAAAATAATTGCGCACAGTAGTAGGTCACTAAAAGGGGCCGAACGTAACTATTTCACATCGGAGAAAGAAATATTGGCTATTGTGTACTGCATTAGTAAATTTCGTTATTACCTGGTTGGGCAACACTTCGAAATCCTTTCGGACAACCAGGCCTTATCGTTCATGTTGCGCTGCAAGTTAGCGAACGCTCGCATATCCCGTTGGATCATGGCCATCCAAGAGTACGACTTTACCATTAAGTACTGTAAGGCAAGCGAGAACCAAGCAGCTGACACGTTAAGCCGATACCCTCCAATGGTGGAAGAACGTCATGCGTCTAATAACCAGGAGGTTCAAATTCTAGCTGTCAAATATAAATTAGAAGACAGTCTCAAAAATAAGCTAAGAAATATTGGTATGGAACAGCAGCGTGACACAAAGTTGAAGCGGATATGTGACGCTATCCGGATACAAGAAAACCCTAAGTACAGAATATATAAAGACGTAATGTATAAAATTATCAATGGCGGATGGAAGATTATGGTACCGGACGCCATGGTGGAAGACCTCACCTGGATGTGTCATGAGAGTCTGGCTCATGCGGGGCCTTATAAATGTTACCTGGCAATGCGGGAGGATTTTGTGTGGCTAAATATGACCAGGAAAATAAAGGCCATACTCCGCTCTTGCCACATCTGCCAAACAGCGAAATATCCGAACCAACATACACAGGTTGAAATGGGTAACATTGTCGTCCGTAATAAAAATGACCTTGTATGCATTGATTTTTTGGGTCCACTTCCTCGGGCGGCACGTGGAATGAAGAACCTGGTGGTTGTTACCGATGCCTTTACCAAACATGTTAGCCTATATGCTATTGGTAGACCTACTACGTCGGCTGTCATAAACATTATGCTAAATAAATACATGCCGAAAAATGGTCCCGTAAGGAAGATACTCTCAGATCAAGGTAAGCAATTTACGAACACCAAGTGGCACTCCGAGCTTGAGAAACACGGGGTCCAGACGGTCTTGACTGCGATCCGGAGACCGCAAGGTAACTTGGCCGAGCGGGTCAACAAGGAGTTGGGACGGTTGTTCCGTACGTACTGTAATACTAACCAGAGTAAGTGGCCGGAATTCCTAGAATTTTTTGAGTATGCCATAAATGGAAATTATAATTCTACTACTGGGTATACGCCGAATGAACTCCAAACCGGAGAAATGCCAGGCCGGGTCTGGGGTAAACACATTGAAAGGATAGCGACGCATAATATGCCTATACCAGTTGAGGTAAAGAAAATCGAAGCTAGAAGACGCATTAAAAGGTGCGCCGAGGAGCGCACGGAAAAATTTAATGCGGAACATAAACTAGTCAAGTTCAAGACTGGAGAGAGTGTGCTTTTACGAGCATTAAATGTTGGAAGAAGGGAGGACAACACAGCTGCGAAGTTTTTTAGGCTGTATAATGGTCCGTATACCCTGTCGGAACAAGTTGGGAAAAATACTTTTATCTTAACCAACCCAAATACCAACCGTGCGATTGGTAAATTCCATGCGTCCTCATTGAGGAAGTATTATACAAAGGATCCGTAAACTTAGAAATAACTGTCAGGATATAGGGGTAAGAATGTGTAGTGATTTTAAATATGTCAAGTTCAGGTCTAAATGTTGTATGTAAGTTGGCTCTGTGAATGAACAATAATCTAGTTTTGATAAGGAATGTTGTCTGTGTACGCTATGATCCTGCATTAGTTGTCGTTATCTGTGTGTCAAGAACATGTGTGTTTGTTGTGGTTCGAAGGTTACCACGTGTCTTTTGATTTGATGCGTCTGTCAAAGTGACAGTTGGAAATGTTAGTATTAATTGAGGATGTTTATTTGATTTTAGTTTGAGGGTATTATTATTATTTCAGGATTAGGTAGTTGTTTTGGTTATATAAAAAAAAAAAATTTTTATTTTTGTTAGTTAACTAAAGAAAAAAAAAATTTTTTTTTTATGCGGGAGGGAGTTAATCCTGCAACGAATCACAGGATCATGATAGGCGGGGCAAGTCATATATTACACAGACAATGGACATTCATATTATATTGGTAGATGGTTAAGTTTGGTTGTTATCAATTGTATTTAGTAAGGTTAAGGGTTTAGTTTAGAAAAACTGTGCATTATTATTTATGGTGATTCATGTACTGTGTTAGTGGAAATGTGCGCGCGTGCGTGAGTGGGTAACCTTTCCCGTGCGGTGCGTGAAGTATTATCGTTGTTTTGACATTAGCTGAACTGAGACGTGTGTATCACTACAATCCCTATACCTGTCGGACTATTGTTTACGTTCATGTATATTATTAATATGTAGGCAGCATGCATGAGATACGAGTAGTCTGATTACCGCTATGCATGCTGTTACAAGGTAAATGCACTCTAATGCATGAAAAGTGCATTGTCACTTTTACTAACCATGTGACTTCCATCCACCAATAGAATGCTGACTGGTGGTTGGAAATTTTCTTATGCCTGTCGTTACACAGGCAGTTCTTCTACGCCATCTACCGCGAACGGGTCGTGCACTCCTTGTACAAGAATTCTACCGCTTGCAAGGTGTTGTAAAACTATTCGTCGCTAGTGAAACGGGAAGACTCAGAACTGTGTGTGTGGTACATTTGCACACACCAGTGTTTTAACGCATTGTGCGAAAAATTACAAGCAGTTCTTCACTGCTGCTACCACGAACGGTACATACAATTCCTTGTACAAGATTCTACCGCTTGCAAGGATCTGTTAAGACTTTTCGGGGATAGTAACGCGTGTGACGCATAACAATTGATTTTATATCTTTACACACGATATTAATATTGTAGTATTACGTGTGTAAGAAGTGAGTGTAACTGTACCACTGTGCGAGATTTTCCGCAGTGACAGTAGTATAAATTGTTACGCAATAGTTCCATCAAGACGTTTCCGTGCTAGTGCAAGATTTCCTCATAGGGTGGTCTGCTGATTGCGGTAGACCTTGGTATTCGCGAGAACACTTGAAGAAGCCGGAGAGGTATAAGTTCAATATACCGTTATTGATTAAACTCACTGTCACCTGAGATATTACTTGGTCTTAAACTCTATATAAGTTTTGCGAGTAATAACATCCGTAGTACCGTTGTGTGTGCGAAGTGTCGGATTCATCGTGGGAATTCCAGGACATCAGCCCAGCTGTTACAGGACATCAGCCCAGCTGTTGCAGGACATCAGCCCAGCTGTTACAGGACATCAGCCCAGCTGTTACAGGACATCAGCCCAGCTGTTACAGGACATCAGCCCAGCTGTTATAGGACATCAGCCCAGCTGTTATAGGACCAGCCCAGCTGCTACAGGACATCAGCCAAGCTGTTACAGGACGCCAGCCCAGCTGTAAACGTTTCTGGGAAACGTCTGTCATTTATAAGCCACACCTGACGAACCAACTATACCGCAAAGACTTGCCCTTCCCTTCAACAACATCATCGGGGGAGTCTTCTTATGTAACGTATCACGTCTTGCGTATGAACATTATTTAACATTTTAAAAGAAAGACTCTATATCAAACATTACATTCTGTACATTACAAATATACCATATAAACTATAACTTGTGTTTGTACAATAAATAATCTTAAATCCTCCAATATAGACTTGTAATTTGAAATACACATACTATCATATCCTATGCGCCAATAGTTTAGTAATTTGTGTTGTCGCAATATATATATATATATATATATATATATATATATAAATTTACAACCAAATTTCTTTATTTCTTACTCGCAACGTAGATATCAAGCAGTCTGCCCGTATTCAGCCATGTTGTTTTCTTAAGTCTTATAGGTAAGTATATCCTGGTTTGTTGTTGTTATTGGATTCAGTTGTTTTGGTATTTTTGTGAACAAGTGTAGTGTATAATATTTACATTCATATTTTCTCAATTTTTTTTATATAATTTTTATATTATTATTAATAATAATAAATCTTTTCGTTCAAGAATATATTTTTTATTACTTTGTTTAATATAACACTCTTTTGTTAATATTAACTATCATCGTCAGATATACAAATTAATAAATTAAATCAATTAATAAAGTACAATTGATTTTAAAAATGTATTAAATTAATTAATTTGTATATCTGATGATGATTAGTTAATACTATCGAAACAGTGTTATATTAAAAAAAATCCGTATGGTGAGCCATATATGACTTCCATGTTCTGCGATTTATATTGTAATAAACAAAATAATTTACAAAATATGTGATTAACGTCAATTTGTAATATAAACAAATTCTGTATGATTATTATTAATTGTTTAATACAATTTTAATGTATATATATTTTTTTATTTAATTTAATCTAATTATTTGTGTTTTTATTATTTTATTATTATTATTCAATTAATTAAAAATAATAAATAGTAATTCTGTATGAATTGGTAAAGAAAGATTTGTTTCACAGCGTTAACTATATTATGTCGTAGACAAATCGATTGATGGTAGCTGTCAATTCAACGTCTTTATTTCTTCTTCTGATCGTCTTTTTCCTTTTTTTAAGTCCTGCTTTTTAATTAAAAATTGACGTATTTTAACTTAGCTACCTAAATATTCAATAAAACGCCAAGTTAAAACAAATAATGATATTTATAGTGCGATTATTCGACTTGCGTCGACTATTGCTCTCGGAGTCGAGACTGGATCTCAGATCGATTAACACATTTGGGTTAAGTTATATTAATTTAAATTATTATTTAACATGGATTCTTTTAACTGTTGAAATAGTCAAGAAAGGCAAGTTAGAGAATTCAATACTTACAATTAGAAAAAAACGTATTCATTAACATATAATTATTAAAAATATAGTAGATATTAGAAAAAAGAAATTCAAACCACAAGCTGACGGGTCTGACGTCACGCTGTCTCCGTCTTGGTCGGTCGCTCCTAGTTGAATTTAAAAGATGGCCGCCTTCATGCGTTGTACAACGCGGATAATCTGTCTCTGGAATTTTCCTTCAATAAAATGCAGTAGTTGATAAATTCCTCTTCTGTGATGTAGTTATTGGAAGACCTTCAAGTTATTGTGTTTAGTTTTCGTCCTCCACTGGATTTCGTTCGGTAATACGTGTGTACTGTTGAATGGTTTCTTCAATCAGTTCGCTGTTCATATTGTCACCGGACAAAAGGCTTGCCGCATGACAAATGGCGCCAATCGTACACTCTAGTTATCTTGGTGGCCCTAAAAAGGACCGAGTGGCGAGAACTGTGATGTTGGTCGTGCCGCGCTGAGGTGTTCGGCGGCTGCCTCCGCTGATCGTGGCGTACTGCAGTCCTCCTCTTCTTTCGGCACCGGTTGTAGAGTCGGATGCCGGCCCAGCGAAATCCATCGCTGGCGCGGAACGGGAGTGCGAAGACGCAAGAACGGCGGTGGTTCTATTCTTCGGCTGTTCCTTCCGGCTGACTCCGCCCCGATGTCGTCCGAGAGAGGAGAGGAGATGAAGTGCGTTCGATGGCGTGGCGATGAAGTGTGCGCAAAATTTTCTGCCGGCCCGGGTTTTATGCACTAACCGGGGTCGCTGGTTGGCTCGCTGTGTCCACCGCTGGTACTGGAGAGGAGATGTTCGCATACCGCTGCCGTCACAACTCCACCGGGTCTTGAATGCTCTCCGGTAGCCAGCCTACTGCTCTTCTCCAGATGTTGTGGAGGTGTCTGTTGGGCGCCATGTTGATTGGTGTGCCGGCTGGTAGCTCGCTGGCGTGGCTGGATCTTGCATCCGCAAGATGATCGTCGCCCCACGTTGGGCGCCACTTGTCACCGGACAAAAGGCTTGCCGCATGACAAATGGCGCCAATCGTACACTCTAGTTATCTTGGTGGCCCTAAAAAGGACCGAGTGGCGAGAACTGTGATGTTGGTCGTGCCGCGCTGAGGTGTTCGGCGGCTGCCTCCGCTGATCGTGGCGTACTGCAGTCCTCCTCTTCTTTCGGCACCGGTTGTAGAGTCGGATGCCGGCCCAGCGAAATCCATCGCTGGCGCGGAACGGGAGTGCGAAGACGCAAGAACGGCGGTGGTTCTATTCTTCGGCTGTTCCTTCCGGCTGACTCCGCCCCGATGTCGTCCGAGAGAGGAGAGGAGATGAAGTGCGTTCGATGGCGTGGCGATGAAGTGTGCGCAAAATTTTCTGCCGGCCCGGGTTTTATGCACTAACCGGGGTCGCTGGTTGGCTCGCTGTGTCCACCGCTGGTACTGGAGAGGAGATGTTCGCATACCGCTGCCGTCACAATATATTAGGTTAGATTTATAATTCCGTCGTGGCCATTAGTTCTGGTAGTTAGTTTAGTATTTATTAAATATGTATTATTATTCCAATGATTATTTAAATTGGATTCATTGATTTACTGTATATACTTCATTCCCTCATATTTCCATAGTACATCTTGGGTTTAGTTAGTTAAAATTTAATTCAGATTTCTTCTCAATACTCTGACACGTCCGTTCTGCTTGGAGTTTAACAATAAAATAATTTTATTTGTTTCTTCATATAGAAAATCCTGTATGATTTTGGCCTCATCTTTCATTGTTCACAATCAGCTGTTTGCCTTATTCCCGATTCGATTTTATGGAAATAAAAGACATTTTTTATATTTTACTGGCTATAATTTAGTTAATTAGTATTTTTATGAAATTTTAATTACACAACTATATTCCTGCTTTGATTTCATACAAATTAATATTAAACATGACCTATTTTGGTTTGAATTAAACTCAAAAATTACATTCCTTGAAATTTACTTCTAGGGCTTATCATGATTCACATAATTACCCATTAAATGGTTTACACTATGTTTCATGTTACCATTGTCCTCAAATAAGATTACTAATTAAATCATTATAATTTGCCTTTACTACTTTGTCATTATACTAAACATTTACTGATTTATTTACATTTTACTTATACTTGGTTTATTGCTTAGGCATTATCTTGTACAATCACTATTTAAGTCAATTTTATCCTCTGACTTTTTTAATTACTACTATAGGTTGTTTTGATAATCATAATAAAGTATTTGTATGCTAAAAGAAATATTTTATATTAATTTGGTCCATGTTTTCACTGATTGATCTCCTCTGATTTGATTACAGGGTCAAAGTTGAAATTGGCTTGATTATCAGTTTTCATTTTTCATATCAATATTATAATTATTTCACATTAATATTATTCTTTTCTGAGATACTATTTATATGACATTTGAATTAATATATTGCCTTTCCTTCCTTAACAAAATTCTGACATAAAGTAACATTCTTTAAATACAACAAACACTTATTCTCTAACATTTAGTATATCCTAATATTAACATTGTAGGTAGTGAATACCAATATAATAATTAAACATAATAATTAAACAAATAAAGAAATTACGGTCTTAGCCTAATTACAGTCTTTTGCTGTCCTTTCAAAACTGGTTTGAGGCGTTCCCCTTAATTACACACTATTCTATTTATACCTAGATTTACATTGAATCATTCTACTGGTATTGTATTCTCTGACTTTTTTATATGGTTTTCTAATTGTTTGTATAACAAGTATAGTTTATGTTCATTTATTTATTTTGTTTGACTCTGATAGAGTGTTCTGTCTTTAAAATAGGTTTTGGCCCCTTTGAGATTTTTTTAATTTTTCATGGATGTATTTCCTTACTGCTCCTTATCCTACTGGGTATACTGGTGATGTTACTGGGATAATAATCATCCTACATGGTTTAACACATTTTGTTCTGAATTGAATGTGTTTAATTTCTTTGGATCGAGAGTTTTTTATCGTTCTGTTAAGGCATTTTATTTATTATGGTGAATATTTCTTGTATGTTACTTTTAATTAGGTTTATTTTACTCATTCCGGATTGCTTCTTACTTTCATTTTCTATGTGGTATTAAATTGTAAATAAGGCAAAATTTCCGTTATGCTACAATGTTTAAAATCATTTACTTGAATTTGGTTCGATAATTTCTAAAAAAATATCCCCTCACCTTGTAAATCGAGTTTTATATTTGACAAATTAAAATGAAACATTTCCATAGAAACTACATTTTTGTTGCCGATAACATAGTACACTATAAAAAATCGGTATGGAGAACCATACAAGACTTCCATGTTCTAAGATGTATATTTAAAATCATTTACTTGAATTCGGTTCGATAATTTCTAAACAAAATATTCCCTACCCTCAAACTATTTTTACTATTTATGGATAGTTTTGTTATTATGGACTAGTCGTTTAATAAAATTTTATTTTTGATTCAGTTTATCTATAACAATTAGGTACTTTATTCTTATAACAAAACTGAACTACGCAGGTAGTTCACAAACACTTAAGAACATTCGAATTTGGGTGACAATTCCTTTTAATCTGACACCCAGTTAGATTTTTACTTAAAAAAAATATATGATCTCTTTACTGGTTCTTAGAGTCCAAATATTTTGAAATTTTAAAACTTAACATTACATTCAGATTTTAGTCAAAATTGCTTTAACTAAATATGCCACATGAATTTTTTTGATTTTTTCAAAACTTTCGCCAGCATTTTAGGGTCTGACGTTCAAATACTTTGAACATATCAAAACCGAATACTAATTTCAGATTGTAACTTTGTTTAAATTCGCTTTAATTTGATACCTCACACGGCATTTTATTTTACGATTATTTTCACAATTTTGACTCATTGTATTGTGTTTTGGAGGATCAATCTCAAAAACATGGTTCTGTAGGGTAAAGTGTGGAAATATGTGCCAAGTTTTCCAAAAATCGGTTGGTGCGTTCAAAAGTTTTAAAATTTTGAAAACATACGCCAATTAGTTAGACAGACAGATAAATACGAAACGGTCAAGTTAAGCCCTCCCTGCCTCGTTCAAAAAAATTATAATTTTATTGCTTGGCAACAAATTATTTTATTTTTAACAATTACCATTGTTTGAAAATTTTGAATAATTTTTTAAGTGCTTTACTCTTGTTAAAACATAAAACGTTGAAGGTAAACTACCACTTTCTCTTAACCGATCTTCACCAAAATCAATAAGCATTGAGTCCTCTACAATTCAGGGACGTGTGCAAAACATTATTTGATTCTGTTTGAATTTGGGGCTATCGTTTGCCATAGAATAAATTCTACACACAGACACACACACAGACACTTTTCGAAAAATGACTTTTCTTCATGTCTTGAGGGTAGTACAATCAGAATCAGCCCTTATATCGAACACGATTATTTTCGCCATCACCATACTTTCATTTCCTTATGGTACATGAAAGTAATGATAAAAAAGGTATTCTTGTACAAAAAGTTTTATTATTATATATAATATTTGTGGGTTTTCACATATATTAATTAAAGTGCCTTTGATTTGATTTTTTTCATATAGATTTGAACTTTGGTATTGCAAATCGTAGTAACCCGCCCGTTTTACAATCCAAACGTATTCTTAATAAACGAAAATATACTTACGCCCATGAGATAGGCAAGATGTATAGTGACCGTGACATTTGGTCTGCGGAGGTGTAAGGTCGCCAAGGTTGGCAAGGTCGGTTTCAAGGTAATATGCACTTATTTTCGGCACATGGCGAATTAATTATTGTGTAATACTTAGTGCGACACTGTTAACGAGGTGTCATTTATTTTATTTTTCATTACTTTTTTCGAACAATCATAAGTCGGAAGAATTGTTGCTTATCCATCTTTTTTTATGGTTAAAGTTGAAATTACCGATTTATTCTGGTGTAAATTATTCTGTTGTTTCTACTGTATACATACGGCGATCGTCGTATACCGAACGGCGCAAATATATACTTCGAAAATTTCAATACAATTAAAATTAAAGCACAGCCATGTCAGTACGTAAGTCATGGAATTTTAATGTGCAAGTAAGTTATGTATAGGCCCACCTTTGTATTTAATTTCTATTTTTGAGTAAGGAATTCTAATTTTGTAATCCAAAGTTTGACAATCCTGTACTTTATAATAGCGCTATAGTGCAACCAATTCTAGTCCCAGTTAGCTTCAGTTATAAAAGTCCTACTGTTCTATCAAACAAACAAAATTAACATATTTTTCATCATCAATCCTGTTCCACTAGCCTCAGTTTCAACCAACGTAACCGAAGATGTTAATGCTTCCTCGCTCTTAACTTTAATTACTAAATTTAGTGCACACTACACTCTACTGTAAGTACGAAAAAGGCAATTTTGACAAGTAAAAACATAATCTACTCAAGGTGTGGACAATTAAATTACCTGATTGAATATATAAGTTCACTCTTACAGCATAAGCTGCACATACCATTTCAGATGCACCTGTTATTTGAAACAGTCTGTATAAGATGTGTTTGAAAATTTTCTTTCTGCAAACTGCTAACCTGTTATCGGTACCTACTATTAACACCTGCGTACAGTTTTGCTGCTGCTGTAGTTTATGTTTGTCTGTATTCTATAATGTTAACAATATTTTGTATACTAATTAGTAATACTCGCATAGTAAGTTCATGAAAACTTTTGAAGTTAGCTATATAAAAAACTTCTTGAATAATTTTTCTTATTTAATCACAAACGTTGATTTTTAATAAAGAGAACTCTATTTCAACATTGTTTACAGTATATTAATGTTTTCTGTAAATGTTTCACTTATTAAAATTGACGCTAATAATACTGAATTCTTTGTAACATGAAAACGCACATTGTGAACTATCAATTTCATTGCCTTGTCAGAAACGTTTTATCTCATTGCTAAGAATAATTTCTTATGGAAATTAAAAACGAAAATTACGAAACTAATATAAATTTTATTTTTCAATCTCTTCTTGTAGGCGAGCCGGCACAGTGGTAGCGTCTCTGACTCAGAATCAGAGCGCTACTGTGCTGCCGATGTGGTGAGACCGAATCAAGGTCACGGCTCGATTTGCTCGTCTACCCGCACGTTCGCTGACAAATAATACGTACGTCTTCTCTGGCATACCCTGGCCAGATAAGTAACAAGGGCACACAATATACTACACACATAAACAACACTCTTCGCCCCACCGCACGGCTTGCTCCCGGGCGTGGGTTAAAGGTTGGCTAATAAATAAAAGCAATGTTCTTTAAGGAGCTACGGGACAAACGATATTGACAACACAACTTTTCAGCTAAATAAGATTTTGTTATTTACTGGTTAATATATACCCTACCTCCCTGTGGAAACATCATGGATAGCTCGTCCAGCCACTGACAGTGCGCACGTCTTATTTACAACTGCGTTTAAGGAGCTGTCGCATTTTCTCAACTGTGTTTACATCATGCAAACGCTGTCTTTTCACTACCACTTTCAGCTGAGATAACAGAGTTAAGTCGGCAGGAGACAAAGATGTGAGTAAGAGGTGCCTCACTGTGGTGGGACGGAAGAAATTTTGACACAATAAACGACGGATGCCCTGCAGTGTTATCGTGCTGGATCGTTTTGTTGAGTAGTATATATTTTTAATCACTGATACCGATCTTTTCTGATAGCGACTTGACGTTCAGCTGGTGGTTCAATAAGTAACAATAATCAAACAATTTGTTAATTGTTTTAAACAAATACATACGCTTGATTCCTGGTCAAGTCAATTATTACTTGCTGAATAACAGAAATATCCTGCAAGGACTGAACGGCGTTTGTTTCAACTACATAAATAAATACAGCTCACCATTAACCTCCACACGCTTTTAGCAGCATTTTTAGAAGTAGAGCTTTTAAAACAGTAGTGCTCGTGTATATACAAAAAAGTGGGAAACTATCACATTTTGTTCAAAACAACAACCATTTACACATTCAAAGCAAAAACTGCAACCGCTTTAAAATATCGACGGAGAACCGTAATTGGTTTTACGTGCTTTGTGGTTGTGACCTTCAGTTACAACACTTTCGTTAAAATTCGAAAAGCGCCGTAATATCTTTCTAAGCCGTTTAGCAATATCAAAACAAGAATCCTAATAACAAAAGTATTACGGTTTTCTATATGATACACAATCTACAGATGATGGGTCGCCATATAACTGAAACTTTGATGTTTATTTTCATCCTGTGATCTGCCATTTGTCAGTAAAGTATACAATATTTAACCAGCAAATAACGTTCGTAGATATTAGACGCTAATTGATTTAAAATAAAACAATTACATTAAAAATGATTATTCATTTTCACTTTTGCGACAGTGATAATTTAAAACACATGAGTAGGCAACAAGTTGTTTAACAGAAATCCACTTTCTTAAAACTTATCATGATGAAAGGTTTTACAAAATTCAGTATTTAACTACAGACAGTTAAATGCGTCAGAAAAGTTCGTATCAATTATTTGATAAAAATTATTGTCCCACTCAAGACATAAATAGAGACACAAGTAATACAGATATAATTAATGCACATATAGAATTTTTAATATTAATATTTATGGATTGTATGTCAAAATGTAAGTAATACAGTTGGCAAAAATATGTGTACAATAATAATTATTATTCTTTATCTACCGTTGCCTATAAAGTGACAATAAATGCTGTAAAAACCGTACAGAAATCTTTTGAAGTAGTATTTATGTAAAACACGAATTTTACAAAACTTGGCAAGATGTTCCCAGTCACTAATAAATTAAGTATAATTTTTATTATCAATAAACTGAAAGTTTACTCTCTATACGTGTATGGATGTGTTACACGAATCTTCTTACTGAGAAACTATATGAAATCATCAGTACAAAAATTGTATATACCCAGTTTTGTTTCTCATACTTACGCACATAACAAAATCAATTAATGTTCACTAACATTAAGCTTCTCTGTTTAGTTGTCTTGGAGATATTTCTTACCATTGCTGAGTATTTTATTACGTCTGTCCTGTAACAGTCAACTATTCTTTATCTCCGTAATTACTTCGCAGCTTTTCTCTGTTCGTTATAAGCCGAGACAAACTTGTGAATAACCTGTGTTGTTTTTTCAGTTAATCTACACGCTTGTATTCTGTTACTCTATTTATTTTACATTACATTGTAATACAGTTTATATGCTTCTCTCAGCCAAAGTGATTTGTATACGGTATTGTTTCCTTTTCTTGTATTCTTGCTACCTAAGAAAATTCTTTTGTTTCTTATTTTCGTGTGTTATAATTTCTCAGTTAATTTTTAAGTTTCCTCTTTCCCATTACATAATTTTGAAATCAAATTTGAACCTTAAAATTCATAAAAATATTTACGTGACTCAGTTTTTGTAGGAAATAATTACAACAAAAGCAGTAGGTTAAACAAGAGTTCACCTCTTTCTGGTATAGGTGACTGATTATATCTTTTGAAACAACATACTATGTCAATTTTAGAAGACTGTTTACCTTGTTTTAAGAAATATTGTCTCTTTTAATTCTTGATTAAATGATATTTACATAAGTAAAACTATGTCATTATTCATTTCAATCTATGTACTAAATACAGTACATTTGATAATTTTCTTTCTTTTCATAAACAACTTATATTTTACTAAATATTAATTGTTTTTAGGTCACTTATTTTGAAGTAACTATATTTCAATCATTTAAAACGTCAGTGTAATTTTCGTCACGTTCAAACTTTATTTATTGGATACCTTTATTTATCAGTAAGATTCTAAACCCACTAGCTGTCTTGCTGATATCAAATTCATTGAAATTATTCTTATCTATTCTTTACTGCTAAACTGGTATCTACATTAATAATTCGGTAATTTTAAACCCACAGGGCGACTATTAGATAATAGTTGTACGCGTAAAAGTAGCAAAATTGTTATACAAGTTTAGAATATAAACGTAATTAATAAAGATAAATCTATTATACTTATAGTAACATTTATTAATGATTTATTTGTTATTTGGTATATATTTTTGCATATTTAATATATCTAATAGTTGTCCATTGTTAGTATTTACTTAAAAAAATAATTGACTTTTGTCTTGAAGTAAAAATTTAGAAAGTTGGTTCTGTAATAATATATTCACGGTGTAACTGAGACAGCCAAATTTTAATTAACTAATTACACAATTTATCATACGATTTTTGTAGCTGTCACATAAGTTAACCAAGTTCCGAGGTACTTCTCAGTGTATTTTACTCAAGTGTGGGTATCACACACACACACACACACACACACACACACACTAGCACTAATAAGATTTCAACAAGGTCGAATAAGCTTTAGTAGTTGAACATATCACAAATTTGGTAAAATTTTACATCAGTATTTAATACCTAAGCCGACGATGAAGTTTAGCTTTTGAGAGTTTTAATTAATTATACGCCAACAAGCTGCTCCTCAAACCAGTAAAAGTACAAAGTAAATTTTGCCCCGAAGTGTTTACTTTAAAACTCGAAGAACTCGTCACGATACAAAGTAAGTCAACAGAATAGTTAGCCATTATATTTGTTAAATATTCTTCTTACTAACTTTTACATATTACATAAATAGTTTTGTATCTTAAATTAAACACCCCGATCACTATAAAATCGCATTTTGTTAAATTAAAATATTTAGTATTAGGGAACGTGTATTTGGTGAACTTAATAAATGTGTTAGTATAGGTGTATTACAGTCGATATATATATATTTATACCATGTATTATAATGTATGTAATTATGATATTATTTATGTAACTAAGTTGAGTAAAATAAAAAGTTTTCCCTCACTTAGATATATAACATGCATTCAACGAGAACTAGCTCAGGAAGAAAATAATTATAAAACTGACATAACGCTTGTAGTTAGTATTTCTTGCTGTTTTGTAATACAAGAATAAAGAAATTGAAATATGCAGAAGTTGTATACATAAAAAACAATCACGAGTTGTGTGGCAACGTTAGTAGAAATTACGGTCTTTTTTTTAATGTTTTGGTACTCGCCAACAAAGGCAATTAATCCAAAGTTGTCTACCAGGAGCGTTGCCCGACTGGATTCTTGTTCTCACCTACATTCTGGACCACTCAATGAAAGTGGAAATTAGTACACACTAAGACGCAAAACGACTTTTTCAGAGCTCGTACAGTAATCTTTCTGCTTTCAGGATAGAGGACAAAGTTTTGACTATCGGTAATTGTTTGTTACCGATTTCTTCCGTCTCGATTTAATTTCGTGGCATTACTAAAATAATTATGTACGCTTAAATTAAATTTATAGGTCTATGCGGACTCAGAAGTTTACGTTTAAGTTAAAGAAATTAGCAAATTACTACTAATGAATTAATTTTGTTTGAATTATTGAATTAGTATCATATGGTGAATTAATTACAGTATTTGTTGAATAATACAACAGCATTTTACATAGTAAAATTATAATTTGCAAAGAAATTATGAAACTGCCCTTAACCGCAACTAAAAATGACGCGATTTGATTACTGAAGTACATAAGTGAGAGATCATACTATTGCCCCTCACGGGGGGTGGTTCGTTTTCTAGTGTTGCCAAGTCATCCTTCCGGCCTTCCGTTAGAGCCGGCCATGATACACGTCATCTTTGTTGCCGAAAAAGGAAAAAATTGTTAGCGCTTTCAAATCAAATGCTGATAGCGCTTTGCTTTTTACGTTTGATCATTGCCCTTATTTTAGCCGAGTAGAACAGTGCAAGATCTTCAACGTACAAGAACTTCCCAACTGACGTTCCTGTACCCTCAAAAATATCGTTGATGGCTACAGTTAAAGTCTTGACCCCCAATGGAGATCCTTGCGGTACTCTATTTTTCAGCTCGTGTGGGGCCGAACACGGAATGTACTGTCTCTGAGTAAGATAGAGAAAATATTAAAAAGGTTACCTCTAAACCGCCAATATTATTGCTCTTGGTAAGATGTTGTATCTCCACGTTTTGTCGAATCAAAGAATACTGCAACCATGTGTTAGACTTCGATGAAGATCTTTTCAACTGCGTTCTCCAGATATACCAGTTAATCAGTTGTAGAATTGTGTTTCTAGTACGCACACAGGTGTGCAGGCATAAGACAGTGTTTTTCAAGAAACAATACGAGCCAGTTGTTTACCATCCTGTCTAATAATTTTCCCAAACAGCACTTCAACGATACTAACCGATAGTTTTCTGCTTTCTCCTTTACGCCCTCCATAAGTAAAATAACGATCGCCTCTTTTTATCGTTTCGGGTAGTCCGCTTGCTTCTAAATAACGTTGTAAACTGGAGCCTAGTAATAGCTACATCCAGCAGTTAACGTACTATGCTGTAAAGAATATCGTCCGGTCCCGCAGTAGTGTCGGAAGCAGCGCGGATGTGTGACTGCGATTTCCTCATCGTGAAAGGCAAGTTGTAGGTTCTGTACACTTTAGTTTCGAAGTCAATGCCTTGCTCGGCTTCAGCTTTTCGTGCTATGATAACCGATAGGATAACTTTCGGTAAACTCGGTGTATTGTGAAACAAAGGTGTCAACAATTTCATTGGAGTGGCAAATTAATTCACCATTGTATTTTATAAATGTGATTGATTTAAACACCGATGTGCGAGAGATTGCTTATATTTTCTTTTACACTTCTGTTATAGGGATCGACCTTGTTATGGTTTATATCTAGATTTTGTATCTTTTTGTAGTGAGTATTATTCTGCTTGCAGCGGCTTGAAGTCACTTAAAAGCGATCCGAATATGTTCGTTTATACATCTTCAAGGCTCGTTTCTTCTCTATAATTGAGTCATTCATAGCTTTGTTCTACCACGGTACCGGTGTTCCGGGTGAACGATTACCGGTTCACGGAATATACTTCGTAGCTACTGAAGTGATAGCAGATGTTGAACTGTGTACGCAGTCTTCTATATTTCCACTGACGCCCGTAGGTATACAAGTAGCCTTGAAGCTTGTACAATCAGCGCGGTCCACGCACCACTTTTTTCGCGTGCGTATTATGCTCTTTGGCGTCAGCACTGGTGAGTGGTCGCTTTCGTAAAGGTCTGGGAGCACTCCCAACGACAGATATGCAGCATGGTTGATAGCCGTCAACGTTTAACAAACCGGGAGGTTGATAGCCGACAACGTTAAATTTGCATCATTGAAATTTGTGCTTGGTCCTGTGTTTGAAAAGAAAAACGCATTGTTAAGTTCTTAATCCACCATTGAAAACCCTAAGTGGGACTATTGGCGCTGCAATCCCCAACAAGGAGTAATGCCGATGGTAGCTGTTCGACCAGGTCCTGCAGATCTTCTGCTCGTCAGTCAGAATCTGGTAAATATGTGCAGCAGATGGCTACCTCGGCAGATGTGCATCTTTATTGGCTACTGATTTCAGAGGCTTAGTGAGCGGAATATGTCTACTGAGATGTGTTCCTAAAAAATGTAGCAACGTCTCTCCTAGCTCTGATGTTTGGTGTCACGTCACAGAGGAGGGACTCATATTATTCCCTCATATTAGAAAGTTGTAAAAGACACTCCCTCACTGACACACGCACACACACACACACACACACACACACACACACACACACACACACACACACACACACACAACTCAAATCTACTCAATGAATTTATCTGTTTGATTACTTCTTTATTGTGTATACAGAGGCTCTGTCGACAACAATTATGTAAAAACCGGGTCAATACTTATTCATCAATCCTTGCTAAATCTTTCATCGTAAAATGTAGGCTTCCTTTAACACATTTCGTCTCTTTACTACTTCAAAGTTATTGACCTCAATTGATTATCAATCTAGTATATGTGAGGTAAAAACTGTGTCAGAACGTTTTAACAACAAATCAATTAAACGTACTGATGAATTTCTTCTATAAGATATTCAATATAATAAAATGTATAGAAGGAATTTTAAATTAGGTGGCAATACTCTAAGTGCCAAAATCGTTATTATGAGTTTTGATTAGTATGACTCTAATATTGCACTAGATAATAGTAGTTTCATTTTTCAAAAAATATAACATATTTTCTTATTGTCGCATAATGCGGTTTTTTTTAACGAAGTCTGTTAGTTGTTAAACCAACTAACCCTTTAGTAACTGTCCTATTATATGAAATCTATAATAGCGGTATCAAAGTAAGTTTTAGCAACATCGACAGTTGTTACAGTAAACTCATTGAATTTTGAAAAGTGAATTCGACTGCGCTGAATAGGTAGTTATAATTAGACCTGTATAATGTTACTGTCAAAATTGTGAGAGTTTATTAACGTAATGAAGTAAACTGAGTACAAAGAAACACACGTGGTCGGGTTGACCATGTGTGAAGTTCTGCAGATAGGGGAGTCGTGACTTTATATTTTCCGTGTTTCCGCACCACTAAGCATCTGCCCTCACTGACTCAGACTTTTGATCACCCTTCTTTAAACGCAATGAAGCTTTTTTTTTGTTATTTCAGAGAAACTGAATTACGTCACTAGAACGGTTTAAGTCTACTCAAGTTTAAAAACAAAATAGTCTATAAAGTCTGTTTTATTTAAGTAAGAAAAAAGAATTATTAAATGTTATTACGTTTCTCATAATTTTCAGAAAATGTATTTTTTAGTAACACTAGACCCGTTTAATTTCATAGGAATTTTGAATTGTCCTTTCACCTTACATTAGCACAGATGCACGCACACAGACACACAAAGGCATACCCACCATGCATATTTACTTACAGAAACGTGTATATAATTTATAAAATAATTCAAGTTTCTTTACCCTTACCGACTAGACGAAAAATGTGTGGGAACCGGTTTGATCTTTTGTTCATGTTTCATCATATTCTAAATCCATTTACTATTGTCACCTACGTCGAAATAAATGTCTAGAATAGGCTCAGTAATTCTCGGTCGAATGCTGAGTTACTTGGTTGTAGGTTTCGCTTAACGCTAACATGATATCGGTAAATACAAAAGCTTCTCCTTCCTAAAGAAATAACACCTGGTGCTAGTTGCGACATTTATTTGGCCTCTAGTTTTTTAATATGAACTATGTCGCAGACTTCTTTGAAGTGGATTTTGCGCTGCATCATGTAGCAGATCAGAGAGTTACAGAGTTTGTAGATTATTTGTTGGGGTATTATTTTAGTGCAGATTTTGCTGTCAGCCTGTGGGCAAAAGAAGGGACATCGCAGGAACATACAACAAATGAGAGTGAATTATTTCTTTCAAAATGCGGCTAATCATGCGCATTTACTACCCATTTTACCGAAATTCTGGAATGTTTCAAGAGTAGTCTTAAATACAAAATTAACAGTACCAACGATGAAGCTAGAAAGTCCAGCAGTTCAAGCTCTCGGTGCCACGACACAAACTATAAATATCAAGGAAATTTCACGACACGACTTCAACTTTTGTTACTATTCTACTGAAATAAGAAACAAAAAGTAAACCATAAATACATTATAACGTTAAATTCGTATAAAAAGATACAAAATTACAATTAAAAAAATAAATAAAATTTAATTACACCATATATCGTATACCTGTCAGTCCTAAGTCTGGATAACGTGGAAGAAGGGTTTGTTAATTTTTTGTGTGCAAATTGTATACCGGGTTTGCGGAAAACAATGCAGGAGGGCGAAGGAGCGAGAGACCAAGAAAGTCGTGAGACGGAAGTGTGGGAGAAGGCAGACACTGCGCATGTACACCTCAAGAGGCCTAATCCTTCGACGTTTTTATCACCACCAATAAAGTGCAGAGCAGATTCCATACTTACGTTTAGATCATCAATTGACACAGTACTAAAAGCTCATAAAACACTTTGAAATTGTTGTTTATGCAGCTTAAAAACACAAGCAACTGTCAGGTTTGTCAAGACAGTTAAGCAACAGAGCACATGATGTCTGAACTCTCATATTTTGAAAAAAAAGGAAGCCGCAATTATAGTTTAAATTCTTTGACAGATTACCTATATTGCTTCAATGTACCTCGCAACTGTTTCTAGAAAAGGGAATTTTGTCCACTCCTTTTTAATGCTTGTGTCATCAGTATGCTTTGGTTGAAAAGATTCATCTTCTGAGAAGATTTTGTTTTCGTTTAAGAGAATGAAGACGACGTTTAATTATGACGGCCAAAACTGTCACTGTTTAATTTACAGTAAAGGAGTCATTTCTTTTAAATTACTTATTTATTTAAACAGAGTGAGAAAAGGGTGTGCCGTAATAAATTGATCATGAATTTTTTTAACGTCTTGTAACAATAAAACACTGCAGACCAGATTAGAGAACAGATTAGACGAACCGAATTCCATAACTTTTCTTACCAAACAAAAACTGTTTTCCGTCTCTTACAGAATTTTTTTCACTTTTCCCTCAAAAAAGTACTAAAATTGAGACAATTATACTAAAAAAGTTAAAATAAAACTTTTCTAAACCCAAAATTGGAACACTAAAGAAGTTATAATAAATATTTTTCCTGAAGGTTATGAATACTAATCTTTATAAAAATTACGCAAGTGTTTTCTTAAATCTGTTACTGAAGCGTAACATAAAATAGTCAATATGTTATGTTTTCAACAATTAAGAACATTCACTGTTTAAAAACAATTTTAAGGTAAAATTGTTGTTAACATAAAAAACATTTATTGATATACAGGATGTAAGGATTTACACAAATCGGCGTTTAATTAAGAAGGCCTCACATTATTAAAGTGGAAAAAGAAAATAACAAGTTTATCTTATTTGTAATCAATAGTGATGGTTAAAAACGTCTCAGTTATGAAAGAAGTCTCTTTAAAACAAGATATTGGTATACGATGAAAATATTTTGCACGTACTTATGTACTTGGTTTGTACGTATATTACAAATTACACAAAAACAATATACATATACATTTGTGTCTCTAGCATTGCAAATAACGTGTACTTAATGTGTAGTTTAAAATTACGTGTCTTGTTCACGACGTTAGTTTGATCACACATTAAAAATATATATTCCTATAGAAAATACTTCCTATTCAGATTGCCCTCTAACTGTATGCAGAATGATAACAAAGGCGAGGGAATTTAAATTTAAAATACTAGGTCTTTTACATGTGGTTGTTATTCAGGACTTTTGTTTAGAATTCTGATCTCAACAGCTTTCCCTTATGAATATTCAACGACTGCTTTATAGCACAAAGTACCTGCGGTAAAATGGACGTTACACTAGAGAATCATTCTTTTGTCACAGTTTACACACAACGGTCTAGTAGATTTGAAATTAATAGTAAATATTGCAAGTAATAGAAATAAATATTGGCAAGTTTTAATTCATAAAGTAAAATTTGTAAGCATAACTATGATGCAAAACAATAATACAAACATGTAAATATAATAAAAATATGAAAGTTTATAGAATGTCTATAAATGTGTGAAATGTAAGGAAACCGTATGACACTTTTGTCATAAGAAAAAATATTGTAATCATTATGTAAACTAACGTTAACCAGTAATATATCACACCTGTGCCTTATGGCGGTTACTAGTCCCAGTATACGCGAATGTCCCCAAGTAATGTCTACTGCGAATTTGAATTAACCGTCGACTAATACCAACTGGTAGTTTGCGTAATTTATGCAACGTGGATATACGAAGTAATTATTGCCGTCGCAGTTACTGGTGTTACGACACAGTTAATGACAGTATTATTAGTAACACTACTGTTCAGTCCCATTATAGCTCTGTTGCTTGTAAGATATACGCAGGCGCGGCATAACACCTACTGATATAACTTCTCAAACAATAACAGTAAATATTTGGTAACGACTGGAGTTTTAGTAACAGTGTTTCAGCTTTCCTTGACGAGAAACCGATAATTTTATAAAAAATGTACGGATGTTTAAGGTTGGCTTTACAGTTCTTCTAACAGTTGTCATGAAATCTTATGTTAGATAGAAAGAAAAGAGCCAGTAAAAAAACATAAGTAGATATAAATGGACCGTGTGTAAATATAAGTTTAATAATTGTTTGCAGGCTGATAATTGTTATGGTAAAAATGAAGTGTGTAATTTTTATCTAAGTTTTCGTAGTCATCATCATCATCCCCTCAAGGTTTAAACAAAGAATGGTTTGTTCCGGTCTCAAATAGGCAAATATTACAGCTGGTCATACCGGCGCTTCCTCGGACGTCCAACAAACCTCTCCGTCCCCTCTGCCTACAGTCCCATAGTTGTTTGGGGATGCGGCCGTCATCCGTTCGGCAAAGTGTTCCCACCAATTCAGCCGATACTGGGCGATCCTGTCGAGTATACTCACAATATTCAGTTCCTGCCTGTATAGACCTAGAGGCAGACCGAGGAGAGGTGGGAAGATGGCGTCGCAGAGGACGCGAGGGACATGGGGATAAGAAACTGTAGGAGAGATGCAATGGATAGAGTAGATTGGAGGCGGAGATTGGTGGAGGCCAGGGCCCGACTTGGACTGTAGTGCTACAGGAGGAGGAGGCCGTATAGGCCTATCTGTGTTTCTTCTATGATCATGGAGAGTATACCCTGCCACGTGCCTGAGAAATCTCATTTCAGCCGCTTGGATGCGACTGGCCTGGCCTTTCGTTGTAGTCCAATTCTCAGACCCATAAAGTAGTCTGGGAAGAGCCATCACCTTGTAGAATTTTAGGCGTGTTCCTTTACTTGCTGACTTAAGAGTTCGCCTGATCGTCCCGGACAAAAAGTTGAATTTATGCACCACGTTTTTGCACTGTAGCCCAGGTATTCAAAACTGCTAACTTGTTCCAGGACAGTACCATCTATAACAATTTTTGCCCGTACGGGATCAGTTCCACAAAAAGCCATCACCTTGGTTTTAATTGTGGATATCTGCAATCCAGAGTCTTTGCAGATTCCATTCAACAAACGTATACCTATCTGCAATCTGTTTTCAGAGTCCCACAGAATAGCCTCATCGTCTGCAAACAACAAAGTGTCAATTGTAGGGTGACCGATCATAAAGTGGTCTGGAAGACACACCTGCCAGTTTAGTTTTCGTAGTTTAATGTTAATTTTATCGTCGAGCTTAAAAAAAGGAACATCAGACTAAATGTATTTCTTCTACTTCTATGGCATCACAGTTCGAAGTCGAACTTTAGCCTCCATAATCATCCACCTCCATTTTTCCCCTGTCCTTGGCGATCGATGTCCATCGTTTAATTTTAATTAAATTATCAGCACTGCGTCAATCCAGCGTATCTTAGGTCTTCCGACAGGCCTTCTACCCTCGATCTGACTAAACAGTATCTTCCTAGGTATTCGGTTGTCTTCCATCCTAATGATGTGTCCTGCCCATTGCAATCTATGCAGTCGGATGGTGGTGGCCAGATCATTGTTTTTATATAGCTTGTACAGCTCCTCATTGTGACACATTCTCCATATCCCGTTTACCTGGAATGGTCCATATATTCTCCTCAAAATTCTCCTTTCAAAAGTATTGACTATGTTAGCGGCTTGTTTGTTCAGAGTCCAAGTCTCTCTGCCATATGTTATCGCCGGTCTAATTATAACTTCATATAATGTGACCTTGGACTGATGGTGGATATTCTTTGTCTTGAATATAGATGTCAATGATGCATATTGTTACGCATCAAGTAGACCGTCGTAACAATGTGTTCTATTTGCGGCCAGTATCCTTTCCCTTATTTCATTTATTTCTTCATTATTATCTGCCATCCAATATCCCAAATATTTAAATTAAATTTATTTATAAGATTAAAATAAGTAAAATATGTTTACAGGAAACAAACAATCTTTAACTTTAATTTTGTGAAAAACGTTCCTAAAATTGTAGCTTAAAAAGATACAGAACTTGAAAGAAAATACATATTGAAAGAAATTATGGTCATCTGGAATTAAACAGTAAAACTAAATATTATCGTCTCCAAAGTACGTTTGGAGTTAACGGTTCTGTAGAACGGTTATGGAAGACACCTAAGATAGTAGAATATTTAATGTTTCTAATAAATTCGATTGATTAATTATTAAAAGAAACTTTTAAAACATATAATAATTAATAAAAGTAATTAAAATTGTTAATAAAATGATAAAGAACTTTTTACACAGTAATATAATCACTGGTTTTACCGTTTAGAACGTTAGAATACTATGCACTTTAGAGAAGCCTCTGACAATAAATAATGTAACATTATGTAACAAATAATGTTGCTGGGAAAGCAAATACAAAATATGCTATAATTATAATTTCCTTTTTTGAGCGGCATTCTACTTGCATAGTCAAAAACTAAGTACATGTGTACTTAAGAGCCACATGCGTAAATACAGCAAGCTGGATACATGACCACACAACGGCTCCAGTGACTGGGCAGAAACGGTGGACGTAATTTGTGCCATTACGCTTCAAAAACTAGTCGGAAGACAACGTCCCACTCTCATCATGAATTAATTTAAATTATTATTATAAGTTAATTAATGATTAACGCATTCTGTAATTTAAATTAATATAACATTCAGTTTTCTAATATTCAAGGCACGTGTAAAAGACGCATTGTAATAAAGCCACTTTGATGACACTGTCAAACCAGTTAAAATAAAACAAACACTTTTCTATGAAAATCAATTACTTTTTAATACCTTGCCGTTTTTTAACATACGCATTTGTATTCCGGTTTTCGGTTTAATATGCTAAGACCGGTCTTGACACTTGTCTGTCACATTTCAGGAAGAATAATGTCTACAGTCGAGTCTACTAATAGTTTAATTGGAAGTCAACTCAAATTTATTTATATTGCGTGTGTTATTATTTTTAAAATCTATTAAAATTTAAAATTCTCCAAATCGGCTATATATTCTACTTCCTTAAACATATGAAATCTCGCAAATTAGATTGTAACCTCTCAATAATTAAGGGTATTTAGTAACACAATACGACATAATCAGATTTACTTTTGTAGAAGTGTTGTTCGGTGTACTTCTCTTAGCCTCTTTTGAAACTGTTTTCATTTTTTACACAGGAAAACCTATTAAAATTTTCAAAAAGTGTTGTACCAAGTCTAATAGATTCAGTCAGTGTTTGGAGTTTTTTTATAAAAAGTATATAACGCCAAAATTATATTCAGTGCAATTTTACGGGAAATAATCAATATTAAATAGATATCAAAAACAAATATGTGCAAATAATGTTAAAGAAATACCGTTAGAAGATATCAGAGCGGTGTTTTTTCTAAAGAACGCACACACTCGTGCCTGGCGACAGCTAGACGGCAGAAAGTACGAAAAATCACGTACGGGACAGAAGGCAGTAAAATTGTATTATATTTAAAAAACAGCAAAAAATAGGTGAAATCTGTAAAAGTTAAGTGCTTATAACAATGGGTACCGTTATGTTAAAGCGAGAGCGTTAGAGTGAGAAACTAAGTAAAGTGTCTTTTCCCACTACGTCTAGAAAATTTTAGAACGGGCTGTTTGTTAGCAAATAAGAAAACGCGTCAGTTTTTTAGCGGTTAAACTCTCTCGTTACATTGGATAGAATTGAATATCGCGGCACTTAAGTCCAATGGGAATGTTTAGTTTAAATATTAGGTGAGGGTAGTTGTAGTTCATGTATAAAAAACGTAGATTGGAAAAGTGAAGTCCGTCAGCGGAGCTATTACAACAATTAGACTCGTAACCTATATTTTAAGTCAGCGGAGCTATTACAACAATTAGACTCGTAACCGTTATTGAATAATATAAGTAATCGTAATTTCTGAAGTTCAATCGTCAGAGAAGTTACAATCGTTAAAGTCGTAATTGTTAATTCAGTCATCGGAGAACAGTTATTAACCAGTTAAAGTGTTCAGTCTTTACAGAATCTACTGTAATTCGTCTGAGACATTATCAAAGTCGAATTGTGAATTAAAAGAGAATCGGAGAAATAACACAGTGAGACTCGTCAAGTTACTAAATAATCCGACGGTATCGGTCTGTACTATCCGTGTTGCAAGCAATTATCTTAAATAATATACATACAAAGGTGTTAAGAAGATATATTGATTAATACGACATACACGTAGTTTAACTAAGATAATTATAAGTGAATGTATTAGTGAGAAGGTGATACCAGTGTATATATAAATTTGTGATAATCAAACGAGTGCAACCAACGGGGATCTACAGTAACAGCGGATGACCACAGAGCGACAGGACAGGCGACGTTCGAGTGGATAATCCTCATCGCAGATTCGGAATTCGACAAACAAGTAAAGCATATAGAACATTCAAATTTTATTGTATTCATATTTAAAGTTTATTATATTCATATTGGCAACTCAATCCCATCTAAAAGAGTCCACTATAAGAAAAGAGAAAACGTTCTAAGAAAACTGACATTTTAATATTATTAATTATTATAAAAACTTATATCACTGTAATAAGTAAATGCAAGAGAATTATTTAAATAACAATTTATGATATCTATAGTTGTGTTTATAAGTTATTTTTAATCCCCTGAGGTGAAAGCTGTAAGTACATTGATATTAATATTATTCACAGTTTCATTTATGGTGTACTTTTCAAATGTAATTCGTAATACATTAGACAACTTTTATGAACCTTGCACACAGTTATCAGTTCTTGGAACATGACAACTGTTTTTGTCAGATTTTTTTTTGTAAATTTCATCGTTCTTTGACGATCTGTTTCATATGCGTTATACTTCGTCTCCAGAACTATTTTTATTAAGCAGTATTACTAATGATAAATTAATAACGCTATTACACACTATAATTCTTTGGTAAATTTGGATAGTGAATCACTGCGAAAATAGAAGCACCTGTAGTAGTAGAGTTTTTGTATATTTTTACTAAGTAGTTTGAGACTGTTTATGATTATTACGCGAGAAAATTAAATTTGTTTCTGTTTCTATAAGAAATTGTACACTTTTTGTCAGCATTAACAAAATATTATTGTTTTGAGGAGTGCACATATTGCCGTGCGTAAACAGCGGATATAAATAATCTTCTAACAGAGAAATAGTTAATTACAAGTGTAATGACAATTAAAATAAAAGTCAACGGACAAAATACTCGCATACAAAGTTCGTTAAATGTTCGATTTTTTTAACACACACTAATATAAAAAAGAATAAATACTGTTTAATTTACATTATTACTTTCAGTAATACAAAGTACGAATCATATGATCTATACTCAGTAGTTCACAATTATCAATAAATTCTAAATCAATATTGCAATACCGTGCACCAAATCTTAAGTTTACAATTGACTACCCTCTCCTGAAACACAGCTCTCTGTAATAAACAAGGTTACAATTTTGTTGGCGGTAAATTATGGCTGCTTATGGAGAATAACCGTCCAACCTCTGGAAGGCGTAGAAACATTTAGAGGTTGTAGAATTGCAAATTTAGGCGACCTAGTGACATTTCCGCGAGCCCTGTGACATACATGACTAACACGTTGTCTGTCATGAAAAAAATTTAAAAAGGAATTGCTTTGTTGAAGATTAACCTGTATAAAATTGTTTACATAACATGTATAAATTTTGAGGTATTTTACTCTCACAACAGTAAAAGTGTGTTAGCAATTGGTTTTATTTTAACAGGTACAACTGAAAGGTTTTCAATTTCCACTTTATTTTGTGAAACGTAGAAGAATTAATTTATTTCTACACCGTAATAAGAGAGAACGTAAATTACTTACCACAATAATAGACGTATTTCTTATTTAATTTTTCAATAAAAGTAAACGTAATAATGTAAAATGATCAGGTAGACGTACAAGCGTGTAGGTGTGTACAAGAGATGAATCGTGAGTTTCCATTTTCCACGATTCCGCACCGCTGGGCTTCTTTGCCCTGACTTACACCAAGTTTTGTTCACGCTTGTTTAAAACAAGTGATGCGAACAACGTTTAATATCAATTAACTATGAAATATTCTACTCTCGCAGCAAAATTCTCTTTTCTACCAAGTTAATTAAAAGCCGTGAGAGCGTATAACGTTTATATACATAAACCAACGGCAATGGACTGTAAAACATAATTGGTCATATTCTAGCTGCATTATTATTGAATACTACTTAGAAATGTTTACGTCAAAAGAATGAAATAGTTATACAGACTGTCTAAAGGGGAAACGGAAATAGCTTCAACACACATTTCCCTACTGAAAATAAAAACTTTATATAAACTTAAGTCCAAAAACTCTTTATTTTCGTGTCAAAACTAACAAGGAATTTCGCTTTGTGTTCTGCGGTTAGACTATAGGACTACTAAGATTCTTATGACACATGTTTTTCGTCAAAATTGGACTACTTTTATCTGTAACATTTTAAAAAATGAGGTTCACACCATTGCCCAGACAGTTGTTTTAGAGTTCAAACTGGTTTATGAGTCAGAACCGGGTTAGGCTATTAATTTTGCTTAAATTTATTTGTCATAGCGCTGATAAAAGAAAACACTTTGTACCAAATTTTTAAATCATTTTTAGCAAGAACACTTTATGACAAGATTTAGCAAACATAAATTTTTAATTATAACAAAAATAACTAAGAGTTGCAGAAAGATTACAATTTTTCGCCATGATCACCTACCATACTGCTATTGGATTAACGCTTTTTGGGGTCATATGATAACTGTAGTGTATAAAAAGTAAACCTAAAAGATTGGTGAGTGATGAGAATTAACAAATTTTGGAACAGCCTAAGAGAGGAACTCAAATAATTTTATAGAATATTGAAACTTTCAACTTGTGAAACTTACTTGTCTTTTCATCTCGTACGCGTTTCGGCGTGGTGTTCGCCTTCGTCAGCTTTGAGACAGGCTCAAAGCTTTGTCTGTCTCAAAGCTGACGAAGGCGAACACCACGCCGAAACGCGTACAAGAAGAAAAGACAAGTAAGTTTCACAAGTTAAAAGTTCCAATATTCTATAAAATTTAGTGCTGTGAAAAAAGATGATGGACAATCAAAACAACTCAAATAATTTGCTGACCGTTATATTAACTGTGAGTTATTCACTGTGAGGTGATATTTTGAACAATTTGTGTAACGGTACTGTAATTGTAAGCTTTTAATAAGTTTTATGCACTTTATTTTTCTTTTACAAATTTTAGAATATCAAAAAAATTTATTTTTTGGTTCGAAACTATAAAATTTCTATATAAACACTGAAAATTTTATATTTTTTTTTTCTAAATGGGAGTCAAATACCGAGACTATTGTTGTTGACATATATGACGTTTCATAGAATTATGTGCTTGACACTTTTATATTCTACAAAGTTTTATTTGCTACAAAATATGAGCATCAAGGAAATTATTAGAGGTTTCTTTCAAAAAAATATGGCAATTTTTTCGTTAGCTTTAACTCAAAAAAGAGAATTTACTGTCGAGTTTTATATAAGCTTTTTGTTATTTTTTTTTATCAACAGAACATGTACCGAAATTGTTTCCGTTTCTTCGTGAGATATTCTGTACACTATACAGTTAGATATTGTAAAATTAATATTGCTATCGATCATAATACGTAGAGACGCTGCTTATCAACTATTAATCTTATGGATTATTTCTGATATAGTACAGTTATCAAAAGTCATTACATTGTAAAGCAAACGTTCTTCGTTTTTTTATCCACTCTGTTATTTGTTATTCCATAGTCTACTTCACGTCTGCTTGACAAAAAATTACTTCGTCGTTTGTGGGATGGAATCTTTGAACATACAAGAACAAGAATTTCGGTTCTTGAAATATTCACATGTTCATTATCACGACAAGTTCTGTTAAGCTAGACATGGTGGTTATTTGAAATTTCTGGAATCTTTCAACATATGCAGCACATACTTTTAGGCTGAGGAATCCTAATGACGGTATTCTGACAATAGACAATAAAATGTGTTTTCCATGTGTTTGCATCGGCAGCTCTGTGGTTGAAGTTCTGTCCAGGCTTTTCAACCCCTACCCCCTATCACATACTTTCGTCGTCTTAAAAGTCAGCAAACGTCGTCATGACACCGTAGCAGAAAACCGGCAGAGTACCACTAGGTGGCTGCAGTATCCAATGTATTACTTCTTGCAATAATTTCTTTTCCCTCATTGTAGTAAGAGATAAAACTGTGCAATAGATTGAAAAACTTATTTCTTTTATATATTATGTATAATTTTTAGAGCTATGAAGCTGTACACTTGAACAGACGTTCCCGCAAAGCTGTGATGGTGAGAGGTGTACTGGTAATGGTTTACGGTTAGGCTTACCAACTCGCCTAGTTCACCCTCCTCTTAGGTTTCTAAACTGTTTTTGCATTAAGTCCATCATAAATTTATTCCAACACAAGCAATAATACATTTACTATAAGCAATGATTATTTTAAAGTAATTTTCTTACTTTTATTTCTAATATGTTTGCAAAAATATTTGTATGCAATGGAAAATATATGTTTACACTAATTTAATTTGCTTCTACCTATGTTTATCGTTTATACAATTTAAAATGTTGAAAAATTAGTTTCTTGATTTTTTTGCATTTTTGAACGTTTCCGTTAAGGATCTTGGAAATGGTTTAAAAGAAATGTTTGAATGTGATAAAAATTCCACTTTTATACTAAATTTATTTAGTTTCTACTAATATTTTGTTTTTTTCTGAGCTAGCACGTTTAAAAGTTAGCTTTTACAGTTTTCTACCACTTCTAAATGTGCTTTGTATTATTTGCAAATTGTTTTTGGACAGCGTTTGATTGTACTAAAACCCTAAAAGTAAATATTTTATTTTTCATTTATTATGTAAATATAAAACAGTCACGTTTTCCAGTAGTCTATGTATAACACTGAAAACGTTTTAATATGTTAATAAATTAATAGAAACTTTTAACGTTTAGCACACATTTTCCTGTCGTACTACTGTCACGTTAATTACCTTCTTGATTCCCCATGTAAAATATACAGTTTAAAATTTTACCTTGTTTATGCTTTTCTTCTGCTTCACTGAAAAGTGTTCGATACTCAACGGTAGTTTGGAGAATTTTTAAATGACAATCATACCTGACAACAGAAATATGTTGTTAACAATATGTCGTCTTTCTATTTACAAACTAACATGCAACAACAAACATGATAAACAGACAGACGATTAGCTCTATCAAATAAACTCTAATATTAAGTTTAGTAATGAAATAAACGATGGGGTTAAACTGGTATTGAAGCAAGAGGCCGTGAGTAAATTGTACTGAAGTGAAGCGATTGAAAAAACTTTGTAGTGTTTCTTAAGACCAGTATTATCGTTGTGTATACTAAAAGGAGACTATGCGACTTTTAAATGTGCAAAACTTTGCAACATAACAACGTTTTAATATTCATAAAGGAAAACTTGTAACTGTAGCATTACCCTGCGCATGACATCTACGTAGGTCTGAGGATAACATCGGGTAAAGTAACTTTTAATTTTATTTATTATTCAATATCAGACGTTAACAATGCAAATAGTTAAATGTTTGGTATTTTAAAAATTGTAATACAATAATACAAAGGAACTATCCTTTATAGCGTCTAAACGGCCTAAGGTTCATCTACGATTGTAAGAAATTGTGAGTAAACTCGATCATATATTTTTTAACGCATCACAGAGAAATGTAATTAGTTATAGAATTGAGATTTTCTCACATGTGGTTAGACATTGCAATTGACGGCTGAACGCTGCACTTTGGAAACCCCCTTTGTTCTGTTGCTTCTCTTCTTTGTTTCATTACCGAGTCAATTCAACCGTTATGTGTTACATCAAGCGTAAGTTACAACATTGCACATCCTTTTACCTCAGTGTGTTGTTAAGGAAAAAGCATATATTTTTAAATTCAACGAACAAGTAGCATCTTGTAAATTTTTAACTGAAGAAAAGAATTGTTGAACAAAGGATTTACAATTAGTGTTACTGGAGATATTACGAAAATAAAACATAATAAATTTATGGATCTAAAATAAAGTACAGAGGGAAGTAGCTGTAAATAATTAATTAAATAAAGAATGCTGTAAATAACTGTAGCTGTAAATAAAGAATTAAGTGAACTAGCTGTTGCTGTTGCTTGTATGCTGTGATATAATTTTATTATTAACATGCGCACATATCTTGAAACACTTTATAGCGTTGTTTGACGAAAAAAGCATAAGAAAATCTGTTTTCATTGAAACTAATAATATTTCCCTTTTTCAGATATGTTTAATCTTTTCAGGTACGGTATTTAGAGTTTTATTTTTGTTTCTTTTCGTCATTTTATTTGAGGCTTGTTCTTGATGCATCATCTTAATATACCATTAGGCCATCAAATACATGATTAAAATAATAACCCGGATTTTACTAATAATAGGAGTAAAAATGTTGCTTATAATTATTTACGTCAGGTTGTATGATACATTTTTAGGCATTGATTTTTAGTTACTATTATAAAACTAATATGCACAATTTTACCCAGTTCTTATTACAGAACTGTAATTACAGAATTTTACTCACAGTTTTCATTGGCATTGTTTACAAATAAATGACGGCAAATATAATTTAATATGATTTAAGCATAATATATTTTAGTCTACCAACTTACAGTAACTATATTAAAAGCAATGGTTCCTGTAATTTTACAGGAACTGTAAAACAAACAATGTGTTAACTTTAACAATGTGCTCACTGTGCTAACAAACAATTAAACAAAATTTCTTATTTAATTATAGTAATTATTTTTCCTTTCGTAGTGTAATACTCATTACATGTACCGGACCTATCAACTAAACACATAAAATGAAAATAAATAAATTTCAGCTCAACAGTCCGTAAAAGACCAAGGCATAACCACGGCTTTTGTATTTAGAGGAACGGTTGCATGGCTAGTACAACGCGTCGCCAACCGCTAGTTGCGGTATTCACAGCCAGGAGGCGCCGCTGTTATCTCAGTGGCCTACTCAATTTGCCTCACGACACTGAGTGCACGCCGTACTGAGCCTCCGCCGGGAAATCTACCTGGCACCACGCGCACATGAACCGCACGTGCTAGCGACTAGTCCAACTGGAGGCTCAGTTAAACTATATACTAGACTGTTTTTAAGGTATTTTACAAGATACATAGTTTTTAATGTACAACGGTATCCATATCCTATATATTTATAAATTTACAGGATCACTACTACTCACTACTACTACTACTACTACTACTACTACTATTACTACTACTGCCACTACTACTACTAATACTGCTGCTGCTGCTGCTACTACTACTACTACTACTACTACTACTACTACTACTACTACTACTACTACTACTACTACTACTACTACTACTACTACTACTACTGATTTACAGATATTTAATCTACCACAATGTTTATATTTATCGAACATGGGCTAGAGTATTTGAATACAGAATTGAAGTGAACATAAGTCACTCTTTCTTAACAAATTCTCTGAACAAAAATATTCCTAAAAGTAAATTAATATCTTTGACCCCAAACAATCGACTACTTCCTACTTTTTTTTCTTAGACCTATTTTTATTTCTCCACTTCACTTAAATGCGCTGCAGTAATAAACGTGGCGTAGTGTAGTGTTAATTTTTGTTAGAAAATTATGAAAGCTATATTTTCCACTTCGTTGAAGATGAGAGCTAATTACCAATTTTCTCAGACTACTGACTCGGTTAATTAATTTTCTTGAAACTATTTCTACAGACCGTCAAGGGATTTAAGTGAAATTACAGTTAAATACTTGTCTCATTAATCAAAGTTCTAGGAAAAAAATGTTAAATAAGGTAATGATTACTATATACAAAGTTTTAACTTTAAAGTACTTCTTTTAATTACGAAATACACGTTTTGATAAAACCCTTAATTGGCCTAAAAGAAGACTTTTTAAACACAATGTGACATAATCATCTCCTTGTGTCTATGTTTGCGGGTGAGGATGTTTGCGAACAACAAGGGGCCGTGAAGTAATCCATCCAGATTTCTATAGGCCTACGCACTTACGTGGCGCTTGACTTTTGTAAGTAGAGCCACAATATTTTAACCATACGACTATACGTATACTTACGTGTTACGTATATTATAGTAATACGTATTACTGAAACACAATATTTTACATGATATTATATGTTATTGATTTCGACGTAATTTGAACTTAGACAATTAGTTGTATAGTTGTAGTCATTCAACATATCTAAAGCCACTTAGAAAATGCAATTTGGCTTATTTGTGCAATGCAATTAATCAAGTGATATAGTATCCTAATGTAGTACCCATATGTGTACTATATAATGAATATTCAATTACTTGTAATCAACTGGTTGTATTTACTCGCAGTACCACGAAGCTACCTAACTTTAGAAGAACTGCTTACCATAAATATGTTTATATGTGTTTGATGAAAAATGTAAGTGCTGTGTTCCTGGAAGACATATATTTGTAGACGAAAAATACTGCTCATCGATGTCATCTGAGTGGTCTTTTGAATAAGTCTCTTCAAAATTTTATTGAAGCAAGTTATTTAATCTTTCTGGCAACTTATGTGTTTGGAGACTAAAGTTTTATGCCACATACTCTTATTAAAAACGTTTACATATTTTAACTAAATAAGATGCATTACATAATTTTTAAAATGCATTTTTTTCTATTAATGGATAACATACCCCGTTTTTGGTTTTGGTGCGAAAACATAGTTCTAAAGTTATTAGCTTTCATGTTAAAAAGAAAAATTATTTTAAGTACAAACTACGATTGTTTATTAGCTGAATAAAATCTAAAAAGTCAAGATGAACTAAGAACGTACGTTCAGTTTATGAGAATTATATTTTGTAGAGATAAATCTGCTAAAACTTTGCGCAAACCATTGTTGGGAAAACAGATAAACTCAACGGCGTTCTTAATTACTTTGTGGCTCTCCTTAAAATCCATCTTGTAATAAAGACAAGTTTAGTAATAACAAAATTCAACTAATTTTTCTATATTTTTATGTTACTTTTTACGTTTACTGTTAAAAACAAATAAGGATTTATTTTGATTAGGACCATTAATTGTTGGCTTATAAATGTTTATATACATTTTAAAGAAATATGTTTGTGCCTTTAAAAATAAAACAATTAGCTTTTTACACTTTTTAACATTTCTTCTCTTTTACGAATATTTTAGACTTTAATAAATATACTGTAACGGTACACCACAAATAAGATTTAATTAGAACTCAAGCTAATGCACCGGTTCTTTCTTAATAAAACGCGATTTTGGGTGTATTTTTTGTATAATATAAACAGAAATTTGCATCACTAACAAGACGGTTGGAGAACCTTTCCCTAGCTTATATGTTTTGCTAGAGGTTTAGAATGTTTTAAGAACGTTATGCGGTATGGTGTAAGATGTCACAAGGTGTTATGGTCTTGATACCGCATATAATAGATGATCGTAAAATTATTCATTTTGAACAAAATTGTTTACTAATAGAGACCCAGCGTTTAATTCATAAAGTTAGGATTTGGTTAATATTACATTGTAGGCTTACAATAAAGACTATATGCTCAACCTAAACTATTTAAAATGTCATCTTCGTAATTGTGTTAATATTTAGAGAATCTTGAGCCAATTCTATATGATATATTATCCTTGTGCTACTTAGGAAACAATGTGAATATAAAAATCCTGTTTTTTATTTCTTAATAGTGGTACTAAAGACAAACACTGGAAAGTAACATACTGATGTAAAATACGTGATATTGATAAAGCATTTTGCACAGATACTTACTTTTTGCGAATATTAAGCAACCAAGTTTTCTAGAATTAATGTACAAAGTTGACGGAAATAATTGTAACGAGCAGAAAATTTTAAAAATTTTTTAAATTCTCACCTCGCCAGAGTACGTTCACACGAGGCAAGTGTCAACGACTTATGGTGGAGCAATAAATAAGGAGTAATGAGAAGGTGTCAGTGAAGCGTTGCTGACTTGACAATAGAAACGCATTAAGTTCTATCCAACTATAGAATTTGGTGGCGTAAGATGACAGGGAAAGTTTCGTCCAGAATTATTGCTCTCCGCAGCTGTAACAAAGTAAGGAGGACATTCACAACCGTACCAAGAATTGTAGCAGATGTGGCCGTATTACGTCAGTAGACGATAAGCGACAAAAACAAGTAATGCTCCATACTACAATGAGACGGATACGCTGCACCTTAAATAACAATACTGGAAGATAGGCTGACAAAAACTAAAGTCATGTTACACAGCTGGAGGTATCGTCTAATTGACAGACAAGAATTTACGAAGGGAAAGTTAGAGTGACTTCAACGACCAGCAGATGTTCGAAATTAGTAATAGCCAGAAAAAAGGGGTAAGAGCATAGAACAATACGCCAGGAAGACTGTAAGTACAGATAATGGGAATCTATAGAAACGCAGAGTTTACTCAGACAATAGGCTGTTAGACAAATTGTTTATAGCCAGAGTTTCTTCGAAGCGGGTTCAACGATCGTCTAGCCGGAGAGCAGGGAGACCTAAGGACCTATCAGAGACCTTCAGCCAGCGAGAAATTTGATAGTGAGGGAGGTTTCCATAGCAACTGAGACGAAGAACCTATCGAAAGAACTATGACGTCGGATTTTGACAGAGTGGGACAGTATTTTCCGAGAAAATCAAAAACTGACCAATCTCGAAAAGAAGTGGGCGTGAAGCGCGCCAGAGACAAAATTTTGAGTAGGGACGAATTAATAAAACTAGCTGTCCAGGAAGACGGAGAGTCAGTTGTACTCAATTTTTGGTCAGTTATACTCAAATTTTACGCAGTCATACTTAAATTTTAGTCAGTCATACAGAATTTTCAGACAGTTTACATTTCAATTATTAAGTAGTTTAACTTCAAGTGCGAGAGACGGTACATCATAAACTTTCCATTGTTACTCGAATCATTCAGAAGTTAGATAAATAACAAGGAACTTAAAACGTAATAATACATTCATATCGCGGTAGTGAACTTTATCGAGTGCGCATTAACGGACTTAGTGAAATTTACACCAAGCGAACAATCAGACCGGTACACTAACAGACAGCATCACTAAACGATATACAACTTATTGGAACTTAATATTGTGTCTCAACAACATAATGAACACGAAACATTAAACAAACTAACCAATTATAGGATCGTTTGTGGAAGCAGCGACAAATGAAACTAGACATGTTTATTGACTTTAAAAACGAACACACAGCAAACACAGTAAGATAGAACATTGATTGAACACTAAACTTCAATTACCCACACCTATACAACACCTACATGAGTGGTCGGAAGAATAAAGTGATAAGTGGCAGTGATAAAACAACTAACGACGGAATGTATCTACGAGCCATCTCCATCACCAGAACGAGACTACGTCAACAACTAATGGATATTCACTAACCAAGTAACCATTATTATAATTACTTCTAATTGTAACTTCTACTGACCTGGTTTCTTTCAAAGAATTCACACCTGAGAATTTATTAAGAAAAGTAATGAGTAAAATTGAAATAAGTAGTTAATGAACGTATAAACAAAAGCTTATTTGGGATTTAATGAACGCATTAAATAAGTAGAATATTGAATTGTAACATCATTGGATTTAGATATGTATGTATGTTTTCTTTATTTCAGCATATATTGAGATATATCTTTGTTTATTATAAATATGTATGTATTTCAGGTACAGCGACGTATTCTATGTACTATTATAATATGTCATAAACGATAATTAAACTAGTATTTTAGTTAACCAGAAACATGCGTTCATTATTACCAATGCAACCCGAATATTGACTTAAAGTTTGAAAGAATGCAAATAGATTTTAAGAGTTTCTTATGTTCAATTAAATAAATGATATCACGTATGTGTTGATGAACGTAGATAGTTAGAATCATCATTAAGATTAAATTATACACATACTTGTCAGTGATCGTTAAATTTATATATTTAATAATTAATTTATTGTGCTATCAATACGCATATAAAATTGAAAGTTAAAATGGCGCCCATTCGCACGGCATGATACGTATTAACACAGACTGTTAACACGTACGGCTTAGGTAAAGAACAGGCAGTAGAAGTAGTAGAAAAAGTAGTGCTTTAGAAGTAGAAGTTAGATAAGTGTTATTAGTGTAAGTCAGTTTGAATGATTACGCGCAGTAGGGCTAAAATGGCGAGCAATTCAGACAATGTAGAATATGACATTAATAACCAATTAGGCGTAGTAAATACCGAGGACAATACTACACCTAGCGGACCAAGTAGTGTGGTGGAGAGTCCAGAAGATAGGGCGCGAGGACAGACATCAAAACTAGAGGATGGAACTATACAGATGTTGATGGAGTTCATCCGTCAACAGAACGAAAAACAGAACGAGAATATTAAATTAATTAGCGAAGAAAGTAACAGAAAACAAGAAGAAAATATTAAATTAATTAGTGAAAAGTTAGAAAAACAAAATGAAAAACTCGACCAGCATAAGGAAGAGATGAAACGACAGTCAGAGGAGCAGCTGACGCACATAAGGTCCGAGATACGTGACTACCAGCAGACTTGGGAAAGAAAGGTCGATGAATTACAGAAAAGGCAAGATGAGATCGTGAGAGAGTTGAGAGAAGAAGCTGACAAGAAGTACGTAGAAATACAAGAAAAACAAGATAATGAACGACAAGAATGGATGGCGGCGGTACACTCTACCCAGACGACCGTTAAAAAGATTAATCACAAGTTCGATGTTCACGTTAAGGATTACAATAAGAAGCACGAAGAACTTAAGGCCGAGATTCACAATACCATGCTGCAGAGACAACAGGAGCAAGAAGGAACAAATAGTAATATTATACAAAAATTAGAAGACGTAGACGGTAGACAACGTTCAACAGAACAGAAGTTGGACGAGACTACGAAAGAAAAGACAACTAGGATCGAAGAATTAAAAGGACATTTAAATAAGGTAAGAGAAAACCAAGAGAGGTTACAGCGACAACTGATGGAAGGTGATTGTGGAATATTAAATCGAATTAACGGACCTAACCACAATGATCTCAAATATAATGGCACAGACAGATTCCCTATGGAATTCCTCAAAGAATTGTCCGAAGTTCAAGAGTTATATTATCCCGCTGACAATATCAAGTGGATTGGCAAACATCTGGAGTTAGACGCAGGAATTTGGTGGCGAGTGATACGTGACCAGATATCAAACTTCGCAGAATTCAAGGAAGCGTTCTCTCTAAAATATTGGGGCCAGGAACGACAGGACAGTATTCGGGACCATTTGGAGTTTGGCAGATTTGATTGGCGCGGACCAGTTACTGCTATTCAATATATTGAACGGATTTTATTGGAAAGTAAGCAGTTAACACCTACTTTATCTGATTATCAGTTAATACGTAAGATCTCTCGTCACTTTGGGCGTGATATCCAGCTTGCGGTGGTTACAAGAGGAATTGTGACGATACCAAACTTCGAGTCTCTGATCATCGAGTATTCACAGATTCAACCAAGAATTAATAGAGAAGCGAACTATGCAGCGGCAAACGAGGGCAGAAATGCGTATAAGGAAGGTGAAAGTAACTTGAACAAAGGAGGCGGTATACAGAAGAAGACATGGGGTGACAGACCCGCCATAAATAATCAGCCCCGTAACACGGACCGGCGCGCTGTCAACACAATAGAGTTTACAAACACGACAGCTGGTGCATCGGGCATTCAACCTAAGAGAAATCGTCAACAAGAAGAGAAAAAAAAAAAAATCCCTCCACCCATTAACGAAGATAGCCATCAAAACAAATGACTACCAGACGAATATTATCCTACCGGACTTACGGAGCGATTTATTGTGTAATGATGATGAAGAAATTTCTCAACGAATAATTAGGTGTCCAGAGATAAATATCAAGTTCAATAATAATGTTAGTGTGCAAGCGTTAATCGATACTGGATCTGTAATAGCTGGGTTATCTGAGTCGTGGTTTCACCAAAACAAACATGACATTACACCTTATGAAATATTACCGATGTCTAACACATTAATAGTTAGCGCAGTTGGTAATAAATCAAAGCTAATCAGAAAACAAATATTATGTGATATCTATATTGAAGAAATTAAATATGAATGTGTTTTCCTAATAATACCAGATTTGATAAAACCATGCATATTAGGAACCAATTTTCTTCAAGAAACAGGGTGTCTCATTGACATGGGAAGAAGAATCGTCGAGATAAGAAGAGAGGATAACGAAGCGACGTACACGGTGCCTATGATGCATATAGAAGTGGTGGACGTAGAAGAAAAAGAAGAGATCATCAGAAATATTAACAAGAAAATAGAAAGTATAGAATGCGGAGATAGTGGAACGTTGGAAAGGTTAAGGGAGATTCTAATAAGAAATTGTAGTTTATTCAGAGAATGCCCCGGAAGAATCGATGGGTATGTCCACGAGTTCCGAGTCACCGAACAGACACCGTACTTCCAGAGAGGATGGCCTGTCCCATTAGCCTATAAAGGGAAGGTAGATGAGGAGATTCGGAAAATGTTACGGTATGGGGTCATTGAGAGATGCAACAGCGCATATATCAACCCACTAGTTACGGTGATCAAGAAGGACGGTAGCGTACGATTGTGTTTGGATGCGAGAAAGGTGAACAGTGTGACTATCCCGGACTACGAGGGAGCCCCTCCAATAAACGACATATTGGCGAGATGTGGAGAGATGAAGTACCTATCTACCGTAGATCTAACTAGCAGTTTCTGGTAAGTACCACTGAAGTCGGAATGCCGGAACTTCACCGCTTTTATGTACGACGGCAAGTGTTATCGTTTTACAGTTACACCATTTGGCCTGAGTACCAGTTCTGCTGCACTGACCAGGGGATTGGACACGGTACTGGACGAAGAAGTAAAAGAGAATACCATTATTTATGTCGACGATTGCCTGTGTTATTCAGAAGATTTAGAAACGCACTTGTTACATTTAGACTTATTATTATCTAATTTAAGAAGGGCAAATTTAACCATCAATTTGGAGAAGTCGCAGTTCTTCAGACAAGAAATCGCGTACCTCGGTTATCAACTAACAACGCAAGGAATACGAGCAACGGACGAGAAGATAGATGCCATTATGAAGTTCCCTGCACCTCGGAACCAAAAACAATTAAAAGGTTTCCTGGGGTTGACAAATTTCTATAATCGTTTTACAGACAAATACGCTGAAACTACTAAACCATTACTCGAGTTGCTACGGAAAGGACAGAAATTCACCTGGACACAGGAATTAAATGAATGCTTTCAGCAGGTTAAAAGGTTATTCGTAGAAACAGTCATCTTAAAGTTTCCCCGAATAAACCAAAGATATTATATGCAATGTGACGCCAGTAACTTTGCATATGGCGGACAACTATATCAATTGGACGAAGAAGGAAGAATTGGAGTAATAGCTTTTACCAGCAGGACATTCAAGGGTGCGGAAATAAATTATTACACTACGGAGAAGGAGCTTTTGTGTATTGTAAGATGTCTTGAGCGGTTCCGTATATACATACTAGGACAACCGTTAACCATCATTACTGATAATAAAGCACTGACTTTTATGAATAAATGTCATTTTAACAACTCGCGTATTACACGCTGGATCTTAAGTATTCAGGAGTACAAATTTGACATTGTCCATTGTAGAGGTAAGGACAATATTATTGCCGATCTTCTGAGCAGAAATCCAGAAGATGCCACACCGGAAGTAATTAGTGACAATATTTCCGAATATTTAATTAACCACCTGACAATCAAAATGGATAAGAAGGTAAGCAAGATCCTAATGGATATTGGAAGGCACCAAATTCAAGATCATAAGCTTAAGTATATTATTGATAAGATTAGGGAAAATTGTATAGATAAGAAATTAAATAAATTTTATAGATTCGTCGATGAGAAATTGTACAGATTACGCAAAGGAGAGTGGAAACTATACGTACCGAACAGTGTGTCTGGCGAAATAATTGCAGAAATACACCGTATGTATGGGCATCCCGGTGCGAAGAGATGTATCAAATTATTGCAGGAGTACTTTACCATGGACGGAATGTTAAAGAGGGTGAAAAATTACGTACGGACTTGCGACACTTGTCAGAAAAAAAAGGATTCCGGCAACAGAAATTCGTTTGGAGGAACAAAAGCCATAATACCGTTATGCAAGGGTGACCTTGTGAGCGCGGACTTTTACGGACCGTTACCTGCTTCGTCTAGTGGGGTGAGGTATCTATTCATAATGGTTGACAACTTTACCAAATACGTACGACTTTTCACACTTCGAAGGGCAACGACCGTCGCTACACTGAGGAGAGTACACCAATATTGTGAAGAACTAGGATCTCCTAGAGTGATTATCACAGACAACGGAACGCAATTTTCATCTAAAAAATGGTTAGATGGATTAACTGAACTAAATATCCAACCACGATTTACCGCAATAAGGAACCCTTGTGCGAATCTGGCTGAAAGAATCAACAGACAGCTTGGGAACTTATTTAGGATCTTTGTTGGTGATCAACATACAAAGTGGTCGCGTTACGTACCAATCGTCGAGAGTTGTATTAACGAAACGTACCACGAGACGATAGAAGTAACACCGTACGAAGCTCAGCTCGGAAGAAAACCTCCCAGAGCGTGGGAAAAATACATCAACAAGGATATGCTCCTAGTTAAAGGGGTAGATCATAAACAAATATATATCAAAATGAAGGAGAAGAGAGAAAAACAGGCAAAATTATGTAATGAGACTAAAACCATTACAAGATTCAACATTGGTGAGAAAGTGTTAATCAGAACATATCATCAATCGGACGCGGTCCAGAAAAGAATTGAAAAATTTTGCGAACTGTACTGCGGACCATATAAAGTGCATCAAATTCTCGGAGAAGCTACTTATCTACTCGTTGATTGCGATGATGACAAGAAACTCCGTGGAAAATTTAATGCCAGACAATTGAAAAAATACTATGAACCAGAGAATTGAAGATGAAAGAAGAGGAAGAGATAGAAGAAGATGTCGTAAGAAGCTAGCCGATGCTGATGAATCAACTGCGTTAGGGTCATTGACGCGGTGATATCATTCAAGCTGGCTTATCCAAGAAAGTTATGTACTTTAATTGTTGAAACATAACATCAAATGTATTTAGTCAATTAAGCACTAATTAAATGTTAAATAATAAGATAAATTAACATTTAGTGTGACATTTTATAAAATTATTGCAGTGAATGCAAAGGACATTTAATTGCTATTAATTGATTTATATGGTAATAAGTTAAAAGGACAAAGTGAGAAAAATGGACACTTAAATCAGATAAGTGATAATATTTAACGAACTAGATAGTGAATGAACTCTATTAATGTGAATGTATGTAATTAGTAGGTTAGGATTATAAATGACGTATCGTGAAGTAGGTCAATCATTGAAACTAAATGTTATACGTGTATGTAAATTATTAAGATAATTACAGTTAACGTAGCGATTGTGTCAATTAACAATCTAATTTTAAAATAATAGTTTAAAAGATTTTATTGGTAAGATCATTAATAGTGCACAAAGGTGTACATGTATAGGAGATTTTCTTTGATATCATGTAAAGGTTACATTGAACCGCCTAACTGTTTGATAATATTTTGTGAATATGATATTTTAGAAGGTAAGATCTTATTCAATTGATGAAATTATTTAATTGCTTATGGAATTTATGACTTATCTTATAAATTATAAAGATAAAGTATTTATATGTCAATTCGACAATGTGAAATGCGTTCAGCTATCCCAAATAGCTGGCAATAAATTCAGAGAACTAATTAAAACCAAAAGGGGGTGTACCACTGGTCATATAAGCTTTTGAAAGTAGGTTATTGTGTATACCTTCCCTGAAGATGATGGGCACGAGGCGACGTACAGGGCGCAGAATTTAGATTTGAGTTGTCCCAGAGGTCACATCGTCAAATCGAAATTGAGGACACTGTAACGAGCAGAAAATTTAAAAAATTTTTTAAATTCTCACCTCGGCAGAGTACGTTCACACGAGGCAAGTGTCAACGACTTATGGTGGAGCAATAAATAAGGAGTAATGAGAAGGTGTCAGTGAAGCGTTGCTGACTTGACAATAGAAACGCATTAAGTTCTATCCAACTATAGAATTTGGTGGCGTAAGATGACAGGGAAAGTTTCGTCCAGAATTATTGCTCTCCGCAGCTGTAACAAAGTAAGGAGGACATTCACACCCGTACCAAGAATTGTAGCAGATGTGGCCGTATTACGTCAGTAGACGATAAGCGACAAAAACAAGTAATGCTCCATACTACAATGAGACGGATACGCTGCACCTTAAATAACAATACTGGAAGATAGGCTGACAAAAACTAAAGTCATGTTACACAGCTGGAGGTATCGTCTAATTGACAGACAAGAATTTACGAAGGGAAAGTTAGAGTGACTTCAACGACCAGCAGATGTTCGAAATTAGTAATAGCCAGAAAAAAGGGGTAAGAGCATAGAACAATACGCCAGGAAGACTGTAAGTACAGATAATGGGAATCTATAGAAACGCAGAGTTTACTCAGACAATAGGCTGTTAGACAAATTGTTTATAGCCAGAGTTTCTTCGAAGCGGGTTCAACGATCGTCTAGCCGGAGAGCAGGGAGACCTAAGGACCTATCAGAGACCTTCAGCCAGCGAGAAATTTGATAGTGAGGGAGGTTTCCATAGCAACTGAGACGAAGAACCTATCGAAAGAACTATGACGTCGGATTTTGACAGAGTGGGACAGTATTTTCCGAGAAAATCAAAAACTGACCAATCTCGAAAAGAAGTGGGCGTGAAGCGCGCCAGAGACAAAATTTTGAGTAGGGACGAATTAATAAAACTAGCTGTCCAGGAAGACGGAGAGTCAGTTGTACTCAATTTTTGGTCAGTTATACTCAAATTTTACGCAGTCATACTTAAATTTTAGTCAGTCATACAGAATTTTCAGACAGTTTACATTTCAATTATTAAGTAGTTTAACTTCAAGTGCGAGAGACGGTACATCATAAACTTTCCATTGTTACTCGAATCATTCAGAAGTTAGATAAATAACAAGGAACTTAAAACGTAATAATACATTCATATCGCGGTAGTGAACTTTATCGAGTGCGCATTAACGGACTTAGTGAAATTTACACCAAGCGAACAATCAGACCGGTACACTAACAGACAGCATCACTAAACGATATACAACTTATTGGAACTTAATATTGTGTCTCAACAACATAATGAACACGAAACATTAAACAAACTAACCAATTATAGGATCGTTTGTGGAAGCAGCGACAAATGAAACTAGACATGTTTATTGACTTTAAAAACGAACACACAGCAAACACAGTAAGATAGAACATTGATTGAACACTAAACTTCAATTACCCACACCTATACAACACCTACATGAGTGGTCGGAAGAATAAAGTGATAAGTGGCAGTGATAAAACAACTAACGACGGAATGTATCTACGAGCCATCTCCATCACCAGAACGAGACTACGTCAACAACTAATGGATATTCACTAACCAAGTAACCATTATTATAATTACTTCTAATTGTAACTTCTACTGACCTGGTTTCTTTCAAAGAATTCACACCTGAGAATTTATTAAGAAAAGTAATGAGTAAAATTGAAATAAGTAGTTAATGAACGTATAAACAAAAGCTTATTTGGGATTTAATGAACGCATTAAATAAGTAGAATATTGAATTGTAACATCATTGGATTTAGATATGTATGTATGTTTTCTTTATTTCAGCATATATTGAGATATATCTTTGTTTATTATAAATATGTATGTATTTCAGGTACAGCGACGTATTCTATGTACTATTATAATATGTCATAAACGATAATTAAACTAGTATTTTAGTTAACCAGAAACATGCGTTCATTATTACCAATGCAACCCGAATATTGACTTAAAGTTTGAAAGAATGCAAATAGATTTTAAGAGTTTCTTATGTTCAATTAAATAAATGATATCACGTATGTGTTGATGAACGTAGATAGTTAGAATCATCATTAAGATTAAATTATACACATACTTGTCAGTGATCGTTAAATTTATATATTTAATAATTAATTTATTGTGCTATCAATACGCATATTAAATGATTGTTATAAATGGCGTCCAACTTAAGGGCTAGGTAAATTTAAGAAATTATTAAATTAACACATTAAGTAACTCAATCGCGGTTAGCACAATAGATTTATAACTTATTCATGTTATATAATCTTTGTTAGTGTCCAGTTCCAATTTTTAGCGGAAGATTACACGTTTAAAAATACAGTGCTCACGCAAGTAGAATGACAGAAAATTACGACAAGTTAAGTTATTAGTAAAAAAATAAGAATGTAATATATTCACTACTTGGTTAATATTTAGTGACAGTCGTTTAAGGAATTACGTTTCAATATGGGACTAAAACTTTACTTTGTTCACATATAACTTAGCAGCCTGAAATAAGTTTTATTCTTGAATGAAGAGAAAGATTAGAGGTGTTAATATAAATTACTGAAAACGGATAGCAGTGATTACTCACGATCAGAGTATTCCGAAAACTGGACAATAAACTATAGCGGTAAAAATAGACATCAATCTACCAGATGAAAGACAATTTGTCTTGAGAAATCAACGTATTATCTGTGATGAGGTGTTCCGCAATAATATATATGAACATGTTTAAGATTACAATTTGTTTTATTTTTGTCATTTCAAAACAATAAAAGTTGTAGCAATGATATTTATTGGGTCGGTTTTTAACATAGGTTTAATTAATAGCCTAAATTTGATAGTTTTATTTCTGAGTATGTAACATTTTATATTAGTATATTTAAAAAAAATTATGTTACAATTTATTATAATGTTATTTTAAAAACGAGTAAGTACATAAACATACATATTTCTATCGTGTTGTGTTGTTAAAATGAATTAAAAATCATTTAATCAGAATATGTATCTTGGTAAAACATGACGTGTGGCAGAGAATTCAAGGTCGTTTCTCAAATAATTAAGCAGAATGCATTGAAATATCTTTACTTCTGCAAAAAACTTTATAATTTAGTGTCCTTTTCTACATTGTCACTTAGTGTCTATGTAAACATACATTTATGTTAATACGAGGATTAATATTATCAAATAGGAGATTAGTGTTTGTCTGTTTAATAGCAGTATATGCTACATGTTTGACATTTTTCTGGGAAATTAAATTAAAAAATTAGTGGTTACAATTTCATACAAAAAAGGTATTATTTGTTTCACAAAATAAGGCAACAGTCGGTTTCAGTCAGTATATCTTTACGGAATGTTGATTATTAACGGCGTAAACAATGTTTTATTAACAAAGAGGCAGACCATCGTTATACGTATAATACTCATATAAAAATTATCGCTTTCCACAAAATGAACTGTCATAAATGAAAGGCAGAGAGTTACGGACGAGCACTGGCGTTGCTGTTATATGTCTGCATGTACAGCACGCAGTCACTTTTGTCTCAGTTAAACAAAATGTCATATCCCGTCACTCATCGCGCCTGTTATGAGTGCAGTGTGTTGACGCTCACAATTTAGTGTCTTTCATATGTCAGCGGCAGATATTTGTAATTTACTAAGCGCGCACATACTCGTATAAAATTAATCCCACATATTCGTTAAACACACATTGTACGTAAAATGCGAGCAACTTTGTGTAGATTCACGTTCTACTATTCCTATAATTATTTTAGTCTTTAGATTATTTTCTGTTAATTAGTTTGCATTTTCCTCTTTAATGAACTGAAATAAGTATTCGTTTTTTAAACAGTGTAAACACTAGTATTTATGATATTAAAAAATTTGAACCATTATTATTTTTCAATGAATATTTTGTATTCCTGCTGGTGTGATTGTGTGGCTAAAGCTTAATGTCTCTACTTACAATGTGTCTCACATACGTAAATAAAGTAACCCGGGTAGACGCCCACTTGGCGTCTCAGTCGTCAGGATTCTGTACACTCGCAAGGGTAGACACTAGGTGGCCAATACACTGAATTAATCTTGTATGACGTTCTTATAACTCTAAGGCGTCGCTGATCGCATGACAATGTTCGTTATTATTTAAAAAAAGTTTTCATAAAAATTACTTTACAATTTACTTTAATATATTTTGTACCCTTTTCACTTTCGAGGGAATCCTGTATTTCCTTGTTCAGTTTATATTTGTTATATAAGACCCTGTTCCAAAGCTTTGAGATCAGAAAGAAGAAAAAATTATACGTCTTTCACCCTTATAGAATAAATAAACTGTGAAATTCCTTGCGTTTTTTCTCTTTCGCCTGATAATTGTTCTTACGATTTAGATGTCAAGTACCGTTTTACATATTTATAGAAGATGATTTAGTATTTACCGTGAAATATGTCTTCAATAGTCTGTTCTTCTGACAAATTTTAATAATACATTTAATTTCTGTTGGCAAAACAGTAACGTTTCTAAAAAAATAACGTACTTCTTTAGTACACAATGTGTTTTAAGCTGTTTACGGAAAAATTAATTAGCTTACATTTTTGCGATATTCACAGGTGTAACATTTTGTAGAATATGTAAGAGGAATCTACGTAATGAAATAATAAATTTATTTTTTTGAAGGTTTGTTAAGTGGTCAAAATAAAACGCAAGTAAGGGTGACGTTTGTTTTGAATATATGGCAAAAGTGCACACGTTTACAAGTGTAAATGTTTTTAGGAGAAATAATATATGCATACATTTCTTACTTATGTTCATTCTCCGGAATGCATCATATAAACAGCATTGCTCTTTACACTTACAACGAATTTTGAGTTAATATCGCACTATTATCTAATATTACAAGAATTAAAGTAAGGCGAGTACAAAAGGAAGAAGAAGTAAAAGGAATTGAAAATTAAGTTAAAAGAAATGTATACCGGAAGATTCTGTAAGGGAATGAAAAAAAAGTAGATTAGGTGACCTATATTTTGAATGATGGTATTATTTAGTGTTTACTAAAAATACTTACTTATTCCACTAAAAAGTAAGTGTTGTATACTTAAATCCCTATGTACATATTACGTAATTCTATACAAATGAAACTTGGCAAATTAAATTATTTATACATTTAATAAAATTAAGTATGAGGTAAGCAAGTCTAATCTACATTTATCATTACACTGAAAGTAATGAGATTTTATAAACAATATTTTAAATCTTAAGAACTGTGTAAACTAGCAATATTTTTATGTGAAAGAAATATTAAGTGTTGCAAATAACAAATTTTAAGTCACATCAAAGCACAATCAGTTCAGTTGTTTAGAATCAGGGACGCAAGTGTTTCGATTTTCGATGTTTCTGCGCTATTGAGCTTGTGTTCTGACTTACACAGAAGCTAAGCAGTAGCTAAGTTTTGGTTTACATACTTGTTCAAGGTAAATGAAACAAACACCGTTTAATTATGTTAAGTACGGGATACTTTACTCGTGCTGCAATCTACTTCTCCCTAGCTATTAATTAAATGCAAATCTTGACAATTTGCTAGTAACACGGTAGGCTTATTAGTCAATATAATTAATTTAGTAAGAACATGATGATTACGATTATTGGAGAAAAATTTTACGATAAATGTAAAATTTCACTTATATTCTAATGGTCGTAATGCAAATATGGTCAACAATTAACATACTGATCGTACATGCCAACATATTGACCATACAGTTGACATATTGATCATATATCCTACATTGCATACACGTTGATAAATATATTACAATATCTTTATGGTTTTCCATTAAATAAAACTTTGTTTATGTTGAGAAAAGTGAACAGACTTTACAAAATAATACTATAAATTCTGCTCCTTTAGGAAAAGGGTGTACCTGAAACAAAAAGTCTTGAAAAACTCACAACTGTCAACGTAACCAAGAAATTGAAGCAATTACAGACGAAACACGTGCTCTGTGATTTGTTACCTGCTAAATATTTGCAAATGGAAACGCTGACAAATTAATACTCTAGGAACAGAATCAAAAAGAAAAACTGAATTGTTCTTATTTTAAAACTTTGAATAGCTGTTTCTACTTTACTCTCATGTAAACTTCCGTTGCTAGTGTCTAGTCTGAATTTGAAGTCTTTTTCCGGTAGGGACCTTGTAGATATCTTCAGGTTTATGTGACTTAGTTCTGAGGATACCGATTTCAATATCGGTGAAACTTTGTCTTAGAAGACATTTTCGACGCGTCAGATTCCGAAAGAATGCTTCAAATATTGAACATTAATATCTACATGTTAATTTAATTATATGTAGTAAAGGAATCGGTATAAAAAGTTTTTACAAGAGTTCAATACATTATGATTTATATATCATCGGCGTTTTCTGAATTAAACTGTAAAAAGGTTTGAAAATTAGAAAGTATCTTAAATATCTGTTTTTGTCATTTATTACGTCTAGATTTTTTTGTTAGTTTAGGCTAGAGCTGTTGGAAAAATTTGAGTATAATACTACATGTAATAGTGTAGAGCTGTTGTATTTTTGTTTGTCAGTTATAGAGACAATTAAACCTAATTTTAAAAATTTCAGCAAATCTGAGTTGATTTAAAAGTGTTTAGGTTTTAAACGCAAACAAGTGAATCAATAGTATCATTTGAGCTCATTTACAAACGACAATACTTGTTACTTTAAAATTTTGTTTTATGTGTTTATGAGGCTGTTCGCATTTGCATCAGTGAGAATAAAGTAATGCGAAGAGTGCTTGAGAAACGGGGTCTAGTAAGTGATAAAATTTGTTACGAAACCATAGAATATTTAGATTTAGGATTAATTTGCGCTTCAAATTCACGGTATACAATTTATAATACGAGAAAGAACGGTAGACAGGCCTAAAAAAAATAAGGGACATGATAAATAGCATATATGTAATATCAGGATAATCCATGTTTTAGAACAGGTTGTAATGAACTTTAAATAAACTTGATAATCGAATTTTTTTAAATTTTAAATTTGTTTTTTTTTGTAGGTTTATTTTCCTTACATTATTATCTTTTTCTCATATATTACATTGTATATTAACACATAAGTATTTAAGTTTTATCAATTTCACACGATTTGAATAATACTTGTACTTTAATGTTGTTTAAAATTACTACCGTACATGAAACAATCTCTTCCAAAGATAGAATTTTTACAAAAAATAATAATATAATATTTAAAAATTTATATTTTTTTGTGTAAAATTATTTATGAGATTTAATATTTAAATTTAAATATCAATTACAAAACAGTAAAAGTTTGATATTGAAAAAATAAATAATTTCTAAGTAAGAGCAGTATGATTATTTGACATAGATAAAACTGAAGATTTTTTACATCTCTTTTACCTCGTGCGTTTTATTACTTATGACTAAGTAATATTTTATCAGATGCACAAGGTGCAATTAATAACTTTTGAATTTCCTTCACGTATCCGAATTATAAAAATATATAAAAAAATATAATAACATAAACATTTTAACTACAAATAAAATTAAATAAATTCCTATAAACGACCGCAAAACATCACGATACATAATAAAACTTTCTCAGCGCTGCATAATATCGACTTATTTAGCGCGATCGATTTTACAATCACACACACAGCTCGGATGGGATCTCTACTGTCTCCGATTATCACCATTTCCTTTGATAAAACTGTTCAAGAAAAAAAATTAACACATTTGCTGAACCATCCTAATTGGTTACTAAGTGTAGGTTATCTTGATTACAAAGTCATATGAGGACAGCAGTTTGTTTAGCAGTGACAAAACATCAACATATATTTTTTCATAGAACTTTTTAATCACAATAACTCACAAACTACTTCTGCACATAGACCCAAACAATATTAACAGAAAACTCGCAAAAATCAAAAAACCTTTCAGAATAACGGATACACTATCAGAAAAGTTAGCACCCACATCCGGAAACACATCAGGTGTTCGAAAGGTTTCATGAGACGACCGACAAGATCTTAGAATCACACATCCAAGAAGCTTTGGTGAGATTCAGTAAACTGCTCAGGAGAAGCAAACGAAACATCTACAACAATGACAGAAAAATCAGAAACATGTTGATAACACGGCGAGAAAAATCCACATTGATGACTTTTGATCAAAAAAAGGTTTTATTATCATTAGGCCTACTGATAAAATATATTATAACAGCATAGTTATGTTTAGCACACTATAACTAATTCTTTGGTTAAATAACATTGTAAACACTATAACATTGCTACACTGATAAAATTTAAAAATTGAAATAAGGTACAACACCGAATCTTTTGTGAATTACCTTACATGTCTCATTTTTCTGTAATTACTACAGTAAACTGTTTTTACAGACCAGTTGGTCTCTTATGATAAGATTACAAGGGACATAATTTTACTGTTTGGTCAGCTGTAAGGTTTAGTGTTTAAAATTACATAACACTGTCTATTTCCAAAAATTATTTAAAATATCTTCAGAAATTAATTTCTCTTCACAAAATAAAAGTTAAAGGATTAGATGTATTTACTTAATTTATAGAAATTTCTAACGTGGATATTCCTTTACAATGTACCTCTGTTTTCTTTATTGTCATTGTATAGTTTATCATGTGACTACGTTTCATGTCATTACCAGTAGGTATCCTCAAGTAATAATTTTGTATAATGTTTTGAAATGCGCAACTTCAAAAGAAAACGAAGATTTTGTAATGGGTAGTGAAGCAATTTTTGTATATCATTTTATCAGAGCATCATCAGCAATTAGTGCAAGACAATTATTAATTTTACTGTAATTGTATAAAGACAATATTTTATACGTCGTTAAACATGAAACGCTAATTATTATTTTGTTCGGATGACTAACGTAGTTAATTAAATTTCTTCAAACAACTTGTAGATCACTTTAAGAAATTGATATTGCCAACATTTTCTCACCATATCTTTGTTTCTAAGCTGAAACGTAGTAGGATCCATGCCTAGTAATTACAATATTTTAAATTAAAAATTAATTACGTCGATTGTGGTTACATGATTTTATGGAACTAATACAGATTTGTAAAAACTGTTAAAACTTACTCACTACACTATCCCGACTACGTTTTCTTTATCATGACTAGAATCCTTTATATTCTTTCCTTTATATTCTTATATATTCTTTAGTTTTCTTTATATGCTAGTCAGACAAAGATATAAGAACCAAGTCAAATGTAGTCATTCATATCCTGGTATGGATATAGATAGTGACCATATTCCCGTTATGGCCAAGTGCAATATTAAATTTAGGAAAATCAGGAAATTTAAACAAAAGAACTGGTGCTTAGAAAAACTGACCGATGACAAAATAGTAAAAGAATTGGAAGAGGAGACAGACATGTTGATGGAAGGAAGGCCAAGTTGGGAGGAAGTAAGAGATGGAATAATTGCAACAGCACAGCGTGTTCTAGGGAGGAGAAAGTTAGAACCACGGAAACCGTGGATGACACAGAAATTGTTGGATCTAATAAGGAGGCGTAATAAGCTGAGAAATAAGGATTATCAGGAGTACAAGAGAATAAAAAATCAGATTACCTCTATGTGTCGCATTGAAAAAGAAAATTGGATGAAAAAACTAAGTCTTGAAATAGAAGATGATTTCAGTAGAGGAAAATGTGATAAGGCATATTTGAATCACAAATTGCAGAAACGACACAGGTGACATTTTTGGCGGTATTGAGTTAAGAATGGAGTTTTATTCAGTATTTCTGGGCGCATCGTTTAGTACAGAAATGACACATGTGCTATACTTTTAAGGCATTAAAATCTACTTGGAAAAATTCGTCCAATGCAGAAACAACACAAGTGAAATCACATGTGTTTTTTCTGCACTGGACGAATTTTTCTTTGTTCCTAGATTTAATTGGTACGCCTGCTTCCTAACCTGTTTTGATACCAACAGCTGTGATTTATATGCATTATTGCACAGCTGTTTATTGGAGCGAAAAGTCATTGAGGTTAGTGTTTGTTTACCTTTCCAAACATCAAACATCTTGTTACAATGTCGAGTGAAAGTGATTGTGGTGAAATTAGTGATAAGCCTAAGAAGAGGAAAGGAGTGACTAATGAAGAAACTTACAAAAGGAATGTAATAAAAAAAGCCAGAGTAAAAGGCGAATCCTACACGTCTTATAAAGGTAAAAATGTTCATGCTAAAATTCAGGATACGTTTAACTGTAAGTGTGCTGAAAGATGCTACTCTAATGTATCAGAGGAAAGTAAAAGCGATTTGTGGGAATATTTTTACTCCCTATGCAGCAAGAATGAACAAGATACTTTCCTCCAAAGTTTAATTGAAAGAAGAGAACCAAAGAGAAGACGTAGGCCTAATGGCACTGAAAGACCCGAAGTTGACGAAAACGTTGAGGAAGACATGGAGCAAGAGGAAAGTAGGAATAAGGATAAGAGACAGTCTAAAGAAAAACATAACTTTTTTACTTATCATGTGAAAATTTATGGTCATATCCAAGAGGTATGTAACAATACCTTTATGAAACTATATGGCATTACAGTAAGTCGTGTTCGTAGTTTATGTAATCTTTTGATTGCTGGAAAAAGTCCACGTGATCTTAGGGGCAAATCGAGAAGCGGAAACGCTATTAACGGCGAAATTTGCCAATTGATCTATAACCACATAGCGAAATACGAGGTAAAAGAAACTCACTATGGCGGAAGGCAAAAAAAGTATTTGGACGCTAGATTAAGGATTAAGGTTATGCACAACATGTTTGGAAGCCAATCCAGAATGTAAAAACAAAGTTAAGTATGTTTTTTTAGGGAGTTTTTCAACGAAAATTTTAATTACAGCTTTGGAAGACCACAGATAGACGTTTGTAGTACCTGTGAAGTTTTCTCTATGAAAATGAAAGATAGAAGCTTGAGTGACAATGCTAAACGGAATGTAGCAGCTGAGCAAATGTTACATAAAAGGCGTGCGAAAAAGTTCTATAGCGCTCTACAAGTTGCATCGGAAAACGAGGATGACGATACTGTTGCACTTGCCTTTGACTTTATGGCAACACAACCCCTGCCTCGCATTCCAGTACAAGAGGTTTACTACTTGAGGCAACTGTCTGTAAATATTTTTTGTATTCATAACTTAAAAACGGACATAGCTGATTTGTATCTATATCATGAGGGACAAGCAAGTAAGTCACCAAACGAAGTATGTACTTTTTGTGGCAATATATTCAAACTTTACCAAGTTCGGTGAAAAAACTCCACCTTTTCAGTGATGGCACAAGTGGAGAGAACAAAAACCACACGGTGATGCGTTTTCTTCTAAGCCTATGTGACACAGGAAGATTTGACTGCATCATTCATTATTTCCCGGTTCGAGGACACTCATTCATGCCTTGTGACCGTGATTTCGGTTCTCTAAAACGTTTTTTAAATAAAACAGACAGAATCTACTTGGTAGAACAATATGGTGAACTGTTCTTACGTTCAGGTAAGGAAGGCAGATTCAAATTACATTATGTTGAAACAGAGACAATAATAAACTTCCATACATGGTGGCCTAGATTCTACAAAAAGACAGTTTGCTCAGAAGAAATAGCAGGTCGTTGAATTCCAAAAATGGCCAAAGTAACTTTCAAGGTTTCAACTTATAGACAATTTATCTATAAGAATGAAAACAAAGGAACAGTTACAGCTAAGGAGTTCATAGGTGGTCTAACATCTAACACATTTTCCCTTGCCAAAACTGAAGCTGCACCTATTCTTCCGTCATTAAAAGGTTATCCAATGGGCAAAATTCCAATCAATGCCAAAAAAATTGCTGATATAGGAAAGCTAAAAAATTACATTATTGGCTATGAAGATTTTTATGATGAAATTTTGAATTGGCCCTCAACAACAGCAGCTGACTGCAGTGATGACGATGGCACAGCCCACAACGACTAACTGGTCGGTCTTACTTCATCACAAGATTGATGATTCACAAAACCTGAGATTCTGTAAATACTTTTTCACTTCTATGTAGTTTGTATTCTATCAATAATACCTTGTAATTTGTAAATAAATATTGTAATATTCATTTATCACGTTTTGCTTTATCTAAAACCATTCAAACACATTCGGAAAATTTGTAGAGTGCATTAACGACACATGTGCAAAATTTTCAAACATAACATATAGGCTTGTATAATGACAGATTAACATTAAATTTAGTTTGCACGGTGTCAGATAGTTAATTAAATACAAGGTAATTTTTCCAAAATTTTATTCCAAGCAATTTTGAAAAAAAAAAGTTTTTTTTGTTTTTCTCACAACAATGAAAATGTCACATGTGTCGTTTCTGAAATTTGTGATTCATTTAAGGATAAAATCTTTACAGTGGAAGCATAAGACTCGAAGTAATGTTGTTAAGGATAAAAATGGTAAGGTCAGCGAGCGTTGGAAGGAGTATATAGAGGAACTATATGACGGGGAAGCTGTGGTAGTCACGCAAGAGTTTCTAGAAAATGAGATTGCTGTAGATAGAGATATGGTAGGACCGCCAATTAGCAGGGTGGAATTTGATTATGCCCTTAAAGGTCTGAGTATGAAAAAAGCGACAGGGCCTGACAGTCTACCAGCAGAGCTTTTGAAAAATGTAGGGGAGAGAACGAAAGACCAGCTATTTCGGATAATTACTGGGTGCTATGAAGAGGGAGTATTGCCAGTTGATTTCATTAAAAGTAAAACAATCACAATACCAAAGAAAGGTAAAGTAGACGACTGTGCTAATTATAGAACGATAGCCTTAATATCTCATGCTGCTAAGATTTTGCTGAACATAGTGAAGAACAGACTGGAAGGAAAGAGTGATCACACTTAGGAGGAGGATCAGTTTGGATTTAGAGCAGGTAGAGGAACCGGAGAAGCAATCTTGGCTCTGCGGCAGATCTTGGAGAGGAGAATTTAAGTGAATAGGAAAACCTATTTAGTATTTGTGGATCTCGAGAAGGCGTTCGACAATGTTGATTGGAAGCTGTTGTTTCAAACTATGAGGAAGTCAGGACTTGACTGGAAAGTTAGAAGGGTAATCTTCAATATTTATAGGTTGCAAAGTACTGAAATAGACATAAATGGATGTAAAAAGGAAGCAATAATAAGAAAAGGGGTAAGACAAGGTTGCCCACTGTCACCGTACTTGTTTAATTTGTTTATAGAAGATGTTGTAACTCAGATGAAAAGGAGTTCTAGGGGAATTAAAATAAATGGGGAACGGATACACAGTATTCGCTTCGCAGATGATATTGTACTGCTGGCTGACTCAGAAAAGGATATGACCCGAATGTTAGGTACGTTTAACAAAATTCTTCACGCTTGGAGATTGAGGATAAATGTTATGAAAACTAAAATAATGGTTGTAAGTAAAAAAAGAGAAGACATTAAATCACCCATTATGTTGAACAACACAATATTGGAGCACGTTACTGAATTTTGTTACCTGGGTAGCATAGTTACAAGTGGGAATAAGTGTCTGGCAGAGATTAAGAGGAGAGTAGCTCTGGCAAAACAAGCATTCCAGAGCAAAAGGAACTTATTAACAAACAACCATATTAGTATTGAAACAAGGAAAATGTTTGTTAAGGTATTTGTATGGAGTGTTTTAACTTACGGGTGTGAATCGTGGACCTTAGGGAAGGTGGAGAGTGACAGACTTCAGGCAATGGAGATGTAGATTTGGCGGAGAATGACAAAAACTAGTTGGACAGATAGGAAGACGAATAAACAGATCTTAGAGGAAATAAATGAGAATAGAACACTGCTTAGGAGTATAGAGGTGAGGAAGATTAAGTTGATAGGGCATGTGATCAGACATAGTGTTTTTTAACTAACATCTTTGAGGGAAAAGTAGTGGGGAAGAAGAACAAAGGAAGATCAAGAACTGCATACTTCCGCAGCACAGTGAGTGTCGTGAATAGTGGGTCCTATGGATAAATGAAGAATATCGCACAAGGGATAGAGTGACGTGGCTACAGCGACAAGGCATTGCCTTTAGGAGATGATGATGATGACTAGATTCCTCGTGGCTATCGTAATTGTTACTAACGACAACAAACACCATTAACATTTTTATCAAAATTATGATTCGTCAATCTACGTCAACATCACCAGAGATATTCACACCGTTTAAAATTTTGGTGAAATCTAATGTATATATTTTTGAAGTACTATTTACTTTAATCAATCAGTCTTTCAAAGTAACTATACTGCATATACTGCCTTAAACAGACAGTATGGAAATTAATTAACATAGATCCTTGTTGACATAATATCCTGTAGCCATTTAAATTTATAAATATTTACTAAATTTGTCACGTATTAGTTAAATTACACAAATATAGTACATACTAAATAGTGTACATCATAGATAGTATAGCCTACTATGAGAAAATATTTTCATTACATTTTTACACAAAAGATTTAATAAAAATTTAATTAAGTGAACAAGTCGATTGGTGTAATACATGAGGATATCTTGAACCAATTCTGATACACATTATTGTACGCTAGTGAGTAACAGTTAAAATGTACCCATAGTACAACATTGGACATTAATCAATACTTAACATAATATTAATTATTTTTAGAAATTCTTTTTTCACGGAATGTTTAGTGCTCAATATGGACTGCCAGTCAACATAAAGCTAAAACGTCGATAAAGTTGAAGATTTTTATTTATGTATTTTCCAGTAATAATATGTTTAAATGATAAATAACAATTTTATTTAATATACGAATGTACTGAGCAATATCAGATATCTCACTGAGCAATATGTTTATTTGTTACTCCCAATTCTACATTGAGATTGCATTAATTACTATCTGGTAAAAACAATTTGAAGTTCATTTTGGAGAGGGTGATACATTTTATTTATGATACACGTAAAAATGAAAATTTAAAATTGTCCGTATATGACAGTTTATTCATAATTTCAACAGTATTTTACGCCTTTTACTTTTAATTCTGAATACGTTTTTGCATAAACTCTCATAGTAAACTGCATGAAATGAGTGCTGCAAATATCATAATTGTTTTGTTTCGAACAAACAATAATACAGATTTACTGACGTTCAGTTTTAATTGCTATATAGGCCTATACATTATTCATCAAAAACGAACAATTTTTACTGGTACATTACACTCTTTCTAATAAAAGAGGTAAAATTTTTCTCTATAAATTTTCAGTATTTAATTCAATAAATTAATTGCCTTTTAACTTTATTATATACCAGAGTACAAAAAGTATGAACTGTCAATCTATGGTGTAGAGCCAGACATTTTGGAATTACTGTGACGTAACACTACCGTATATTTCTAAATTGTTTCTCCTATAAGGTATTACATTAAAATATATTTTTTACTTTAGATGTATTTCCGAAGTACCTGGTAATATTATCGTAAATAAAATACTACAAACATTAAATTAACCATATATGTTATAAATATCTCTACTTGTTAATGTATAACAAGGCAAGACCGTGTGATGGCAAGGACAGATATCTCAGACATCTGCTCTCCGTGCCACCATGGATTAATGGCAGGATAGGAATCCATCTGATACGTTAGCCGTAAACGCCTGGGGGGAACCGCGAGAGCTTACAGTGAACCAATCAGAAATCGGTAGCCTCTAATAGGCCCGCGGCGACATTAAATTTTGAGAGAAAAAAGCGCGGCTAGGAAAAAAGTCATTCCATCTGAATATTATTATTACAGATAATTTTATTACAGTTAGCAAAAGAATTGTTACCTGGTAAAATAACCATTTTTATGGTCAATGTAATGAGAAAACAAAATCTCGGTACAGTCAAATCTCATTACAGTTGTGACAACCGGAAGACTTGTTCCGTGATGTTTCACCGTCTGATAACTTGTTCTTACAAATTTTGACAAAATTTAATAGCTCGGACAAAAAAGAGTCAATGCTTCAAACTGAGTCGCTCAACATTTAATTTTATTTTTTTGCTGTTTTTCAATTTAACTTTCAAATTATTTACTTTTTAATTTGTAAAATAACTATGATAGTCTTCATATTTAATGAACTGTCATGGACGCTGAGTTGCTTAGTACAGTATTATAATTTTCTGCAATGCAAGTTGCTGTCAATGAATCACTGTCATCTTACATTACGAAGAGCAGATCATAACAAATATAAAAATCGAAATAATTATTAACACTTGCATCTACAAATTTATGCTGTACTGTTAAAATTTCTAGACAGTAAAGTAGGACGGGAATAAGATGCGTAGTAACATAAATAAACTCGAGATAGCAATGCAAGGATTTTACGTAACATTTACATCATTTAATACCTTTTAAAGAAGGTGTCTGCTACAAAGAACTCGTCCTTGATAGTCGATACATTTAAAAACTCGCGTGGTTAAAACATTTTAAATAGAAAAAGAGTATATTGTATTCTAAGCCAGAGTTTCCTCGTAGGGGTTCGAAATGCATAAAAAGTATTTGGCTTGGCAATCAAACTACGTGATCAGCTCTCAATTGAAGTACCATTAAATTTTAATGCAATAATAACCGTTTCGCATTCTATTGCGATGGAGAATAGTAACAATTAAAACGTTTGCATTTTAATCACACGCATTTGAACTATGAGAACGATAAAATTGCAACTATTCGCACATCAATCACTCTCCGGATGAATACATGGACAATGTATGCGTACATCAGCTGATCCTACATGACCCTACAAAGCCTTTTATGTTATCTGAGTCCTCTAAAAGTAAGTAGTAAGCAAAGGAAAGAGCCAGAAGTACTCTTCGTGTTAACAAAAAGTTAACAAACTGTTGAAAATGTCAAATCTCTGGAAGAAAGGTCAAGCGCCAAACGGAAGTGTGATTCACGGGTAAGTGCTTCTTCTCTGTCGTATTCATGTTAATAACGCTGAAACCACAAGAATTATCACAAACGTATTGGCCGTCGCTAATTTAAGGGCTAAGGAATCTAATAGCTAATTTAATAGTTGAGTAAATCTGATAGACTGATTAGTATTATTTACACACCCATATACTTTCACAGCAGGAAAAGAATTGTAACAACACCCTACCTATACGAGGGAGGTAAATGTATTCAGACCTCCTAATTTAGGAACGTGGTGTTAATGTACAAATAAGGACACCTTTAATCATAGAAATATGTAGATATATGTAGCAGAAAAAACAATATCTACAAAATTACCAACAGTAAGGTGTTATTATTATTAAACACTTCACAAATTTTGATAAGCATTAATCTTTAAATAAGGTAAGACAGGTACATTTTAAATACCTAAATGTATTTTTATTTGGAGTTAAAACTAGCTGAAGGTACGCGGTAGTATCACGGGAAGCGACATAATTACTTCTCTCGGTCTCTCTAATTGCAACTACGAAGCGCCGCGAAGCATAGGTTGCAACCGCCTTTTGTGTTAGAGCTTTTGTCACTTAAAGGCAAATGCACACACTACAAAGGCAGACTGGAAGTAGGTGTCTCACATCACACTCAGAAATCTGTGCAGACACCGGAATATAATATAATACAATAGAGGCGATAATACTCATCTACTTAACTATATTTCAGGGTAAACTACGTTATTTTGCAAGGTTTTTTACTACGGAAACACATATTGGATTTACTAACATTAACTTAACCAAACTCTAAAAATAAAAGTGATTAAATTCATATAAACTGGTGTTGCTGCTAAAATATTTTGCTTTACCAACATTAACCAAACTCTAAAAATATAAATGATTACATTTAATTAAATTAGTGTTGCCATTGAAATGAAAAATCTTGTCCTTCTAATTACCTAGGCCTGTATATGTTCTTATACAAATTTCCCTGTTTTTACCCATATCCGTCCGTAAATGTTTCCTATATATATTTTCAAATATACATAAAGGTATACTCTTCGTTTAGAGTATTAATTAACTGTTGACTCCTATTTTATGTATCTAGTATAATTGCTTTAGTACTCGATTGGTTACTGTTCATTCATATATACTATATTGGTTCACTCTATCTGAAACATGCTATTCAAATTAAGCTCCCTGAAAAAAAAAATACACTAACAAATTATTAGTATCTCTCATCTCATCATCAGATTGGAAATATCATTTCTGATGATGAGCTGAAAGGCTCAAAAGCTCTAATAGGGAATTTTTTCAAATAGTGGAGTGCAACAGCGTAATTTTTTAAATTATATCCACTAACACAATTTTATTAAGAATTTTTACTTTTATCGTTTCTTCCTGGCTGCACATCGCATTTCCTTTTAGTTGTAACACATAGTTCTACACAATTATTTATATAAGTAAAATTTTTATTGTAACAGACATCCATAAGCCGCCTGCATAGACACGCCCTTACTCATTGACGATCTATACACGTGAAAAATTGTTTGTTAAGTAGTTACTATGTGCTCTTTATGGACTTATTACATGTGTAACAGTTTACATTACATGTATTATAATTACAGATTAATTCTATTGTATGTCTGAGCTGTAAGTTTTGACGATTATATGTAAGGTTCGTGAGCTCCTGTACTTAGTTATGCATTCAAATAACACATTTCGTTCAATTTTCTTGGAAAACTGTCTGCGCGCCGGGTACAACAAACAATTTACCGATTTTCTATACGTAGACTGACAGCACGTGGCCAGTGTTTACAACTTGTTAAAAGTATGAGAATGTTTATATACTTTGAAAACGATTGAAATACTGATGAATGTAACGAAAAATACTTAACCAAATTACACTAATTTTTGTAACGATTTATTTCGTTGCTCTACCAGTGTTGTGTTCTTCCCTTATTTTTAACTCCTTATTATTAAAACTATTGGTTTTTTTATCTTTCATAGCATTACATAATTGTTTCATTTCCAATTGATGTAATAATCTCGATCAGTTATAACAGCAAATTGTATTACAAAAAGATTTGTTTAAGGAAAGAAATTTTTCCAGGTGAGTAGATTTCATTTTTTCCCAAAATGTTTGCCTACTTTTTATAGATTTTACGAATGTTTTTATACATGTTAATTACCGATTTTATAATACATGTATTATGTTAATTATGTTTAACATACATGTTAATTATATTTTTATTCATGCAGTGATCGATACGGCGTTTTGTCCCTTTAGCAAAAGCTCTTTGTAAGTTATGAGTTGGTTTAAAAATTCAATAACTCAATTGACATGCGTATATTTCAAAAAACAAACTAACTGTGTCATGATTTTTAAATAATATAGTCGCTAAATTTCACCAATAAAGCCAGTGATAAAAATGACAGATTAAGAAATTCTACAAGATATTAATGTTTTCTTGTATTCCTACTACGGGATATGGGTTCAACAGCGTCCGTTGCGTACAAACCAGACCACTTTATGAGCCAAATGTTTGTTGTTTATTTTATTGGACCTGTACATAAAATATTTTCTAGTGCTTCTGTAAAGAGCCTATAAATAATTCAGTACAAGGAGATTTATTATGCTGGTTTTCTAATTACTTTTGCAGACTATATTTATTCCTAATTGTAAACACTTCATTCTAATTCTTCTGCCTGTTTCTGTTTCTTTCCCTCAACTATAAATATACAACGTTGTATTCTTGACTATCCTAAATATTCTAATTCAGTGTAATGTTTAATACAGTTCTAACATGATATTAGTATAACTCTGAATAACATTTAAGACATGTCTACTAATGAAAAACAATATTATTTTATAGTTAGTTAGACGTCTTAATTGAAGACGATTTTCAAATATACGTTTAATTAACTTATTCAGATGATGAGTTAAGTGTGTTCACTTAAAATATTCCCTGGTAAATTATAATTAAGCGTATTCAACTTACTTGTTGTGAAATATACTTGAACGAAATTTTGAGGAAATCAAGGCAGAGAAAGAACGTTAGGTCAATGGGAACAGGAAACCAGGAAAATTGGTTCTGTACAAAGTTTGGGTATTATGCCTTTATTCCGCTTTTCCTATTTTTAATGTTCCTTTAATATTAATGGCAGCCATTTCTGTGACAAGACACTTGTATTATTACAACTAAAAAATATTACGATAAACGAAACAGCAGCTACAAATGTTAAGTAAGTGTGTCGTAAACAACACCAATATGTTGGTATGCTAAGACATACCAACTAAGATACAACTGTAATGCTGCATGCTAAAAACAGCAGTTAATATCACAAGACTAAATACGCGTGTTGCGTAAGTAGTTGTGTACGGATTTGTACGTAGATTTTACATGTAGTTTACACGGAGAACACAAAAGTTTTTACAAACGTACTAAATAAATTAACCCAATCAATCTACATTGAAATCAGCAACTTTTCAATTCCCATAGAAACTCTAAACATTTTAACTACAAGGAAAATTAAATAAACCTTTATAAAACATTTTTTAAACGCTCTGTAAACGATTGTTTAAATCTTTGAGCTTTATTTTCATTAAAGCGACGGACAAAATTATACATCAATAGCCTATATAAAACTATATGTAACATGTTTGTCCACGGAGAACTAATTATTAAACATCATGTTGTAATATGTTTAAAAAAACAGTTTGAATTCTAAAAATTCTTAAATGAAAATGTAGTTTAACCGTACTGTCTACGAGTATTGATATCCTCAAAAGTTTATTGATCTTTCTAGTTGACCAAAACACACCATATCATATTACATGATAAAATTTACAAAGCTTTGCATAACACTGATTTATCTAGAGGGACGATTGTACAATCAAAAAGGATAAGCTTGAAAGTGTTCTCTACTGTGCACAACCATCGTTATTATTGTGGAATATTTTCTGGGAAAGGCAGTAGCAAGACACCTGCTGAAACCGATCTATAGGACCGCTGCGTGGTTATTTTCGTTAAAGAGTCATACGGGAAAAGCTGCCTTTCTAGTAGAGTACACAGCAACATATAACTATCAAAGTTTTTAAACACATTAACCAACAAATATATTCCTCTTGTAGACTCAAACAATAGCCATACATAACTCGCCACACTCAAAACGTCTTTTAGAAAAATGGATACATTAGCAGAAAATCAGCACCCGTACCCGGAAACAAGCCACACTCCAGGAAAGTTTCAAACGGCGACCAACAGGGTTTTAGAACCATAAATCAAGAAAGGTATAGGGGGAATCAGTAAACTGCTCAGAAAACGCATACACACCGTCTGGAGCAATGACAGGAACATCAGAAAAATGTTATTGATAACACGGACAGCGACACGGAAAGAAAATCAGCACTCAGTTACTTTGGTAATAAGTATTAATGAACAATATTTTATCAAAATATCTGTATATTTATTATATTATAAACAACTCTGTTGTTAAATTAATTAACACAATGTGAACACTATCAGGTTACTGCACCAATTAATTACAGAAAAGAAATAGTGGCGTGAAAGGCATTACGTAACTCACTGTTCTCTAGTTGCTTCAGTCAACCATTGTCTTAGCTCAGTTCGTACAATATCAAAAGATGGTAAGGAATAAAATTTTACTGTTCAAACATCTATAAGTTTCAGTGTTTAACGTTACATAGAATTATTCATATCTAGAGATCCATTGGAAATTATTTTCTCTTCACAAAGTTAACGTTAACGAGTCACACGTGTTTACTTAAGTTATAGACATGTCTAACGCGAATAAGCTTATGTAATTTATAGACATGTCTAACGCGAATAAGCTTATGCAATTTACCTGATTCCTGTAGTAAATTAATAATGATCAGTTTCCAAGTGACTCGGTTTTAATCACATTGCCGGTTGCTGTGCTATTATCATTGTTGTAAAATATTTAAAAATGTGCAAATTCAAAATTGGATGAAATATTTTATAATGTGTAGTGAAGCGATTTTAGTATACCAGTTTCAACTAAGGTAGTTTACTATGTTAGTATACCAACATCAACAACAATTGGTGCCAAAGAGATGTTCATTTTACTGTAAATGTGTAAAGACAATATTATATGCGTCGTTAAACAAGAAACGCTAATTATTATTTGCTCAGATGACTGACGTAGTTAATTAAATTTCTTGGAACAACCTTCATGTCGCTTTAAAAAATTCGTATAATCACTATTTTCACACCATATAACGTTTATAAGCTAAAACGTAATAGGAGCCACTCCCATTATTTACAACATTATAAATTCAAAATAAAATACGGTGATGGTAACATGATTTCATGAAATTAATAGAGATGTTAAAAAACATTGTTAAAACACATTCACTACTTCTCCGACTATGTTTCTGTTACCACGTCTACATTCCTCCCGTATATCGTCACTCTGATTCATATCATTGTCATTTTTATCAATACTATTGTTACGACTGTATACTGATCGTCGTATGATACAGTGGAAAACAAAATACAAGACACCAATTACGTCAGTAATCACTAGCTTTAATTATCACAATTACACAGTTTGTAATTAACTCGTACAATAATTCCAGATAGATTCGTCCACACGCAATAAAAATGTCTATTAATAGATTTTCACACAATTATTAACACAATACTACTTCACTTCGACAACACTCAATCCGCACTAGCGAAAATCGCTTACGTAGCTGAACTGACAATCCGGCTGCTATGGCTTTATATAGGCTCCGCAGAGGACCAGTACAGCTTTGCCTCCTTACTGCACGCAAGCGGTTTAATGCGTATCTCAAGTGTTCCTGAAACTCACTAGAACCACCTACGTGAATGACGCAACACAAGCCACACTGGACGGCGGTAGTGCAGAATGTTCTGGATTGTTCGGTACGCTTCTCGTAACACTATAATAAACCAATCTATGTCATCAACACACTCTCGCCGCTTAACGTTTGGTAAAATCTAACTACTTACTATTTGGTAAAGTTACTGTTATTTATAGTAACACTTACATTATTAAACAGTAGCATTATTTAGTTACTGTTATTATTGTTCGGTAACGTTTGGTAAATATATAAACTTAACTTGCTTTAATAAATCAAGGTCTAGAAGAGACTACTGTACGTTATCCATAAACGGGCAGTATTTGAAATAACTAACATAGATTGTTGAAGAGGGAAAGATAATATAGAGATATAAATTTATAAATACCTACTAGATTTAACATGTATTACATAGTAATTATAAATTACGGTAGATACTAATTAAATAGTGTGATGTATAATAAGAACTTGTACGAATTATGTACAGTACAGTGTTTACTGACTACGAAACGTCGGCAGCCTTTCTGCACTGAAGATGGCCGTCGACTGTACGGCCGAAACATTTCCTTACCACAACTTTAGACCACGGCCTTACAGCCTGGCAAGCTGTAAGTTTAACAACATAGACGCTGGCTGTAAAAGACTCAGATACAATGAGAAGGCATTCTTGTTGATTTCCAGACAGTACAAAAAAGATTTAAGAAAATCGAAGCGGGTGACCAAAATGATTGTTTCCATGCGAATATATTAAAGTCCAACTGTTGCATATTTTTTACGCTAAAAATTAACTGCCAAAAAGTTCCCATTCAACAACACCAATGAAGATTAATCAAATCTTACATAAATTATTTGTGGAAACTACTGTTTTCTGCTGGACGTTGTGTGTTCAATTACCGCCACATGATTAACGTATGAACTATAGAACTATAATGTAGATTCTAAAAATGTTTGTGTCACCAAGTATTTTGTTATCAAAAGTAAATACTAATGACTTATTAGATAAATAGATATAAATATACCTATTGTATTACTAAAGGTGTAAAATATATTTTTTACATTACTTCATTTACGAATTATATTTTCCCATCCACAGTGGGAACCAATTATATCTTGATTGTTGACCATTATGTGACAAGTCAAATTTTGTGAGGCAAAAGTAAACAACATCATATCATTATAAATATGATATAGTTTACATTCTAAAATTACAACACCAATCAAGTAGAGCACTACAAAACAGTACTGAAATCATTTTGATTTGCTAATCACTAAATATTTATGTCAGATATGAAATATTCGACATACTCAAATACACGAAAGTATCATTTTGCAACAATACGCTTCTTGTGTCCAATCATGGACGAGCTGAATCGGTAATGAAGCAAAGTGAAAAAAAACAGTGGATGGAAAACGCCTGCACAATGTGTAGCCTCTAGTTGTTAATTTTACTGTTTTAATCAAACATACATCAGAATTGGATAATTTCGCTTGAGTAAGATGCCTAAAATTATATTCTGTATTTATAGATTTTAATATTTTAGAAAATACACTCATTTTAGCGTGTTTAATTTTTCCATGACACAATGATTATGCGTAAACGTCTTTAGTGTTTATACGAGCTTTGCTTTTACATGCGATTATTTGCTTTTTGTTTTTATGTGAATATGTTATTCGTATGTAATGTCTCACAAAATGTATACTTTTTCTAACGGGCGACAAATGATGGAAAATGTTACTGTACACAGTTTTATGGTAACAAATACGGTCTAAGGTAATGTTCCATTATCACATATTCAGTTGTAATTTTCTCTCGTCTTCAAAATGTATTAAAAATTAAAGTGCAGATTAAATGTGAAGTTCTGCTATGTTACCGTGCTCGTTCCACACTGAAAATGAGCGAAGACGAAAGAAAAAAGAACTCAGAGATAGAAAGGTAGTTATACATTTGACAAAATAAAATAATATCAAATGAAAATACTGTTTCTCGTAAGAATGACGAACGGGGGATTTAAAGGAAATCATATAGGCTTTTTAAGAGAAAATAAGATTATATATAAATCCTAGTAAATTTAGACAACGCACACATACATAAATACTGTTCATGGACACACATAATATTACTGTGCAATTTAAAGATGTCGTTAAAAATTTTCTGCAAGCATTCAGAGTGGTCAAATCATATGTTTGAAAACTCTCGAAGGGTGATTACGTGCACCAAATTTGATCACGTGACCTAAGTGTGATCTTCCGGATGCCAGAAATTCTCTTAAAATGAATACAGGGAATGTATTGAGTATACCACCGTTTTGCTGTTGACAGGCCCAACGTGTGCACTACATTTGATTCCTGATATGGGAATGTCCAATTTCGGCACCCAGAAAAGACACTTAAACATATCCAGGACTCCCGAGTTACGTTTGAAAAAAATGTATTTTGTTCGTTCAATTTGAAAAAAGTTGTGTTTTCAAGACTGTGAAGAAATATGCGGAAAAGAATAAAAAGTATGTCACAGGACACAATCTATCAAACGTAGTTTCATGATTGTTCAAACGCGTTTGTATGTGTCTTTATTAGTGTCCATGTTTGCGCAGCCATGCACGTCCTATGTGATTGGTTGCCCAGTGTCATTACATTAAATATGTTTGATGATCAATGGTTTGTGAAATTGATTAACACATTTATCTGTGACACGGACGCGCTTTAGTAAGATACAATAAGCCATTACCATTGCAATTTTCGCGTTTGATTAAAATTTCAAATTAACAGCTGAAGGCTACATTTGCCCGGCTTTCTCTACTTCATTGCTTCTCGCCTTTGTTTCATCATCGACTGGGCTAGTCCGTTATGCAATACATCAAGCGTAAAACTACTATATTATGCATCCTTTTGTCTACATGTGTTGTTAAATAAAACTCAGGATACCCAATCCCAAAATAATACACGGTATTGTGTTATTCGCTTCAGAAAATTGTGGTTAGTACAATTTTTTAAATCATTAATTATCTTAGTGTTGTTTTTGTTAATCGTTAATCGTTTTTTAGTCTTCATTCTAATTTGAATTTCATCTTTCTATAGATTATAAAGTAACCAATACTCCTCTAAACTATTCTCACACTGTGCTGGTATTTATGTATGTGTGTTTGGATTTATTGTATGTACTTGGTGTATACCTCTTTAGAAAATGGCTATGATGGATTGTACACATTTGAGTTTGACTTTAAATGACGGAGTTTTGCCGTCGCAGCAAAAGTTATAAACGCAACGTTTCGGCCACTCAATCAACCGGCATCCGTTTTCAACCAGTATCAGGAGCATCAACAGGATAATAGTTACAGTGTCATGTGTAATGTAGAATCAGGAGATGAGAAGTCAGTAGGCAGTGCATGACCTATTTGGCAAGGCACAAAAAGTATACAATATCGATCATTAAGTATCTGACTTATGTAAGAAAGGATGTAATTAGTATTGCAATATCATGGTGAGCTACCTTATACAAATAACTCCTGATAAAATATTGAAACGAATCGTCATCTTATTGTTACGACCGTACACGTAACTTAGTATTTAAACAGTTGAAACAGAATAGTAGATGCAATATGAAATGGCTATTTAGTTCTTTACTTGCATTTTTAATAAATATAACAAATCTTAATAAATCATAGTACGCTAACAATTCGTTAAGCTGTTAACTTGTCCAACACACGTTGACACCATAAAAACGTTATGGATCTTAACAAACCATTAAAATCGCTAATTTAATATTATCGCACTAACAAATCAACAATTACAGATCTCCGCACACAATAATTCACAATTATCACTTTACACCGAACCACTATAAAACGCACGATAATAATATAAGATTCTAATAGTCCATTGTCAAATTTACTTTAAGGTGTATTTTATGCGCATACAAAATGACGCACACGCCACTGAGGTTGCCGAATTTATAGGCTAAGAACATAAAAAAACAGGAGTAGTTGATTTCGCTTCTGTGTTTAATTTGTATAATTTCTGCTTATTTGATAAAATGAAAAGTCATCAGAGACCAAATACTTTTAGTTAACAGTGGGATGTAACAAGTAACATCATACAAACTCAAGGAACAGACAACAGAAAATTAGATACTAAATTTAAAAATGATTTGTGAATTAACTTTAGCGGATTTTTAAGACAGTTAACAGCTTTAAAAATAACAGAAACATCTCTATACCCATGTAGAATGTTAGAGATGCTTCAAAAACAGATTACAGGAATATCCAACAGTTTCCTCCATATCCTGCTGGAGACAAGGAAAATCTGTCACTTATTATCAGGTACTAATATTGAGCACATTAATTTTACATTTCAGCAAACACAGAAGAGAGAATTCTCTAGTTTTGGCTCAATAAAAACTAAAGAGCAGACTTTGATAACCTATTTATGCTTGATTATAAGTCAACTTTATTTCACTACTGACGTTATATTTGTCAACTGAAGCGTTGTGGAATTAATTATTGTACTTTCCCTATTTACCACAATTTTGAAATCACAATAAAATATTCTAATTTACTGTTAACTAAAGCATAGTTGAATAGAAGTCAGTTTGGACAACATGATAAAGACAATAGTCTTAACGCCATAATGAATGGCATTTCTACGGGACATTTCTTACGTATTCTTTTGTAACTAACTAAAAGCAGAATTCTTGCGTCACTGTACTCCCATCTAATTACACTCTCTTTCTCACCGTACTGCCTTCCATATCTCTCTGTACTGTAAGTTTATATTTTAAAATTATAAATTGAATAGTAAAGACGTGTGAGTATGGTGTGGAGTGAAGCAAATTGTAACTAAATGTTTACGAATACTATACTTACTATACTTAGCAATATAGTTCCTAGTCAGTAAGATAAGTTTATAATATTAATAACAGTGTAATAAGAAAATAAAAACTTGGTATGCAGTACAATCCCGTTACAGTTGTTACAACCAGAAGACTTGCCGTGATGCTACACCATCTGATGTCTTATTTGTTACAAACTTTGACTAAATTAATAGCTCTGAGAAAGAAGAACAAATTCTGCAAACTGAGTTGTTCTACATTTAATCTTATTTTTTTGCAATTTTTCAATTTTACTTTAAAATTTCTTACTTCTTACTTTGTACTAGTTTAATTGACTAACTTAATAACTATGTCTGAAGTTACGTTTATGAAACTTTTGTAGACGTAGAGTTCCATAGGAGAGTGTTATAACTTTGTACAATGTCTAATTGTCGTCACTGTCTTACTGGCATCTTTCGTTACGAATTTAAAATCATAAAAACCTAGATAATGGTTCACACTTGCAATCGTAAATTATTATTTACTTGCAAACATTTCTACACTGGGACACGTTTTAAGATACCCAGTAACATAAATATGCAGTGGGATGGAAACGAGAGAATTTTACATAAAATTTGGATAACGTTTTCTGATGCAATTTCCATTGGATAGTAACTATGTCGCATTCGTCGCTCTGGATGCGTGCATGGGGCAATGCGTCCGTCGCGTCAGCCGTCAATATTGACCCTAGGAAGCGTTTTGCATTATATAAATCCTGAAGGTGTAAGTAAAAAGAAAAGGAAACAATCCATAGTACTTTATTACGTGTAAACAAATTTTTTTAAATAATGTCAATAATGACCGGTGAGGGAAACTTCAAACACTAGACGGTAGTGCGATTTCCGGACAAGTGCTTTTTATCTGCCGTATGAATAGTACTCTAATGGACTAAAAAATAACCTCAAACATACTTCTCGTTACTAATCTACTACATGATAAGGATGGCTAATAGGATGGTTAATTAAAATGATATGTGCGTCGATTAAATTTCACAGACAGGGAAAGAGTTATACACAGTAAATGGTAATATGTACGCATAAAAATACTAGAGAGAAAAATTTATTCAGCCTTATCAAGTAGGAATATGGTGTTAATTTACAAATAAGAACACCTTTAAACACACCGTTATATAGATGCAAGTAGTAGAAGTAACATATTTAAAAAATATCGGTATGGAGAACCATACAGGACTTCCATGTTCTAAGATTTATATTTAAAATCATATTCGAAATGAAATATTTCGATAGAAACTACTTCTTTCTTCTTATTGCTTCAGCCTTAAACCACAGTACTGTGGTCACTAACGTATACCACCTCACGTTTTCGCACTCGATTTTCACTGAGATGGAAGTCGATGGCACTGCCGAAAAGTCTGGTTTTGCAGAAAAAATTGGACTACGACTAAACAGGCCGGGAAGGAATTTTAACAAATAACTACTTCTTTGTTGCCGATAATGTAGTATACATACAAAATTCTCCCCTCCCCCTTCAACTATAATTTTCATTTATAGAAAATTAACCCCACTGTTCACCTAACCACTTCATTTATAGATAATTCATCTACGTATCTACAGTGGATTATTATGAGCTGCTTATCAACATACTTTATTTATCAAAATTAAGTACTTTACTCTTGTTAAAGCATAAAACGTTGCAGGTAAACTACCCGTTTCTCTAAATCGATCTTCACCAAAATCAATAGACCTTCAGTCCTCTACAATGCAGGGACGCATGCAAAAAAATATTTGATTCTGTTTCAATTTGCGGAAGTTATCGTTCGTCATGAAAAAAATTTCTCTTGTTACAACATAACATGTTTCAGGTAAGCTACCCATTTCCCTTTACCGATCTTCACCAAAATCAACAGGCCTTGAGCTCTCAACAACTTAGGAAGGTATGCAAAAAAATATTTGATTTTATTTGAATTTACGGCAGTCATCGTTCGTCATAGGAAAAATTACCCTTGTTAAAACATAAAACATTGCAGGTAAACTACCTCTTTCTCTAAACCGATCTTCAACAAAATCAACAGACCTTCAGTCCTCTAAATTCAGGGCGGTATGCAAAACATTATTTGATTTTGTTTGAATTTCCGGCTGTTATCGTTTGACATAGAAGAAATATTACCCTTGATAAAAAACGTTGCTGGTAAACTACCCCTTTCCCTTAACCGATCTTCACCAAAATCAATAGGTATTGAGTACTCTACAATTCAGGGCTGTATGCAAAAAATATTTGATTCTGTTTGAATTTGCGGCTCTTATCGTTTGCCATACTGAATACCCTTGTTAAAATATAAAACGTTGCTGGTAAACTACCCCTTTCCGTTAACCGATCTTCAACAAAATCAACAGACCTTGAGATCTGTATAATTAAAAAGGTATGCAAAAGAGGACTTGATTCTGTTTGAATTTAAGGCAGTTACCGTTCGTCATAGAAAACATTACCCTTGTTAAAACATAAAATGTTGCAGGTAAACTACCCTATTCCCTTAACCAATCTTCAACAAAATCTACACACCTTGAGTTCGGTATAATTAAAAAAGGTGTGAAAAAACTAGTTGATTCTGTTTGAATTTGCGGTTGTTATCGTTCGCCATAGGAAAAAATTACACTTGATAAAAACAAATGTTGCCGGTAAACTACCCCTTTCCCTTAACCGATCTTCACCAAAAATAATAGGTCTTGTGTACTCTACAAATCAGTGCTGTATGCAAAACATTATCAGATTCTGTTTGAATTTGCGGCTATCGTTTGCCATAGAAAAAAATTACCTTTGATAAGAAAAATGTTGCTGGTAAACTACCCCTTCCCGTTAACCGATCTTCACCAAAAACAACAGATCTTGAGCACTCTGCAAGTCAGAGAGGTATGCAAAAAATTTTTGATTTTGTTTGAATTAGCGACTCTTATCGTTTGCCATATAAAATACCCTTTTAAAACATAAAACGTTGCAGGTAAACTACCCCTTTTCATCAACCGATCTTCACCAAAATCAATACGTCGTGAATACTCAACAAATGAGGACAGTGTACGACACATTGTTTGATTCTCTTTGAATTTGCGGGTCTTATCGTTTGCCACAGAAAATACCCTTTTAAAACATAAAATGTTTCCGGTAAACTACCCCTTTCCCTTAACCGATCTTCACCAAAAACAAGAAGTCCTGAGAACTCTACAATTCAGGGCTGCGTGCAAAACATTATTTGATTCTGTTTACATTTGATGTTTTTATCGTTTGCCAAAAAATACCATTGTTAAAATATAAAATGTTGCCGGTAAACTACCCCTTCCCCTTAACCGATCTTCACGAAAACCAACAGGTTTTGAGAACTCTATAATTCAGGACTGTATGCAAAACAGTAGTTGATTCTGTTCGAATTTGCGGCTGTTATCTTTTGCCATATAAAAAAATTACCCTTGATTAAAAAAAATGTTGCCGGTAAACTGCCCCTTTCCCTTAACCGATCTTCACCAAAATCAATAGGTCTTGAGAACTCTACAAATCAGTAATGTATGCAAAACATTATTTGATTTTGTTTAAATTTGCGACTCTTATCGTTTGCCATATAAAATACCCTTTTAAAATATAAAACGTTGCTGGTAAGCTACCCCTTTCCCTTCATCGATCTTCACCAAAAATAACAGATCTTGAGTACTCTACAAATCAGTGCCGTATGCAAACAATTATTTGATTCTGTTTGAATTTGCGGCTCTTATCGTTTGCCATATAAAATACCCTTTTAAAACATAAAACGTTTTTGGTAAACTACCCCTTCCCTTAACCGATGTCCAAAAACAAGAAGTACTAAGTACTCTACAATTCAGGGCTGCGTGTAAAACATTATTTGATTCTGTTTACATTTGATGCTTTTACCTTTTGCCAAAAAATACCCTTGTTAAAATATAAAATGTTGCTGGTAAACTACCCCTTCCCCTTAACCGATCTTCACGAAAACCAATAGGTCTTGAGAACTCTATAATTCAGGACTGTATGTAAAAGAGTAGTTGATCCTGTTTGAATTTGCGGCTGTTATCGTTTGCCATATAAAAAAATTACCCTTGATTAAAAAAAATGTTGCCGGTAAACTACCCCTTTCCCTTAACCGATCTTCACCAAAATCAATAGGTTTTGAGAACTCTACAAATCAGTAATGTGTGCAAAACATTATTTGATTTTGTTTAAATTTGCGACTCTCATCGTTTGCCATATAAAATACCCTTTTAAAATATAAAACGTTGCTGGTAAACTACCCCTTTCCCTTCATCGATCTTCACCAAAAACGACAGATCTTGAGTACTCTACAAATCAGTGCTGTATGCAAAAATTATTTGATTCTGTTTGAATTTGCGGCTCTTATCGTTTGCCATACAAAATACCCTTTTAAAACATAAAACATTTTTGGTAAACTACCCCTTTCCTATAACCGATCTTCACCAAAAACCATAGGTCATGAGAACTGTACAATTCAGCGCTGTATGCAAAAAATTATTTGATTCTGTATACATTTACGGCTTTTATCGTTTGCCATAAGAAATACCCTTGTTAATATATAAAATGTTGCTGGTAAACTACCCCTTTCCCTTAAACGATCTTCACCAAAACCAATAGGTTTTGAGAACTCTATAATTCAGGGCTGTATGCCGAAGAGTAGTTGATTCTGTTTAAATTTGCGGCTGTTATCGTTTGCCATAGAAAAAATATCTACAAACACACAGACAAACTTACAGACAGACAGACACACACTCAGACACTTTTCGAAAAACGACTTTTTTTCATGTTTTGAGTGTAGTACAATCAGAATCTACAATAATCTCGAACACGATTTTTTTTGCCATCACCATACTTCCATTTCCTTAAGGAACATGGAAGTAAAAATTATCACCAGTAAAATATCATTAATGTTATTATTATTATAACAAGCAACAAACTTTAGTAGGCATTAATACTAATATACCATACATTTTTAAATCTCTAATGTTTTTTTAGAAGCACTTTGAACTAGCTGAATTATTACATGAAGAGACCTAATTACAGTAGCCTCTCTCTTAACCGACGTTCTCTTAACCGACCATTGCATTAACCTGACTGTTTCACAAGAGAGGGTGGAAAAAATTAGCAAATTATCTATACACACGGACACTAATAATACGTTATTAATCCTTTTACTTCTTTGTTCCATAAGGAAATGGAAGTATGGTGATGGCGAAAAAAATCGTATTCTAGATAATTGCAGATTCTGATTGTACTACCCTCAAAACATGAAGAAAGTAATTTTTCGAAAAGTGTCTGTGTGTGTCTGTCCGTCCACTGTCTGTGTGTCTGTCTGTGTCTATAGATTTGTTTTCTATGGCAAACGATAAAAGCCGTAAATTCAAACAGAATAAAATAATTTTTTGCATACAGCCCTGATTTGTAGATTTTTCAAGATCTGTTGTTTTTGGTGAAGATCGATTAAGGGAAAGGGGTAGTTTACCTGCAACATTTTATGTTTTAACAGGGGTAATTTTTTTATGACGAACGGTAACTGCCGTAAATTCAAACATAATCAAATAGTTTTTTGCATACCTTCATGAATTATAGAGTACTCAAGGTCTGTTGATGTTGGTGAAGAACGGTTAAGAGAAGAGGGTAGTTTACCAGCAACATTATATGTTTTTAAAGGGTAATTTTATTTTTATAACGAATGATAACTGCCGTATATTTAAAAAGAGAATTAAATATTTTTTTGCATACATTCCTGAAGTTTTAAGTACTCAAGGCCTGTTGATTTTGGTGAAGATCGGTTAAGGGAAAGGGGTAGTTTACCTGCAACATTTTATGTTGTAACAAGAGAAATTTTTCCATGACGAACGATAACTGCCGTAAATTCAAACAGAATTAAATAATTTTTTACATATATGCCTGAGTTGTAGAAGACTCAAGGCCTGTTGATTTTGGTGAAGATAGGTTACGAGGAAAGGGCAGCTTACCAGAAACAAGTTTTTTGTTGTAACAAGAGTAAAGTACTTAATTTTGATAAATAAAGTATCCTGATAAGAAGATCTTAATAATCCACTGTAGAAACGTAGATGAAATATCTATAAATGAAGAGGCTAGTTGAACGGGGTGGGGGTACTTTTCTATAAATGAAAATTATAGTTGAAGTGGGAGGGGATAATTTTTATATGTGTGCTACGTTATCGGCAACATAGTAGTAGTTTTTGTTAACCATAATTTCTTTCTTTTTTTCATAATTCAGGTAAGTCATTCATGTACACTACCGTATATATTTTATTTACTATTCTATTTATTGTACTCACAGATACGTAATTAAAGCAATTATAATTAAATCATTTATCCAATTTTATCGTGCGCAGTTCACTTATAGGTACTGTAAAAAGTGGGTTGTACGTACATATACTTCAAATATAGGCTATTTAATTCTTTGTTCTCGACGGTCATAAATAAGCTACCGTTCTGTTAACCGACTTTTCCATTATCCGACCTTTACCCGGTCCCATTCAAGTCGGATAAGAGAGAGGCCACTGTACTATTCTTTGATCTCTCTAATTGCATCTACGAAGCGCCGCCCAGCGTAAGTTGCAGCCGTCTATTGTTTTAGAGCTTTTGTCACTTTGTCCTCTGTTACAAAGGCAGGCTGGAGGGGCCAGCAATCACACCCACAAATCCTGTGCACAAGATGCAGTATATTATAATACAGAAAAGCAGAAAATTTACATCTACATAAACTAACGTTCACATTAAATTACGTTATTATGCAACGTATTTCATTACGGAAACAAATATATCTAGTTACTATTTTCAGACTATAAATATATAGGCATGTGGATTATACATTTATTTAAATTAGTGTTGCCGCTGAAATGAAAAATTGTTTTTTCTATCACGTGTATTTGTATTTGTTCGTATACACGTTCTCCTCTTTCTGCCTTATTATTTATACGTTCGTGTGTTTTCCTAAATAAAATTTCTAAACACACATAACTCGATTCTTTTATTTAGAATACTTAATATATTGTTACACCTGCATTATATACCTAGTTTAACTGTTTGAGTACATGGATGTATACTTCTTAGTTCATTAGTTACATTATGGATGGATGGATGGTTAGTTCGTTATGGCTGTTAGTACATTAGTTCATTCGTATGTGTACTGTCACTGTATGTGAAATGCTTCATTAAAATTCATCTCGCTCAGCAACATAGGCCTATAGGACTATAGAATCAGTATATAGTAAGTACTTTTATTTTTTTTCTTACTATTTTTAATTTTATCGTTTCCACTTCGTTGCACACTACGCATTATACTTTTAACACAATCAATCCTGCACAATCAATTATATAACTAAAATTTTTATTGACAAAAGCATCTATAAATCGCCTGCATAGACATGCCATTTTTCAACGATGATCTACACACGTGAAAAACTAAATGCAGAATTGGTTAAAATGTTTTATTTACGGACTTATTACGTACGTAACAGTTGACATTACGCCTGTTATAAACACACGATTTTTATTATGTGTGTGAGCTGTAAGTTTCTGCAATTATGTGTAGATTTTTGTTAGCTCCGGTACTTAGTTATGCATTCAGAAACCATTTTTGTTCCAGTTCGCTGGAAAATGGTGTGCCCGCGCCAGGTACAGCAGACAATTTAACGATTTCCTAAACGTAAACTGACAGCACGTGTCCGATGTTTACAATTCGTTAAAAGTATGAAAATACCAGCACGTTTAAGAATGATTGAATAGCTGATGAAAGTAAGAGTAAACAGTAAAATAAAGTACATTTATTTTTTGTAGTGATTTGTTTTGTTACTTTACAAGTACTGTGTCCTTCTTTTATTTTTAAACTCCTTAGAATTGACGTTGTTATTTTTAATTCTCCTATAATTTTTCAATTCGTTAGGTGGTTCTATTTACATTGACGTAACAGCACAAGTGTTCTCTTAAAGCCTAATGAAAATTATTCTCTGTACGTATAAAACAATATGCATTTTTCTAATCGCACAACTCAGTACAATATCCGACCTAAGTCGGAGTATATATATTGCGATAGAACACAGGATCATGATAAGCAATGAACTATGTCTTTTGCATGGATGACGAACTTTCTCCTGTTTAAATTTGTCTCTTGTTCAAATTGGTTTTTTAGCTATAGTTTTTGTATTGTATTACCGATAAGAATTTAGAATAGGTCAAACTCTTCAAAATTTTATTTGTCATTTTTCTATTTAATGTGTTTGTAAAAGTGTGCGTGGGTGCGCGAGTTATTAACGTTTTCCTATTGTGTCCGGTATAATTATCCGATTTACTTGAGACTTGAACAAGACATAAAGTTTAATATTAGCTACAATTTCCCTATATTCTGTGATCTTCAAATAACTGTTAAATGTGTATTTTTGTTATATGAAATCTTTATATGAAACTCTCTTATGCGTGAAGTAATAAAATTCCAGATAATTATCTGTGCAGGCTTTGCCAATTCCATGCAAAATGTTGCATGAAGAAATATTCGTGAATGTGCATATTATCTTGTGACCGATAATTGGACAATTAAAACGCAGTAGAATCATTGAAAATTGTCTGTTGCCATGTGCAGATCAAAGGCAGTTCATCTTGAGCATTCGTCTAGTAAACGTGCGGTCCGCGTTCAAGAAGTTTCTCTTCCGTGAACACGTAAACTGTGCGAAAGGTGTACGAAAACTTGGAACTCTGTGTGAGTTATTCTACAGACCCAAGTAATTCAGTTGTAATAATAAAATGTGAATTTCAAGTATCCGTGTTAGTCAAGATTTCCTCATAGGGAGTTCTACCGACCGCGGTAGATCTGGTGACGCGTGGACACTTGAAGACGAGCCGGAAGGTGTGCGCCTATACACCGCTTTTCATTAAGCACCCACGTTACACCTTGAGATACATAAATTAATAAGTAAAACAATATTAAAACATTTTTAGAAACCTTTAACAATCAATAATCAGTGTTATCGCAGCGAGGCAGTGTTGCAGTTCGACGAGCAAGTTCAGCGTGTTCATCATCAGGACACGAGCCCAGAAGAATCCACGAGGGAAGGACATGTGAGATATACGCATCGCCTTCAGCCATCTCGCCGCATCAAATTGGAACATCTTCACTCAAGTAACAATTTCAGATCTCAACTTTATATAAACTTGTTTTCAAACAATATTTCAAAATTCATAACATTTGTATATGTTTAAAAATATATCGTATGAAATATTATTCTATTGGTGTGCAATAAATAATTATAACACCTCCAATATAGACTTGTTGATTTATAAAACATACACTTTAATCCTATGCGAAAGAATTAATTCAATTGTGTTGTCGCAATATATATATATATATATAGTGACATTTGCATAATTGAAAGTTTAATTGGTTAGTGCAATGTAGCTCAATAAGATTTTACTTACAGATCTGCGCTTTGTAAAATGTACTCAGATATACTTTTTTCTCTGCTAGAATGATTTTAATTCTTACCATGCTTCCGTCCTTAAGATTCCTTTATGTTTAGTCTCACTGGGACAGTTGTTTATATATCACTTATTTATCCGCGCGTATGAGGTATTTCTAACAAAGCCTTAAAATGTTTCAATTGCTTTGTAAAATCTGGTTACCGAATATGGTATTGTCAAATTGAGTATAAAATATTCTGCATACATATAAACTCTGTAACACATCCTGGTTAACAAAGCCATGCATTCTTACTCCAACTAAAGGAAATCGTTAATAAAATTTGTTATCAATTTCGTGCACATCGTTATCTGTCTACAATGTACGTCTACAAAGATACACGATATAGAGTGTAACTTGACAGTTTGCACCTTCCATAAACAAACTATGATTTAACACACATTGATCACCAAAAAAAACCTTTTCTATTAAACCTAACTATTAACAAACTACTTTAACTCGACTGAATATAATAAAATTAAATGATAAAGCTTGGTTATTAATATGTATCTATTTTGCACCATGACTACAAGAAAGTACCAAATCAATAAGAAAGTACAAAATAAAAAGAGCATAGACCAGATAGGGTAGGTATAATATCAATAAAATAAGTTAGGTTCATTAATTATTATATAGTTAAAGGGTTTTGTATTAAAGTATTAATTATGTTTATATTAATAACATATCAGAAATGTGTAATAATAAGTAAGCTGCCCAAATAACTAATGAAGGACTAAGAAAACAAAAGAAAGTGAAATTGACACTAATGCTAAAAAAGAATTCTGTGTGTAAAAGCGACATACTAGATATATTAAGTGAGAAGTGACACTAAATACAAATAAAGTGTATATTAGTCTGAAGAGAATCAATAAACTCTAAACTAGATATAATAAGTGACAAAACTGACATAAAGGTAAGATTTAAAAGGAACATGGTTAATTATTGCTATGAAACAGAATTTTTAATTTTGTTCTGAACCATCAATATAATTGGTTCAATTAGTAAGAAATTTTGTTAGAATGTTTAACTATTGTGTGACGAAACCAGTGAATATTTTTGTATTGAATTATGATGTAGATGATTTTTGTTTTTTTGTATTGAAATGTGAACCAGTACACACAAATTTTGAATATGTGTTAGACACTATTAATTGCCCTAAGCATTAAAGCATTTCGTAATGTACACTATACTATATAATATGTAATATATAATATATAATGTTTGTGTCTATAAAAACAAAATGATTCCAATTTGTTGAAAAATCCTAATGGGTACTGACTTTTTACTATATAAGTTTGTTTAAATATTTTAGCAGTATACTTACTGTTAATTGTTAATTCTATATTATTGTTTATGCTTTTCAGTTTTCATAATGTTAGTCTTAATGCTAACATTAATGAGATTTATGCTGAAAGATGTAGTATGTATTTTGTTTAGTAACTCAAGCAAATTAATGTTCACCGTTTGTAAAATGGGATTAGGAGTGAAATTGGCAAGGAACTCACATTATATTTTATTTTTTATGTTAAATGTTTGTAAATTCAGATAAAATTTAGTATGTGGATTTGGACAGTGTATTTTAGTAAGTTAATATTACAACCAAACTATGGCTTGTGAGATATCAAAATTGTCAGCATCAAACAGAAAGCTTAGATCTACCAATGTATTTTAAATTAAATTTTGAATAAGTTCAGGGTTAGTGAAAGAAAAATCAACTCATTATTTTACCAAGAAGCCATACTGGTCAGTTAACAATGGCAGTCTAATCCAGCCAATCAGAAATTTTTACATTTTGATAGGGACGCCAGCGAATTTGAGAAGGAAAAACATTCGTTTGTTGAACGTGGTTGTGTACAGATATACTCTCCGTAGTAATTCATAGCAAGAAAGTTAATAATCGAACCCAAGACAGGTTAGGTTGAACCAAGCAGTGTTTAGAAGAAACAGTATATTCCGTGGAATTATCTTAGTGAAGAGTTAGTTAAAGTGAAAATAGTAAAAAACAGAACATCAGTCACAAATATTATTATTAATTGGTGAGATGAACACAATTTTATATTAATATAACCCGAACTTATGCAACCATAATTCAACTGGTATAGCCAATTGTATTTGTAAGTGTAATGTTATAGCTTGTTTATTAAGGTAGCTTCTATGAAAATAAGATATTTCAGTTTTTCTATTTTGAAGAGAGTGGTTTTATTTATTATTAGTCAAATTTGAAACTTCAAATAAAAGCTTACTCAAAATTCTTATTTTAGTTATTCAGGTCAAATCACAATAACTAAATTATTTCAACGTTTACACCTCGAATTTGAGACCAACCCAGATTAATTCAAGAGTACCATAATAAATAATATACCTTCACAATAATCAATACAGAATTTAAATAAATTAAATTAAAACAATAAAAGAAAATAAAACGTTATAACAGTCTGCCATATTTTACACGATACAAGTCATGTCTCCAAATTTGCTAGAGGACTCTAGTACATAAGACGAAAGAAGTAAACAAGTCAATAATACCAGCTTGGTAACATAATTACATTAAGCATAAAAATTGGCATATTCTAACTGTTGTTACGTTAATAATAGGAACGCAAATGTTTTAAAGTCTTTCTTTAAACAATATAGTCTATCATAAATTTTAAAAATAACATATAATAGCTTACAAAGTGTGCTGTTAATGTTTTTAAGAACAACTACGAAACTAAGTTTAAGGTGTGTGAGAAAACGTCTCAGCTATTGCAGATGCTAGTTGTCTTAAAGTTAGTACAGACGAAAGACATGATTTGTAATGTTTCTTTGTCTGGGTACTTGTTTACTTGTAAACTAAGGAAATTTAATATATTGGCAAGAGATGAACCAGAAATAAAAAATAACTCGTTATACGTTTAACTGTTTCCTGGTTTCTCTGCAATTTTTCCAATTTAACTTTACAAGCTCCTGACAACTTACTTTGGTAGAGTTAACTTAGCTAACCAATTATCTATATTCATTTTGCTATTTCTGAACCTATAGTAAGCAATCGGCTACAAAAACAAGATTTTTCAAAAACATACTATGACTGTACATATTAGTTCAGTATTAAAATATAACTCAACTGAAGTTACACATATTGTTTTTCTAAAATTTGCATGGGCGTTCCAGAGCATTTGTTTACGAGCAGTATTTTTCAAACTATGTATAAAATAGAAATCTCACTAAAAAGAAAAATCAAACTAAAATGTAAGAAGCATAATTTTTACATACATATGCTTATATAATACATAAATATTTATAACAAAGTATACAGTGAAAACTCTGACGCGAAACAAAATGGTTGATAGTTAATATTCTTATCTTATACTCATCCTAAAATAAGTAGACTTGGTAAAGTTGATTAGTCTTGGTTCAGTGCTTGACACAAAACTGAATATTAGCCGGTTGTTATATTGAAATAGTTTTAGTGGTTTTAGTGACAACAGCGTTCTGTCCAAGTAACAAAAGGTTAATTCTCTTCTTGCCTTTTATTTAATAGTCATTACAATAATCACATCGTCATAAAATAACATTAAAATAACGTTGTTTCTTTTTATTACTTTCTGTAATATCTAATTTATTTAGATAATCTTATCTAATTTAGATTATTATTTATATAAATTTAATACCTAATCAGTTTAACTCGTCCCACAATTCATATGGTTTATAGACTTTATGCGCTTCAACTTATAGAATGGATATAAGATGACGAATTTAAAGTTACTCTCTAGACGATGGTTAGATGCATGAAAGGTACATTCCTAGTTGTAACTATGAGTATCCTTATCTCCACGTCAGAAGTGACCAGTGCGACAAATACAGGAAATAAAATTGTAAGTCTCGTCTCTTCCTTGTTGCATCATCTAGTGAACGTATGTTTTGAAGAGATAGAAAACGTGTATGGCTATGTGATCCTTTTGTACGCCTTGTCTGAGCGTCAAGCATTACGCAATCCTCTTGCACGTTCTGGAAGATATAGGCGCCCCTTCCAGATTGTGGACAATATTTCTACTGACATCCATGTCGACTTTGTCATGCAGTCTGTGTATAAAAGCGTAGTTTAGGAAGCGGGGAATCAGTTTGGGTGGCGAAGCGGTAAAAAGTGTGATTAGTTACAAAGTTGTGAATTTGCTATTCGTTGCGTGTAATTGAAACAGCGCTTTATTGTAAATTAATTATTGTAAGTAATCAGTATATTGATCAGTATATTGTAAATTGCTCGGAGATCTGTAAATAGTAACGCTCTATTATTGCAGCACTGTTAATTAAGCAAAACTAATTGTTTTATATTAGTCTGTGTTGAACAAGTCATTAATTTAAAGAACTCTTGTATGCGAGAGTTTATTGTTGTCCCTGTTTAGATTGAAATTGTAAATATAGCTTTATTACCGAATTCCCTGATGTTCAATTACTTTATTGCACTGTGTAAACACTGAAGCTCATAAAATCTAAACATGAATCTAAGAAATTATTATGAAATTGGACTTCTCTTGTATAAGTTCGAAACGAGCTACTATGAAGCTGTGTACTAAGAGACCCGGTATGTACTTGATGATAACGTAAACGTGTAGTTGTGTTCAATGTCGTCTTAAGTACGTTTTTGTATTGATTTTTATTTAACAACACACGTAGATTACTTTTAGTTTACTCCTTAGCAGTTAAGCAAAATCTAGGATAGTAAGACCCGGGTTTCGAATAACAAAATTATAAAAACTTTTAACTAGCAGACATTTAAAACTTGTGTCGGCATGGAGTTTGAAGTGAAATTGCTGAAGACGCCCAAATATCCAGTCTCAATATATATATATATATATATATATATATATATATATATATATATATATTACAACGCCTTATTTCATCTAACACAATTATCTAATATTTTTATGTTAGATAAAATGTTACGTACCCGTGATATTACTTTACCTTGGTGCCAGAACAAATCCCAGATACAAGTAACACGGTTTCAGCTTAGCTCAGCGCATGGAGACACTCTTTCTCAGGATTCGTTCAGTGATTGTGGATTCAAGGGGAATCGTTACAAATAACAATTTAATATTTGCTTGATTATTTTAATTAACGTTTTAATTAATTATTTTTAATCTTGGAAATGCTAATGGTATGTCTTAATTCTACCCTAACACTTATCATTACTGAGTGAGTGTGAAAAGTAACGATTAAGACGTTCAAACGACCTATAGCTCTTATCTGGTTTAATTAAGAGATTTCTATCTCCCAAACCAGTGCTAAAGAACAGGTCTGCAATAATTTGCACGTCCAATACTACACCCCACTTTCCATTCAACACTCCTATACTATGTTAGAGCTAATCTTATAATTAAAATACAAAGTGTGAAATGCTTTGTGTCTTTTAAAAATAGTTTATAGCTTTTATTATTAATTTAGTGCTTATTTCATTGATCAATGAATCTATTTCTTACTGTTTGATGCGTTGACCGAAGATAGGAATCCGTAAGGGTCCTCCTTTTGATGGTGTTGCACAGAAGAATTGATGTTGATCAATGCTGTAGAAGATGCCCCGGCAATTACAGATGCTGTAGCCTTCTGTCGCACAGGTCCTTCACGGCTGATGATTAATTAATTAATAAATAAATTAATTAAAGGTGTTTTACGCAGCGAGAGTTGTTGAACGGTACTAGTTCATCTACACTGCGGACTACTTCTCGAATTAGATGCTTAAATTACACTTTTGCGTGATTGAAAAATTTCTGTACGTAATTTATACACGTCTAGCGCATTGAAGATCCGACCGAAGAGTGATGCTACCCCTCGCTTTGAGTTGGCGTCAATTTTAAATACGGGCTGCTGATTGGTTGTTCAAATAAATCATGCGTTTTTCCAGTTTCGACAATCTCGAACAGGTCGACTAAACACCCCTTGACACGTTTCAAACTGCAGAGAATTTCTAGATAAAATCGTACTTCCTGTGTTTGCAAATCGATTGATTACAGCTATTTGCAAATGTGTTTTCAAAGATCTGACCACAGAATATTGTTACTTAGGTCTTTATCTGTGTGTGTGTGAAAACACCTAATTCCTACGTAGCATAATTCTCTCGTTATTCCTGATGGCGTGCGTCATCCGTATAACTTCTTCAATTGGTAATTATATTAACTGAGATTGCGACTACTTATAAAGCTTTTCTTGCTGAATACAATGCTGTTTTCAGAATTCCCGTATATTTATAACTTTTGAAGTTATCGCAGGTTGAACTGATAATTTGCTTTGAGTAAAATTACATGTTTGTACTGGTTTCTGATGTCGCGGTGACGTGGTTAGAGTGAGATGGCTGCGATTATACGCTCTCTCTCATGCTTACGGCGCTACACTCATACCGTCTATCACTTTCATATAACGCTCAGATAGGACGCTATTATGTATCGTTATATATACCCCCACACGGTATAAAAAAAATTGATTATTTAAATCATTAATTTTTTTCTAATGTACAATTTTATACTGATTAAAAATTTGCACATTTACTTTCGCACTTTTTCCCGCACAAAACTTGCACTACTACAATGTTGCTTACATCTATCTTATAACTAAAGATTACAATGTTACTTAACCTAACATGGTATATTGGAAATTTATATGACCATTAATATTTTAATCATCATTTTGGCTTAATTAATGTCAATAATTTAAATAACAATACTAACATTTATTTAAATAAAATTTATTATTTTTATCTTTGACCTTGATTCAAACAATTATATTTTTATTTTATTTGACCATGTTTTACTCACATACCTTATTTTTCTCAAACTATTATTTCTTTATGGGTCAATATTTTGTCTATTCTTCCTCCTATGGGAACATAGATTATACAGCTTACCTCCATATATAGAAACTCCTGGTTTGGTGTTGGTAACTGCACTCCTCCAAGCTACACTAATCCTAGGGTCTTGTTGCTGATGAGTCCCTATTTCCTTAAGTCGTCCAACTACTTCAGGTTTTGTTATATGCTTTACCGCGTAAATACTAATATCATTGCTACTACATTTAATGTTATCTGTTTCCATGTTGTTTTCTGATGGTGGATTTCTACTGAGTACATCTGCTACCAAGTTGTCTTTCGCTTTACCATATTGTATTTCAAATTGATACTCTTGTATAGCCAAGATCCAACGAGTCAGACGAGCACCTAGCAATTTACACTTTAATAAAAACACTAACGCCTTATTGTCGGTGATTATAGTAAGTTTAGCACCCAGAATATAACTTCTAAACTTTGACAGGCTATGCACTATCGGTAATAGCTCTTTTTCTGTCGTAAAATAGGTTAATTCTGCCCCTTAAAGTGTGCGACTTAGAAATCCTAATACCGATTTTTGGCCCTTCTCATCGATCTGATACAAGTGTGCTCCAATAGCAATATTGCTGGCGTCTGTTTGCAAGTAAAATCTTTCTCCTTTCCTTGGATGATTTAATACAACAGTATTTATAAAAAAGCTTTTCACTTGTTGCAGCGCTTCATCGTGGTCCTTTGTCCACTTCCATTTAATCCCTTTGTTTAGCAACTTTAACAATGGAACAGTACTTTCCGCGTATTTACTTGTAAACTTCTGATAGAAGTTAGCTAAACCTAGAAATGACTTTAGCTGCTTACAGTTCTTTATTACATTTACCGACTTCCAATGCTTATATTCTTTAATACTTACATTTATTTTATTTGTATTAATTTCCATCGTAATGGTATTTCTTTTAAAATTTATTTTTGCTTTCCATTCAAGTAACGTATCTACCCCAATAATAATTGTATTATTATTTAGGGACATTGAGTTTAGGGACTAATAGAGCTACAATTTTGGTTTGGTTACCATTTATACTAACAGGTAAATATATTTGTTCAGTTATCTTTTGCATTTTGGCTCCAGTGGCTCCCTGTACATTAAAATGTTTTACGGGTAGTCTGTGACAATTTTGCAACTGACAATTATCTACAATCTTTGAGCTGACACAGGTAACTTCACTGCCAGTGTCTATAAGCGCTCTTACTAGTAGATTACTGATCTTACAAATTATTTCCGGGCATTCAGGATAATGGTTTCTACGCAATTCGTGCTCTTCTTTTAACAAGAACTCCCTATCGCTCACTTGTTTTATACTATTAGTTACGTTCTTTTTACCTGTTTTCCTTGGTGATTTCACTGCAGGTAATGGTAGGTTTAGTTTTGTTTCTTTTCTACCTGCAGTGGTTTCTCGTTTCCCGTATTCATTTTACTAGTCGACGGTTGCTGCTCGGTAGAGGTTATAGTTGTTTTACACACTTTATACCCTTTATTTGATTTGTTTTCTACACTCCTACTTCTACCCTTCTCCTCCAATTCCGGCCTATTTTGTGGCTTGTTACCCGGATATGGGGTAAACCTTATTTCTTTCAGGCGTTCATTGTCTCTCCTCTTAGTTGAGTAGAAAGTTGATACTTGATGATCGCCTCTAGAGTAGTTACTCAGCTGATTACTTACACGCTGTAGGTCCCTCTCTAAATCTTGGCACTCATCTACAACCATTATGAACTTTTCTAGAGTATCCACTCCTCTTGTAGTGGTTGCTACTCTAGTGCGTTCTGAGAAATGACGCGCTAGCTTATATACTAGGTCTCTCTCCTGTATTGGTGGTGTTAGATGCTTGACTTGCGCCATTACGTTAAGCACATAATTGGTGGTTGTCATATTCATTGACGGGTGATACTTACCAAATTCTAGATGATCGCGTACCCTTCTTTGTATCTGAACGTTCCAGTACTGAGCAAGGAATATTTCTCTGAAGTCTGAGTACGTTTGGACTCTGTCCGAGATGACTTTCCACCATGTACCTGCCCAATTCTTGAGAAATCGGCCTAACATGTCCTTCTTGTCCTCGTCGTCCATCAGTGGATTTACACAAGTTACATAAGCTTCAAACAGCTTTAGGAATTCCACAGGATTCTCATGTGGGTTTCCTGAAAACGCAAGGTTTTCCGGTTCTTCCTTATAGCCGCCACACCTTACTACTTAGGTTTGCTGTGACTTCATTGACTTAGTCAGATCCACCCGCATTACCTTTAACTGTTGTTCCACCTTTTGTTGTACTTCGTCACTGTTAGCCTTACTCTCTACCTGTTTCTTAACTTCATTAATATTTACACCCTGTTGGGTACACTCTTCCCTAGTATTCTGGATTTCTTCTTTATTTAGAAGCGATTGTGTTTTTAATTCAGCAGTTACTTCACTGAATTGTTGATTAATGAGGGTTAATTTCTGTTCTAACCTTTCATGTAATTCATTTCTAAATTTATTTAGCTTTTCGTCTTGACGGCGAAAATTAGAGTTTACTTGTTTTCTAAACTCTTCTAACGTAGTTTTAACCTCTTCGGTATGCTTATCAACTTTAATATTACTCTCATCTATTTTATTAGTTAAATTAGATATTTCTTCATCTATTTTAAATGTACCCTCTTTACAACTTTGTTCTATTTGGCTAGACAAATTTTCGTTTATTTGTTTCATTTCGCTAGACAAATATTTATTAGTTTGTTCAATTTTATTATTAACATCTGTTATCAATTTTTGATTACTTTCTTCTAAACTTTTATTATTTTCATCAATTTTACATTCTATATTTTCAATTTTATTATTTAATTGACAATTTGTACTTTCAATTTTATTATCAGTATCTTTTATTTCACTAGATAATTGATTCTTATTTTCATCTATTTTTCTTTCAATTTTAGTGGTCAACTGCTTCAACATTTGTTCAATTGCTGCCATATCTACTTCTGATGATTTAGCCATTTTTTAAATTTATTTATAACAAATTAATTTAACAATTATTTAATAGTTATTTGTAACATTGAATTCCACTTCTTTTCAAATTTATTAATTTTACAATTTAATTAATCACTTGGGTAAAAGCAACGCTAAATTATATAACTTTATTTATATAATTTTGTGAGTATAATCGGGCCCCTTTGTTGCAGTGACAAATATATACAACGCCTTATTTCATCTAACACAATTATCTAATATTTTTATGTTAGATAAAATGTTACTTACACGTGATATTACTTTACCTGGGCGCCAGAATAAATCCCAGATACAAATGACACGGTTTCAGCTTAGCTCAGCGCATGGAGACGCTCTTTCTCAGGATTCGTTCAGTGATTGTGGATTCAAGGGGAATCGTTACAAACAACACTTTAATATTTGCTTGATTATTTTAATTAACGTTTTAATTGATTGTTTTTAATCTTGGAAATGCTAATGGTAGGACTTAATTCTACCCTAACACTTATCATTACTGAGTGAGTGTGAAAAGTAACGATTAAGATTCAAACGACCTATAGCTCTTATCTAGTTTAATTAAGAGATTTCTATCTCCCAAACCAGTGCTAAAGAACAGGTCTGCAATAATTTGCACGTCCAATACTACACCCTACTTTCCATTCAACACTCCTATACTATGTTAGAGCTAATCTTATAATTAAAATACAAAGTGTGAAATGCTTAGTGTTTTTAAATCTATTTCTTACTGTTTGATGCGTTGACCGAAGATAGGAATCCGTAGGGGTCCTCCTTTTGATGGTGTTGCACAGAAGAATTGATGTTGATCAACGCTGTAGAAGATGCCCCGGCAATTACAGATGCTGTAGCCTTCTGTCGCACAGGTCCTTCACGGCTGATGATTAATTAATTAATAAATAAATTAATTAAAGTTGTTTTACGCAGCGAGAGTTGTTGAACGGTACTAGTTCATCTATACTGCGGACTACTTCTCGAATTAGATGCTTAAATTACACTTTTGCGTGATTGAAAAATTTCTGTACGTAATTTATACACGTCTAGCGCATTGAAGATCCGACCGAAGAGTGATGCTACCCCTCGCTTTGAGTTGGCGTCAATTTTAAATACGGGCTGCTGATTGGTTGTTCAAATAAATCATGCGTTTTTTCAGTTTCGACAATCTCGAACAGGTCGACTAAACACCCCTTGACACGTTTCAAACTGCAGAGAATTTCTAGATAAAATCGTACTTCCTGTGTTTGCAAATCGATTGATTACAGCTATTTGCAAATGTGGTTTCAAAGATCTGACCACAGAATATTGTTACTTAGGTCTTTATCTGTGTGTGTGTGAAAACACCTAATTCCTACGTAGCATAATTCTCTCGTTATTCCTGATGGCGTGCGTCATCCGTATAACTTCTTCAATTGGTAATTATATTAACTGAGATTGCGACTACTTATAAAGCTTTTCTTGCTGAATACAATGCTGTTTTCAGAATTCCCGTATATTTATAACTTTTGAAGTTATCGCAGGTTGAACTGATAATTTGCTTTGAGTAAAATTACATGTTTGTACTGGTTTCTGATGTCGCGGTGACGTGGTTAGAGTGAGATGGCTGCGATTATACGCTCTCTCTCATGCTTACGGCGCTACACTCGTACCGTGTATCACTTTCATATAACGCTCAGATAGGACGCTATTATGAATCGTTATAATATATATATATGTATGTATATAATCACATTACAAGGACACATACTCTCGTTTACTTGAAGGAAGCGCTTGAATATTTTTATCATGGAGACTCAGGTTTCTCGTATTAAAATTCTCTCATTCTGAAGCTGCCGACTGTTACAAATTATAGTAGAATAACATTTCCAAAATATCCTTTGTTTAATAGGACGGGTTATTAGTGGGCATACATAATTACATGTGCCACAGTATCCTAAATTATTGTTACATGATATTTTGCCACTCATCTTGTTGATAGAAGTATACTTTACTACTCCTACCAAAAGTACCAAGAAACATGATAGTTCTTGTTTCAAGAACTAATTATTTAACTACTTAGTTAAATAATGTTTATTTCTTTTATTATTTGATTAATGTTAACTAAGGATCTAGTAGTGATGCTTAAACTATTAAAGTTAGTAAGTAAGGAGGACAAGATTTTGGAAATTACTTACAGTGTTTTGTTGTGTTTATAAAAACTGTATTGTATAGAGAAGGTTAATATGAATTGTCATATGTTACTAATAGTTATTAGTAATTAATTTTGCTATATTGATTAATATTATATGTAGTAATATTAATATCACAAATGTTAATATTAATAGGAGAGTACCAAAATAATAGAAATAGAGATTTGTAAAACTAGGCATGTTAAGCTTAGATAGTTAAGGGATTTGGAAAAAGAATTTATATTAAAATTAGAATAATCAATGTCAGGTTAAGTTATATTATTACCAATTGTGTCCAATAGTTTTAGTAAAGTGAAGAGTACAATAACAACTAATAATAAATAATTTTGGGACAAATGATTATAAGTGTGAAATGGTAACTCAGGAAATATTTAATGGAATATAAGCAAGAGTGTTATCAAAATAATCAGTGTTGCATCAGAAAATCAAAGATACTAATAAATTGAAGATCAAAAATTTTATAAAAATATTATAACAGTTTAAAGAAAATAAAATGTAAAATATTAGAAGTTTGTTTATGTTGAGGCTTAGAGAGCACCATAGTATCATAAAATGTTACATTTCACACCAATGAAAGCTAAGATAGGCCTTAGGAACTGAAATGTTGAAAATTAAATAAAGAGGGGTGCATTATTAGATCTCAACGAGAAAGGTTGATATAAAAATAGGAGTGACTAATATAATATAATGTAAAGTTCATATCAGTGAAACTAAAGTAAAGTTAAATAATATTACTAAACAAATTAAATAGAAGAAAGAAGTACAATATTATTCAAAAGAAGTAAACCAAGTAACATATGAAGAAATAAAATCAAACTATCCAGGAAGGGAAGTATTTTTGATAAATAACTAAACTGAACAATTTCATTCTAGGCCTAGGTTACTCTTCTCAAATACACGGTTTACACTTTTAATTAAAACTATTTTGAACTTCACTGTAAAAATAATTAACAAATCATCTTGTTATCAGTGTAAAAACTATTAGTATAGAGTAATACAACCATTTAAAGTGTATTAGACATTAAAAACACATAAATCAACATAACCTAGACACTGAACATTGTATAATTCTTAATGTACTCTTGTTAAGACACTCTGTAATTTATTGTAAACCCATGTATTTTGGTACTTTTGCTAACATATTTGTCGTTTATACTGTAGTCAAAAGGACGTAACTAAAAAACATTCTATTTGTATTTTACTTAACAATTATAAAATATGCAAATGTGTATGCGCTGAGACATAATAAATACTACTGCTGCCATTCTGAGCATATTTAAAGAACAGCCGGTCAGACTTTGTTAATAATTATATTTGTCTTTTAAAAGAATTCAAAAAGGATAACAAAGGATTTGAGTTCAATAACTACAGATAAAAGGTTTTCTTTTCTTTATTTAATAAATAAATAAATGTATATGATATTATAAACACCATATAAATAAATGTTAATTTTTTCATCAACTAGCCCAGGTTGGCAACACTCTCAACCAGGAAAGTATGGCATCCGATTTGAGTCTGCCTTGCTGAGCTTTAGTTGTCACAAACTTCTATTAAATAAAAGATTAAAAGAGAGAATTATAGCTGAAAAATAAACCTTTATATTTTAAAATAATACTTACCAGTTTACAAATACATTTTATTTGCAACATTTGATTGCAAATTGGCGCTCAACTAATATTACCCTGACAACATACTCATCCTTAAAATACTAACAAAGTACACATTAGACAGGTAACAAGTCTTGTCGTTACAAATTAGCGATCTCAACAGGAGGCTAAATAACCTGTAGTAACCAACGTGTCGTTACAAATTGACGTCCAACAACGTGAGGCGTTACAGAAAGATAGATTCTCAATATAACATCAACACACGATATTAGGGTCGTTACAATATTGATCTCTTAATCTCTTAACTTATGTTTTTATATAAATATAATGCTTCTCTCAGTACATTTATAGATTGATTTTAATGAATAACATTTTACAATATTTCTTCAAAGTAAAAAATTTTGTTAATTTCTAAACACCTATTTTTTAGTACGAAATTGCAGAAAAATAATGGTTAATTAGCTTCCAGGATATTAATAGAACAATATTAATATAAATAATTTTTATACGAAAATACTATTATTGTCCATTCTGTAAAATGTAAAAAAAGTTCATATTTTTAGGTCGTCATTCGAAAACTGCGCAGACGTTTGTGTGTGTGTGTGTGTGTGTGTGTGTGTGTGTGTGTGTGTGTGTGTGTGTGTGTGTGTGTGTTTCAACTCTGACATTTTCCACGCAACCAAATGCCACCAGTTCGTGAGTGCAAACACAGACAGGTGGACAGCCACACAATAATAATATTGTCTAAAACAAAAGTCAAACTCCCTCGTCGTTGATGCTGACAGATGTACCATGTGCACGTACACAGAAGTGTAATCGCCTGGTCTTACGTAAGAAAATACATAAAGAGAGTGAGCAAAGTTCCAATAATACCAATTGTAAATTACGAAACACGGGTTAAAAATATTGTATATCTGTAACGTAAATATTGTTATCCTCTCTATCTGAAGTATTTAGTGTTACCTGTAAGCTCGTAAACATTACCTACAAGGTAGGCGCAAGGACGCATATATAAGCTTGTGCCGAGCATACGAATGCAATAGTAAAGTTTACCGTGTTTCTAATGCAGTTCCAATTATGCGTTAAACATATTAGCTTTCATTTTTTTACATCAATGTCTTATTTAATAAATAACATTTTATTAATTGTAAATATTAATATTTTACAAAAGACTTGTTTTATCGTGTTTAAACTCTTTATGACACTTTCACTATGTGTAAAATTTTTCTTTGGTTTTTCTATCCGTTTTGTATTTACGTGTGACTATTTTTGTTTGTTTGAGTACACCTATCATTCTTATGTACTGTCTTAACAAATTTATATTTTTTTTCAGCATGTGACAAATGATCTACAATTTTTAATATACAAAAAACTTGAGACGTAATAAATATGGGCTACGATATTGAGACAGTTTTTTACGTTTCGAAATGGGTTTTCAAAACACAGTGCATTAAAAACCAAGCTGTAGAATTACTGAGAGTTTTGATAAATAACCATTCTCCTTTCATGACGAATGTTGGTGAAGACGAAAGAAAAAAAACGAATATAAAAAGATGTTTATGAATTTGATGTTAAAGTGAATGAAACAGTATTTTTCAAACAAACGGTGAAAAGAAGATAAAGAGGAGGACAAACAGGCTATTCAACTAGATATAAGATTAAATACAAATACTAATAAATTTAGACAGACGCACATAAAAATAAATACAATCTACGGACATACATAATATTTTTATATAATATGTATAAACTTTGGAATTTAAATGTTTGAAATTCTATGCAATCATTCACACCAGTAAAATTATATATTTTGTAAACTGTCGAAGTGTGAACTGTCGATTGCAAAATCTTTTTCGGCAGCAAAAAATGGCTTTTAAACAAATTCAGGAATCTGTTGAGTATACCACCGTGTAACTTTTGAGAGAACCAGCGCGTGTATCACATTTGATTTCGATGTGATAATCTTCAATTTCGGGCGCCAGAAAGACCCTTCAAACAGATCTAGAACTCAATATACTGCCGTCTTACACCCAAACAAAATGTATTTTCTGTAACAAAGAATAGGTTTTTCTGAACTGTGAAGAAATATATATAAAAAAGAGAAAAGTGGAACACAGGACAGAATCTATCAAGCCCCCTGACGTTCATCATCATATTATATGATTATTCAAACGCGTTCTACTACGTGTTTGTTTGTCCAATGGCGTTGCATTAAAGATGTTTGATGCTCAAAGGTTTGTGAAATTTATTAAAATATTTCTTTGTGTCACAGACACGCTTTATTAAGATGCAATAAGCCAGTAGTATTGCAATTTTCACGTTTGGTTAAAATTTCAAGTTGACAGCTGAAGGCTACAATTTGCATGCATTTCTCTGCTCCATTGCTTCTCGCCTTTGTTTCATCGCTGAATGCTCGAGTCCGCTATGTGTTCTACGAAGCGTAAAACTACTATATTATGCATCTTTTTATCTACTGTATATATATTGTTAATTATACCTCAGGATACTTCATTCCAAATTAAGTCATGGTTTTGTGTTGTATACTTCAAAAAGGTTGTCGGTATTTCAGTGTTGTAAATTATTAAGCAACGTTAATGTCGCAATTTTAATGTAATAGTTTCACATATTTTCAAATAATCAATTGCTCACCTGAACAATTTTTACACCATATTTATTGGTATTTATATATGTTCCCGTCGAGTGTATCTAGACTGTGTACACAGATATCAATGAAGTACTGACTAGCAGGAACCTAATTATTCTAACTGCATCAAATTGTATAAAATTACTTCTTCAACAGACCCGGGTAGACAATGCACATAACGACCTGTTTACATGTCTGGCATGGCATCCATGGCATGCGTGATGTTCCACGAGTTACAATATCTAAACAACTGATGATAAATTACTGTTACTAATCGTCGTTGTATTTTTACGACCGTCCACATATTGTCGTGTTTAAACTGTAGAAACAGAATAACTAACACCAGATAAAATTACTAATATATTTTCTATTGTGACAATTTGAATAAATGAAACAACCAATAAATCCTCTTACGGAAACAATTCTTTAAGCTTACAAATTATCCAACACACATAAATAACAAACCATAAAGTCTAATTAACACTATCGTTCAATGTACAAGTCATCACTTACAGATGTCCGCAAACAATAATTTACTATTATCGCTTTACTCTAATCATCTATGACATACATGAAAGCTCTCATAACGCATAGTGAGTCGCTGACACAAAAACGGGCTGACTGGTATCTTATAAAATATATGTGTATGCCTCGCCGAGGTTCGTGATGAATCTACCTTTTTTGGGGTCATGCGCCGAGAAAATGTGGTGGTCTGAAACGCCTATAAAATACTGGAAGGCCCTGCTACGCTACTGCCTACCTTGATCACACTCCGCAGGCCGAATGATAACTGCCACGTCGGTTGCCTATTTCACGGACGTATGAATATTACCAACATTTAACTAATGATTTACTTCAGCGTGTAATATGTAAATAAATTCTGAACTATGTGTAATCACTGAACACAATGGAAAGTTGAGTAGTCGGCAGTGATCAATTTCTTATAGTTACGAGAAGAAAGAAAGTGGCAATATCTTTAGGCAAACTAGATTCTGTTTTTGTGATTACAAACCTTTCAAAATAACAACTATAAATGTAGTACTTAATTTAAAAGTGGTAGTAAAAAGCTTTATGAATACACAATAATAGACCTCCAAAGCGAACGGGAACTTGATAAATTATTGAAACCCCAAAAGAATTTTGTTTAATATTAGGGAGATAATTAAAAATCATAAAACATGAATAGATGAACATTGCGTCCACATGCCGTCGGAGACAAATGGAAGACGTAAAACATATTATTAACCATCACAGTTACTAATAATAAATACAAACATTTTCATATTTAAAATTAAAATCTACTGAAATATTCAGTGTTGTTTTAGTGAAAACAGAAGGCAGGTTCTGCTCACATGTTTACGCCAATTATAAGTCAAATATATTTCAGCCGTGGGAATATAAAAAAATATGTTTATCAGCCACAGCGTTATGAAATTAGTTGCATTTTTCCTGTGTAAAAAAAATTTAAATCTCATGTAACATACTAATTTATTACTAATTAAAGTAATAAAATTACACATAAATCAGTTCGTAAAATATGATAAAGAAAATAGCTGCTTCATAAACTAGAATTGTATAGTAAGTAAAATAACTATTTTACAATTTTAAAATCATGCTTTTTAGTATCACATTTAAAACTCTATAAAAGTAGTAACATACGTTAACGCCGTGTTTTAGATGTCTCGTACCGATTACTGTTCCTTTTCCTAACATTAAACGTGCAAAACAAGATTAATAATTATTTACTAATATAAATTTTACTTCGTTTAATAGAATTCAATTTTCATTGCAGTGTACTCCGTAAAATATGTAATTAAAACGCATAATAATAATAGAAAGAACATTTTCAAATAAAATAATTTCAAAATTTTGCAAAATTGAACATAAACCTTACGACTAATATTACTATCCAATTTAAGAGACGTATCAAAATCTTTTAACACAATCTGCTTTAACGGAACATAATGAGCTCAATAATTTTTTATATAATTCCATTTTATATTTCTCAAAGTATTCAGCTTCAAACATTATGAAATAATGAATTAATGAGGATATACGAAAGGATTTATTTGTCTCCTCTTTTGATAAAAAGCTCAGAAGTTTTGCAATCAGTTGATGCACTCATTTATGTACGATAACTAGAGTGCCGACAGAGAATGTAGAACCATCTGACACTGAGATGTAGTTCACCCAAGTACGGGACGGTTTCCGGATCACGCAGGCTTCCCTACCGGTGAATTTCAAAAGAAGACAAACGAGACTGAACTTACATAAATACTAATACTACTGTTGCAACTCACATTAACTAATATTAATGTACTGTCAATGATTACCAAAATTATGGTAAATATAATTATAACTATTTCATATTATAATTATATTTCTTTTAATTTTACCTTGATCATATTTATGTGGGGGCGCTGTTATTTTATTCGTACAGTCAATAAGCCTAACAGCTTACAATTTTCTCGTCGTTAGTCCATGGCAATGTTGACACGTGAGTTATATAGACTCTAGACTTGGGTTCAAATATTGTAAAGCTACAATACAATAAATATCTTGTTGATTCATCCTCTTCATTCACTTTTTTAAATATTATTATATATAGAAAAACTGTCACAAATGAACTTACTTTGGTTATCACTTTCACAAAGGTTTCAAGGTAATGTGGCTCTTCCTCAGTGTGAGTATTTACTCACATTGGCACATCACCTTGAAACGTTTGTGAAAGTGGTAACCAAAGTAAGTTCATTTGTGAAAGTTTTTTATATATACAATACAATGTTTAACTATCACACTGTATAAATAGAGTTTGAGAAGTACGTAGTAACATCAACGTGTAGAATAGTGAATAACAACTAAAGGTCGTGCTCCAGACGTTAATTACGTACCGGTATTACTTTTCTTTTATCTAGCGTCTCTGCATTACGTGAGTTATTAGTAGGTTGTATGTAGTCTATAAAGGAAACAAAAGTAGGATTACATGGTAAATAATAAATCTGCAATACATTTCATATATTTAACACACTTGATTTCTCTAATTTTTAATTATTTTTTCTAATGTCATATTTTCCAGTGGATGCAATATATAGTTGTGTAAATTACGTGATCAGCACTCGTAAGTGTACAGTACATAGTAATTCCCATGATTTCAACACACAAGACTAAAATTATAGATACTATGAAAAAAAGTGGAAAATATTTTTTTACATTAAATAACTTGAACAGCTAGACTAAGTCCATCTGTGGCGAAATATAAACTATTTATTCATAGAAGCTAAGATCACTAACAAATATTTTAGTGGATTTTTAATAGTATATAAGTAGACGATGAAATTCTTTATGTCATTGGTGTCTAATTACTGCCTTCCGTCTCTCTCTGTAATGTTATTAAGAATTTGTCAAACTGGTTACTTTAAGTGGCAAAAATGTGTAACAATGAAGTGAAGTGAAGTAAGTTGCACAGAAATAGTGAAATATTTACGAAAACAATTTTCCTATAATTACCAAAGAATTCTTACCTACTAAGATAAAAAGTTTTATAATACTACTGTCAATGTAATGAGAAAACAAAAACTTAGTATGCAGTCCAATCTCGTTATAGTTGTTATAACCTGAAGACTTGTTCAGTGACGTTTTAACGTCTGATGTCTTGTTTGCTACAAACTTTGACAAAATTGTTAGGATGAGAAAGAAGAGCAAAAGCTGGAAACTCAGTCGTTCTAATTTTTTTATTTGTTTCCAATTTTTCAATTTAACTTTAACGTTACTTCCTTTTAACTTAGTAATTGTTAAATTAACTAACCAAATAACTATACTTGTTTTTTTGTTTATGAAACTGTTGAGGACGCTGAGATGTTTATGTCAGTGATATAACTTTCAGCAATGCCTAATTGTCTGTCAGTGAATTAATGTCATTTAACGTTAAGAGTTTCAAATCATAAAAAAAATTAAAACTCAAATGATGATTAACATCTGCATGCGCGAATTATACTTTTCGTGTAATAATTCCTAAAGGGTAATGTAGGACATGAATTAAGACGCCCGGTAATATAAAATAACTAATGAGACAGTAATGCAAACATTTTTTCATAAAATTTGGTTAAAGTCTTTTGAGGAAGATATCTCGTACGAAGGATTCATTAAAATTTGTATAAAAGACTATGTAGTTTTATAAGTAAGATTTCCCTTGTAGTTTTTCCAAATGCATAAAATCATTTACCTTCTCAATTAAACTGCTTGATGAGTCCTTTCTTGAAGAACCATTGAAATCTGATGCAATAGTAACCATGTCTCATTTGACACTCTCTGAATGTATGCATGGAGCAATGGGTATATCAACTACCAATGATAACCCTACAAAGCCTTTTCCAATGTTTAAACCCTCTAAATATACTTACATAGCAAAGAAAACGGCCAATAAAACTTCATGACGTGAAAAAATTTTTAAATGTGACACCGAAGAATCATCAGACGGCAGGGGAAATGTGCTTAGTAGATAAGTGATTTTTCTATGTAGTATTATTGATAGTAACGCTAACCAAGAGAAAAATTACAAAAACCTCTTTGTTGTCGCTAACTTAATTTACGAAAAGCTTAATTAATTAATGTTATATGTATACCAAATAGCTATCACTGACAGGTTATGACATTAAAATTTAAAATATATCCGGACCAGTATTAGGCAGGTAAATGATTCAGGCTTCCCAAAGAAGAGGAGTGGTGTTAATGTAAAAACATCTGAAAGCAGAAAATTATATAGATGTAAGCAGTAGAAGAATTATAACTTAAAAAATTTTCAACAGTGCAGTGCCTTTATTATGAAACTACATAAATTTTTAATACGTGTTAATATTTAAATAAGACAAGACTAATGAATTTTTAAATAACTTATTGTTTTTAATATGCACTTTAATCTATCTGAAGGATGCGGTACTATGACGGTAAGAAAATTAGTTGCTCTTCTTTGATCTCTCTAATTGGAACTATGAAGCACTGCCTAGTTGCATCCGTCTATTTTTTTAGATCTATTGTAACTTAGAGTTCTGTTATAATGACAGGCTGAAGGTGTCTCACATAACGTCCAGAAATCTGTGCACACATTATAATACATCAAAAACAAAGCATCCGATAATTCTCATCCACGTAAATTAATGTCCAGGTTAAATTACGTTATTATACAAGATATTTTAATAAGAAAATCTTTTTATTTAGTAATATTCACCGAACTCAAAAAATATAAGTGGTTATAATTACCTAAATTTGTGTTACTACTGAAACGAAAAATCTTCTTCTTCTGATCAAGCATTGGCCTACGTGTTCTTAAATAACACGTACCCATATATATCGTGATTTCCCACTTCTACCCATATATAGGGTGATTCAAAATTGCATGCCAACTCTCGGAAGCTGATTCTATAGTTAAAAATACGAAGAAAATTTCATATAAACATATGTTCGAAAATGGTTCGTTAGTGATTTACAGCTTGCGAACCAGTTCGCCCTGATTTATGCTCCCACAGTAAAATAACGCAATACTAAAATTCTTGGGGTATAAAACAAAGGTTAAATTAGGTAGTTTCTTATGGTTTTTGATCTGAAAGATTGACCAAAAGAGGCCCCAAAGCTCTATCTTAATTAGTTTTTAAGACAAACTGTGTAATACACGAAACATTGAAGTCGAAAAAATTTAGATTTGGGATAAAATAACTTCGTTAATTTGCCAATAAACAACTAAAACCTTCTAACTAACTTTGTAGACAATTTAATTATGAAAATATTGATGTGTGTAAATGGCATTGTATCCTTTCGATAAACCTACACTTAGGCAGAAAAAACCCACATAAGACTGCTACAAGACATGACAAACATACTTTTTCATTTAATGTATGGTGCGGTTTTCTTGTTGATAATCTCTTACCACTTAATGGAAGACAATACTTACGTTTCTTGAAAAAGAATCTGATAAAACTCTTGCAAGATATTCCGCTTGGAAATAGAGTGCAGATGTGGTTTTTGAATGACGGTGCATCTTCTCACTACTATCATGATTTGATGAATTATTTAAATAATACATTCGGTAAGCGATGGACTGGTCAAAACGGACCAGTAAATTGGACACCTCGATCTCCTGATCTCACGCCAGCAGACATTTTCCTTTGGGGTTGGATGAAATAATTAATTTATTCCTCTCGTATTGGTACACAAGAAGAATTTAGACATCGCATAATAGAATATGAAGATACTGTTAAGAATAATCCTGATGCTATAAGACGTGCCCGGCCAGCATGGATTCACCGAGCTTAATTCTGCATTCAACAAAATGGCCTCATTGAACAGCTGCTTTGAACGAACATTTGCAGCTTTGTCAATTTAACAATTTTGATATTTAATTACGTGAAGAAAAAACTCAATAATATAAGTTTCCAATTTGCTTAGAATTACATTTCTTGTGAAAACGTTTACGAAAACCTTTGTTTTTTTTAAATTGTAACACTTTTTGGTAGGTTTTGTTTTTAATTAAAGACAAATCACTCAAATGTGTACTTATTTTTAATAAACATTATACACATCGATTTTCTCGTACTTAAATTCTCTACAATGTTAGTTAGAAATTTGTAGTTGTTTATTAGAAAATTAACGAAGTTATTTTATCCGAAATCTAAAATAGTGTGTTTTTCGACTTCAATGTTTTGTGTTTTACACAGTTTTTCTTAAAAACTAATTAAGATAGAAGCTCTGGGACCTCTTTTATTCGATTTTTTAGGTCAAAAAACATAAGAAACCACCAAATTTACTATCCATTTAATACACCAAGAATTTCAGTATGGCGTTATTGTACCGTGGTAGCATAAATCAGGGCGAACTGGTTCGCGAGCCGTAACTCGTTAACGAACCATTTTCGGACCTATGTTTACGTGACCTTTTTTTCTTATTTTTAGCTATAGAATCAGGTCCCGAGAGATTGCTCTGTAATTTTGAATCACTCTGTATATCCGTAAATGATTTCTTACGTAAATTTGTATGTATCCATAAAAGCATACTCTTTGTTTAGAATAGTCAATTAAGTTTTGACACTTATATAATGTACATTATATAATTCCTTATTACATGTATGTTTATTGTTCATTCAAACAAGTGTGAATTCACTATATGTGAAGCACGTAATTCAAGTTATACTCAGTCACGAGCGTATTGCAACCACAGATATTTCCATATTTACTTAGGAATAATAATTTTTGTATATAATTAACATAGAGTCTGTTGAAAATAAATTTTAGCTGTGTGACCATCATTAGACAGGCGGCAAACAGTCCGTGGCTTATCGTATTGAACACATGTCGATTTTAAGCTGTGTGTGATTGTGCGTGTCTGTTCTGCTGTAACAGAATTCGTTCTACGAATGGGGCGATGTTAGGTTCTACGTTGGATTTTACGTATGTTAGTAAACGTACGCTAAAAATGAATAAATGGGAATAATTAAATATGTTTATTTAATTAAATTTGCATCTTGTAATATACGTATTGCAAATCAGACAATGCCATTGAAAGACGTGCTCATCAACGCGTGTGTTATATAACGTGTCATATACAAATAACGTGCGCAAGACCGTGCACATGCTGGATTGCACATCACATGTGGCGTTTGTGCAAAACATTTTAAAAATTGTTGTGTAAAAACTGACGCTATGGACGCTTAAACCAAGTCGAAGACGTTGAAAACAGAATTTTTCCATACCTGACATGTCGCTTTACACCAGACTTCAAATGGTTCAATTAATAAAGAGCGACGGACGCTAATAATATTGTTATGACATCACAGAATAATCTACGTGTTTATGAAACGTTCCAGAGGGATTCAGAATGTAATGCGGTGGTGTACGTGATTCTCGACGCATTCGAAGATTTTTCTGGAAGCCACCAGCCGCGCGGACTGTGTCAAGGCCGCAATTAATTAGGTCATACATACTGGCGCTAAGACGCAGTTTGGAATCTTCTGGTCTGTGCGCGGATGTATGAATACAAGGCGGCAGCGGCCTTAGTTTCCAGTATTAATTGCGATATATTTACAGTGCGGTCCGAGTTATTATCGGGCGATTACAAGCGATATTACTCTGTGCGTTCAAGTGGTTAATAGTGAAGTGTTGTAATTTATAATCGGTCGGTAAGTTGTAATACAATTGTGTTTTAATATTAGTTGAAATTTTATTGCCTGTGAACAATTTTTATGTGTTTTGTTCTAAGAACCTGTGTTGTTAATTACGAATTGTTTAACTGTGAAAATTAAAGCTGGTAATTAGTGACTTAATTAGTGTCTTGTATTTTGTTTTCCACTGTACCAACGACGATCAAGTAGACCGTCGTAACAGTGGTGTCAGAACTGGGATAGAACGGTTAATAGTGGAAACAGTGGACACTTTGTTCAAGACGAGGTAATTCGTAACTAATCGGTAAACAATGGATGCCAGTCAGATGATGGAAGCTTTCCAAGCACTTCTGCAGCAGACACGGTAAGGGTCAAAAGATGAACGAAGACAAGAAAGAGAAGAAGCAGAAAAACGTCAGGATGAGAAACGCAGCCAGGAGGCAAAAGGAACGGATGAGTGAAACAGAAGACATCAAGGAGTTAATACAGGAGCAAAAGTAGACACAAGAACAAACCACTGCAGAGTTGGGCCTCGTACGAGGTGAGCTTAATAAGCAAATTACTAAAATATCGGAGGTACAAGAATCAATGACATTCAAATTAGCTGAAGTAGAAAAATCTGTCTCGATTGTTGAAGAATCGATGTCTACAAAACTATCTGTCATATAAGAATCTGTGTCAAATAAAATATCTGCAGTAGAAAACGCAATGGAAAACATAAGAGAACAAATTAAAAGTGAAGTTGAGCAGTGGCTGAAGATGGAACCAAAACAATTTTCTGAACAGACTGTACCAATGATAAAAACATAAAAAGACACAGAAAATACGTTAATAGAGAAAGTCACTTTGCCTGAAGTAGGGACAGTTCATGTCAAAGCTCCAACCTTTGACGGAAGCAGTCACTGGCCAACGTACCTCCGCCCATTTGAAGCTGCTGCATGCGCAAATAATTGGACAGAGAAAGAGGATGCAGTTCATTCGTTCTCTCATTAAAAGGACCCAAGGCAGAGCTACTACAGAAAGTGCCACCTGACATCCAAAACACCTATGCCGAATTGATAAAAGCTTTGGAATTACGGTATGGTGATAATTATTTGCGAGATGTGTACTGGACCCGGTTGCGAACAAGACGACAACCTTCCGGAGAGAATTTTCAAGAGTTTAAAGCAAGTATCGACAGACTAATTAAACCGGCCTATCCTGAAGCGCCATAAGATTTTCGAACAAGGTTTGCAGTGCAGATATTTATTGATGGCATCGGAGATCGTGAACTTCAGCAAGTGTTACGAATGGCAAGGCACCGAAATAGCTCTGAAGCTCTTGTTCACGCCCTAGAGTTTGAAGCTGCCAAGTCAGTGTCCCGCTACATTAATTGGTTTGTGCCATCACACTGCAGTCAGAAGATCCTTGTATCACATTGCCGTTACGATGGGTGCAGAAAAGCAATTTTGTCGGACAAACAATTCAGAAAATCAAGAAAGTCGCAACGATTTGAACGATGGGATAAAGACAGAAGACCGAAATGTTACAACTGTGGAAAACGTGGTCATCTACAGGTAGACTGTTGGGAGAAGAATATACCGAGAGAAGAGAGTGGTCTTACCAATTAGAGTAGTAAAGCCTCAGAACAGCACACAGTTTCCACGCTACATAAGGCCAGTGGAAACTTGATTGTTAATGGATTTGCGGAAGGTAAACCAACATAATTTACAGTTGAAACGGGCGCAACAGTGTCTATTGTGCCCCCTGACTTAATCAGCAACCGACGGCCGCAAATTAGCTTTTGTACAATACAGACTCTGACTAGAAGCCCCGTCAAGGTGCTAGGAAAGGTAGACGTACGTTTACGCCTGGGTCTTCTCGAGTGTAGCCACTAAATGGTCGTTGCAGACATTGTCGATGAAGTGATTCTTGGCACGGATATTATGAATGCCTACGGAATTTTTGTGGGCTTAAGAGAGAATATTCTGAAGGTTGGCCAAGAGAATATAAAGCTTTGCATGGCTAAAATGTCAGGGTCTACCAACAATTCGGTTAAGCGAGTGGCATTAGTCGAAGAAAAAGTCAACAGGTCTGGTCAAGGAGAACGCTCCCTATTGCAAGGGGAAATGGAGGAAGAACTAACAGAGGAAATACAATTATGTGTAAAGACAAAAGAAGTGATTGGAAAGCCAACTATGGGTGTCGAGACAAAACTCTTGCTTGTTCCTGAGCTGATAGAAGGGCGCGAGGGCAAAGTGGCTGAAGACGAGGTTACGAAAGAGGTAGTTGACGACAACCAAACAAACTTGGATCAGCCAGTGGTGTTTAGATCATCAGTACGTGACTGAACGGGAGTGATTCCAGCAAAACTAGTGGTTGAGCGGAAGACTCGCATTCCTGGGAACGTGATGCTTGGATCACACGAGACTGACATCGAAGAACCGGAGAATTATTTTTCACCTAGATCGATGTCCATCTAGATCGCCTGGCTAAGTATTACTTCTGAGACGGCTTGCCAGTTCGGGACGAACAGGCTTAAGGAGGGGGTAGTGTTACGACATCACAGAACAATGTACGTGTTTATCGAACGTTCCAGAGGGATCCAGAATGTAATGCGGTTGTGTACGCGATTCTCGACGCATTCGCGTGATTTTTCTGGAACCACCAGCCGCACGGACTGTGTCAAGGCCGCAATTAATTAGGTCATACATACTGGCGCTAAGACGCTAGTTTGAAATCTTCTGGTCTGTGCGCGGATGTATAAATACAAGGCGGCAGCGGCCTTAGTTTCCAGTATTAGTTGCAATATATTTACAGTGCGGTCCGAGTTATTGTCGGGAGATTACAAGCGATATTACTCTGTGCGTTCAAGTGGTTAATAGTGAAATGTTGTAATTTATAATCGGTCGGTATATTGTAATACAATTGTGTTTTAATATTAGTTGACATTTTATTGAGTGCGAACAATTTTTATGTGATTTGTTTTAAGAGCTTGTGTTGTTAATTACGATTTGTTTAACTGTGAAAATTAAATTTGGTGATTACTGACTTAATTGCTGTCTTGTATTTTGTTTCCCACTGTACCTACGACGATCAAGTAGACCACCGTAACAATATACTCAGGAGGACAATATGTCAATTTGATTCGCTACATAGAATCGCCATTATCACCATCATAATCAAACCATAAACAGCACACAACACGATTGCCTGAGGAGCAGCCTGAGTATCATCATCATCATCATACAGTAGTAACAAAGACAACCGACAATGTACTTTAAAATCAGCACAGTCACCATCAATATCCTTAAATCGCACACACGAAACAATAGCTGAAAAATGAAGAATTATTTTACAAACAAAGAATTTATAAAGAACAGTATTATGATCTCACAAGGAAAAACAAATACATACATGTAAATATACCAATTAAGTAATTGGTAATTTTAATTTCTTTTGCTCATATTTTTTTATTTAATATAAAATGGTTGCAATCTTGTAAAGACTAACTCCTTTTACTTGAAGTAAATACATTATTTTTATTAAGCTATTGTTTTTAGTTTATTTAGATTTTATAAATATCCTTATTTCTAAACTAATAAAATTTTTATTTTAAAAATATACCAATGCTTTCGTATACGATTTGCTATGATACAAATTTAGATAATTCGAATTTGATACTCACGTCAGAGGGGCAAGCAATTTAAGTAGTTTAATAATTGTTTTTGATTTCTGTTTTATGTTTGAGCGACTGTGTATTTGACTCTATTATATTAAAAGAAAAACATGTTTACTTTACAGTTATACTTCGCTCAGCGAATCAAAAAATTCTACGTTCTAACCGGTGGTTAAAATAAAACAGTTGCGTTAAATATTAAAAGAGGATTATATTCATAGTTGTAATGTTTCAGTCGTTAAAAACGTAAAAAGCAAACTAAGCATTTTCACTTTTCTTGTTTTTACTTGGCTGTGCACAACACATTCTTTCTTCTAACACAGATTCGTACAAAATAAAACCATAATAAAAATTTTTAGTGACAAAAACATCAATAAGTCATTTGCATAGACAATCCCTTACTCGATGGTAAGGCATACACGTGAAAAACTAAATGTCCAATTAGTTACTTTTTTTACAGACTTATTACACAACTGACGTTACACTTGTTATTATTAATCGTATTTGTTGCATGTGTATGTGTTGTAAGTTTTTGCTACTATATGTAGTTGTTAGTGAGCTACAGTGCTCATATATGCATTCAGAAAACAATTTTCGTTTAATTTCCTTGGAATAACTGTGTGCGCGCGGCAGTCAATTTACTGTTTTCCTATACGTAAACTGACAGCACGTGGGCGGTGTTTACAATTCGTTAAAAGTATAAAAATACAACTGTGTTTAGATACTTTGAGAACGATTGAATAACTTATGAGAGTAAGGATAAACAGTAAAACAAAATGTATTTATTTTTGAAACAAATTTTTGTATCTGATTTGTTATTCTAGAAGTTTTGTGTTTCTTTTATTTTTAAATTGCTTATAATGACGTTATAATTTTTAATTCTTCTATAATTTTTCATTTCATAGGTGGTTAGGTTTTTAGTTTCCAATTGCTTTCTTCTATTTGGTAAGCTGTAAAAGCAAATTGTATTAAAAGAAGAATTTTTGAAAAGAAGATATTTCTAATTTCCGCAAATGAGTACATTTTATTTTGTTCGCAATGGGTCTGTCTACTTTCTGAATGTTACAGAAATGTTCTATTACGTGTTAAATGCAATATTCCTACAGCGATAGATGACATGCTTTTGCCCTTTGACAGGCGTTCAATTCCATAAGTAGATATTTACAATGATCATGTTTATATTTTAATAAACATGGTAACTCTGTCATGATTTTAAAATAATACTTGAATCGCAAAAAAATAACAATAAAAATAGTGACATAATATTAAAACTTTGAGAAATACTTCAAGACAATAGTGTTTTCTTGTATTCCTACTACAGACTACGAGCTCAATAGGGTCAGTTGCTTAGCAAGCAGGCCCCCAATTTTAAGAATTAATTGTTTATTGTTTATTGTATGTGTCCTGTACATAAGATATTTTCTAGTGCTTCTGTAAAGATTGTAAAAACAATACAATACAAGGAGTAGACACAGTTTCTTTTATGCGGGCGACTGAAAAATCCAACTGAATGGCGTAATATGCGTAAAAATTGTTTTATACCAGCACAAATATTCACAAAAACACTTATTTCAAAAATTGTTTGTTGTTTGTTTTTAATAAAAAACTAACATTTAGTAAGAGTTTCTAGAACAAAGTAAGAATGGTTTATACATAAAAAATAGTAAATTAATCGGTTAAATCACAATTTGGAGACCCTTGTAATTAAAATTTTTAATTCTGTGTTACCTCTATTTTACATCTTTTACATTCAGTAGTAATACTCATTACATAATTTACTGGAATACTCATTATACATTTTGTGATTAAAACTCAGAGTTAGGCCTACATTTTACCATAAACATTTGATCCAATATAATAATTTTTCAAATAGATGCGTAATTCTCTGCCTTCGCAGTCTTTTCATCAGAGCATGGCTATCTCATTACATTTCTGTCAGGTACATGCCGTAAGCTGAGGGTACTTAACCAAGTAAGCCTTACTTGTGAGTACCAAAACTGAGGGAATCATAGCTGTGACAAGGCCGAGGATGTTCAAAAAGAGATTCTTTACCAGATTTTTTAGCCTTAATAGTTCGTTTGATAATATTCTAGTCAGATTTGGTTAAAATTTTAGTCAAATTTTAGTTTAATATAATTTCAAAAACAGACGTTTATTAGCCACTATAGTCATATTACTTTCCATCTGTACGTTTATTTATACTAATTTCAAGATTTCAATTATTTTTCTTGAAAGTCTGTGGAATTTATAAATTGTAACCTTCAAGTATTATTGGCTAAATATAAAAAAATGTTACTTTTATATTTTAAAAATTTATGTGTCTGTATTTTTCAACAATGAATCTTTACAAAGAAGGCTATTTCAATTGTGCAGGACATTAAAGAGGTCAGAGTTAGATCCAGAAGTGTAACTTTTGAATTGTATTCTCGAAAATTTGCTTCATCGTCTGTTTGAAGAAGCGAATTACAATACTCTGCGAAATTAAGGGAAAAATAGTAAGAGAATATACTACATTGAGAATATACTAGAGATTTCCCTAGTAGTGTTTTGTTGCTCAAATAATGAAGCAAGTCGAATCGATGTACACAGTTGTGAACCTTCTGCTTATAATCGCTTAACAACTGAAATGTAAGTAAGCAAAATTATATGCTGCCATTTACATTTCAAAATATTGTTACCGATGAAAATTCTACCAGTATTTTGCGTAAACCTGTTAGTTAAGTGAGTGCAAGTTGCAAGTAATAAAAATATTACGTCCTATGCTTTGACAGATAAAATACTTTATGTTTAGTTTTGTTACATAATATTTTCTTGTAGTGAAAATAGTGTTTTTTAGTACCGTCAACACTAAAAAGTAGTACATTTTTACATGAGTCACCGTTCGAAACACGTATTTATTGAAGTTTCTTTCCCTATTAATATAGAAGATGATATTAAGATACTATCACGAAAACGTGTTTACTTGGCGTACTGTGCTTGTTATGGATAATCACGTAAAATGTTTAATATTGTAAATACCCATAATATTCTGAAAGTTTACATTAAGGATGTTGCAGACCACAAGAGCAAATAAATATGGTGTCCGTTCGGCTTTTGTTTCCATTCTTTGCCGAAATCAGTTTAAAAAATAACAAGGGGCGTGTAGTAAGATGTGGTTCTGTGGTAATTAGTGCACGCAAACTTTACAAGTTATAACAAAGTGTTTACGTATCACGTGTCTATAACTGATATGGTGTCTTAACTAGATTATATTTGCTGATAATTTTTTGAATTTAATCTCTTTTTTGTCCGTATTTCTCTAAATATTTCATTAACTTTTCAAGCTGTGGAACTGTACTATTAAGTTATATCGTCTTAGTTGGTTAAACATTAGTATGAAATTTATAGAAATATTTTTGTAAACACCGGATAAAAATAAGTTATAAATATTATTATTATTATTTATATTATTATTGTTACCGTTATTATTATTATCCCTTATCAGTACAGCCCAACGTGAGCCCTGGCTTCCAACACCATTCTTCTCCAATGTCTGCTATCAATTGCCGTTACAGCGTACCCCCCACATCTATTCTTCTTAAATACTCCAGCACATCATCTAACCATCTTATTCTAGGTCGGCCCCTCTTTCTGCTATTATAGACTTACGCCTTCAGGATTTTCTTTGGCATACGCTGTTCATTCATCCGCTCTAGGTGACATAGCCATAGTATTCGTTCAGTAAATAATGACATTACCACCTTATATTTGTTTTTCCTAAACTTATGCTAAAACAATATTCACACTTTCCTATTTAAGCTAATTTACTATATCTTGATAACGAATAGCATGTGAATATGTAGACTATCACGGGCAGTGAAACTTCACGAAGCGTTACTTAACAACCCGATGTAATACAACTATGTCCACGTTAGGTTTATAGAAGGGTCAATACAATTTACGAGTCTCGATTTCACTGGTATTTAGAATATATGTCATACACATGATATCCCCACTAAGGTTCTATATTGACTTCTACATAATTTTTATTATTGTGCAGTTTCAATTCAATAATGGAGTTGTGTCATTTTTCATGGAAAATATGTTAATTAAGAGCTACAGTACCATACTCACTTCAATATTATTCCAATGATACACTCCAATATTATTTTAAAGTGTTCCTTATAGTGTTTATGTAAAACTGTTACCTGCGGGTTCGCACGCAAATATTTGACTTTTAATAAGTATTTTAAAATAATTGTTATTGTCTATATCTATATGGCGTTCTATCAGCTCATATAACAATTCTGTACTCATTAATCAAATTCTCTCCAAAGCTCTTTTCAACACTTGTGCTAAATTATTATATTGGTGCAACAGCCTTTGGAGATTTAAAAGTACCCGTTTATAAAGTCTTTGGAGACATTTATAAAGTATCTATTTCTTTTATGAATTTGCTAACTGCTATAATTTTTTATTGTTCGACTAAGCTTTTCGTCATTACTGACATCTTCAGGTCTTAAACAACCGTTGTTTAAGACCTGAAGATGTCAGTAATGACGAAAAGCTTAGTCGAACAATAACAAATTATAGCAGTTAGCAAATTCATAAAAGAAATAGTAAAGATGGCTGCTAATTTAAACAATACGAAGTATAAAGTATCTGTTAAATCAAAAACGGTAAATTTTTATTTTAAGTGTTAATGTGTTAGAAGCATTCTATAACGCATTAAACATTATGTTTTCCTCAACCATGGCTTTTATTTATTTCAGCAGTAAACTAAATACCAAACCCCGTTGTCACCTAACCTCACAAATGAAAACAACACGTCTTTTCGCTTTGCATTAAGTAATAGGACAATTTACAATTAATACACTTCCTCTTTTCCACATCATAATATATCGAACAATCGCATATTACATAAAACATCAAAAATGTACTGTAGGAGTGGATAAATGTACAGTTCCGATGCCGCTAAATACCTTTTGTTTATTTACTTATTACTATGGTAATTAATTGTGGTCTCCATGATATTGTTGACATCTTCAGTAGTAGTATTAAATATATTCCATTACTTATTCATTGCATCATTAGAAATACGCATGAACATAAATTTTATAATCGTTACCAAAATATATAGACATTGTTTAAACAATTACCAAAATATATAGACATACCTGTATACAAAATTACAAAATATATCGATACAATAGCATATTAAAGACATTAAAAACTGCAGGAACAGATAAAGGTACAGTTCCGATGCCGCTAATATAATCATTTGTTTATTTACTTGTTACAATAGTAATTAATTCTGGTCTCCATGGTGCCTTTGACATCTTTATACGCGTTAACAAAAAGGCATAAATAAAAGAGCCTCTATCGTGCGAACGGGCCAAAATATCAAATTCCAAGTTAGACAGTATTATTCGCCTTGTGTCAAAGGTTACCTGTGCAAAATTTGATAGCAATTGTTGTAACGGTGTAGATTTGTATTCAGTATCCATAAATCCTCAGACTTTGAGTTTTATATATATAGACATATTTTCACGAGATGATAATTTACTTATAGTTTCTTTGATCAAATATAGGAATTGCCCATTCAACGTGTAGTACGTACGTATCGATTATTAAATAATTCCTATTATAATCGTACACAATGCACACAAACACACACTCAAAGCCATCAATAATGTTAATTTAATATAATCATAACTAAATTGTGTTCACCTTTTTACAAGTTTACAAACAAATCTACATAGCTTGAAATCTGGAAATTAATGTTCCCTATTTACTGCAGGTGGCTAAGTGGTCGGTGAATTGTATGCGTCTAGATGTTCAAAATAAAGTATTGAACAATTATTTCTGTATTGATGTTCAAAAACAATTGATTCTTTGTTAAACGATTCTTTCGTCTGGCCTAAAAATTGTTAATTTAAACGCTTAAATAGATACATAAAAACCAAATATTTATAAATTCAGTTTAGCCACACAATGAGAACACGACATGAATTACCAGATATCAACAACACGACCCTAATAAAACATATACCACACAAGGGGACTATAATGAGTATTTGAGAATCCTACAGAAATATAAATATAAAACACAAAATGGAATTAATACAAAAAAAAGTACAAATCAATATAAATGTGACACAATTTTTAAAACAATAAACATTTAAACACTCAAAAACAAAATTATACACCACAACTATGCACAATAATATAGTAATATAAACAACCAAAACCTAACAAGAACCCATAGCAACAACCAATAAGGGCACAGATATTTGACAAGAATAAAAACGTATACAACTCACGATGAGCAAAATGCCTGACGCAAGAAACATGTTCTGGGTAAGTAAAATCATCTTGAATGTAAACAAGTATTATGTATACCTTGAAGCTATATTTATATTTGATAGAAAGGAGAACATTTAAAGTTTTTAATGTTTCCCTTCAGCGCCTCAGAAAATGAAAGGGCAACATTTTAAATGCTCGGCTAAAAGCGCTGTAGCGTTCTCTAATTGCACTTTTCATGCCTCCCCTACAGCTGCCATTTATTTTCTACCTTACGCCACGTACAGCTATTTTTATACATACACGGAAACGTATATATTTCGACCAACAAGTGGGGCGCACTAAATCAGCGTGTAAATGACACAATGTAGTACTGAAAAAATTGTTCACTGAAATTCAAGAATTTTGAGAAAGTAGTATTCAAAATTTGAAGCCTGCAATTTATAGTACACATTCAAATTGCTGTTAATCCTGATGCAGCATATTCCTTTCGATTGTCACGACTTTAATAGTTGTCTGAGTAATGGTATTATTAACATTTATATTACTGCAATCATGATTCAAAAAGAATAATAATATAAAAGTGAAAGAGTCATGATATACTGAATTAATTAAGCGGATACAAGACACTGATTAAAAGAGTTTTAGGATATTAATAAAAATTAGTTTGCATTGTAAATAAAAATAATATCAAAGAGATTGTAACTTATATCTTTGTAGTTCACGATTGTAAGATATTAAGAGAAGATATATTGTAGTTCTGTCGGCTCAAAAATTTTAAAATAAAATTAAAACATTATAAATAAATAAATAAATTAAATATAATTATAAACATTTTTGGTGGTTATTCCTTTATAAAATTGCTGATGTGTTGCTGTACTACAAACAGTAGCTTCATGTGGACCCTAAAGAAGATAAATTAGGAGAAAGGTAGTTTCAGTGGCCAGATCAGGTATGCCGCATGCGGCGGAAAAGAATGATTAAGAGAATATATGAAACAAGTTATAATAAATAAATGCAAGTCGGAGAATTAAAAAAAAAACTGAATAGAGCATGTAACAGAACTTACTGAGAGTGCTGCATAACGTGGAAAGAAATATAGAACATGACACAAGACAAAGAGAACTGCAAAAAGTAAGAAACATTTCAGCGATTTTTAATAGTTGAATTTCTGGTTAAACTTAAACCTTATTAAATCGGTTGTAACTAAGTATGGTTTAATGTAATTTAAACCAATTCAAACCTAACGTCCGAGCTAACGTAAGTGATTAAACTACTGTCAGCATTAATATAATATATCTGTAAAAGCACACCATGTATTATTTATTAAATGTAAATATTATTAGTTTCTTTTACACGTGCCTAGCTTTTATTCGATTATTGTAACTGGGTGTATATAATGTGGTAGTACTATTATAAGAGTTTTTGTAAGTTATGATATTATGAAGTTTCTGTTATTATTTACTCTGTTGTTCTTGATTTTGATAACGATTAAACAATTAATTTTGTAATTTTCAGTTACGTTCAAGAGTGGTTGTAATTTCTTAAATTTTATTACAACGTAGCATACAAATGCTTTTTAAATAAGTAAATAAAATTTACTATTGTTCTAGTGGGGCTAAACTAAGTAATGACACACGAACGTTTGATCTGGTTTTCTTATGTTTCATGTAACAAAACTTACGTACTATATGAGAAGTCTTTATTGCCAGATGTCCATGCAAAGTACTTTTTACGTGAAGACTAATTTGTTTCTATTATGAATATTATAGAAAACCTAATACTAAATTGGTTATGGCAATTTTAAGTCTTATACCGTATAGTGTAGACAGTATATGACAGTAATTGTCTTACTTTTTCTTGTTCAACCCATATGATGAATAAATGTTCAATATAAAATAAGTTACGAGACTTTATAATATCCATACTAAATGTATGGACCGTCAGTGCTACCAGAATAACCTAACTTAGATAAATTATTTTCCCTGAAGCAGGATTTAATGGTAACATTGTTGACTAGTAGCAACACCAGCCAACAACCGCATGGTAAAGTCAGTGTAGTGTTCACCGGTGAATTGCGGTCGACTGTCGAGTTTATTTTTGACGCCAAATAAATTATTAAAATAACGGCTTAGGTCCTGGTATGAATAAACTTTCAGGTATTATTTTTTTTGTAATATTACTTTATAGATTGTAGCACATGGTACTAACACTAATTTTACCATACTAGCACTACTGCATAAACATAATACGCTGAAAATGTCAATTAAGCTCGTTAATTAGGTACTTGTGTGACACAATATTCAAATAGCAAATTGGAAGAGAAAATTAAAATACATGCCTAGAAAGATAATGAAATATGTATTAAAGTCTCAGCAGTATAAAATATTTCATGTTGACTAATACTATTAGTAGTTACGTGTTTAGTATTATTAATTTTCATATTAGCTTTGAGCAAAAACGAAAATGAAGATAAAAAGTGCAAAATGTTTTAAGAAGCAATAAATTATTAACCAGTTTTGCTTACTCATTAACAAAATGTCTAACATTTTTTAATACTTGTACATTCTTTAAACAAATGAAGATAAAACATCAAAAAAAAATTATTAACAAATTATCGGTAAATAAACTGTAGTCACAATGAGAAGAAACATAATTCTACAGCCATGATACTCACTGGAAAAGTGTAATGATAAAGAGGAATGAAAAAATAATAGTAGAAGACGCCAGTTTTATGACATTTGCTCCGGACAAAAAATGGGTTCTGTGACTTTTCACAGTCCGACTACTTGTTTGTTGTAAACTTTGACAAATTAATGTCTCGGGAAAAGAAACGCCAACCACACAAAACTCAACCGATCTACTTTTAACATTTCCTTTATTTCTTTACGCTTTTCCAATTTAACTTTACAAACACTGCAGTAACACTTTAATTATAAGAACCGACATAACTAAGAATTAATTAAACACGTCATAATTTTTATTATTACGTCTTATACTCCCGGCTGTATTTGACAGGAGAATAACTGTTAATCAGGATGCAGGACAAATTACACAAACTTTGTTGCATAACGCACGTACTCACGAATTACTTGCTAACTTAAAAACAAAATCTACTTCTTAGTCTTTCACAATCGGCGTCACCATTGTTAGAACGGTTGTATGCCTGGCTCTCGGGCCTTGGCCTTGTGGTGTTTAAACCAAACACTTCAACCTCACCAACGGAGGCCATCTTTAGTGATGAAAAGGACGTGGCAGGCGTCCGACTATAAAACGTCATAACTGAAAAAAGCCTGAGGTTTTTTAGATGGACACCTGCCACGTCCTTTGTACCACTGAATATGGCCTCCGCTGGTGAGCATACATAGATACAGAGTAATTCTTTAGATACTACAACCAAAAAAAAATAGGACTAACGCTTAGGTAGAAAATACTAAATTTTATATCTGATTAGGACCAGGAAAAATACAGGAAAAACATAACATAGTTTACAAAGTGGTTTAAAAAGCAACTCTAACCAATCACTTTGAGCAGTATTTAAAAAAAATAACGACTTAGATGATATCCTACGTTTTCAACGAAAATGGGTTATAAGGAACAAGACAGTGTAAAATATCTTGCTGTAATAACACATTTCTCATACTCATTAAAAAAAAGAAATTTTCTTTATCTAAATATGAAACTTTTACTTGTGAAGTTACTGTTTTTTCTTCTCGTCGAAAGCGTTTCGCCGTCGTATTCGCCTTCTTCAGCTTAGAGACAGACTGCCAGTATTTAGTAACGGTTGTTGTATGGAAGGTGTACTCTGAAGGGGATTGGCGCGGGGATTCAAATTAATGTTTGTTTTTTGTATAATTGTGTCAAAAACTGTATGTTGTTTATATTGTAATTGATCCAAATACACTTTATGACACAATTATACAAAAAACAAACATTAATTTGAATCCCCACGCCAATCCCCTTCCTCCACGCACCACCCCCACTACACCTTCCATACAACAACCGTTACTAAATACTGGCAGTCTGTCTCTAAGCTGAAGAAGGAGAATACGACGCCGAAACGCGTTCGACGAGAAGAAAAAACAGTAAGTTCACAAGTAAATGTTTCATTTTTAGATAAAGTGTAGTGCTGTGAAAGAAGATGATGAACAATCAAGACAACTGAAATTTTCTTGTCTTAGGTATTCTTCCTTGACTTGTCAAGGAAGGATTTATATTGTATAATCTCTATAAACAAGAGTAAAACTGCCCGTTTGGCAAGCTTGATAAACAATAATTAATTAATATATTTCCTTAGATTTTTTATAAATATTCTTCACTGGAAGTTTGGAGTAATAAACTTTAAATTACTACCTTTACGGTTACTATCAAGCTGCAGTCAATTTTGTTTTAAATAAAGTTACAACTTTCACTTACACGTTGTAAAGATATGAACAATACCATAACAACTTGTCACTCTCTTCTTGCCTTCTTTGTGACTCCTGAGATGCCTTTTTCTGTGTTGCGTTTAATAGGTAAGTTTACAAGAACTGCGAGTCGAATAAAATAACATCTGTTCCTTAGTAAGACAATAGTAAAGGAGGCAAATGTAGCATATGATATCATTACTGAGTAATATATAATGTTCCAATCATTATTCCACGTGTTTCATACACTTGATCTTAAAGAAGTAATCTGCAAAAATTTGTACATTGTATTAAAATACAATCTAGTTACGTTTATAGAAACTTGAATCTCAAAAGTGTTTCTATAAATAAGGTAAAAAATATTATGCTTGCTCTTTTGCAGCACAAAACATAATATTTTAGACAGAAACTTAATAAAATCTTTGTCTTTGCCTTTTACACGATATTTAACTAAACACTGCGTTCCCGGTCGGAATAGTGTTTGCATGTCATTATTGATAATAATATTTGATAATTGATAATCATAATTGATAATAAATTGCTACTAAGGTCAACGTAGTGGGCAACAAAGTCTAGAAATAAAATTAAAAACAAATTAAAAACAGTATTTTACACTCTTTAAAAATTTATGTTTAGAAATAGTGAGTTCACGAGGTTTAATATTTTTACTATTTGGTAATCGTTGTCTCATTTTTTTTACTATAAAAATATTCGAAATATTGTTTCACTCGTATACCTGTTAAAACATTTTATTGACTTATACTATTGTACGAGGTATAATTGACATCAGTTAATAATCGTTTCTACAAATTTTAGGTAATACATTTTCATTGATTTATGATGTAGAGCCAAATGCGTAGGATATGGTTCCACATTTAGTTCTACGGTGTCCTACGCTGTAAGAGGGCGTTAATGTGAGTAGGTGTGACTTCTGTTATGTCGTGACCTTTGTCACTACAATACAACCCAAACCATTGTTGCTGTCTCATTTTTCGTTAATTTCCTATTGCCACTGTGACGCAGGGTCATTGTGTATTCCAATATTTAGGAATGTAAATAACTAACGATCTTATATTATATTAGGAATTTGGTTTACCTTTTTATTGCTTCTGTGTTCGTGTGACGAGTTTACAAAATATACTGTTACCGTACCTGTAACAAAAACAAAAATATATTAATAAATTTTTTCATATCTTCCCTAACAAGCATACACTAAAATTATGATATTTACATGTCTCCATAATTTCAACACGGTGACATTAACGGTAACATTTTATGTTTGTATCTATCATAAAATAAGACATTTAGAACTTTGTTTGTAACCCATAATGAATTGTTCTATACATTTCTGTAGAACTGTGTTTCCTGAAATTTATAAATAAATAAAATATTTATATTTCATCACTTTATACTACTAGAACATATATAATAATAAAAAACCATTTATGTTTTCTTTAATTTGGTAATTATTATGGCGTTTATAGAAGTTTGTTAAGTGTTTTATACCGACCTTCTTCTACTCATGAACGTTGCAGTTTATTGTGTATCATTACAGAAAGCGAAAGCGCTAATGTTTAGTCGTGTTCTCCAGTTACTGATGATCTGCTGCTTACTGTTGTTTTGTAATCTATATTTATTTATGTCTAACCAACTGTTTTGCCATCCGAACGAAACTACTTTTCCTGCCTGTCAATTGTCGGTTTGGTCAACATGGGATAATGGATCCTTAAACAAATTAAGGTAACCCGACAAAACAAAACACCATATTCCACAGGGATAAAAATAATTAACAGTAATTAAATTCATTAATTAAATAAATATATTTATATGACGCAATATGTTGGCTACAATAACTATAACTGTACAACCATAACAATAAATGACTGAATAATTAAAATATAGCACGAGATAGAAACCGCATGTAATTTCTATACTTAGATTTACACGAAAATTCATCCTGTGTAATTTTTTTTTTAAGAGGAAAAATATTCTTTTTGCACCGTGAAAGGAAATGTGTGTCCCTTGATGTGTGGGACTCTCTTACACTAAAAAAACCCATCTCATATTCAGGCATTTATATCGATCCTGAGATCGCTTGGCGTATTACTTCAAGGTGGAGCCTAATGCGGCCTCGTCGGTCTTCTTCTAGTTTTCTCTTATCTTCTACTGTCCGTTTGGTTTAAGTTGAGCCTGTCAATATTAGCAATAGTGCAGTAATAATAATAATAAAAAAAAAAAATATTAATACTTGGAGAAAGCAATCGATAAGTTATGGAGGTCATTACTTGAGGTCATCATGAAACAGCTAGTTGATTGGCAGTTCAGAGATAACTCCTCCTAATTAATTTCTAGTTTTTTCAGAGACAGGTCTGTAACCATTTGAGTAGGGAAATCAGTATCTGTCTTACATGAACTGGAAAAGGGGGTACCCCATAGATCTTTGTTCAAGGGAACACTTATTTTTATAACCACCAATTAAGATATTTGAGGGTACAGACACATCAGTTGGAAAGTGCTTGTATGTTGACGATCTTGCACGGTTCCACCAACGGCAGTTTAAACGTAAATTGCAAGGCGCTGTAGACAAGTGGTTGAAAATGCCAGCAGCCTAGCCTCTCTTTCTCGGGATCAAAAACGACCTGTCCACTTCTTTCGAAAGCGAGGAAGACACCCGGACTCGATGATAACTATAAACGATGTTCGGCTGCAATATAAAACACGCTGTATTGTAATAATAATCTCTGAATACCATGCTTTCGTGTACCGTAAAACCTAGGGAGCTGATGGGGAACACTAACAATGCAAATGTGCGTAGCTATAGTGCTATCCAAAATGGATTATAAATGCGTGATGTCATCTTCAACCAGGAGAAAAGCTGGGTCCTGTACACAATGCTGGGGAGCACTGTAACAAAGAGGCATTCGCTAATAAACCAACACAAAGTATATAGGTAGGCTATTGTGAAGCAGAGATGATGTCATTACATTTCATATGTCAAATACTGTTGCTGAGATGTGCGGATTAAGGTTTAGCTCTACATACATCCCGTGTTAATTGTGAGCGATAGATTTTCGAAGATATAAAACCTTCGTTGCACGTTTATTCGACCAGCAGGTATCCGTGCGCTCGAAACTGTCTGGCATTTCAACGTACAAGCTCACGTTCCACACAAGATGCCTTCCTGGCTGCTTCGCTAAACAAATTATCGGCTGTAGTAGAAACAAGAAATTGTGCCACTCAATTCAAATGAAACACTTTTTAGATAAATCCTTGAGAAATACGTTGAATACCATACCATTGTGTACACTGATGGGTCAAACACGGAGAGCGGAGTGGATAGTGCGTTTGTCATCTACGGTGGCTCCCACTTCTGGACGGTGTCAAACGTGGCAAGTATATACACTGCCGAACTGCATGGTGTGGCAACCTGTGTTTCGGTTCTGTGACAAACATGGTAAGAGCGGTTATCTGTACAGGTTCAACGAGATTTCTACGTCACTACTTCGGACAAATCGGGCACAGTTGATGCGTTGGGTTACTGTAAACCAACAGAAAATGCCGATTGGTGTTCGTTAGGCGACATTGGTCCACGTTTTACTTTTGTTTAGTGTCAGGTAAGTATTAAAGGTAACGAAGCCGACGCTGCAGTTAGTCCAGACCGCAATTGCCGTACAATTTGACGACGCAAAAGTAGTTACCACAACCACTTTGAATAATGTGTGGTAACAGAGGTGGAACTTGCAGCACAGAAAACGGACACGTTTGCACCATGAGGCTGCGAATTGGGCACACAAACATGACGTCTTGTAAACGCTCCTACTAGAACAAGGATGACCGATCTGCACGCGTAGCGGTGCGCTTACGATGAAAAATGTAACTGAAGGCCGTCGTATTGCTTTTGCAGAACTGAGTCAAAAGTAAACAGTAACTCGTAACCTAAAAGAGGACCTAGGAAATGAACAGTTAGCGATAAACAAAACAGTGGAACATTGTCCTTCCTAACAGCAGCAATTTTACTGTATGGCCTCTGACAGAATTGTTTTGCGTCTGCGTGTGTACGACTTTCCATTATCATTATTAACCTAGAATGTAGGTGAGAAAAAATTAAGATAGACGTCCTACCAAGAACTAACCAAACAACACTCCTTCTCGACGTTTTCAGACACTCCTGTTTGAGTTATAGGACTCAGTTGACAACTACCAAACATAATAAAAATATAAATTAAATAATAAGATTACAATAATAATAATAATAATAATAATAGTAATAATAATAATAATAATAATAATACGACTCACGAATTTACATATATGTACACATAGTTATTAAAACGTTATATTTCCACTAACGAACTTTCTCTTAATATCACATTAATTGCCTATGCCGGCTAAAAAGATCTTATCGGTACGGAGATATTGTTATTGACTCCCCTTGTAAAAGTTTATAAAACAGGTTAATCTTTAATAAAAAACCATTCAAACTTACAATGGAAGTAATTTTTAAACAGTCAGACCTTACTGAATAGATACTGTCATTATCTGATGGCCTAAATGCATCCTAGGCTTACGTTCTAAATATGTTGTTTTTTTTGTTTCACTTGTTAGAAAACTAAATTTTAAATAGTTGTAAGTACAATGTAAATTTTATTTATGAGTAGTATATTGGTTTCAATAAAATATGACTGGTCTTATTAACAATTTTATTTTACATAATACTGACTTCAGTTAAATATGTTCTTTGTCACATATGGCACTCAGAGTACACATTGTAGTTGTACAGATATTACAGTATAACGATTAAGTTATAAGTTTTATCTACGGAATGTAAGAAAATATGCGTCTTTACTGAACTACTGACAACCTTTGTTTGTGCAAGTTCAACAGTCATTCATAAATGAATCCTTAACCTTGTAGTGACCGTCGATCAATAAATTTTAACAATGGAAGGTTTGGCGAGGATCGCTCAAAAAGTATAATATAAATTTTACATTATTTGTGTTGGTGTTTCGACAGTATTTATTGTCATTCCCAATAGCTGTGTACGGACACAAGAGAAATTATCAGTAAATTACATTCCTTACATATTGCTGTAATTAAATACATAGATAAAAATTATAATACTCCAATACATAATTAATACAATATTACAGTTTAGAATACTGTAAACGTATATTATATAAGGGGCGGATGACAACTGCAGTGAGTTCGAAACTAATCGAATATAAATGAAAAAAGTCATACATGAAGTTATTAATTATTGGCAAAAAATCATGCATCAGACGCATGCAATTTAATTGTCATTAATTGAAAACTGTAAAGTTTTTGAACCAAATAAACAGTGATATGTATTGACCGTATTTAATTTTGTTAGCCGTCAAATAAAAACGGAAAATGTACGCTGAAGCTCACATTAACGATTTCGTTATGCAGTAACTCGATGCCAATAAAACTTCAAATTTAATGCGTTCAATTGTACATTGCTTTGTAAACTTTTTCATCGCTGTCGTAAAACAGAATACATGAACTAACAAAACTAACTGCAGTTGAAATTTTTAATTCGTTTTTTTTGGTTTAGATTTCAAAATAAAACAAATCATTTGAGCGTACTGCTAAGTACAGTAAAATACTTTACATTCACCAAAACTATTATATGTGAATTGATTTATTTGTTTTCACATTTTCCTCTATGCATCCACGACGTTAATTCCCAGTCTCAATACGATTTATTACGATATAAAATATTAAATTGCAAACGTTGAAAGTCTGTAGCGTGTGGATTCTCCGTTAGTTATGGTTAAAAAAGTAAAGGATAAATAAAACGTTTAAAATAAATCCCTACAAAATTCTAGTTTTCTGTTAATTGGTACTTCTTTTATTACATAAAAGTCGTTTGATTTTTACAGAATTTTTGTTCCCTTACCTTCTTAACGCTTAAATCGTAAGGTAATTGTTTGGATTTTGAGGTTTCATTTACTACATTTACATACAATAAAGGTTTAACTTGTTAGTAATTTAAAATATATAAATAATAAAAGTCGATGTTATGTAAGAAAAAAAATATGTACCTCATAATGTTATATTTCAACAATATTGACTTATTTGGTTCTTTTTTTCATAGGCTGCGTGTAGTTATTGTTGTTGATTATAATTATAGTTATTTAAGGAACTTTAAAAAATTTTCTTGTTAAACATTGCTAATTTTATAACTTTTATATAAAATGTTGGGCGATTATTGGGGCGTTAAAGTCTAGAATAGAAAAAACAGTATTTATTTCGGCTCTACAAATGCATTTTAACCTCCAGTCAAACTTAAACACACGAGCGGAAAATTTGCGCACATAAAGACACATCATAATTATACTGCCATATGCACTTGTAGGCGAACTACAGTTTTTAATATACAGTGAACGTTTACGATATTTTAGGCAGATACGGTAATAATTTCTATTCTGAGCGTGTCAGTTTTGATTAGAGAGAAGGGAAATATGTTGTGACAAAAATATGTTCCTCGTGCCATCTTCCAAGAAAAATAATTGACTGGCTCTTTGGTCATTTTGTATAATACCAATGGATTTGATTGAGTATTAGGTGAGAAAATTGATTTGAAGGAGGACAACACATTAGAGGATCTCTTTGAAAGGGAATAGTGTGGGTGTATTGACGCGTCACTCCCACTTGTCTTAATCGAGGAAAGAGCTAAAATATACGACTCTACCTTCCAGAGGACTGGAAATGATGACGATGATGATAGCAACTTAAGTATTTCATTATGATTCGTTATAAACTCAGTTCAAAAGCAATTTTTACAATATTTATGAAACCTTATTAATTTGTTTATATTAAAATTGCAATTGCAAATTTATAAATAAGCAAATAAATTATTCTCATAAAAAATTAAAAATATAAACACATAGTTTGGTTGTAGATAACAATCATAACTGATTACTCAGATCAGTAGGTTTATGTGTAAAGTTTCAGAGCTTTTCGTATTCAAAAGCAAAACCAACGAGAATATTTGAATCGTTGCTGGTCACAAATTTTGTCATTGTATATGATTTGTAGTTGTTCAGGTATTGTTTATATTTCCTTACAATAAACAACATTGGTTTTTAGTAACACTGATTTAACATTATCAATATTTTTGAAAATACAATAATGATGTAAGAAGATTATTGTCAATCTTTTGTGTGTTTGTGTGTGTGTGTGTATGATCTGTTTGTGTATTAAAAACAGATGATTTCAACATATATCCAGAAGATTTCAGATGTAGGTGGACATTTTGGATGAAATCAGGAGACAGAATAGAGTGATAATAATCCTATTCCGCCCTGTCTGATATGCTGACCGTGTTATAATGACGATAGAAACAGAGGATAACTTGGAATGGGAATTCACATACTAGGCACGATGTGTGAAGAATATCGTCTAATGATATGAGAGGAGAAAGTAAACTTTGGCCGTTGTGACAGTAAAACAGAATTGAACAATAAAATGGACACAATTTATATGTGCTACACTTTATTGTGTGGCATCAAGTACGAGTATGACAAAACCACAGATAAATGCAAATAAAAGCTAGTAACGATCATATGATGAGCGAACTATCCACGGAAAATTTCTTCAGCACTCCGTAGCAGTGGTTTCCCCTTCAGGCCACTCTCCAATTTACACCTTTTTCAATAATTTGTAAATCATTCAATTTTTCTTCATCTATTAATTGTGCACACACTTCTACCTATGGATACGGTAGATAAAGTTACAATTCTTTGTTATTGTAATTGATTTAATTAAAAATCAATTTGTAAAGTGGAGGACTGGAAACTAATTTTAATGAACCGAGACGGCTATTCATATGTAGCGTATGTCAGAAAGCAGAACATATAAAAACATGTGATTGGCAAGTGGTAAATTAACAATTAGCAACGTTCGCTCATCCTGTTAACAGCAGAACTGCAACCGTGACAAAGTACTAAAGTTAAAATAGAGTTTTGATATTTTGAGGAATAAGTAGTGGACTTAAACACAGGGTTTTTCTGTAAGCAATAGATTAAAAAAAGAGTATCATTCTGATGAAAGTAATCTTGACATCTCATGTGATTCATAAAACAGAGTATACGTGACTTGAAATAATAATTTAACTTGCCTAGAAACATAATATTATTGTCACTGGCGCATAATATACTCGTAGTTTTTAAACATAGATGTATTAAAAAATTACCACTGTCCACGAGCTCTCAAATATATAGTGATACAATAAAATATCTGCTTTGTGTAAACTACACGTACATTTACAAATATTTTACCATGACAGAAACAAAATGAAGATATTTGGTGAGAAAGAAATAATTAAAACCAACATGACAGAACGAAACACACAATCTCAAAAACCCTGAATATGAATTTTTAAAATAAAATTTTTAAAGTGAGATAAGTACAGTCTTATAGTAGGATAATAACCAAATAGTAATAATAATTTAATCAAGAATACCCTATGCTTAATTTAGACCAAACAGTGAAAGGTTCAGTGTTTTACACTGTAAGTCTACAACCGTAAGTCAACTAATAGCCATATCACAAAAACTTAACAAAAGAAATTAAAATTTTACTTGTAAAGCTAACGGGATTCGTAATTAGAATGGCGAATTAAATAAATGCGCAAACATGTAAATAAGATACGTCTCAGATTCGTAGATTGTATTCATGGAACGTTGTTGCTTAAGAAGAACACATACAAAAAGTCATATGAAAAGTTACTACGGTCAGATGATGTTAATAGGACACTTAACACTTACATCTGAAACGGATGTTACTAATATTAGTAGTGTAAAAATTCCAAAATATACCAATGACTGTACTAATAATTCTAAAAAACCTGCGATCGGAATCCATTTAAAAATAACAGAACATAAAACACTGTGAATAACAAAATATTAATATATTAATGTACAGTCAACAACGTTTAGTAAAAGGTAACAGTCAGGGAACAAAAGAACCCAACACTTTCACCAGGCATACGGAATATATTCTGTACAGGTGGTGACTATAACACAGAACATATTTTGTACCGCTATCAACTAACCATAGTTAGAACTAATAAACTGTAAAACCAGTAATCACAGTCAAGGCAGATTAAAGATCAAAATATGTTATAAAAACTTCTAAATACAATAAACTAATAATACATTAAAAACACATTCAAATTTGTTTTAATTATTTAAAGAATCCGATAGTTTTTGTTTCACAACTACTTGATAAATAACACAATAAGTTATATAGGTAAACGTTTCAAACAGCAGCAGGTTTAAGTTATCTTTTTTTCCCGGTAAAACAAGAATTTATTTATTTGTTAGGAACACCCATTTATTGGGAACACACTATTCAAGTAGTTGTTTGTTACGCTATACGATATTAAACAATAGCGTGTGATAGTTATTTGTGTGACAGTAATTAAACTACAAGGCCGTTTCCCACCTAAGGGATATATATTTTAGGAAAAATATTTTTTCAGAAATCTGCTTTTCGTAAATAAACCAGACTGTACGTTGTGTTAAACTTAAACCACGAAGAATGAATGTAAAAGATAATAATGTTAGGATACTTTTTTCATGGACAATATTATGTCATGGTTTTAGCACCGACAAACGTTCAACTAGTACAAACAAAAGGGGAAGAGGTATAAGTACGGGCTGCGAGGGTTGATTACTGTTTTCAAGTGCGCACTAATTGCAGTCGCGAAGCTGCTACTGCAACCGCCCCATTGTTTTGTACCTTTTGTCACTTAGAACTGTATCACCGAGGGAGGCTGGGAAATACCGCAAAATTACGCAACACACCACTGAATCCTGTGCACTCACTACTATACGTATGCTAACAATAAACGCACTGCACAATTTCTAAAATAATTTCATTTAAACTCAGCTAAAATTAGTACATCTTGCCAAAGAACTTTTGTTTAACTAGGAAAACGATTTTTTATTTACGGTGTCAACAATTATCTGTACTTGTGGATTTGAAAAATTGACTGACCTGATTAAAAGAACAAATATTCCATAGACTAAACACTATCGCCTTTTTTTTTGCATTTGGACCCTTATTTAGATTAATCTATAATATCTACAGACTATATCTATATTATTTTTCATATTCCTCTCAATTATCCGAATTAAAATAGTTTCTTTAAAAAACATTGGATTTTACTGTCTAAAATTTTAGACAATATATGTAATATTAAATTTAAAGTAAGTAAAAATTTTAAGATTTATAACAGTAAATAATAATAGTTGTGTAAGCATACAAAGAAAACAATTGTTAATTAACATTTAATAATATTAATTTAATTAATATAATAAATAATAAATCCTTCAATCAAACATTAATGAAATCATATAATTGGTATTATATATCATGTTTTATTATTGATTGAATTAAATTAAGTACAATTTTTAAATATTTTGAATTTTGTAATAAATACAGCAACATAAGTAGTATGAAATATTTACTAATTAACAAGACAATAATTAGTTTACTCTTGTAGTAGACCAAATTATATTTTGCGTTCACGGTTTACATATTTAGGTCTATCTGCAGCAGCCGATAGTATTTTGAAGATATAACTGTTAAAAATGCTAACAATATCTAAAATTTGAAAGACTTGCAAGATTTATAAAGAATTTTATAGGGACAGGAGGTTCTATTTACGTATTTTCGTGTGCTATGAAGCTGCAAGAACGTTGAAAAATTAAGTTGATAACTATACACATAACGTTTTAAGTGTCATTCCAAACTATCCATTACGTAATATATCTGGTACGTAATTAACCATTATATCTGCTTTATTATGAAGTGGTAGCGCAGTGGAAGAGCGTTTTCTTTGCAAGATGTTTATTAGTCATAATTTGCTTGTTTGTTGCAACCTCGTTTACTTTTGTTGGTGCAATACAGCAGTCTTTTTAAGACGATGAAACACGAACCGTGCTAATAACGACATCTACACGTGAACACATGCAACTTAGCAGGACACCTCACAGCGCAGTTCGTCACTGCATGTGCTTCTTTCTGTTGACTTCTCTCAGCGGTTGTGTGGCGTGATTTTTTCCACGGCTAAAAGACACGTGGCCGTAGGGCTAATGCTTCAGTAAAATTGATAATGGTAATGAGAATGAAATATACGATGCAGTAATAAATTTGTGTTTATGTAGTCGTAAAATTAAGACTATATCACTGTCCTAATTATATGTGATTAGTATATTAGAAATAAACAATACACTTAAAGACTCCCGTTTGATCCCTCCTCTATTCTAGCCTCTAATTAAAAATAACTTACGTCTGATTATAAACACAGCGAAAACAACAAACTTAACTAAATGAACACAAACAAACACGTGAACTTTTTCGTGTATGTGAGCGTGTGTGCGTGCGTATGAATGTATCATTGTATATGTGAAGGAGTTGAGACAATTTGTTTAGATCTAAATGCTTTCTTTAGGAAAACGGGAAAATTATAATATCACAGAACTTAATTTATACACTATTACAATTTAAATTGCTATATGTAATGATATTTTTAATTAATTATAAAAGCAATAATTAATAATTAGATATTAGACTGGTACAGAAAACGTTTATACATATAGCAGTCAACATATAGCATAGTAAAATATATTATATAACTAAAAACAGATTGAGGGATGTTCAACTATGTAATCATTAAAAGTTATTTTTAGCATGTTTCACTCACTACTGGTATTAAAGACAATCATAATTTATAAACATATAAATTACACAAAAACTGTAGAACTTTACGACCTTGCATCAGATAGTTGACATAATATTACAAACACAAGTTTGTGGTAAATTTATCTAACAAATAAACTTAGATAATAATTGTAATCATATTGTTGTAAATTATAGTCCAGAGTTCTATAGAATATTGTAAATTTATGTACATGTCTACAATCACACTCTCTCTCTCTCCCATTCTCCCTCTACCTCTCATTCTCACAACGTCTCATTCTAACTTGAAATCGCTCTCTCACTCGCTATCCCTCCTTCTCACTCACTCTCTCTTGCTCTCTTTCTCACTCCCTCTCACTGACTGTCTCCCTCCCTCTTTCTCTCTCTCACTATCTCTCACTCTTCCATCCCCCTCTCTCTCTCTCTCTCTCTCTCTCTCTCTCTCTCTCTCTCTCTCTCTCTCTGTCTGTCTCTCTCACTTGTCTCTTTTCACAAATGTCACTCTACAATACTGACCATTTTTATTAAGACTATCGTCCTCACGTACATTAGAGAATTATGTACAAGATAACAGTATAGATTTAACAACTTACATTAAAGAGTTACAAATTATTACATCACAACGTTATAGACAACAGATCTATTATATGAAAATGGTTTTTACTTAATATTTACATTATTGTAAACATTATTTACCTAGAACTTGGTCTATACAGAGAACTATAGTCTCATGTACTTAATGTATATGTCGGTAGTCATAATCTCTCTCACTCATGAACTTTCACTCCCTCTCTCCCTCTCTGTCAGTATCTCTCCCTCTCTCACATTATCTGTCTTTATCTCTCCCTCCTCTCTCACTCAGCTTTCTGTCGCACTCACTCACTCTCTCTCTCCCTCCCTCTCTCTCTGTCTTTGTCTCTTTCTAGACTCACACACCTCATCACACTCATATTACACACTCGGGCACTCTCTCTCTCTCTCTCTCTCACACTCGTAATCTCAAAAAGATTACCCTCAATCTAACACGCAGACGTATACGAACACACACGATCGCACAACACACACACAAGCACACTACAGACTCGAGCATCAATACTTAACACAATTATATTCTCTTCTTTTTGTCACCTAAGTGTAAATTATGCAAGTCGCAGATGACCACAGTACTGAGTTTAAAAAATTAATCAGAATATGTGTCTATAAGAATTGCCATATGTTCACCTAGCTAATACTAAATGATATGATCAGTGAGGCACTTACAATCTTTGCTAACGCCAAACACACAACTGTAAATTTGACCAACCGCCCTATTTATAAAACAGAAACAGATGACGCTTGTACATTATTTGACTTTTGAAGGAAATGAAAGTAACACGTGTTTGGAAGGCAGTTCAGAGAAGATTTACAACTGCAAGAGGTAGTAACACCAATTAATATTTGATAACGTGCTAGGCCGACAAAGATGACCAACCGGCTTCCTGTAGGGGCACTCCAAATCATTTCTCCAAAATCATGCCTTAACGGTCTGTATAAGTTGAGCGTAACTGTACGAAAGATTTTGTGTACCAGTACGAAAATTAATGGCGTGATGGTCACTTTTTATTTGAATCATTTCAAGTACGCATCTTGTGAAATAATTATTTTCAAAATGTTTAATTTAGGTGTTATTGAAATCAAATTCATGGCTGGTTAGGAAATAATTAGAAATTTTGGGATAATAATTCAAAAGAATATAAGAGAAGAGTCCTTTTACGTTATCAGATTCATGATATTTAATGCAATATAAATTAACGAACATATATCATTGGCGCCCTTTTTTTCTATGCTTACATTATGTACATGCGTAATAGACTTTCTAGAACCAAGACTGTGAGTGTTGAAAACAATGACTTACAGCTGTAGTAAATAAATACGTCGTGTGCACCGTAAGAGTAAATTTTTATTTTGTAAGTCATTTATTTCCTCTTCCGCACACTAGTAAAATTTATTGGCTCTTCGCATATTTTAAATTCCTTTATTCTAAATGAATATTAACATCATCGGCAGTCTCCATTTTCTATTTGTATAAAAGTCAGTTTACTGCTACTATTATTATCTGCCCAGCAATTAGGGCATAGTCTAATGTGCCTACAGTCGTAGCTTACAGACGTTTCGGCCCCACCATTGAAGGCCATCTCCAGTGTATCTGAACGAATGACTAATTGTCGTACATCTTGCCAGTTACTCAGTCGTTCTGATATACTGAAGATGTCCTCCAATCGTTGGGCCGAAACGTCTGTAAGCTGTCAGTATTAGGCCACGTACTAATGTTCAGTTACATTCCTAGAGTTAAGCCTCTTCAATAATGGATGTCGTTTAAGACATACTCCAATATGTGTTATATGAAATGGAAATCACTCCTTGTAGTACATAATGATGTATCTATACCTACCATAAGGACAGAAATCGAAAAAAAAAAGTTGACAAAATTGAAAGTGACCACTTTCTTAAATGGCCGATTTACTTACGCACATGCATTTAAATCATAATCTGTTTGAATTAAGAAGGAAAAAGAAAATATTACCTTTATATCAAAATGAATGTAAGAATATAATTACATTTAAACAAAATTTGTATACCACAACTTCAAAAGTACGGAATTACTATTCTATATAAGTAATTAGCATACTATTAGCAGCACATATTTAAAAAAGAAATGTTTATATTATAGTAAAGTAAACGCGATAGTATTACAGAAGTTAAATAAAAATTAAGTATTGATATATTTGGCGTCCAAAAATTTATCCGATGTGACAATCCCCATACTACTAGTGATTGCCGTGCAACGGTTCTTGGTACTTACCTTGGTACTACAACACATTGTAAAAGGATTTATTATACGTTAGTTTTGTTCACTAATTTTCAAAAAACTGATAGTAGCCAGACGTTAGAAATTGCCGGAAATGTACACAAAAACAAATTGACAAGACGAGGAAGGTTAATGGAAAACAGAAAGAGCAGTAAAATGTTAGTGCAAAGCAGGGGAACGGCATAAAAAAGTTTGTTGAAAAAATAGATACAGCAAGACAAAAAACTAATAGTAAAAACGAAGCAGCAAGCAAGTGAGAAAAGAATAATGAAAACATATAAGAGAAGGCATTACAAACTTAACTGGAAACACATGTGTAAAACAAGCATGATTGTGAAAAACAAGTATTACTAAACAGTTTTGAGTAATGATTTTTCTGGAGCTCAGTAATTTATTCCATAGTTTTAGAATCGCGACCCTTCAAACCTCGTAACAATATTATTTTAGGTATCTAAATCATTTAAAACGATACGAGTTAATTAGGAAATTTGCTTCATACTGTTAACATGTCATCGATTACCAACAGATTTCCGTAAATAATTCTTTGACACATATTTATATGTTTTTTTAATGTGTGTTTCAAGTTCAAAAGTAAATAAATGCAAGTCTCTATACGTTGATAAAACATATTTACATTTTCGTAAAAATATCGTAGACGTATGAAGTCATTCTTCTAAGAGAACATCTGTAACAGCACTGTCATAGAGAAAATGGAGCACTGGTTACGGGCGTTGGTTGTACAGCAGTCGATACATACAAAAGTCGTGTTCTGTGATGTTTCTCCGTCTGAAGACTTGTTTGATGTAAACTTTGTCAAATAAACATCCAGAAAATGAGATCCAACAATACAAACTTTGCCGTTGTACGACAAACTGTTCCTTCGTTTCTCTAAAATTTTTCCAATTTAACTTTACAATTACTTACTAACTTTCCCCAAAAGATAGCCTTACGTTCAAACTCATTAGATTCGTTTTCCATTTATTAGTCCAGTATAATCGTTCAACTTCATGTATCGCTCTATGCCACAGTGGTCAGAAATAGTATGCAGGTAAAAAATCCGCTTGCAAATTATCAAAAGCTGTTATATAATCAGTTAAAAGACTATCTCAAATTGTTAAAGAAATTAATCTTGCATTATGCAAAAGCATAATAGCTGGGAGAAAATTATAAGTAAGAAAATCGTTGAAATTTCTATCAATTAACATGCTACATTCTAATGCTTTCAAGTTTCCAGTGCATCCAGTAATAAGAAATTATTTTTTAAATTCCTTGAAATTCACTGAACTTACAATATTATTATATCGTTTTCTATTAAATGTTTTATAATATGAAAAAATCAAATTACAACTTACAAAGATCGTTGTTTAATAAACATGATCGTTTTAAAATTGGATACGTAACACATACTTCATGAATTCCATGTGTGGAACTATTTATAATCAATGTTACTAACATTTTGAGGGTTGTATTAGAATAACATTATTGAAATTACACTGCTGTTATGATGAAAATTGCAATAAAATTATGATTGCATGACAATAAATCGTCATTATTAAAATTAAAGTGCATAAGAAAACACTCCGGTACATGAACCGGAGATGGAAAAATACATTTCGTATCTTCAATTTTTATACACATTCAGAAAATATATAACATTAAAACTGTGATCCTGAGTATGTTAGAAATTGGTGAAATTTTCTACTTCTGTGCAGAATTCAAACTACTTCTTGAAGGGAAACGTAAATATCAACATATATAAAATACTCAAATTTATCATTTTTTTCGAAAGTCGTATAATATTTACTAATTTTATAATCATGTAAATTCATTTATGAATGCTATTTAGTATATAACTTTACAATACTATTAGATTTTTATTTTAACTCCTTATAGAATTAATTATAAATACATACTGTACACCAAAAGAATTAACATGTTTATAATTGCCTAAAAAGCATGAGTGTAAGTTATAAGATACAATACTGTACAATAATATGTAATTACGAAAACCTAACAAAACAAGAAAGAATCTACGTGGATAATTAAAGAGTTAATCGTTGAAACAGTCGTAGTATTTGATACATAATTTGATTTAAAAATTGACTTAAATCTGTAAAAATTAAATGGAAATAAAAGTTTATTCAGTAAAAGAACAAAAATATTTAATCACGGATCACTTTGTAGTAAAATCTTATACGCTCTTACAAAACAGCTATTTACTATTATAAATACCATAAAATATAACACGTTTACACATCGCATATATGTGCGTAAATATTATTCACGTAATTCTTATATGAGTAAACATGTTTAAATATTTCTTGAGTCTCACATTTATTGTTTAATAATGGCAGACTTAATCGATTGTCTCCCTGATCCTTGTGAACAACGTGACATGAACGTTAAATGCGTTTTTAATTTTGCTTTTACATAGTGCTTGAAAAATTTAACATATTACGCTGTAACATGTAATTTTAAGTACACAAGTGACGAAAAATTTATCATAGTGAGTGTCCCCTCTAGTAAAATATTTCGTAAACACTGCAAATGAGATACTAAGATTAAGAAATTTAGTTTGGAAATCTTAAAAACAAAACAGATGAGACTACAGTGCAGCTACACAATGTAAAAAGTTCCTCATCAGGTTAATGTTTACTACAAAGAGCTTTTCAACTAGTAAAAAGTGGACAGGTAAAAGTACGTTCAGTGGGGTTGATTACAGTTTTGCAGTGCGTTCTAATTGCTACCACCAAGTCCCTCCTGGTATCTCCTATTGTTATGTAGCTTTTGTCACTTTAAGCTGTACTTAAAAAACCGCCTCCTTTACTCAGTATTGCACAACAAACAATTACCCACCCTGTGTGCGTACTGAAAACGCAACTACGAGCTAACATAGTACCTCTCAACATAATAAAAAAAATTATAATAAAATTTAAGTTTTAAGATGCATTACTTTTGTGACTTGTTATTAATTACCAAGTAAATAAAGATGTTTATAGTATATCCATTCTTCCCTTCTTCACATGCGAATGCTTCTGACGAATAAAATTAATCTCTATTTATTTAAAAAGGTAAATATTTCTTACAAACAGAAGACTTAACTATATTTAAATATCGATATATATTTAATGGTATTACACATATGCTTACATGTGTACTACACATCGAGAGGTAAAAGGGTAAAACTACCCTAGTCCAATGTTGTTTCAAAAAAGTAAGTTAATTTTTTTATTAATTTCTATTTTTGTTTTGAGTGGTGAGAACGGCATCTATAAACATTAAAGAAATTTACAATACAACTATAGAATTACAGAAATTAACAAAATAGAAGACACTGAATTTGAAGATAAAGACAATTGCCATATTTGTGAAAGCGATTAACAGAAGTACCATTATTTTTAAAAAAACGTGCTTTAAACTTATTAAAATTAAAATACTATCAATCACTTCCAGTTGAATACAAGATCAACTTCCTGATAATATGAGGAAAGTAAAAGAACATGCTCATTTAACACGAAAATATAGAGAACATATCCATAGTAATTTTAATTTTTCAAAATCTATGTAATTAATAAAAAACTCTATTAATAATAAAAGTTAACCCTGAAATCAGTTTATTAATTTTACGATTTATAAATGCACTTAAAAAGGTTTTAATTTCAGTTTTCCTTAAATTTACCTGAGTGGACTTGGGAAACTTTACCAATAACCTCACGATGTATTACTGACGCTTCGACGCAAACGCTGAATAGTTTATGTAATACAACTGAATATGTAATATTACACTAAATATATGTAGTATTATTTATATTAATAATATAACCTATTATACTAATAATGAAATAATGTGATTGTGGAAGCTTTGTAATTAAAGACAGCAGTGACAGTGCAAACAGCCAGTAAGTTGTGTGCAACTAACATCAGGCAACAATATTCTAAAAGCTCTATTGACTTAAAATTTTAAAACAAATTTTTTGTAGTCATAACTAAAGCAATTCCGTCTAAGAATTTTATTTTCAAAAGACTTTGGATCAAGATAGTCACAGTTAATAATATTTAGAACCATCTGATATCTATATGTTGATGAATTTTTTAAAGATATTTTTGCACACACTTGTCGTTTTCCGGTATTTTAAACGTTACTACGTTTTAATAGTGCATACATGTGACAGTATTTTATAATGTCACGAATTTAGTACTGTCAATATTTTTTTACCATAAGCCCCAGAAAACTCGACATTTATTTATTAACACGTGTGCCGCAAATGACAATTATTAGTCCTCAATTAATGACATTCGTGTAATGCCTGTTTTCTCTTTTGGCGGGGTATAGTGGGAAGAGGTAAGTATGCCGGATACTGCTCACTTTAGAGTGAGCAACATTTTTTAGTACTTGTTTGTATGAAAGTTTCGAAAATTCGCTTACATACTTTGTTTTTCCGTCATATAATTATTCGTATATATATAGTCTATTATTCGTAGACTAGTTAATAGATACAATTAAACTGAATATCAGCAGGTTTTTTTATTCAAACAGAAATTTTCATCAAACAGCTAGTCTTTTCCAATCTTAAAGTATTGCAATTTTTAATTAAACGTGATGCAGTACCTGGGAGCAAACGACTGCGTTAGACATTTATTTATTTACACCTATCTGATATCAGATACTTACACATCTGCCCATCGGCAATGTGTAAGTGTGAACTAAGTTGGTTTTTGACACAACAGTTGCCCACCGTTTTAGAAAAATAAAATTATTTAGTTTGGAGAAAGAATATTGAACAAGACTGAGGAAAATTCTAAAGGAGTCGAAGAAAAGTGCTATGATTGAAGGTGTGGAACACATAACTGCATACAGGATAATCGAATCAAACAACTACAAGCATAACACCTGCAAAGAGTATAAGCCCTTCGTAGATGTTGAATGTAAAAGGAGACTGGCAAAGTGTTTTCTTTTCTTCAGAATTCTGTAGTTAAACTACGAATATCTATTTTTCTTCTGTCATGCTGACTGATGAAGAACTTTTATACAATATGGAATTAATAATTACTATTTGAATCATTACTGGGGAAAAAGAAAACCTTTAGCACACATTCCACTCTGGCTTACAGAAGATCTTTACTGGCAATGTGTACTGAACTAAGGTATTACAGGTGAATTCTTGATCCTGTTTTGACTTTTTTCTACCGCCAAGACTTAATTAGAATGTCTTCAAAAATATACCGATTCAAATTAGTTTTAAAGCATTATCTTTGTAATAAGGAACTGCTTGTTTAAAAACTGTTTCAGTTATTTTTAGAGTAATGCTGTAGTGATAATAGCATTAGAGAAGCTGATACCAATACTCAGAAGGAGGCTGCGGAATTACAGAAAATAGATTTTCAGATAATTGCTTTATAGAGTATAAATTCTATCGTGAACACAGGAAAACGTGTAACAAATATTTTACGACTTATGCTCGCATACGTAAAATACACACACATATGTTTACAATATACGTTTATTTGTATATTACTGTATCTCAAATTTAGTTATAATTTCAGTAGTATTTCATAGAAAATTACACTACTAGTATTGAATCTAATAAGATTATATGAATTCCTTTGCTTCTCATTCAACAAATTACAAAAAAAAAATTTATTTTAAATAACGTCATTTGTACGGTGACTCGTTTATAGAACATGCTGATGTTAGCGTAAAAGCTTGTTAAAGTATAATTGTATTCTCAACACAAAGTGTCTTCTACGTTGTGCTCAACATTCATGTAACAACTTGCAGCGTAAGCGTGCTTACCGTATTGTGGAAGATCAAAATTTTAATTGAATAGACTTACGTCTGTATAATTTGGTGAAATATTCGTTTGCTACATATCACTGCTAGATAAAACAGATACATTCTCTTTACACAGTTATCATACATGTAAAATAAAGTAATTATACAACTCAGTATTAGGAATAAAAGGAATTATACCAGTATTTATTCAAAAACATATTTGCAAAGCTACTGTAGTTTTGTAACATATTTCCCCATCGAATAAATTTCTGTAAAGACTGGGAACTTAAATGCTTGCATGTAATCTGCATATGTAACTTTAACTTAATTTACCTTTTCAATTATTTATTTATATCATAAATCCAAATGCTTTTTTTTTAGCATTTTGATCCTCGAAATGTAAGGTAACGTACAAAATTATTAGGTATTCAAAAAGTGGTTTGTATAGAGGTGTAAGAAATATGGAGAATAAGGACGAATGCAGAAATCCAGCAAATCCTTGGAGAATCATATATCGTCACTGATATAAAAAAGGTAGAAATGAGGTGAGCAGGACATGTTCAAAGAATGTTAGAGATATTTACATTGAAGAAAATTTTACGGGAAGACCTGGTGGAAAAAGAAGACGGGCTCGGCCCAGAAAACGATAGTTGGATGATTTTGAGGACAACCTGAGCAGGCTCAGGGTAAGAGACAGAGAGCAGAAGATAGAGACGACTAGAGACGGGTTGAGCAGGAGGCCAAGGCTCTCCAAGAACGCTAGCGCCAATTCAGAAGAAGATAGAGGCGTACTCTACTGGGAACATGATTTCAAAATAATCTTAGTTAACGCAGACTACCGACTTCTGCTTTTTTGTTTGTAGGCAGAATAATGGGATCTCAGCCGACCTACGTTGATCTGTATTAAATGTTTGTTAGTTAACATAAAAAAATTAGGCTAAACCTGTCTAGGGTGTTAGTTTCTACCTCTACCAAATACCTACCAACCTACGTCTACGTCTAGGGTGTTTTATTCTTATACCTACAGTGCTAAAATGATTGCAACGCTTTTATTCAGCCTAAGAGACTGTAGGACTTGGGTTCAAAAATTTATAGTTTTGTATGTAACTGTTATTACATGACCGATAAACTCCTGGATACAACAGAATTATAGTACTTGTTAATGTATAAAGGAATTTTAGTACTTACAAGTACACCTCTAGGTATTCCAGTCGGTGATTTTCTTAGTTTTTCATCCGAGATGCATTTCGGAACAGTTGTGTTCCATCTTCAATCGGAATTATTTAGTAAACTAGGGGAAACATTTTTTTTATATATGTAAGTTTACTAAATGATTCCGATTGAAGATGGAACACAACTGTTCCGAAATGCATCTCGCATGAAAAACTAAGAAAATCACCGACTGGAATACCTAGAGGTGTACTTGTAAGTACTAAAAATCCTTTATACATTATTAAAGGTATTCTTTGACTGTTTCATAAAAAAAGTACTTGTTAAGTTCTACGACCAATTTTTAAAATGTCCCATTTTCCTGACGGCTAAACGGGTCAAAAAATGTTTGTGTATTATAACAACAATATATAATTAATCGACATCGAATAAAGTAAAATACTCTGTGATGATGTTTGAAATATTTGTTGTTTTTATCTCTACAAAGTTGTGTACATCATAACTAAGCGTGCTCTAATGTGTTAAGATCATGTATGAAACATTTGTTATATATTTTAATTATTGTTTACTGTAAGGACCAATTAAGACTAAGGGCCAAAGGAAATACGAATTACAAAAAAAGTAATTATGCTGAGATTTACACAGTGGTGATGATAATGATGGCGACGACGAAACGACAAGGATGTCGAATATGATGTATAGTTTTGAGAAATAATAGTTTTCTTCCTCAACAAGGTCTTGGTGACCTGTTCTGGCTTCATAGGATTTATTCCCATGTTTTCTTTGGTCTCCCTACGCTTCTTCTTTTAGCTTGTTTGTTCCTACTTTCTGCTTTTTGTAGTCTCCAATCGTCTATACGCTCCAGATGGTCCTTCAAATTTCATCTATGCAACTCTATTTTCTCATTTAAGTTATATATTTCCAACTGTTCTCTAATAAATATTTGTTCTAATATTCACTCTTCTCTAATCTAATCTCATTTCTAAATCGGTTTGTTTAAAACAAACTTTGACCGATCTTGGAAATTTCATCCCCACTGCTTGTATGCAGATTTATCTCTCTTTCTCATTATCCATGACTCATTTCCATAAAGAAGCATAGGGACAGCCATTACCTTGTAAAACGTGAGCTTAAACCTTGTAAAATCTTGTAAAACAAATTGTAGTAAAGGTAGTAAATTCTTTGTATTTTTGTATTCCTTCCAGCAAAGCCGGGCTAAATAACATTTGAAATATTTTTTAAACATAGCGGGACTTCATAATCATATAAATTAATTTAGAGCCATAAAACACAGCGTTTGAGATTTTATAAAATTAAATCTGTGTAACTCAAATTGATAAATCTACTGCTCATTTTTAGCTTACCTAAAAAGTGCTAGATGATGATCTTTGGGCATATTTTGCATCTGAGATATTTTTCTTTTTGACCCAACTTACTCAATTTGCCTCAGTACCTCTTTTCCATTGTATAATTCTGCTAATAAAAATGCTCAATGCTGACAGACTGAAAATTATCTGGGATAACAACTTGGTGACTGTCCAAGAAGTGAACGTTTAAAGACACGTTCCATCCTACGGATTTGTACGAAATCACAAAATCAGCCACTATATTACAATAGATTTCTGTTTTATGATTTTCAAAACAATTGTAACAGATATTTTTTAATCACTGGTAGGCTGTTTTTTCCATGTGATTTAGCAGTCTTTTAAAATGTTCATCATACATTTTAACTTACTTGTGGCTCTAATAAATCCCTTCTTTAAGTTTAGCATCCAAACTTTGGGAACTCTTGATTTCAAGTATATAGCTTGAAGTATAAATATATATAAATACACGTGTTTTATCCATTATTTTTTCATGGAATTTTATACAAAAGTTTTCTTAACTTTTAATTTATTACGCAATGGAGATAAATATACTTTCTCACGATTTACTAAAAGGGCATTAGTCACAGTGTTCCGCAGGGATAACAGATTTATGGTTAGACTACAATTTTCTAACTTAATGGTATACTTATCTGTGCTGTTTCATTCACACAAGGAATGAAAGAGGTCAGAATCAAAGTTATCACGAAAGATCATATCTGGATATACTGGTACAAGTAGCTCTTCAGTGTGTAAGATAGAAAAATAGTAAAAGAAAACAATTAAAGTGTATAAACTTACAGAATGCGTAACAAGGGAAAATTACCATAAAAAGCTAGAAAAATTCCAGAAGAAACAGTATACCAAAATTTAGATGAAAAATGGGAGAATTATAAATCAAGCCTCAAAGAAGCAGCAAAAGTTAGTTGTGGGGTAGCAAAAATAGGAAATGAGGCTACAAATAGGACAGCATGGTGGACAAAAGGGAGGGAAAACGCAGTAAAGGGAAAGAAAACAGTGTGGAAAACGTATCTGAACAAAGACACAAGATAACTATGACAAATATAAGACAGAAAGAATAGAAGTTAAAAAACAAATAAAAACGAGCAAGGAAAAAACATGAACAGACTTCGGGAATAAACTTACATAAACATATAATGAAAACCAGAAATTATTCTACAACACATTGAAACAAATGAGAAAACCCAAAACGAATATGCTACAAAATTTAAAGGACAAAAATGGAAATATCCTAATGGAGGAGACAAGTATTATGGAAAGATGGAGTGAATATTTTAAAGATTTATTAGAGGAAAGTGAAAACGAAAATAACGTTGAAGAGGAAGAAGGAGAAATAAGAGAAGATACTGGAAACCTGGAACACGAAGAGAATCAATTACAAGAAGAGGAAATAACAAGAGAAGAATTCAGTGAGACAATGGAGAAAATGAAATTAGGGAAGGCACCAGGACATGATGAAATAACAACAGAAATGATTAAATACGCAAACATGGAAAGAAAGGAGGAACTCCTAAACATTTTTAACCAAGCATTGAAAGAAAGGAAGGTCCCACTTGACCGGTAAATAGGAGTTATGGCGCCTGTATACAAAAAGGGAGACAGTAAAGAATGTTCTAATTATAGAGGGATTACTTTAGGGGGCACGGTAGGAAACTTTACGGGAGGATTCTAGAAAGCAGGTTAAGGAAAAAAGTAGAGCACACCTTGGAAGAAAGCCAAAGTGGGTTCAGAAGAAAGAGAGGAACAGTGGCCAAATCTTCATAGTAAGACAGTTATGTGAGAAAGCTGCCGCTGCCACAGTGGGAAGACAAATACATGCATGTTTCGTGGACATGGAGAAGGCGTTCGATAGTATACGAAGGAAGAGGAACATAATGGAACGGAGTGTAATGGAACATAGTGAAGAGGAAGGGAGTAGAACAACACCTTATTGAGGGCATAAAAGCCTATACGAAAACACCGTCAGTTACGTAAGAGTAAGAAACGAGGCATCAAAAACTTTCACCAGCAAAATAGGTTTAAGGCAGGGGTGTATTGTAAGCCCCCTGCTATTCAACCTGGTGTTGGATGATGTTGTCAAAAAATGTATGAGTAAATATAGACTATGATACTGGAATATGAAGATTATAATAATAACAGAATTATGCTACGCAGAAATTTAATAATTATAGGAGAAACAGAAAAACAGTTACAGAAAAACATAATGGTATTTAGTTAAGAACTTAGAAAGAAAAACATGAAGATTAATATACAGAAGAATAAAACTATGGTAATAGGAAATTCAGAATAGAAACAAAGTATAGAACTTGATGGAAAATGTTTAGAACAAGAAAATATTATAAATATCTGGGAGTAATGATTAACAGCAAAGGGAATTTAGAGGAAGAAATAAATGAAAGAGTAGCGAAAACAGGAATATTATTCAATAGTATTAAATCAAGTTTACTGGGTAAAAAAGAAATACCCACTAGGATAAAAACAGAAATAGTCAGAAAAATCGTGAATCCAGTATTAACTTACGGAAGCGAAACATGGACAACAAATGAGAGAACAAAAAGCAACTTGTTTATATACTGTATTATTACTCAATTCCTTATTTTCAAAATCTCAAATATTATTCACACTACAATTATTAAAATAAATTAAGTAAACACAAACGCTTAGTAGTTTCACCTTTTATAAATTCCCCAGCGAGTATTCAAATTTTATATTTTGTAATAAATAACCCAACAATAATGACAGAAGCTTTCAAAAACTCACACGTTTTATGTAAATACATAGTGATAAATAATTGTTTTCATTAACCATTAATTAACGTTTGCACAAATATATATTACGTTATCGTTTTGTAGAAAAATGTGCGGTTTCGACATAACGCTTTTTACGCTGTTAATGTAAGTTATGTAATTATGTATGTATGTAAAGTTTGTTAACTGTTTAAAATAAGATTCACAAATATTATATATGTATAAACCTACTTTGGGTGTGTTAATTTTCACGTTTGCTGTCATACATTAACAACATTTTTGGTATTCGTGATATCAAAGTTTAAAATAAAATTTTAATTAAATCTTACATTTTACCATAACAGCACTAAAAGTATCTTTCTCCATAAATAAGGAAGCGGCTACCATTCTTTATTTTTTCAAATCGTAATCATATTAGTGTAAAACGAAAGCTGGGGTATACACATTTTTAAAGGATAAACTGACGTTATATCTTTGATGTTTCGTGATATTTTGTTTGACGTTTGATTGTAATATATTACTTCAGATTGCGTTATCATAACACACATTTAAATACATAATGACTTAAATATACCACGTTGCATAGTTAAACTTAATTTTTATAAATATTTTGCCTCATCTGACATTGAATTGTCATTAAGTAATACATAGGTAGGATTATCCGGCAGAAACCGATTTATAGTTATTTGACTTTCGAAAACTAATCTAATGACTGGTCTAATGGTTGGCCGTGGTCTAATGCCGTTTATAACAACCGACGTTTATAACACCATTGGGGGGCCATCTTCAATGTTGCACGATTGAAAGTTTAACAGGCAAGATATCTACCAGTTCACACAGTACTCTGATAAAGAAACCTGAATTTTCCAAGTTCTGTGAGAATTGGTGGACATCTTGGCAGTTAAACATTTAATCGTTCAATGCTGAAGATAGCCTCCAATCGTGGGGCCAAAATTTATGTTGCTACATATAGCATTAAACCACGGCGTAATAGACAGGGAAGGAACAACGACTTTAAAAGAGAAGTAAGTTATTCCTAAGCCTGTGAGACAGCCACCCGACGTGGAGTATGTGTATCCACAATCCACTCGACGGATTCGAACTGTATGTACAGCGTCGCAGTCCCCGTATTGTGCAGACGTCTAGTGTTTTCAACTAAGCAGTTGTTTTAGACACGTCCTCCAGAAAGCGGTGGACTTAAACACAACTACAGAAGGCGTATACAAAGAAGGTTTGCAAGCGGCCAGCCAATTGGTTACGTACTACAAAGCAAAGTGACAAAAACCTGGGACTGATTTTGAGACTGCAATTCAGGGTGCGTTTATTGTAAAGTGCCAACGGTAAATTGTTGTGTGCGGATATCTGTAATTGGAGACTTGTATTATTTAGTGTGACCCTATCAAATAGGTGGCATATATTGTGCATCAAAATATATTAGAGCGTACTGGTCAATTTTATACCTGGAATAATGTTTTAATAAGCCTGTTTATTGTTGTTCTCTCCATTAAAGCTGTTATAGAAGTTGTGAATAGCAATTATTCTAGTGTCAAGTTATTTGAATTCTACTGTTCTAAGATGACGATGCGTGCTATCTTCGTAACAATATTTAAAATCTGAAGTAAATGTTTGTTTTATACAAAACATACAAACACACAATAAACGGATGATACTATTACCATTGTCCACGTAATTTAGTAAACCATAATTTTTATTGAAATATCTGTTTAGTCATCAAACGCACAACGTCCCATTTAAGGAATCAGCTTTAGTGGCAAAGAGCATTCCAGAAAATCCTAGATCAGATTTTTGATCTTTTAAACAAGATTGTGGTCAAGTGTAAATGGATATTTTTCCAATGAAGATGCAGACTTTATATTTGATTTACAAATTTCTTTTCTCAAAATTTAAATGTTTTGTTAATTTACAGACAATTTAATATAAAAAAGCTAAGCTTTTGTCACTACTGGCACGAAGTAATTTGTAATAATACCACAAATGTTACAAACAACAATGATTTTTATACTCGTTTTATCAGTCAAATTACAATTTTTTGTTTAAACTGTTGTTTTCAAGCTAGTGATAATTTCATTATGTAAATTAAAAGTAACAAATTTCCTACACTAACAGGATCTGATATTTTATGCATACTAATTTTACAGGATTGAATCGTAATACAGATATTATTGAGTGCATTATGTGTGACATCGTTTTCTCGTTTTCTTCGTGTTGAAAAACTAACATTACCATTGGAAATATAGTATGTAAAAATTAATACAAATCAATAAAGCTAAATATTTTGGCCGTTGTATTACATAGCAAACAAAATCTAAATTCAGAAATTAAAAAATTAAATTAAAATTTTACAAACTCATATTGTTTTTTCACAAATCTGAACTCTTGCACTTCTGAAAAGTATAGTTGGTAAATAATAAACTACGAGATTTAACTACCCGCTTTTGGCAGGACGGCTGGAACGACGAGTTCAGAAGTAGACAAGAGGTAGATGGACAGTTAGTCTAATTGGCTGTTTGAGGAAGTGGCTGGCTCATCAGATTGGCGAGGTAAACTACTTACCTCAAAAAGTTTCTCACTTGAGACTGGCAATGCCTGTATGGTAACTCTTTCCGGAACAATGTACAATACACTTTTTTGTAAATGTTGTAAGTGGGTGGTGGAGAAACAGTGAGTTGGGTTGGACGTTGGTCTGATGACACCAGACTACATTGTGGGCTTCATGTTATCCGAGAGAAGAGTTCAAACCAAATGACAGCATTAATTTGTGGAGATGATATTGTGACAAAAGGGGAAACAAGTTGACCAAGGATAACCTTAATTAAAATGATCTACCAAGGGGCCCAATTAGGACGCAATGGAAAAAGTGGTTCCGGGACGCGTTTCTTGCCTGAAATGAGGCGGGTGTTATTACTAGGTAAGAGTTATACACACCAAGGTAGGAAGACTTTCCTGAAGGTATGTAAACCGTTTTCACGCATTAAAAAAATAATAATAGTTATTATTCTTATTAGACTGTTCATAAAAATAATGTGACGGCCGGAGTGTATGATTTTTATTTCATGATGGATTGTTGCTTTTTTTTATATCAGTGCATCCTTTTATAGTTTCACGTTTTTACAGCTTAGTTCTCACTTTATCGTCTGCTTCAATTCTCCTATATTTTTCATCAAAAACGTATACATTTTGATCTCAAGCTTTCCGGGATTTGTCGGCTCAGAGTTCCCGCGTTTTGATCATACGTTAACACAAAGCTGTGTACCTTAATACGTATATTAAGTATCGTTACCTTTTACATTACCGTATATATAAATTAGTTTTTTTGAAAATAAGTTTTGTTTACTGCTCATATCAACACGTCAAGTTATTAATTTTTTAATATAATGGTTGATGAAATATAATAATTTTGTGGAGTAAATTATAATAATTTATAAACCTAACAGTTTCAAAATAATTATTAGAAATATGGGTTGAAATTAAAAGTGCTTACATTGTGCCACATTAATGACAAATGGGCAGATTTTATTCAAATATAATATTGTTAATGCAACAAATGTTTGATTACACTTTCACACATCTGTAGAGACTTGACACTGCTCAAACACTTACGTGTAGCAATAACTTTGAATGCATAGTCAGTCGTCACTCGCATTGCATTCATACAATGCAATGCAGTATTAAGCACCTTTGGCTCCATTCACATACTGCTGTTCACATTTAGGTCTGATGTAAAATGCCGCGCGATATTAATGGTATCCGTTGCATAACGTAGTAATGTTAATGACGCAGCGGTAAACAGATTCCACAGTGTCGTTGAAGTGAACGTAAGTGACGAACTTTGTCAGTTGACAAATGACTAACATTACAGCTTTCATCAACTACGTATACGAACCATATACTAATGTGAATGCGTACACACAGACAAAGGGCCGAGCGCACAAACACACTGTAAATGCATTTTGAAATATAATTACCATTTGTTGATTACTAAACATTGTAACCTTATTCTCTAGCTTTATTCTTTTTTAGCTCTCCAAGTCGTATGAGAGATAAGAGACAATGTTGCCCTCGTCTCAGGGCCAACGATCAAGTGAAACATGTGTTACTTCCCGAGTCAAACTATATATTTCCGAATATACTTCTAAAAAATTCGTATGCCCTGCATTTTATAATGTTGCAGAAATTGTTAATTCACGCAACGTAAGCGGCAGGAAAAGGTGATGACGTTTTTTTACAGCGTTAAGTCGTTTCTCAGCTTCCAAAACGTTCCATGCAAAGCGAATGTAAATTTGTTGTATGTTCAGGACGTCTGGTGGTCCGACAAAGTTTATTGTCTATTTTAAAGCTGCAGTGTATTTTTCCTTGAATCAGTCTGAATATTTACTTCCTGCCTGCCCATTTTCTTGGACGCTGTAACTGAACCTTGGGTTTGTGTAGCCTACCCACACTGGAGCTTGGCCGTTATAGTAAATTCTGTTTGTGCGTCAAACACTTCTCGTGTATGAATAGAAAATCTAACATTTCTTTAAGCCGCCTTATAACTTTATTTTGTATCGTTGACCCGTTTCAAAGCATATGCTTTATTATCAGATCATAAAATATTCCTCGTACGAGGTCGTCGTTATTAAAAACCCACTATCATTTGTACTGTATATGCGTCAGTAGGTACGCATACCTATTCACGTTTGGTAGCCCACTGAGCGGTTGTTCGTCTCTATCTGATAATCTAATAAAACAGCCTCAAGGATACTCTAAATTATCGTTTGAATGTGTGTGTGTGTGAGAGAGAGAGAGAGAGAGAGAGAGAGAGAGAGAGAGAGAGAGAGAGAGAGAGAGAGAGAGAGAGAGAGAGAGAGAGAGAGAGAACCCGAAAACTGTTTAGTAATCGTTTTAATGACCCATGTGGATACGTTACCAAATTATTTGCGTCCTTGTACTTTACTATTTTCTCGTGCCTTTTTATTCTTTTATCCGGGTATAGACTGTAGAATTCTTGTTTCGTCGTAATGATTCTGATTTCTGAGTTTGTGATCTTTATCTGCAGGGTGTAGTGACTCTAGAATATTGAAGACTCACAATGATGCTGAATGCTGTCAATGCTGCCCTCTCTCTTAACTGAGAAGTATGGTATCGAGTTACGATCGGATAATCGGTCAGTACTTGCGTCGGTTAGTAGAATGACTGCCTGTAAAGTGTACGTTGAGAAAAAGAAATGATTTTGTACGGAGTGTAACCAGAATATTTATTTACTTAGGTGTCTCTTATTGTACTGCTCACTTTGTTAAGTAAGAATTAGGATCAGTGCAACCCTATTGTTTTATTAGGGTAGAACAACATAAAAACGTTACTGCCTACATTTTCTTATTTACGTTTAAAATTGTATTTTAACACTTCTTTAAAACGCCTTACTCTTAAGAATAATTTCTACAAAACGTTTCTTTTTAAATTATCAAGTTTATCGTGATTTCTTTTTTGTAGATTTTTTAATAATGTATTTTTGCAGTCAGTATAAACCACTGCGTTTTTTCGTTGTTTTGTAATTTTCGTAAGACTAAAACTATATTTCTTCTTTTCGATATGTTTCTGCTAATCTTTCATTAGTGTACTTATCTTTGTATAACTTAAGCACATCGTGGGTCGTTATAATGGGAAGGGAGTATAAGTCTTAGGAAGATTCGACACGAACCTTATTAGAATAGTATTTTGTTAGACTGATAATAATAATAATGGTTCCCATGTATACCACCGAAATAGCTTAGGAGTAGGCAGGGTAGGCTGCCTAATGTCAGCCTTACGGCATACAAGGAAGGCAGTGTGGCCAGCGGTACGTTTCAGCCGCCCATTATTATCCCCAGGATGTTATCCCAGGTAATCATTTTCAACAGGCTGAGTCGACCTGGTGGCTGAAAAACGCACCTTGATTTTATGGTGCGGGCCCAGCAATTGAACCCGGGACCTCTAGATTAGTAGCCAGCTGCCATACCCACTGGTCTACTGAGCCGTCAGTATCTGTTAGACAGATACTGTTGCAAAAATTTCTGTTCAGTTTCATTCCTTGATATGTCCTGTTCAATATCATATGTTTATGTTTTCATATTAGACATACGTGTGAAAAACAGAAATGTATATAGCTGAATTAGTTCCTATAAGCAAAATCAGGGAAAAATTGGTGGAAGTTCTTCCACCGCTACGTATATGACCTTCACGTAAATATAACAGAAGATAAATAAGACCGTTAACCTTTTATAAAATACAGACTGTAAACCACTTAAGTATAGGATAAAGATATACAGTTAATATGTGAGAAAGTCTAGGTACTTGCCTAAATCGTAGATTTACCATAGGAGGGCCAGAAGAGAATCGTGTTATGAGTGTAGAGTGGGATTTCACCTTAATAGAAGTTATAGTGCAATAGGTTTTTTTTAACCTTTTTATGAAACACTTAATATTTATGATAAAGAACTACATGGAAAAGTAAAGGAAATTATTAAAGCAACTCACAGCAACAACTCACAATTCAAAGTTTTCTTAACGAATAAATCGTATACATTTTTTTGTAATACTTAAAGTAGTGGGATAGTGTACTTCGAGATTGGGGTGCTCCAAGTCGAGACATGGCAAAAATCCGCAATTGATTTTGCACGTACGTCTGAATTTGTATGGTATTCAAGTACGTACGTGTTAAAATATTTTTACGTATATTTTGTAAGGAACGTATTTCTATTTAGGATAGAATCAAACTAAAAGTTTCTATGTAAAACTATGAGCGAATTGAGAACTGATTGTTTAAAGTTTCGATACAAACTTGCGTTAAATTTTAAAGTAAGTAAAGTTTGTTGATGTCTCTGTAATGTTTATCTATTTTCAAATAAAGATAATTTAAACACACAAGATAAAGACACAAGGACTGCTTAACAGCCACACAAACTTTAAGCTTCATAGCCTCGAACTTAGCAGATATGCTTATATTGTAACACTTAATTTGTGTTACTTGTTTGTGTTATGTTGCGGGCACTTAACTTATATACGCCGCACGTTGGAAGCGTCAATTTGTTACAAATATTATAATAATGTATTGTGTGAACGTAAATTATTTCGCCTCACCCAGGAGTCGTCAATTTGTAACAGTAATAATTAAATGGGATGAGGTCTCGCGAGTAAACAATATAACAATTTGTGATGATATACGAGTTCTTATGCTCCGACTAGCATGCAGCAATTTTAGCAAATTCAATATATGTGTATTAAAATTATTCAACCACACCGTTGTTGTTGTCAGTCTGTTACTATTAATATGATATATTGAACGGCGAATGATTTTGTATTCTGCCGCTCGCTCCCACTATACGTGCAGTTTCAATGACGTCACCCACAGTTGCCAACCGTTGTTGTGTCCGCTGTGCTCTGTGAACTTATTTTTTAAATGAAACAGCAATAATAATGACGCAAATATAACACCAAACATATATCTTTATAGAAACCATTTATTCAGTGAAGCATTGGTTAATTATTTCTCGTTTCTTTTTATGGTAATCACACTTGTGTCAAAATTATGCGTCTTCTTTACCAGTTGGTACAGTAGTTGCAAATCTTATTCAGTAGTCAGCTACTCCAAAATAATGCATTTGTTATTATTTCTATTAAAATGAATTATCTCAGGGCGTATCTGGTTCGGGGATTACGTTTAAACAAATAATACCTTCTATAAATCAAAATACAAATTTCACAGTACAAGGATATTACAAAATTTTAGTGTGTAAAGTGCACGCAGGCAGTCGAGTAGTGGTTGCTCGTTATTATAGGTTATGACCAGTTTATGTGCTTATTAGTTATTATTAAGGGTTCTTGTGGTGTTCAAAAAGGTGTAAAGTTCAATTCGTGTTATTTGTGAGTGTTCTTAGTGTTGGTGTGATATAGTTTCTGTAGTTTTAGTTTGATCAATTCTTAGAAAGTCGTGTATACAAATGTTGCTGTTGACACATAATATAATAAAATGTTCAAAGTCACCAAATCCTCTTCTTTAAATGGTTCTAGGACGAAGATAGGGTCCACGTCTGCTTCGGTTCTTCTCCCTTCGATCTCAGTTCTTATATTTCAAAAGCTGGATGTTCCTCTCTTGGTTGTAATAGTTCGTATTATGTACATCGATTTGTTTTAATAAGTCTGGAACGTGTTTTCACAGTTAAAGTTTGTTTTACTAACGCGTCTGTACTCTATGACCGTTGTTAAAGAAGTCCTATTTTATTTATCAGAAATTTTTGGTTGCTAAGGTAAAACTTGAAATCTGGTTGATTGATTCAGATATACATTGTCATAAAAATTCATTATTTCAATGTCTGAATTTGTTCAAAACTTTTAAATTAGGATAACTTTTCTGTACTGATTGGGAATTTAAAACTACTAGCATCATTATTTTGGTCTTTACATTTGTGACATTTAGACACTAAACATGCCTACTTTTACTTAAGAAATACAGATGTTACATTTTTGCTATTTGACTTTTTCTTAAATAACTTAAAACGAATTATTTTTCTTCTAGATTTGTTGTGTATACTATTAACTATAAATCTATTAATCCTTCAACATTTGTTTTACAAAATTCTAACAGTATTTCCTAAAATTTACAAAAGTTGGTTTTACATGGCTTCATGCAGTTTGCCATCCACAAAAACATTTGCTACTCCATTTATTTGTTCAAAAAATGTGATCACCCTTATAGAACTTCTGTCTGCTTTGTTATTTTTACTATTTCTCATTAATTTTAGAATGGTTTGTTGCTTTACTGGCTATTCTGATAACATCATTACATGAACAATAACAAAACAATATACAATCAAATCATTTTAATGTCATGCCCACATGGCTATGACTCTTATGGACATTGAATAAATAAGTTAACCTTTCATTAAACCTAAACAACTGTTTAACACATAGTAAGAACATCTCCTTTCAATCCATTTTGCTTTGATAATTAATTAATCCTTATAATTAGTACATAACAAATATTTGAAAACAAAAGAGTTGTACTCTAACTCAGACATTTCAGTCTTGATTAATACTAGTAAACATATAATGAATATCTTATAATAAAAGAATTGTATTCCATCTCAGACATTTAGCCTTGATTTATACTATTAAACATAATAAATATTTAAGAAAAACAAAAAACATAATACTACTACCACCATAAGTATAGAGTACCATATTTCCACCATTTAAGTATAGAGTTCATTGACCTTAAATATAAACAACACATCTGTCGCTTCATTATTTAAAGTATTTCTTAAAATTAAATTTATGCAGTCTTGGCTGTTTTTATTTTATTTTGGGGATGTACCCTTTGTCACTTCACTGATTTATCGCCTGCTCTTATTTTCATTTTAATAAATGTTATTAGATAAAGAGTGGCCTTCACTTAGAAACATTTTTATACTCTGTTTTCATAATAATATTCTACCAAATATTATTTCTGTATTCAATACAAACTTTAAACTTGTATAAAGGCACTAATTCACTTAGTTTATGAATTTACACATTGACACTTGAAGTCTATTTAACATAATAAAATAGCTCGCACTGGTATTCTTTGATCTTATCTTTAATCTATTTTATAGTCTTATAAGATTAATAATCTTATTTATATAGGATTATTAAGATTTGTTTTTTCCATTATATAAATAATTTCCACTGGTTAACTTTTAATTCTACCTTTAGACACTTTTGTTACTGATTGTTTTGGTTTCAGTGATACATAATATTCAGCTACTTCCTTATTCATTAAAATACATTTAATACTATAATACATTGTATTGTATTTCTATTTGTCACGTTCATTGTTTTTGTGTTTGGGTTTATATTTTTATTGTCATTAAAAGAACTAATTAATCTGTACAGTCTGTTCTGTTTGATTAATTATTGCTAACTTTTCCTCATCACTTCACTCTTGTTATAAAATATTAATGTGAATAAGTTATTATTTGTTATTCTCTGGACAACCTTATGTCCACTATTCATTACTATTAGTTGTATGTTTCATGTATCTATAATAAAGCTTGTTATATTATTTCATTATATCATTCGAATTAATAACTTACTAATATTTCTTTTTACATAGTATTGTATGTTTGGGCCTATTATCCCTCAATTTGTATTTTGATTATCTTTATAATTTGATACATTTGATAAAACTATTTGTTTCCTTATAGTATTGGTACATAAGCTGTCTGTCTTTATAAGTATTATTTTGTCATTATTTGAAGTTCACGTCATAATTGAAGTATTTTGCATTACTTTGCCTAATAATTAATTTGGGTACGGTCAGTTGTAGTACTAGTCAGTCTAAAATAGTTATCCGTTCCTCTTCACTATCATTTTGAAAGATATTTTTCTTCTTGTTTAGTTTCTTATCCATGGTCTTCATTAAATCTGGTACGATATTAAGTTGTTCCAAATGTAATGTTACATACTACCCTGCTACCAAAGTTGATTATTTTAATAAAGTAGTATTTTTGTTGAAATTATCAATTATCTTAGCTTTCATATTATCACTTGTTATTCTTTTTATGATCTGGTATACTTGTCTTTAATTATAAGTGTTCTATCCCTGGAACATGTTACTTCCCTAACAAATTAATCACCATATATTTTGGAATCAGTCGGGGGCTCTCTTGACCTAATACCCCGCTGTCCTTATAATACATAATACATAAATAATATCGATTGCTGGAGCTATCTCATCAGTCAATCACATTTAATAATCACTAGTCTATTCACGACTAAATCAAATAAAAATAATATAATAATATATTCTTGAGATTGTTCACTCAGTTTAACTTCTCAGATCTAAATATTTCTTTCCATTGATTCTTTCAGATTTTTATTTTCTTGTGGCGATATTAATAACATTTTTTATTTTCAATGGGTACTATATTCTTTCCTTCTTTTTCAGTACTGCTTAATCTTCATTTTTCATTCACTATCTTCATTCAATTAAAACATAACAAGTATTTGTATCTATAGTTGTTGTTGATTCTCTCACAATCATGATAGGTTATTTGTAGTAAATTCGTTTCTAGTTTGTCTTGTTTTCATCGTCGATTGTCTACATTTGTCTTTTCTTATTCATTCTATAGCACTATAGTTTCTTCTGATTCATGGATGTTGCATCTTTCTTTTTTATTCTAATAATAAGTTCATAATTATATATAATAAGAGGTGCTTATTTTGTTTAGAATTTGGAAATTTATTCAAATTTGTTTTATTCACTTGGTTCAAAATAACATTATCAAAATGTACTGTAAGTTGTCCTTACTATTTATTTGAATTTTGAGATTCATTCAAATTTGTTTTATTCACTTGGTTCAAAATAACATTATCAAAATGTATTGTAAGTTGTCCTTACTATTTATTTGAATTTTGAGGTTTATTCAAATTTGCTTTAATTGGCTTCATTTAAAAATTATATTCTGGATTGGTAGAGTCGGTAAGATGATCTTACTACATTTTTGAATTTTGAGGTTTATTCAAATTTGCTTATTAGGTTCATAATACATTTTTAAGGAAACTTGGTTGTATGTTCCCTTAATCTTTTTTGTTTCCACATCACTAATGACATAAGTATTATTGTTATTGTTTTTTACGACAATATATGGTCCATTATGCAGTAATAATAGCTTTTTTGCTATTCCTTCCTTAGAACTTGGCAATTCGCGGTTTTTTAACAATACTTTATCTCCAATCTTGTACTGGATCATTTTCTGCTGAATTATTTTGTATTTTTTCCTCCTTTTCTCCACTTGTTCATTCAGTTTGCTGTGGAATCTTACGTTGTCGAACTGGTAAGCTGGGTTGTTTGGGAAGTTGATTATTTCACTAATTTCTCGGGGTGGTAGTCTTTCATGCATTATGGTATATGGAGTATCTTGTATTGATTCATGGTAAGCTAAGTTGATAAAGCTTTCTGTTTGTGTAATGTAGTCACTCCACTTCTGGTGTTTATCAAAACAATATGTCCTGAGGATACGGCCGACCTCCCTCAGTACTCTTTCCGCCGGGTTGCTATTTGGGTGATAGACAGATGTTTTATATGTCTTGACACCTAGATCTAATAAAGTCTCCTTCCAAACCCTTCCTCGAAACTGGGTTCCGTGATCAGTAATAATTGACCTTGGAGCTCCTAACTCTTGTATGTATTGTTGGATCACTATTTGCAGAATCTTTTTTGTAGTTGCCCAATTAATGGGGTATAGTTTTGTAAATTTGGAGTAATGGACGATCATGATTATAATAAATTTAGATTGTTTTCTCCCTCCACTACGAGGTAACGGTCCACACACATCTAAAAATACTCTCTCTAATTTACCAGTTGATGTAATTGGCTGCATTATTCCTTCTGTTTTTTCGTTATTGCATTTTGCCAATTGACAGATGTGGCACTGTCGAATACATTCTCTAACTCTCCTGTTGATATTCTTAATGTAAGTGTGTTCCTCAAGTGCTTTCATTACTTTTAATGCACCCATATGCCCATATCGACTATGGTAGTCCAGTATTCATTCTGTCTCTAAAGCTTTAGGTATCACCACCTTCCATAATCCTTGGTTATTATTTGGTTTGTAAAATAATATGTCTTCATGTAGACAATAATATGCAGTAATTTTTTCATCCTGTTGGATCAGTCTTTGCCTAAAATTGTTGATTTTTGTATCCTCTGTTTGTCGTTGTGCAATTGATTTCATGATGTTTTCCAAATCTAATTTGTTTTTTATTATATTATATACCTTGACGATTGTTTCTTTTTCCCCTTCAAAAGTTTGTTGTTCTATGTTAATCCGGGACAACATATCTGCAGCAATATTCTGTTTTCCTGGAACATACTCCCAATTTATATGGTATTCCTGTAGTGCGAGTATCCACCTTGCCAATCTTCCATGGTTAATCTTGCAATTTTTTAGGAAAGGTATTGACTTATGATCGCTCCTCACAGTTATCGGGTATCCAAGAATATAGGTTCTGAATTTTCCACAAGCGAATACAACGCTTAATAACTCCTTTTCCGTTACACTATAATTGCGTTCACATCCATTAAGTATTCTGCTTGCAAAACTCACCACCTGATGGTCTCCCTCACTATCTTCTTGATATAATACAGATCCTAAACTTATATCACTGGCATCGCTGTTCATGAAGAAAGGTTGATTGAAATTAGGATGTTTTAATATAACTGAATTTAGGAAATTATGCTTGATCATTTGGAGTAAGTTGTCTTGTTCCTGTCCCCATGACCATTTGTTCTTAGAGGATAATTGTGGAGAAAACTTTGCTGTCATTTCAGAATAATTTCTCTGAAACTTCCTATAGTAATTGCAAAGTCCCAGAAATTATTGAAGTTGCTTTTTATTTTTAGGACTTGGGAACTTCTGGATAGCTTCAATCTTTTCATTGGATGGTGTTATTCCTTGTCTTGTTAAGTTAAAACCCAGGAATTGAACTTCACTGGCGATAAGTTTGGATTTTTGAAGCTTTAGGGTAACGTTATTGTCTGATAATTTTTGTAATACTTGCCCTAATCTGTCACAATGGTCTTCCCAATTCACTGAAGTAATCAACAAGTCATCAACATAGCCTGTGGTAAATGGAATAGTATCTGGACCCAACACCTGGTCCATACATCTTACGAATACAGGTACTGAGTTTACCAGTCCAAACGGTAGTCTCTTGAACTGGTAGTTCCTCCCTTCGAAAATAAAGGCGACGTACTTTCGACTATCTGGGTGTGACTCCACCTGCCAATACCCACAAACAGTATCCCAGGTGCTGACAAATTGTATGCCATTAAATTTTTACAATATCTCCTCAATCTCTCCGGGAGATGTTCTGTCATTAACTATGATCTTATTGATCTCTCTAGCATCCAAACAAAGTCGTACTTTGCCATCTTTCTTGGGAACGGCTATTAACGGACTTGTATATGGGGAACAGCTATACTCGATAATATCTTCTGCTATCATTTTGTCTAGTTCAGTCCTCGCTGCTTCTTTTAATGCATAAGCAACGGGATATGATTTCTTCTTAAAATTTACAGGCTCCTTGAATTGTAGTGTAAATTGATAATCTTTTACTTTGCCAGGTATATCAGAGAAAACATAGCGGTATTTATTATATATTGATATTAACTTTTCTATTTGTTGTGTAGTTAAATTACATTCATTTTGTTCTGACCGAAATTGTCGGATCTCTTCTAATTTTTCCAACCATATACTGTCTTCACTCCCAAAGTATTCCCTACTTATATTCCATGAATCATCTTGATTATTATTGAATTTTCTTATACTATTGCATGAAGGTACATTTTTATTTTCTACTAATTTTGCTGTCCATTCTATATTATCCATTTTTAACGACACTATGGCCTGTCTCATGTCAATTATTGCTGAGCATTTTCTCAAAATATCACAGCCTATTAGTAGATTAAATGGTAGATTACTAGCTATTAGAAAAATCATAGATATAGCTACATTTCCGCTGGTCACTGTTAATGATACCTGTTTTCTTATTGACTTGTTTTGCCTTCCGGTGGCTCCGATTAAAATTATATTCTGGATTGGTAGAGTTGGTAAGATGAGCTTACTATATTTTTGAATTTTGAGGTATTCGTTGTTATCGATTAATGACACGTTTGCGCCCGTATCTATCATGAATCTTGTGTCTAGTCCATTCACTTGGGCGATAATATAGGCGATCTCATTATTCGGACTATTGTGCGTTATCGTGTCTTCGTTCAGCAATTCTTCTCTCACATTTTTTAAGAAGTGATTGTGCACTATCGTCATTGTATCGTCAGTCATTTTGTCTCGTCCTAGTAAGTACCCAAATTGTTGGTTCAGTGATGGGACCTGATGGTTTTTCACTGGCGCGGTCCGTTTAAATCAGGGCTGATCTCCTCAGTCCTGTTGTCTGATTGACCGGGTCTGTCTCTATTTTGTAACTCTTGTACCTCAATGGCGTTATTATCGAACGTCACTGAGTTTCTGTTATTCCTGTTGTCGTCGCAGCTCCTACTTCGTCTATGTTCATCACGGTAGTGCTGGTTATTCTCCTCCTGAAAACTTCTCCCACGGTTCCCATTATAATTCGTTCGTCCCTGGTACGAACGTCTTCCCACATCTCTATCGTCAATGCTCACATAATTCACATGTCTTCGATATGTTTGGTTTTGGTTGTTGTTATTGCCACTATTATTCTGTCTGTATCGGTTATCGTAATTGTTGTTATAACCTCGGTTGTTCTGGTAATGGTTGTCTCTATCATTGGCACGCTGGTATCCATTATTATCATTATTCGTAGGAGAGCTACGGTAGTAGTGGTTGTTGTTATTGTTGTTATTATTTGCCGCATTATTTCGTGGATAGTTGTTATTGTTATTGTCGTTTTGGTAACCACGTTGATAGTGGTTACCGCTGTTGTTGTAACTATTGTTCGGTCTTTGCCCGTTGTTTTCATATTGGGCGTCGCGGCGACCATTATTTCTATTTATTTCATCGTTCCTTCGTCTTTACTGGAGGAAGTTTTTCTCCTGTTCCATCTCCGCTAATAATGTCGACATCTCCTCGATGGTTTGTATACGTCCGTTTATTCGGCCTCTCGTAATTTCTCCACCATAGTGGTAAGCTAACAGCCTCACTAAACATTCGGTAGGAATTGCAGGCTCTAAATGTCTGGCTATGTTTATTTTACCAAGAAAATATGCGGTCGGAGTTTGCTTGCCGTGCAGGTCATATCGGCCCAATCCTATGTCACTTCTTATCATATGTTGCGTGGCATCAGACCAATACTTAGATTTGAATTGTTTTTTAAATTCTTGGAAATTGTGTATGTTCGGCCGCATCGCCGTCCACCAATTGTCATAGACTTTTCGGAACATTTCGTCCAGCATACTCCTAATCACAAACCATCTGTCTTCTCCGGTTTTGGCTATTTCCTCTTCTACCCGTTCTAAGAATAGCATGGGGTTTCTTCTGTAATTTTGGAAGTCGATAACTTCTCGGTTTTCCTCACATGTGGTATGGGCACCGGTACATTGTCTGTTTTTTAGAGAGTTAATTTCATCTCTATGGGCAGTTGTTTGGTCTTGTACTCGATTAAGACTAGTACCCATGCTTTCTAATCTTCCTCCCATCACCGCTTGATTGGTTAGTATGTTCTCTATCCGTCTATTCGTTTCTTCCCGGACGCTCAGTATCTCTTGGTTCATCCGCTCACACTTTTCCTTGGTCTCGGATTCTACCCTTTTAATTTCAGTCACCGGTTCTTCCAGCTTCTTCTCCCATTCTTCCTGCAATTGCCGGTTATTAATTTCCATCTTGTTATTCCAGTCTTCTCTTAATGACACTTTGTGTTCATCCATTTTTCATGGCTTCCTGGTAATTTACCTTCAATTCTTCCCTCAATTCTCTATTATTTTCGTCTATTTTCTCCTCCATTTTACTGCTATTCTCTTTCAATTGTCGGCTCAATTCCTCCTTAGTTTGTTTATTGTCGTTTTTTAATTCATCCATTTTCTTATTAGTCTCTTCCGTTTTTCGGCTTATTTCCTCCATCTTTTCTTCCATTGACTGTTTATTGTCCTTCATTTCGTCCGTTAGTTTCTTACCAGTTTCCTGCATTAACTCCATCATACGTTTGAACATTTCTTGCGTCTTCTCGCCTTCAGTTTGTGTGGGTTCTTCTGGTAGTTTCTCCTGATCTCTCCTTGTTATAGTTTCTATTTCCTCAACCGGTGTTGCTTCCTTTTCTTTCATGTTTAATTCGTCTACTTTCTCAGTTTCGACCGCTCGTTTGCGCGATGTTTCTCGCTTCCTAATTTTTGTTTATTTTTGATTGTTTAATTATAAATTATAATTTAATTTATCGCCTCACACGAATTAATTGGGTCGCCAATTTGTAACACTTAATTTGTGTTACTTGTCTGTGTTATGTTGCGGGCACTTAACTTATATACGCCGCACGTTGGAAGCGTCAATTTGTTACAAATATTATAATAATGTGTTGTGTGAACGTAAATTATTTCGCCTCACCCTGGAGTCGTCAATTTGTAACAATAATAATTAAATGGGATGAGGTCTCGCGAGTAAACAATATAACAATTTGTGATGATATACGAGCTCTTATGCTCCGACTAGCATGCAGCAATTTTAGCAAATTCAATATATGTGTATTAAAATTATTCAACCACACCGTTGTTGTTGTCAATCTGTTACTATTAATATGATATGTTGAACGGCGAATGATTTTGTATTCTGCCGCTCGCTCCCACTATACGTGCAGTTTCAATGACGTCACCCACAGTTGCCAACCGTTGTTGTGTCCGCTGTGCTCTGTGAACTTATTTTTTAAATGAAACAGCAATAATAATGACGCAAATATAACATCAAACATATATCTTTATAGAAGCCATTTATTCAGTGAAGCATTGGTTAATTATTTCTCGTTTCTTTTTATGGTAATCACACTTGTGACAAAATTATGCGTCTTCTTTACCAGTTGGTACAGTAGTTGCAAATCTTATTCAGTAGTCAGCTACTCCAAAATAATGCATTTGTTATTATTTCTATTAAAATGAATTATCTCAGGGCGTATCTGGTTCGGGGATTACGTTTAAACAAATAATACCTTCTATAAATCAAAATACAAATTTCACAGTACAAGGATATTACAAAATTTTAGTGTGTAAAGTGCACGCAGGCAGTCGAGTAGTGGTTGCTCGTTATTATAGGTTATGACCAGTTTATGTGCTTATTAGTTATTATTAAAGGTTCTTGTGGTGTTCAAAAAGGTGTAAAGTTCAATTCGTGTTATTTGTGAGTGTTCTTAGTGTTGGTGTGATATAGTTTCTGTAGTTTTAGTTTGATTAATTCTTAGAAAGTCGTGTATACAAATGTTGCTGTTGACACATAATATAATAAAATGTTCAAAGTCACCAAATCCTCTTCTTTAAATGGTTCTAGGACGAAGATAGGGTCCACGTCTGCTTCGGTTCTTCTCCCTTCGATCTCAGTTCTTATATTTCAAAAGCTGGATGTTCCTCTCTTGGTTGTAATAGTTCGTATTATGTACATCGATTTGTTTTAATAAGTCTGGAACGTGTTTTCACAGTTAAAGTTTGTTTTACTAACGCGTCTGTACTCTATGACCGTTGTTAAAGAAGTCCTATTTTATTTATCAGAAATTTTTGGTTGCTAAGGTAAAACTTGAAATCTGGTTGATTGATTCAGATATACATTGTCATACAAATTCATTATTTCAATGTCTGAATTTGTTCAAAACTTTTAAATTAGGATAACTTTTCTGTACTGATTGGGAATTTAAAACTACTAGCATCATTATTTTGGTCTTTACATTTGTGACATTTAGACACTAAACATGCCTACTTTTACTTAAGAAATACAGATGTTACATTTTTGCTATTTGACTTTTTCTGAAATAACTTAAAACGAATTATTTTTCTTCTAGATTTGTTGTGTATACTATTAACTATAAATCTATTAATCCTTCAACATTTGTTTTACAAAATTCTAACAGTATTTCCTAAAATTTACAAAAGTTTGTTTTACATGGCTTCATACAGTTTGCCATCCACAAAAACATTTGCTACTCCATTTATTTGTTCAAAAAATGTGATCACCCTTATAGAACTACTGTCTGCTTTGTTATTTTTACTATTTCTCATTAATTTTAGAATGGTTGGTTGCTTTACTGGCTATTCTGATAACATCATTATATGAACAATAACAAAACAATATACAATCAAATCATTTTAATGTCATGCCCACATGGCTATGACTCTTATGGACATTGAATAAATAAGTTAACCTTTCATTAAACCTAAACAACTGTTTAACACATAGTAAGAACATCTCCTTTCAATCCATTTTGCTTTGATAATTAATTAATCCTTATAATTAGTACATAACAAATATTTGAAAACAAAAGAGTTGTACTCTAACTCAGACATTTCAGTCTTGATTAATACTAGTAAACATATAATGAATATCTTATAATAAAAGAATTGTATTCCATCTCAGACATTTAGCCTTGATTGATACTATTAAACATAATAAATATTTAAGAATAACAAAAAACATAATACACTATTTCCACCATTTAAGTATAGAGTTCATTGACCTTAAATATAAACAACACATCTGTCGCTTCATTATTTAAAGTATTTCTTAAAATTAAATTTATGTAGTCTTGGCTGTTTTTATTTTATTTTGGGGATGTACCCTTTGTCACTTCACTGATTTATCGCCTGCTCTTATTTTCATTTTAATAAATGTTATTAGATAAAGAGTGGCCTTCACTTAGAAACATTTTTATACTCTGTTTTCATAATAATATTCTACCAAATATTATTTCTGTATTCAATACAAACTTTAAACTTGTATAAAGGCACTAATTCACTTAGTTTATGAATTTGCACATTGACACTTGAAGTCTATTTAACATAATAAAATAGCTCGCACTGGTATTCTTTGATCTTATCTTTAATCTATTTTATAGTCTTATAAGATTAATAATCTTATTTATATAGGATTATTAAGATTTGTTTTTTCCATTATATAAATAATTTCCACTGGTTCACTTTTAATTCTACCTTTAGACACTTTTGTTACTGATTGTTTTGGTTTCAGTGATACATAATATTCAGCTACTTCCTTACTCATTAAAATACATTTAATACTATAATACATTGTATTGTATTTCTATTTGTCACATTCATTGTTTTTGTGTTTGGGTTTACATTTTTATTGTCATTAAAAAAACTAATTAATCTGTACAGTCTGTTCTGTTTGATTAATTATTGCTAACTTTTCCTCATCACTTCACTCTTGTTATAAAATATTAATGTGAATAAGTTATTATTTGTTATTCTCTGGACAACCTTATGTCCACTATTCATTACTATTAGTTGTATGTTTCATGTATCTATAATAAAGCTTGTTATATTATTTCATTATATCATTCGAATTAATAACTTACTAATATTTCTTTTTACATAGTATTGTATGTTTGGGCCTATTATCCCTCAATTTGTATTTTGATTATCTTTATAATTTGATACATTTGATAAAACTATTTGTTTCCTTATAGTATTGGTACATAAGCTGTCTGTCTTTATAAGTATTATTTTGTCATTATTTGAAGTTCACGTCATAATTGAAGTATTTTGCATTACTTTGCCTAATAATTAATTTGGGTACGGTCAGTTGTAGTACTAGTCAGTCTAAAATAGTTATTCGTTCCTCTTCACTATCATTTTGAAAGATATTTTTCTTCTTGTTTAGTTTCTTATCCATGGTCTTCATTAAATCTGGTACGATATAAAGTTGTTCTAAATGTAATGTTACAATATGTATTCGAAATATATAAATCCTTAAAAATTGTTTTTTAAAAATGATTTCACTGAAAGCAAACAGATATGAATTCATTTTCTTTGTAGATACAAATTTTTTCTGTTGAAGCATAGTAGGGTAACAAATGTGAATACTAAGGACTTTATCGTAATTTATAATTTAATTCTTAAAATATTATATATATATATATACATATATATATATATATATATATATTTCAATCACTTTCTGCTATAATAGAAACAGAATTTGCTATTAACCTAATAAAAGACAATATACAAGAAGAAAAAAGAACAGAAGCAACACATATAATCAAAAAAATAATCACTAACGAAACGAAAAACAAAGATAAACAAAAGAAAAACAATAAAACAATAAAAGAAATTAAAAATAAAGTAAAGAACAATAATTTAATAATAACTAAAGCAGACAAAAGTCAAGCAACAGTAATCATTGATAAAGCAGACTACATAAAAAAAACCGAAGACTTCATCAACAATAATAAATGCGTACAACTAGATAAAAACCCAACAGAAAAATATCTTAAACAAACAATAAAACTAATAAAAACAACTAAAAATATTTTCAACAATAAAAACATAGACATATATATAAACAATAATCCAGAACCACCTAAAATGTATAGCCTAATAAAAATACACAAATTAAACAACCCAATACGTCCATTAATCAATTTCAAAAAAGCTCCTACATACAAAATAGCAAAAATAATAGCACAAAAACTAAAAAGTAACCATCTAGCAAATAACAATCATAACATAAAAAATACATACGAATTAATAGACAAACTAAAAATAATAAATATAAATGAAAATACATTTTTCACATCATATGACATAACAAACATGTACACCAATATCCCAGTAGAAGAAACAATTGACATAATAATAAACAAACTTAAAGAACAAAATGAAAACAAACAATATATAACCGAAATAAAAAATAGTCTCCAACTAATACTAAAACAAAATTACTTTGAATTTAATAGCAAAATTTATCAACAGAAAGAAGGTTTAGCAATGGGATCACCATTATCAAGCATAATAGCAGAAATATTCCTACAACACATAGACACCAAAATACAAAATATCATAAAAATACATGACCCAAATGGCATATGGATAATATACGTAGATGATGGACTCAAATGCAGAGAACATATTGAAACAAATCAATAACATACATCCCAAAATACAATTCACAGAAGAAAAAGAAAAACATAACAAAATCAACTATTTAGACATAACCATCACAAGATACAACAAACACATACAATATGCAATATATAGAAAACCAACTTCCACTAACATCATTATACCTAACCATTCTGACCACCCACCACAACATAAAATGGCAGCATTTTATTCGTTATTTAACAGAATGTACAAAATACCCCTAAACAAACAAGAAACTGACAAAAAAAGAAATATAATATACCAAATTGGTTATGAAAATGGATACAATAAAAATACTATGATCAAAATAGAAAATAAAATCAAATACAAAATAAAAACTGAACAATTAAGAATTAATCAAAATGAACAACACATAAATAATAACAAAAAAAAAGGGCCACATTCACATACATAAATAATAAAATGACAAAACTAACAAAACTATTTAAAAACACAGATATAAAAATAGCATACAAAACTAATAAAAATAAATTACAAATTCTAAGCAGCTCACACAACAAAGATAATACAACAACTAATGGTATATACAAAATTGAATGCCAAGAGTGCAATAAATGTTACATAGGACAAACAAAAAAACAGCTGAAAAACGTTATTTTGAACACCTAAACGCATACAAAAACCAGAAATATATAAATCCAATTTAGCCACACATGCAATAAACACCGGACACGAATTCCCAAACATAACCAATGTATCACTAATAAAACATATACCACACAAAGGCACCATAATGAACATTTGGGAAAATTTACAAATATACAAACATAAAACACAAAACAAACTAATACCAGAACAAATACAAATCAATACAAAACATGACACAATATTCAAAGCACTCAACATCGAAAATACACAAAATACAAAAACATATACCACAACCACACACAATAATACAACTTTAAAAGACCAAAGTCCAACAAACAACCTTAATAACATCCAGCAGCCAACACACAAATACTTCACCAGAAACAAGATGGCGAAGGCTGAAGATGAGAGAACAGGAACTCTCGAAACATGTTCCAAATAGAAAAAACATCTTGAGGTAAATTTAGTATAAATATTAAAGTAATATATATATATATATATATATATATATATATTGTAACATGACATTTGGAACAACATAATACCGTACCTGATTTAATGAATACTTTGATTAAGAAGCTGACAAGAAGAACAATATCTTCAAAGATGATAGTGAAGAAGAACGACTAACAATTTCAGACTGACTAGTAAGACAACTGACCGTACCCAAATTAATGATTTAGGCTAAGTGATGCAGATATCTTCAAACCCCAGCTATGACAATAAAGTTTCAGTATTGACCGAACAAAGAATTGTAAAGACAAACAGTTTATGAACCAGGACTATAAAGAAACAAATGGTTTCAGTTGATGTATCATTAAATCCAAATAATCAAAATACAAAGTGAGGGATAATAGACCCAAACATATAATATTATGTAAGAGAAATATTGTTAAATAATTAAGTTAATCAATGTAACAAAAATATAGATACACATGATTATAGATACAAGAACCATACAAAAAGTGTCACATATAGAGTTCATAGAGTTGTCCAGTAAACAACAAATTATAACATGGTCACAATAATATTTATAACAAGAATAAAACACAGATAAACAGTAAATGTAACCAGATTATTAGAACTGTGTGTGAGGTAGAGCAACAGTGTTCACTTTATTGTAATTTTTGTAACCCAAAACATCAGTAAGTATACGGATGTTTAAACCCATATGAATAGTAAATATGGCATAGACAGTGGCAGAATAATTCATAAATTAGTTGACAAAGGACTAAATAATTAGTATAGAATTTATTTTGTTAAATGTGCATGTTTTATGTTATAGCACAGTGTTTATATAATAGTATTTGTGTTGTGTTTTTTGTATGTAACAGATGATACAGTTAGTTTAAAGGAATGCCAATTTTATGATATTAATTCCATTTTTTGTTTATGTTGTGTTAACAAATATACCAATAGAGCTGATATTGAACCATGGTAAATTGATTAATTGACCAAGCAGAATGGACAATACAAAGATGTTTTGTTAAATGTCAAACACCTATACAGTTTGAGTAGAAAACAACTATTTGTGCAAGGAATTGGTATAATCATAGCCATGTGGACATGAATTTAAATATTAGAATAATATATACTTTGTGTTGTTAAAATAACGTTATATGTTAAACCATTTTGATGAATGTTAGAAGTTAATTTAATTGTTAGAGATGTTATAACATGATGATGAAAATAATACTATTACATAGGCCAGGTGAAGCCAAATTTAGTAAATTTTGAACAATTATATTAGAAATTTTGTAAAGCAAATGTGGAAAGGTTGATGTATTTATAGGTAATAATGTATACACGGAATATAGAACCAAAATAACACATATCAAGTTATTTAAGAAAATTCCAAATAACAAAATTGTAACATCCATAGTTCTTAAGCAAAAATAGGCATGTTTGGTGTCTAAATATAACACATGTGAAGATCAAAATAATGCTGATAATGGTTTTAAACTCCCATTCAGTATAGAAAAGTTACGTTAGTTTAAAGATTTTGAACAAATTTAGATTCTGAAATAATAAAAGTTTATGACAATGTCTATTCGGATTGACCAACCAGGTTCCAAGTTTACCCATAGCAACCAGAAATTTCGGATAAATAAAATGAGACTTCTTTGACAACGATCTTAACAGATAGACGCGTTCTTAAATCGTCTTTCATTATATGTTATAAAGTGTGAAAAAACAATACCAATAGATAAATACTGTTAGAAGTACACTATACAAACATTTTGCAACAACAGAAGACTACCCATTAGATGGATGAGAAGGAATAATAACCAGAAAGAAGATTTGACGTGGACGAGGGACGAGAAGAAGACCTGACGTGTACGTGGGACCTATTTACAACCAAGAAAAGTACAAGAAGAGGATTTGGTGATCTGACATCTCATTATATCGTACTTCAACACATACACTTGTATACACGTATTTTAAGCAATAATCAACTGAATTACAGACACCATATAACACGAACACTAGAAACAACCACTAATAACACCATACAAGATTAACACTTTTTTTAATCACAACAAGAACCTTTAATTCACTTAATAAATATCAAAGCCTGATATAGACATAACCTTTTTAAAACTGGCAACCACTATACGATTTCTGTGTGCTCCTATCACTCTAACGTTGTAATATCCCATGATTGTGAACTTGTATTTTGATTAATAGTGTAATATTTTGTATAATTATAAATCCCCGAACCATATACGCCCTGAGATAATTGATATATTTTAATTTAAAACGTTAACAAAAAGCATTGTTTTGATCTAAGGAAGGAATACTGAACAGCTACTGCTGCCAACTAATAAATAAGACTTATATTTTGTACTAAAATTGCGATTATTCTGTTTAAAAATTATTAAAACAAGTTAACCAGTGTTTTTTCCAAATAAAGGATTCCACAAGGATATATGTTTGATGATAATTGTGAGTCATTATTATTGCCGTCACATTTAGTAAATAGAATTCACAGGTTGTAGCTGACCCGATAGTTGGCATCGGTGAGTGACGTCACGTAAAAGAAGCAGCGTAGTGGGAGTAAGCGGCAATTTACGAAATCATTCGCCGTTCGACATAATACATTTATAATTTACATCGACGACTCCAGTGCGAGTTTGTCGCTACATCATTTATCCATATTACAAGTCGACATTTCTAACGGACCGTGTATTCAAGTGCACGCTACATAAATACAAGTAAACTGATCCACAATAACATTGTATGTAACGAAATATTCTCTGGTTACAAATAGACGAACCCGAGGTGAGGCTACATCTCGATCGTAAGTAACACGATTACGAACAATCAACCACTTTATTATCGTTACAATATATACAATGTTATGTGTTTTGATACATTAAGTAAATAATATAAATATTAATTTCTGTGTTTGTAATATCATTATATTTATCTGATAATAATAACGTGTATAAAACTATCCTAATTAATTTTACGGTTACTAATAAAATTATATTTGTAGACAAATATATTTTGATTTCAAAATGTGTTTGGGCTTAAAAACTAAAGAATTTATAACGAATGTAATACAAAATATTAAAATATTATATTATAATTTGTATATGTGTCATTGTAATAGTGTACACTACTTATTGTTAGCTATTGTTTATAAGATAGTTAATTGGTTATTAATTTTGTGTGCTTAATTGTGTGTAGAAATATCAGAAAATCAAATAAACACACGATGGACATAGCCACCTATTTTCATGTCTTGGCAAGTCATATAGGAATATATCTTTATGTTGCTTATTTGTTTATCTTTTTATATTTGACGGCAAACAGACAATAACATTTGTGATGGAAGTTTTTAACTTTAAAGCCGCATAAAACAGGCAATATATTACAAAGCCATAAAGTTATATTGGCAATATATTTGTAGCGGACAGAGAAGAGAAACGTTTCGATGGAAGTTTATAAAGACTGTTGACAAACGACGGCCGTAAACTGAAGACTGACCCAAAATTACAATGACGCTATGAACTTGTTTGTTCGGAAAACTATTATCCTCGCAAATTTTCGGCCATCAAATTATCAAATATTATACAGCCTCTCCTAACAATCTCTATTTAAGTGCACTGAACGTTTATTACATGGAATTGTGTACACTGATATTTTTACTGAGGAAACTACAAGATATAACCTTGATAAAAGTAAACACTGAAAATAGGGAAGACTGTTAAAGATGTAATTAGTGTTTCTAGTTTTATCACAAATGTTTAAATTAAGTAACTTATTATAGGTGAACGTTATATGTACAATTAACTATCCAATGTAGTCTTTCTTACCCGCCTAACTACGTTTTATAATAAGTATACCAACTTTGTAAGGAATTATTAATAAAAGTTTAGTGTATTATATGGTATCATTAGTGTGGATATTTACGTTACCTTTTTAAGTACCTTTTCCGTGCTTGGTTTAATATAATTATGTTTACTTAAGAATGGAATGAAAGGTGAGAACGGAAACGAGAGGTTGTAAGCCACGAGCGATAGAATTACATGTTTTACCTACTTAGTGTGTAGTTTGTTTACAGCGCTTTATCAAGTTGTTGTTACTGTGTTTGGTTTCGTATTTTTGAATATATAAGATACAAATATTATTAAAAAGTTGTAAGTAAATATTTTGAAGTTAGCAGCAATACGACTATGCATTATGTAAAATTCTTGTGTCAAAACGATCCCATAAGGCTTTGAATAAATCACGTATCAACTTAAATTCGTTTATTTAACATAAAAAGCAGTACAGTCTTATTCGATTCAAACATGTTAATGTAAATTATGTTATCTATTTACGTAAACGAAAGCACGATTACCCTATATTAAGATATTCAAAAATTAGTGTTCATCTAATCAAGATAATAGATTTTATAAAAAGTAGAAATCATGCAAACTATATTTAGCCTATTATTATTAAAGTTAAATTATAACAATGTATTAATACAATAATTTCTTTTAAGAAAAAAAAAAGTATGATATACGTTTAATACTAAACGTAAATGTAGACTTTAGTCGCTAGTTTCTGTAACTTCCAATGTGTAATTTTACTAGCGCTTAAGTACAGCAGAAACTGACAGAACGCATAGACATTAAAATAATAACTAAGCGTAAAGATTAAGCGCAGCTACGTTGTTACACTGAACTAAAAGCAATAACATTAAAACAGGTGCACATAAGTCACTATATGACATTTACTAAATAACGTTCAGCAGTATTTAGTATTATAAAATTTAATTTATCAAATCTAATATTTAAGTTGTTTACAGAGGAAACAACAAAAAACATAAAGAATATTTTTCTGACTGGAGAAAAGTCATTCAAAAGATTTGTTGGTGGAAAAATAAAACGGGAACAGTGTTATTAATAAAAGCCAGTGTGATCATTTGTTGTAGTAGGAAGGCGAGTGCGAGTGCCATCGTGTTTTACAGTTGTTTCTTAACAACTTTGACAGATTAATATTACGGTAGAGAAGCAGCAACAGAACAAACTTTATCGCTGTTTTTTTGACAGCTCTTTCATTTTTATAAAGCTGTTCCAGCCGACTTAAAAATTGTAAGCTTATCTTAATCAAAAAGCGTTATAAATTAAAGCAATCACTTCAACTGAATTTTGTAAATCTTACTAAGATTTAATAGTGTTGATAAAGGTATAGAACTTCATAAATTGATTTACTAATTTAGTAAATGATATTTCCATTACGTAGACTACATTCAATCAAAACGTATGATTTTTGTATTTAGATTGGTTCGCTTACATTAAGATATATCGATCCCACTAATGACTCTGCTACACACATATTCAAAATGTTACTAGACTAGTCGGTAAACATGAATAATTATGACTGTAAAACTTTGGTTCTTCTAATAATGGAAACGAACAACAAAAATCAGTCTTTTGAAAATATTTGTATACAAATTAGATTGGTAATCAAATAACAAATTAGAATATAATATTTTACACGAAATAAAATATATTAAAGTTTCATGAAAATTACAATACTTTAATTAGAAACAAAACGATAGCATATTTATTTACTACTTTAAAGAGTGTTAAATAATCAAATATATTTATTTCACTACCGACTCGGAACACAAAGTTTTTATGGTTAAAAACGTAAACGTTTTACCTTATAGCCTGAACAGTTTTCGCTTTATCATTAAGTAATATTTTTTCGTTAAATAATCTGTTTAGATTGGATTCTGCTTAAATATGTTTATATAGTTGACGATAACAAAACTAACTTGCGTACATTCTTGCGTAACTCGTCTCTGTGCCATGTTGACGTAAACGTACGTTTTTTCTACCAGTGTTGAGCACAGGAGTAAGCAGGAATAATATGACTTTAATTATGAACGTCTTAGGCTCTCTCTCATGGCCGGAGTCAACTTTGTTAAAGTCTAATTAAGAAAGTTGTGTTAGTGGTTATAATCACAAACAGAATAACCACTGTTACACACCACTATAAAAGATTATTCGGATTAGCGCTTTCAAGCTTCACATCTCATCGTAAGATTGGAAATTTTCGAACTACTATGAGTTGTGAAGCTTGAAAGCTTTAATCGGAATATTTTTTATAGTGTTGTGCAACAGTGATTTTTCTGATTTTGTTAAAGTCGTTATTCCTTGCCGGATTATTCGGCCGTGGTATAATGTTGTTTACCAATCTTTACCGTAATACTGTGGGAACTGGTGGACTATTTGCCTATTAAGCTTTGAACCGTATAGCGCTGAAGATGACCTCCGGTGGTGGGCCCGAAACGTCTGTTGTATTAAACAGCATGAGATCACGGCTTAATAGCCCGGTATGGTTTAATGACTCTAAGAAAATTACTTTAGTCACGTTATCCACTTTACTTCAATATACGAGTATAATTACATATAACTTAAACAATAATTATAAATACTATGTAGCTGCTAGTAAATAATAATACACGGATATCAATCAAAGCATATTTGGAACGTATCAATTTCTTGCCGCGTCTGCAAGGACAGGCGATATACCAGCCCTTTTAGAGAGAACAAGTAAACGCAAGCACATTTCGTAAAAGCCTTGTGAACACAGTAGCATATAGAAAAATATAAATATATGACGGAACAGGTGTCGTTAACTCGACTAAACAAATGTCGCGTTTGCAGCTCAGCCAGTACATTTCCAAGAACTGGTTATTTAAAACAAAAGGTCAGTTCTAAGGGGAAGTATGTCTATAAGTGTGAGTGACTAAGAGTTAAGTGTTTGTTTGTGTATCGGTCTGATATACGTAGTTTATTAAAATTGGTGACTTTTACTACTGTCTACGTACGGTATCGAATACTATGGAATGCCTGCATAACTAGTGCCGATTGTTGTATTACCAGGTTATTTTCATTTTTTATAGGAGTGATTAAAACATCTGTGAATATCGATTTCACTAGTGTATTTATGCCTGCGTACTAGGACAATACGATAATCGAAATAGTACTGTTACGATTGCCTCACTGATCGTTGTATGGTATAGTGGAAACAAATACAGACACCAATGAAGTCACTAATTACAAACGTCAATTAATCGCAAATAACAGTTTGTAGTTATCTCGTACAATACTTCAAGTTAAATTTTGCCAAAACGCAATAAAACTGTCAACTATTAGGAGTTCCGCACTACTTATAAGAATAATCACTTTCCACTAATGACTCAATCCGCACTAAAGAAATCGCTCACAGTAACTGAACTGACAAAGCCACCCGCTCTTGCTTATATAGGTCGCGCTGAGGTTCTAGAATAACTGTACATCCTTACTACGGCGTGCCAACATAATTGCAAGTATTTACAAGTGCTGTGTAGAACAATCTAGAAGGTGCTTAAGTGCGACCTTGACTGAAACGCTACACCTCTTCACTAACGGAGAAACGGATGGAAGGAGGCTTTCGCATTTCCGAGAGGGTTCCATCGTTACAACAGTTTTCGTGATAATATTACTTTTGGATCGGCTGACTAAATGCTGTTAGTTTTTAAGTCAAAAAATTTAAAAAGTGTTTTAGAAGTGAGTATCACTAGTATCACTTGCTAATAAGATACGAAAAATAATAATTTTTACCCTAACTTTGTATTTATAAATTTAGGTCTTGACAAAAACAAACGTCATAATAACTTACCCACTTTATAGGCTATATCAGTAATAAGTTTGAATACCTTTAATTTGTTACAAAAATGTAACAGTTTTTGTTAGCATACATTTATAAGGCAAATATATAGTAATAAATATGCTAAATTTGTCGTTAAAAAACTTGACATAGAAACAATATAACAGGTCTACCAACGCCTGATATTTGTTGCAGTCCGTCACTCACAAAAATAAAGGTTGTAAGTAAATATTATTGTGTATATATCAATACTAAAAATTGTAGTGCCAAGGTATATTTTTGGTCGTGTGATATGATGCTTGTTGCCTGCACTCATTCTCTGTCATCTTTAAGTACTCCTCGTTATCTTAGGATGGAAACTCTTTCTAATCAACATCACAATATAATGCGAGATTCAACCAAGGAAAATAGGACATTATATTGAAAATTTTTAAATATATAATGTAGCAGTAAATTACAATTCATTAATACCCTGTATAGAAAAAATAAAATATTTTTTAAATATTTTTTCAAATATTACAAATTTGTTTCAGGCAACAGAAATATATTTTCTGTATTGTAACGGTAAATAAACGACACAAATTAGTATTCTAATAATAGTAATAACTCAAGAAAGATACAAGTAACTTTCCTGCGTAGATACACAAAGATACCAGTGTTTTAAATTTAAAAAAATTGTTAATGTCGTTTTTGTCAATAAATCTAATTTGTTAAAAAATGTGTCCCAATAACTTAAAAGGCAGAATGGCAATTTAGTTACTGTAGTTTTTCGTCATTAGTGTTCACTTTTTGATACAACAGTTACAAGAATTCAGCCAGCACAACTTAGCGGTACAATAATATGAAACATTTCTTCACGTCTGGTAGCACTGATATATTATTACTGATTAGTATTTGCCTGAATACATCTACGTACTACACGGACGGTATTCACTTCCGCTGCACTCATTCAATTCGCAACGTTGCAACATAAAGCTGCTTTCTCTCTATTCACAGTTGCCATTTCACATTTAATGGTACTGCCGCCGCATGTTATTAATGACATTCGTTGCATAACGTTTTGACGTAAATGTTAATGATGCAGTGGTAATGAGATTGCCACAGTGCAAGAGAAGCAAATGTAAGACACTTTGTCGACTGACAAATGACTAACATTCGACGTTGAACAGTATAAATACATATATAACCGAACGAAACACACACACACACACACTCATCTACGGTGTATATAATACCTGCATGTAAGTATCTAAAGTATTATGTTACTAATAGTCATAATAATATGTAATACGATATACAACATAATTATTACAATTATTCTTAATAACAATAATGTTCACATACAGATACAAAAAAAAAAAAAATTATCGCCACAAAGTCTTTTTGATCAATGTTTATTACTATCCGTAATGAAAATAATTCAAAATTTTGATTGTTGTCGGTACTGGGAATTTAATTTAATTCGCCAAATTAAAATAATTTATTGTTACGACGGTCTACCGATTGTCGTATGGTACAGTAGAAAACAAAATACAAGAAACCAATTAAGTCACTAATCACCTTCTTTAATTATCACAGATAAACAGTTCGTAATTAACAAGACAGTCTCTTACAACAAATCAAATAAAAATTGTTCACACGCAATAAAATGTCAACTAATATAAAACACAATAGAGTAATCGCCCGACAATAACTCTGAAATATAATACTACGAACCGCATTCCAATAAATCACAATTGAAATTAACTGGACGTCGGTTGAGTACTTGTATTTATACCCCGCCGAAAATCCAGAACATTCCACATACTACAAATTAGCTCTACACTATGACGTAATTGATTGCAGCCTTGACACAGTCCGTGCGGCTGGCGGCGTCTAGAAATGTCTCGCGAGCGCAAGTTGAAATCACGTACGCACACAACAATATAGCCTATTCTTCTGGAACATTCGAGAAACACGTAGATTGTTCTGTAGTATCGTGACATTATTATATTTCCCATATGTTGTTCATAACGTTACTGATATGTCTTATCAGTGACACATTGTTCAGGCATTAGGCTAATGGCCTCTAACAGCATCTAGCCAATAGAACAGACTGCATTTTTGAGCACTGTTAGATTTAGTTGTGCAGTCTGCCGCCAGTGAGCAGTATGTTGTTACTAAGGCCCCCTCTACCTTAGAGAGGCTGTATTTCCCTGACATTAGGTAGGTGTAGTTGAATTGATTTGAACATGCCGAATGAAGGTCATAAAGAGGGAGTTTCCTTAAATTGAGCTTCCCCGCTAACAAAACATCTTATATACTCCGGTAAATTAGTATTATATTTTACTATAACAAAGATAGTAAATAAAATGTCTAGTATTCTACTAAAAAGAAACTATGGAATCTTTCTAGATAATAAAAACATTTTTCTTCTCACATTCCAAATACAGTAAACAATTCTAGGCACGGTTCATTCTAACAGCAATCTAGGAATAGCTAGAAATTTTATGCCTACTTAAGCTTATAATTTCTGCAAAAATTCAACTAATAAACTTCTAAAACTTATCCAGATACATATAGATTAGTGACTTTGATTGAAAAAATTAAGTAAAATTTTAATTTTATAAGTTATGAAGATTAGTAGTAGTTCAAGACCTCATAGTTCAAAATTCACGAAAAATAATCTTAACGTGAATATAATATTATCGACACATAAATACAAAGAACGTAACAACATTAAATTATAAGTTGTTACATGTACTGTTGTACTGTTTACAAATTTAGGACCATAAATTATTATAACAGAATTTTTATAAAACTGCACTTCACGTTCGCTTGTTAGGAATAAATAAAATACAAAATAATAAAGAAATTCCTAACTATACATTAAATCAAAATTTATAGTTACCATATTATAAATACAACCATACATTTACCTGATTTTTTCGCGACTCTGTCCAGAAACACGAACTCATAATTCATTAACAGACCGGTATGCTTACCTGAAAGAGAAAATTACAATTTAATTATAAATATTAACTTTAAATTCAAATCCTACATTCAAAACAAATTATCAAACAAGGAAAAATAGATTTAATTACAAATATTTGTGCTGTAAAATTTTATAAGTAAAAAATATTACATTTCATAATAATAAATTATTTACATTTACGCATATGTAATTTAAAATTAAATATCTCTAATTTTCAAAATATTAAAATTATGAAAACATTTTATTAATATTATACGATATTTTCTGGATGGAAATTTTTATGGTCGTTATTATTATTAAAATTTATTACAATTTTACACACATAGATTTGACTATCTTTAAATCAGATGTTTTAAGTAATTTTTTTAACACCATAACACTATTAAATCTTTATTTTTAAAATTTATTCTCAAAAACCTGTTAGACGTTACTTGTGTTCTGAGTCCGATCGGATTTATATTTACAGTCTTACATATTCAACATACATTGCAGATTTTCTAATTGTTTTTCCTCATGTTTCCTCTTTTCCTCATCATTCAACTTTTTTAAGATAAGTCAATATTAAAAAGTAGCAGCTTCACATGATAGCCACTAATTAGTATAACAAAATATATTTATTTTTGAGTAAATACCATTAAAAATTAATTTTTACGTGGAGGTTAGTGAGGATCGGTAAAAAATAACACAAATTTTTAATTTATTTGTGTCGACGTTTCGACAATGTTTATTATCATCATCAGGATCTGTGTATGAAATACAAAAGAAATGTCAAACACAACAGAACAATTAAATATTTGGGTGAACGTGTTCGGGTATGTGAGTGTGTGTGCCTGCGTATGTATGTATCATTGTATATGTGAAGACTTTTGATAATTTGTTTACATCTTCCAATATTATATTCAAGTAAATGAGAAAATTATAGTAAAGATAATATTGGAATATGTCAACAAACGATCTCAAGTCTTCACATATACAATGATACATACAGTACATACGCACGCGCACACACTCACATACATGAACACGTTCACCCAAATATTTAATTGTTCTGTTGTGTTTGACATTTCTTTTGTATTTCATACACAGGTCCTGATGATGACAATAAACGTACATTGTCGAAACGTCGACACAAATAAATTAAAAATTTGTGTTATTTTTTACCAATCCTCACTAACCTCCACGGAAAAATTCATTGATTGACGGTCACTACGAATATAAGGATTTAGTTAAAAATTAAAATATTGAAAACCAATAAAATTTAACAGTGTCTGAAGGTTACTATCAAACTCTAAAAAAAGATTGAAAATGACTAGAGTTAGGGAATACGACCCTAGAGGATGGAGGCCAGATTCAATGCATGGTTATGGTTTATGAATTATAAAAAAAAACCAACAACAATAATGATAAGAAGGAGAAGGAGAAGGAGAAGGAGAAGGAGAAGGAGAAGGAGAAGGAGAAGGAGGAGGAGGAGGAGGAGGAGGAGGAGGAGGAGGAGGAGGAGGAGGAGGAGGAGGAGGAGGAGGAGAAGAAGGAGGAGGAGAAGAAGAAGAAGAAGAAGAAGAAGAAGAAGAAGAAGAAGAAGAAGAAGAAGAAGAAGAAGAAGAAGAAGAAGAAGAAGAAGAAGAAGAAGAAGAAGAAGAAACGAAACATTTTAGTTTACCTGTCTATTTACAGTTTTATGTCCAGACTTGCCTTCGAAAACATACTAGGCCACTAAATACTGAATTTATAAAAAAGACTACAGAAATTTGTCAGCAGGTAAAATAAAATAGACGACGCAATAAACAAATTACAATGTTCCACATCTATTATTAAAAAATAATCCTGCACATTGCGCCACAAATAGACTTTTGCTGAGGTCGATTGTAGGCTTTTGTGACGCTATCCAGATATGTCGCCACCAAAGAAATGTTATATGTATGGCGCGCAACAACAAAACAATTTTAATATTAACATAACGATTCAGCGAAAAGTAAAAACGGAGTTTTTAGAATTTGGGTTGTTCATTTTACATGGTTGAATACGTTTACTCGAATGCCTTCTCTACTTATCCTACAAATTACCAATAAAGACATGGTTAATTTTGCTTATCGATAAAGCATTGTTACAAAAAATAAAAAAAGAATATAGAGAGAATTCAGATATCAATGTTGTTAAATTGTGAGTAAACCCAAACCAGGATTATGGAGTGGAGCGATGGAAACATGGCCTGACTTATTTTTTAAATGCAGAACTTTCAGCTGACTCACTAGATTGGATTTAGAGTTGACCAGAAAGATGGATAATGGATAGAGTAATGAAAGCTGTATCTGTTGGCACAAAATCAGTGCATGAAAATCCGAGACTTTCGTTACAATATTATTGGAAACTATCCTTGGTGCAATATGCATCCTATTTTGCAGAAATATTTTATTGACGGTCCGGATATATAGTGCCACCAGCTTTGTCGTCCGTAGGTCAGTCAACAGAAGACACGCAAGAATTGCCTAACAAAGACTTTAAAAAACACCACTACTAGTCCACTACTAGAGAAAATGTAGTCCTAAAACACTGTTCAAGATATTTTCAAATCATTTTTATTGCGTTCGGCTCCAGTAATCACAAACAAACATCAGTCCTTCCCTAAACAAGCATTCGAATTTTTAGAATTACCACCGTTAAGATACTTTGTGAGGATATCCTTGCTTTCTACGACGATGATGATGACTACAGTGATAATGATTACGATGATGATGGCAGCATAGATGGTATTTAAGATGTGCTTTTACAATCAGAAAACAATGAATTATTTTAAAATTGTAATCAGCACATTCAATGCTTTAAAAAAGTATTACTGTGTATTATTTTAGATTGTTTTTAAAGAAAATAAAGGTTTTAGAACATAATTTTTTTTAAATTTCTTTTAATCTAATTACGTGTTTATGAAGAAATATTGACTTTAGAATGCAATCATAGAGTTTGTCATTAATTCCTAGAATCACCTATCGCTTAGAGGCTTTAAATAACCTGGAAATGTTTGACACATTACTTCGGGCTAGGCCCATTGTTCTTCAGCCCAAGGGCTCACATCTGGGTTGTTATATTTTATTCTATATTATGTTGTGTAAGTCTATCTTCTTTGCCCGAAGAATTTCTTTTGTGAAGCGTGCCACAGTACTAGGTGTCCTCCCCTAGGAGCACCTCAATGACAATGTTATCTGAGGAGCTCTTCTCCCTAATATCCTCCTGCAATAATTTCCTTGTGTTGCTCTTATTTATTGCAGATGAAGAAAAAATATTATTGGCGATGATAACGGTGATGCTGTTGGTGGTGTTGGTGGTGGTGGTGTTGGTGAGAATTTATAAAAGCTGGCGTATTTAATTTATTATCTAAAGCAACAAAATGTAGTTGCCACTATTGACATGACAATAACTGATAAGAGGAAGGAAAACAACCTTTTGACTTTTACACTATAAAAGTTTTATTACTTCATGGATAAGATAGAATTTTATAGAAAAAGATAAACAAAATTATGCGCGGCATGTAATTACTGATAAACGAGTAATTATACAGAATCTTACATTTCCATTCAATCTAGGAAAAGTATTAATAAATAGTTTGTAGGGTTTATCAAATCTAATATTATCTAAATATTTTATTACAAACTCAACAGAAAGTTAGTAAAACTCTAACGTAGCAATATAAACAACTATATATAACAATTAGTGGTAGCAGTAGTGCATTAGTGTTAATTGTAGTAGTAGTCTTGTAACAGCAGTGTCAGTAAGTTGTAATTAAATTAGTAATAACAATGTAAAAGTTGTTAAGATATTAATAATTTTACAAAGTAAAACTAAGTTAAATATTGCGATGGAAATTACTAGCTAATGCTTAGTTAATTATAGTATGATTATACTTAATTATAGTGTGACCCGTGCCTCTAAGATAATAAAACTGACATTGTGTCACAATAAAGTAAATATTACATTTTGTAAGGTAATATGTACTTGTGTGTGTGTGTTCGTGTGTGTGTCTGAGGGATAGATTGTGCATATGTGTGTGGTGTGAGAACTTTATATAGAAATATTTTTGTAAACAGGTTAATTATTTTTGAATTACAAACAGCTTAATCTAAATAAGCTTTGAAAGAGGAAAATAAATTTTCTTCAGAATTCATCACCGCATTTTATACTGACAAACAGAGGAATCCATTCATTTCTCAGAAAAAAATATAAATACAAAACAAGTAAGAAATAGAAAATCTTAGGTAAAAACAACGACTATGCTAAACAAGAGTAATAATGTAGCACGGAATGTAGTAAGAAGACACAATAAACAACGATTATGCTAAACAAGAGTAATAATGTAGCACGGAATGTAGTAAGAAGACACAATAAACAACGATTATGCTAAACAAGAGTAATAATGTAGCACGGAATGTAGTAAGAAGACACAATAAACAACGATTATGCTAAACAAGAGTAATAATGTAGCACGGAATGTAGTAAGAAGACACAATAAACAACGATTATGCTAAACAAGAGTAATAATGTAGCACGGAATGTAGTAAGAAGACATAATAAACAACGATTATGCTAAACAAGAGTAATAATGTAGCACGGAATGTAGTAAGAAGACACAATAAACAACGATTATGCTAAACAAGAGTAATAATGTAGCACGGAATGTAGTAAGAAGACACAATAAACAACGATTATGCTAAACAAGAGTAATAATGTAGCACGGAATGTAGTAAGAAGACACAATAAACAACGATTATGCTAAACAAGAGTAATAATGTAGCACGGAATGTAGTAAGAAGACACAATAAACAACGACTATGCTAAACAAGAGTAATAATGTAGCACGGAATGTAGTAAGAAGACACAATAAACAACGATTATGCTAAACAAGAGTAATAATGTAGCACGGAATGTAGTAAGAAGACACAATAAACAACGATTATGCTAAACAAGAGTAATAATGTAGCACGGAATGTAGTAAGAAGACACAATAAACAACGATTATGCTAAACAAGAGTAATAATGTAGCACGGAATGTAGTAAGAAGACACAATAAACAACGATTATGCTAAACAAGAGTAATAATGTAGCACGGAATGTAGTAAGAAGACATAATAAACAACGATTATGCTAAACAAGAGTAATAATGTAGCACGGAATGTAGTAAGAAGACACAATAAACAACGATTATGCTAAACAAGAGTAATAATGTAGCACGGAATGTAGTAAGAAGACACAATAAACAACGATTATGCTAAACAAGAGTAATAATGTAGCACGGAATGTAGTAAGAAGACATAATAAACAACGATTATGCTAAACAAGAGTAATAATGTAGCACGGAATGTAGTAAGAAGACACAATAAACAACGATTATGCTAAACAAGAGTAATAATGTAGCACGGAATGTAGTAAGAAGACACAATAAACAACGATTATGCTAAACAAGAGTAATAATGTAGCACGGAATGTAGTAAGAAGACACAATAAACAACGATTATGCTAAACAAGAGTAATAATGTAGCACGGAATGTAGTAAGAAGACATAATAAACAACGACTATGCTAAACAAGAGTAATAATGTAGCACGGAATGTAGTAAGAAGACACAATAAACAACGATTATGCTAAACAAGAGTAATAATGTAGCACGGAATGTAGTAAGAAGACATAATAAAATTAAATTTGGGCTTTAAATTGTGTTAGTTTTAAATATGTGCACCAAAATATGTAGAAGCATATATGAATACAAAATTACTATCAATCAAATTTGTAACATAAATAACAAGAACAACAAAAAACGAAACCAATAATAAAAATAACAATAACAATATCAATAATATTAGTATAACAATAGTAGAAACACATAATTACGAATATATTTCTCTTAACACTTAATTGCAGTTAAAAATATTAAGTATTTATCATGGATGTAATCTATTCTAGTAACCTATTCAAATACAAACTGATGAAGTCTGGAATAGAGAGGAAATACACTGTTTTGAATAATCCAGTTTTAACTGAAAATGAGTTAACATTCAACGCTTTCTTGTTCAACGAAAGTAATGCGCGCCATCTTATAGACTTCACAAGAATTAAGTGCAAGCTCATGTACCGTGTCAAAAACTTTTTACAATTATATTGTATCTGTCACCGTTACTTTATTTGTCGTTATTTTAATGCAGTTGGTAGAAATGAAATAGTAAAAATAACATAACATTTTTTGTTTTTTTGCACGTTTCCTAAAAATGAATGACATGTAATTAGCCATTGTATACAAAGTATCTAATAGAAATGAATATATATGAATTTGAATTTGAATATATGATTTTGAATTTGAACGTAATAAGTAATAACAAAAAATATTTTTTCAACAAAATATTATTATGGAGCGATAAATTTTTGTTTTAATCGAGAGCAGTTACAGGATATATAGTTGAACCCTGCTATATACTGGACTTACTAAGTCCAGTTTTACACGAAAATAGTTGATTTTTTTAATCGCGTTCGTAACTGTAAAATTTTATCACAAAGTAGAATGTTCATCACTATAAAATTTAAAACGAGTTGCTCAATAATAATAGACAGTAGACTCAATACTTATATTTTATATTTATTTACATGAATATAATTATTACTGTAAATAGTTATTTACATGAACTTATTCCTCCTTCTACTTCAAATAAAGTCGTATAATTACAATTTATTTTAAGTTTATTAAATAAAATACATTAATTTAAAAAATGGAAAAGTAATTTTTTAATAATAGGAAAATAAATGTTTTGCACATGCATTGTCTCTGTAAACAGGCGTTTTACCACATAAGTTGCCTTCATGTTAAAAATCATAATTGAATATGAATTCTTTTACACAAACTGTAACAGAATGGGTACATGCATTATCACTAGCATACATCTGTGCTTTCAATTTGAAACGTCTACACGTCTGCACAACGACTTGGCACACCTCCCGTTGTCCTGTCGATTATGCTCACCGCTAGAAGCCATTGAATTAGCATTTATCTATTTAACTTCACGATGTTAATTCGACATTCCACGGACCTAACTCGTGATTTGAGAGGCAACATTTTACGAAAAGACAATAACGATTTCCAGTTTTCAAGAAAGATTAATGTAGAAAAACGATAGTAAAATGTATTCTCGTGTTTCGTAAATATCAATACCTTAATTTTACGTCATTTGTAATGTGTATAATATCACCGTATTATATTTATGTGTAATTAATGTGTGTGTAATATCATTTTTGTAATGATATAAGCTGTTACATAATATATAGATTGACAATTAATTTTTTTAAACTGTATTTTATAAGTCGCTGCCAATAATGGTATTTCACTAGCGAAATAAACCTCAAAGGAGAAGTAAAACAATGAATAAACAAGAAGATTAATATAAACTTTCAGTACTTTACATCCAAGTGGTATATGACAACCTCACGTGGAAATTTCTGTCAATACGTATTCTTTCCTAGTTGAAATTTTACACTTAAAATGCTTAAGAAATTCAGTGTGTAACAAATTTTTCGTTACTAAAGATAACGTCAAGGAAACGTTGATATAGAGGTAAAAATTTAAACTAATATGTCAATAATCACAATAAATGCTAACATACATTATGAAATAATGTATATTTGTCTATGGTAATAATTATTGATGGCTGCTTATCTGTGAAATTTTACTTAAGCTGATTATTAGAAACTTATGAATTTATGAGAATAAATATGTAACTATTTATGGTTTTGAGTTATAACTATATATCCCATTGAGCGTCTCGCCAAGGCACGTGGTTACTAGATGGCCAATTCTTCTCTGCATCTGGTGGAATGTAAATTAACAAACAGGCCGGCGGCTTAATACTTGAACGAAAATACGATGAAAAAGTGACTAGAAACGATGATACGATGAAAGTGACTGGACTTTTAGTCCAGTAAAATAATGATTAAAACAAGGACGCGTGAACACGCTGTATTTATATCTGTGATGCGATTTCATTCATGAGGTGGGTCATAACGTAAAAAATAAACTAAAAGGTTTTAATTATATTTGAAGTATCTACCGGGCTGTTTGGCCGTGGTCCAAAGTTTTCAAACAAACCAAACGTTTCAGCAGCATCACTGGGTGCCATCTTCAGTGGAATTCGAGTCAGTGCTGTGGGCCTGACGTATGACACCCCGCGTCAGGTAGACTCGAATTCTACTCAAGATGACAGCCATTGGTGCTCCTGAAACGTTTGGTTTGTTTGTAAACATTGGACCACGGCCAAACAGCCCGGTAGATACTTCCAATTTAACTGACACCGGCCGTGAAAGCCTTAGAACAATAATAGGTTTTAAGTTTCACACGCGTATTTAGGAAGATGTTTGAGGGAAAACACGAAAAAGTATTAAAATGCGGCAGCAGAAAGTTATGACAATTCAGGCATAGCTTCATGTTTGGGAAACGGGTACAATAATTTCCTTATAGACTTACGACGAGGTTCAGTTAGAGTCTCTGCATGTGACATAGGTTGATGCTATATTTCATGGAGGAGAGTGTAGAATCTGTATATAAACAATGTTTTTGGAACGTGCATAGTAATGTAGTTAGTTGGGATAACAAAGAAGAAATGGAAAGATCTTGTGATCATGATGAAGAGAAAGAAAATGTTTTCTTACATATTCAAAGGTAGAAAAGTCATATATATATAGTCATATATAGAAATGGTGGTAGTCATGGAACATACGAATATTATGGAACTGAAACAGGCTGTTAACATAACCGTGAAAGCCAGAAGATAAAGGAAGGGATATCGATTCCAAATACATTTTAATCTCAGCGGAATTTCCTCTCCAGCATTAAAATTATTCTTTTATTATTGTAGTGTGTGTTTCCTTATCCTGTACTTTACAAATCTAAACAAGTTTAAGGTGGTAATTGAGGAAACACTGCAATGACGAGATAAAAATGTTTTTATCTTCAGTGAATAGAAATCTCGTTAATAAACTATTAAACAAGCAAAAAATTTAACTTGCTTTAGACTAAAGTAATCTTGTTTGCTTATTTTCTTTCATAAAATGAATTATAAAGTTACATTACTTTCAAAGTATTACTTTCATTGGTATTTCACAAAGTAACTGCAAGAATTCCATAAACCCGTTAATTTATTGTAGCATCTGACAGTAGACAACTCCAAGTATTTGTCGTATTTTACGGTAAGTACCTCAGAGACACATAAATTAATGTAATATACATCGATACTGTAGTGTAGTAGGGGAAGCGGTATCTCGTTCGTTTAAGTGGAAATCGATACTTTATCATTTTAAGCAAGCGCCAGTAACTTACCAGCGGCACGCACGCTGTAATTTATCGCCAGATATATTAATGGGCTACCAGTCTTTAGACATTTCACTTATCACTGGTTCTAAAACGTTTAAAGATGCTACTCACAATTCCGCTTCATTGTCTTTTACATATTGAAGTGACTCTCGTTGCATTATTATTAAAAACTTAAAAAATTGTAAATACTGAACTTACATAGTTCACAGTGTCGATTACAATTAGTTTCAAAGAGAAGCTTAGTCATTAGTTTAAATTAAAGGTGTTACATTATTTTACAAATGAATTAACAAGTTAATAAAAAGAAAACTGCAATTATTAGTAACGTTAAGAAAGAGATCAAATTTTTTTTAATTTCTAACATATTCATAATGAATTTTCATTACAAGACGTCAGTGATGTATAACTGAGATTAGGCCCACTATTGAAACAGACTTCTTCCATCACTGATTTTTATATAAAGTGACTTTTCGGCTACGCAAAATCTGTAGCCGTCTTCAAGCAAAAAAAGACACTGCAACGCTAAAAAATATACAATGCTCTGTCCCAACAACCAAAGTATTTACATTAAAAAAATGTATAATCTATGAAATCTATAAGACACCACACACGCGCTCGCGCGCTCGCACACACACACACACACACACACACACACAAATACAAACACAAATACAAACACAATTCATACAAGCACAAAACACACACGAACGCACACGCCTCAACAAAGTTAACTGCAAATTGTGAGTTTTGCAGCGTGTATTCAGTGAGTGTGTGTGTGGGGGGGGTCATAGATTTCATAGTGAATACGTTTTATTGTTTTTACTTTTTTGTTATTTAAATACCATGTTATGTTTTGTATGCTTATGTTTATATATTTAAATACTATTAGTATTCATATTGGTGATGTTTTAGTGTTTCTTAAGTTTAAGTTTTGCCTGAAGATGGCTATAGATTTTTTTGTAGCCGAAAATTCGCTTTATAAAAAAAACCAATGATGGAAGAAGTCCGTCTCTCTAGTAGGCGTAATATTCATAACGTATTTATAAAACTAAACAAAATGTAATTTAAACGTCGGTTAATTTGTGTCTGTAATATGTGTTAGTTCAATACGTTTACATTTCGTCTGTCACGGGATAAATAAAAACTTATCTAAACCGCTTAGCTCTGTGTACAAATACTGGTTCAATGGGCTACGTTAAGTAAACGAATATCCTCTTGTGCTACAGACATTAAATAATGTAAAAACAATTAACTGCAACTAGAGTAAATTAATACCCATAATTTAATAGGCAAAATAATAATAATCATAATATTAATTTAGAAGATACAATCAATAACTTTGAACGAAAATGGAGAAGTAGAAAAAGGGCATTGAGTGGTCGTTTAATTTTTCTTCCAGCTTTGCTGCTTAATACATTTAGTCCTCATCTCGTTAGTTGGACATGGTCTTGGACATTTTCATATACACTAACAACAGTTTTAAACTGAACTTGGTATGTTCAGTTTACATTAATTAAACGCCCCTTTTTAAAATCTGTTGAAAGCTGTCAATTCAGTTACACATTAGGACGTTAATTTTCTAATTTGGGCCTTTGTTAAGATATTATTCCACACAATTAATCACGTGTCACTTCTTTTCCTTACTGCATAAGGGGAAAAGTGTCCCTTAATATTTTATAAAAGTTTGTTGAATATATCTTAATAAAAAGTAAAAATCTACCAAATGTTTACATGATCTTTGAGGCTTCCTATTAGGTAGTACATTAAGATCAAATGTTTCTGCACTTATTTTTTATGTACACAATATTTATGTGCTGGGTTGTTTAAACATATATTCCGTGATATTTGTAACAGAAAAACTGGAATAACACTGTATAAAGCGACACGTCTTATTAATACAAAACATATTACAAAATGTTTTTGTAATATTCTATTGTAAAATTTAAATTTCATTTCCTACAAACTTACCAATAGAATATGAATCTTGGAATACTTAAATTGATTATTGATTTCCAATAAACTAAAGATTTAAATAAACCTTTCTTGTCTGATAAACATAGATTAAATTATTCTTAGAACATCTGACAATTTTGGTAACAGTAATATTCTTGAAAAATTTTCTACCAGTGGTATATATTAATCCAAACGTTGTCATCGTATTCATCATCATCATCATCATCATCATCATCACCATTGAGTCCTCTTAGTCGTTTATGACACACTCATAGTCGTTTAGGTTATTTTAAATTGACCGCGAGAGCATTGCCCTCGGCGACGTCAATATCATCACCACTTTCTGTGCTCTATATCATCACTACTAACTATATCATTCCATTTACTATCGCCATCCGTGGTCAGTTTGTTTAGATTACCAGATTTGTTTCACACAATATCTTCATCCTGCCAAGCTGTTTATTTGCGTTTTATGCGTATCTCCGTTTCTGACGTATTGACACCTCTGCAAAAGACTGCCGTCTGGTGTGAATGTAACATCAAAACTTCTGAGTTGACGTTTGGCTTTTGATATGTAACGATTACAACGTTTGAGTATCTTATCGCGGAATTTATCTTTCAAACTTAAACTGGAAGACTTAAAATGATAATTTTTCAAAAGAAGGAAGCGAAACCTTTATAAATGGATTTCATTTGGCTTAGTTCTTTTTAGCTATCTGTTGAAAGGTGTATAGTTTACTACGAGAAAAATTCCGCTTCTGACTACGAACTGCTTTTCGTAAGCAAGTTCTTTTCTGCGGTGGCAGAGCATCCACTCTCCAAAGATGACCAGAGCGTTCTCTTTGAGGAGACCGATACCTTATCCTCGAAGAGTGGCTACTACCCTCGGCTGCTCATAGAGTCCGTGGAAATCTTCAAACATTGTTTTGTCGCAATGAATGGAAGCCTCTTATTGAAGAGGACCTGGCATGCTGTGCTCCCAAGCCGATCAGACAGAACTCGATGCTGATTGGTTGCTGCTGCTTTCCTGCTTAGATCGTGCTGGTACAAAATTTTATGACAGTATGCCTTTTTAGGGAAAACACATAGTTTCTACCTCATGTCTGAGGTGAATTGGCGGACACGGTGCTAATCTAGACACTGGATATGGCCACGATGGTGGCACCGAAACGTATGTCAATAAGAACGACTGTGGACTATGGACTAACAGTCCGGCTGATAATAATAACTTCAACAATACATTCCGTAAATTTTGTCTCTTTGTGACCAATATTTTTGATGCTTCATATGTTATTCAAGAATTCAGTACGATGTTATTTACTATCCGTCGGATAACAAGTAGTGAAATCTTTGCTTTCAACCAGTAATAACTTTGGGACAATATATTTTTCTGTTAAGTTTAGTTTTATTGACGATGTTATATTCTATGTTACATAAGTTTCACGTTTTCTACGTAATGTGTTACATGTTGACAATAGTTTTGTTAACCGTAAATTTACCTTATTACACAGAATTATTAATTAATAGCATACCGGCTTATGAAGAAGTTCAGTATCACTTGTTATATTAATACGTTACATGGAACAGCTTAATATTAGCACGTTCTCCGAGACCATATATTTCTGTCAAATGACTTTCTCACTTTCTACCATCCTGTTACCAAAGTTATATAAGCCGGTTAAGTTGAATAATTAATTTGCCACTTGTCTTCCACACGATAGTGTGAGGCAAAAACAACCTTCCCTCGCTGTACACACACATGCTCACCCTCGTCTGCTAGCGGCTGATAACATCTTGTTATACTTACTAACGGAATCCAACTTCTTAGGCCGGTTAAGCTCTAAAAACATCACGAGTACTTTCCGTATCATGCTGTGCTTTACGTAACCACATCATTAAGAGATAATCTTATTTATGACATGAGTAACCACTAAAATTAAGGGTAAACACTTCACAAATTTAACTAAATTTATTGAGTTAGATTTTACTCAAGATTAAAATCTCTCTGTTCAAATTTTACATTCATTTTACGTTAGCACATAATGTTAACGTTTTGCCATATTCGAGCGTGTTCACGTTTTGGCTTTTTAATGAGTTTAACGATTATAACGTCTCCACACCAACCAACAATATAGTATAATTAACTCAGTTGAACTATCAGCGACTGCTGATATTTAAACAATATGAGAATAACAATCAGGTGGAAAATAATTAGCGAACAATGACGATGATTTATTATTACGATTTTACAAAAAAATTGTATAATGTTTTAAATAATTTTATTAAATATAAAACAACATGCGGATGTATGGCGTATTAAAATGCACGAACTCAAATAAAAATTTAATGCCGTGTAATCTTGTTGATAGGAGTTGTTTTCTGCTATAACAATGTAATACAGAGTTTAGGATTATTTGGTTGATTATACGCAACTATGTCGAACACAGCACAGAGTTAATACGACTATTTTCAGGCACTTAACAACTGATTTCGAACACTGTTGTGCACAAAAATAACAAGAGAATTACACACCCTTAATCTGTGACTAGAAAGAGAGAAATTAAGGAATAACAGTTTGCTGTTTCACTCACACACTGTCTTCCTCTCACACAGTGCCGCTTCGTAACAAAATTTTTACGCTGGTCATGAGGTTCCCACTAGAAATCAGTTTAAATTATAACTATATCGATTATTTTTACTACATGCACTCAATTGTTTTGAAAACAAAGTAATTTCTAGACTTCGATACATTTGATATTGGTTACTAATACTGATGCGTTCCATTAATATTGATACTTTAACACTCAGAATGTGCTTCGGAAGTGATTGCACACGACGTATGAGCTACCAATAGGCGCATTATAAAACACTGGAAAAAACTATTCTGCGAATGATTGAAAATTTGTTAGCTTCGCAACGAGCGCAACGAGGTGACAGTCTACTGCGCTTCTCAAGATCACTGTTCAAAAAACGTAGCCGGGTCTATACATAATGTAAAGAATGCACGTTAGACCCACTCACAATTTTGTTCGATGGGATTCGACATGTATAGTCCCATCAATAAGTTTTTAAAGCAAAGATTCCGCATAATATGTTTATGAACTGACAAAAACTTAGAAAGTTATTCAGAATCGTACTGCCGAAATAGGGTGTTTCGTGATACTACAAGGTGAGCTGCGCTAAATATTTGGTGAATGACTACGAAAACTAGTGTCTCTATTTTGGTTATGCTTATCTATTATATTACCCAACACATGTACTGCTGTACCATACAATGCGTTATATGTGAATAACTCTTTGTCTTTCAATAACGGATCGCTCTGACTTTTCTAGGCTTGTAAATTTAAATTCTTCCCTAGCATCCATTATTTTTCTTTATAATGACTTTTCCTTTCACCTTAGTGACTTGAGGTTATTTATACAAATAGAATGTGTTTAAATACAACAGAGAACCAAAGTACAAACCTGTCAATATTACTAAGGTGTCAAATGTCGGGACAAAGTCTGTCTTAGCAAGATTAAGTTTTTTTATGCCGTATCGTATACTACGTATAGCCTGTGTCCAACACAAAATTGCTTCAGAGCTGAAATATTGCGATAAGATGCCAATTTTATTTATATTACTTCAAGATTGACAACGTCTAATTATGACATTAGCTGCATTATAATGCTTTAGTTTTTTTAATACCTAACTTACAGGTTACTTGCATCTCAATTATACAGAATATATATTTCCTACCGGAGATATGTAACGCATAAATAATTAAAGGGAACATAAGAACTTCTCAAATAATTTTTTACTTGAGTTTCCATTACAGTCGGAAAGTTAGTTGGTAAGATAGGAAGCAAAGTCGATAATTAGATGTCAAACTAAGCTATATTATAGCGCTTATTCTAAAATGTATAAAATGAGTACAATCCAAATAAATTGTAAATAGATTATTTAATTTTTACTTTTGTAATACAAACCGTAGCTGCACCCATCTATCACAATTTGTAAATTTAAATTTAAACTTACATATAAATTTTGTGTTCGTGTACTTGTGTGTATTTGTCTACACAACTGCACGTCAACTACAGTAACAAAATACACTCAAAACAAAACAAGAAATGTTAAAAAATATCGTGATTAGCATTATTAAATCGATTAATACAAACGCAAAATCGCGTACACAGTCACAAACACACAACGCGAAAACGTGCATCTTTAGTTTCTCTTTTCTTTTCTTTCTTCCAAGTTTCTTGCTGTATTGGCTATTATATTACCTAATAGTAAATAAGTTGTACAATTGTACACGTGAGATATTATTTTATACACTTGAGATAATATTACATTATTATAACAGATTATTAACATATAATATATTATTATTACATATGTGTGTGTGTTTAAATGTAACTAATTATTTAGACATGAATACTAATCTATAGCGACACTATTAGCATAGTCGTTGAATCGTTGAAGGAAATCTAAATCCCAGATACAAGAAACCTGGAATGATACATTTACATATGCGTCACATGAGTTTGTGGAAAGATACAATTTTTATAAATGATTTTTCGTAGTAGGTTTTTGATTGCTAGTTTTATTCTACATATCAATCTACTAATTAAATTATTATGAAAATGTCATCATAAAACTTGGGACAATTTATCTATTATGATTCAAAAGTAGATAATGTTGGAAAGTGTAATTAGGATATAAATACATGTAACTACAGGCATAGACTACTATACAGGATATTATATATTCTTTTTTTGTACAAATGCTTAAAGACTAAGGAGTTTTCTTCTACTTGTAGATAAAAAAAAAACTCAGAAAACACCCAACGTTAAGAGATCCTATTATTAGATATTGTATCTTATTACACGTATATTATATCAACAGTTTAAAAAAAAGTCCAAAAATATACTAAACAAAGGATAGGAATAGTCAGATATTTTATTATGGCATTTAATACTAAATTGCTTCGTTGATGAACTGTAACACTAATCTAAATTTATTTTACGACATTCTTAATTGGAGTAGAATTTACTTGTATGTAAAGGAAAGTAGTATACTATTTTGAATGTTCATCACTTCTTTGTTTACACATATATAATTATTAATATTGGTGTTACTTTCACTGTAAACTTACTTGTTTTATTCACTCAGACGACGTTTCGGAGTGGTGTTCTCTTTCTTCAGTGAGTTTGGATACGGAATGTGCCAAGTTGCCGGTAATTTTATGTGTAACGGTTTTAGGTAACAGGTTGTGTGTGGAGGTGGAGGTGGAGGGGATTGGCACAGGAGTTGGAATTGTTTTATGTGACAATTTGACACAATAATAAACAATACACACAACAATTGAAACTACTGCGCCAATCCCCTCCCCCTCCACCCAGACACACAACCTGTTAAGTAAAAACCGTTACACATAAAATTACCGACAACTTGGCACATTCCGTATCCAAACTCACTGAAGAAGGAGAACACCACTCCGAAACGTCGTCTGAGTGAATAAAGTTTACAGTGAAAGTAATACCAATATTAATAATAAAAGTAGTATGTTTGAATTGTTTTGAAATCAATATTGATAGTACGTTGAAGGTTTTATATAAATAATTTTTGTCAAGAAATACTACTTCAATAAAGTTAAAAAAATAAAATCAGTAGAGTTGAAGGAACAGATTCTAATTCTACAACTTATTTCAGTTTTAAAAAGTAATTCGAATTTCAGTTATAGCAGAAATAAATATAAGTAATAGATTAAATCGACTTGAGTTAGATTTATATTGAGTTGAATCTAGTATGAATTTTGGTTCGCTCTAAAACTTAAAAATTACGAGAGAAAAAAGTAATTTCTATGTTTACGAGCTCCCTTTAAAAATTAAACATGATTATCCATTTTATTGAAATTATAGATATCTACATTTTCTATATTTACTAGACTTCTTTAGTCGTAAACATAAGTATAATTTGCAAGTTAATGTGACCTACAAGAACGCTTCCCGTCAAATCTACCTTTAAGAAAGGTAATGGTTTCATTATAATTGACAATAAAACGCGTATCGTAAATCTTGGTTACGCAAAATCAATAGCTTATATCCACAAATCGTCACTTTATTTTATGTTGGAATATGTTGATATTTATTTGTGAAAGTGTCTGAGTTGAAAATTTTCACTGTGATGTTTACTTATAGCTGACTCCACGTAAATTTAGGGAGCAGCAATAAAGTACAGAGTAAAGGAGATGAAACGGACGTAGGGCAAAGGAAAAGAGAGAGAAAGATCAAGAGAGAGAAATCAAATGATTGAATATTTCATTAAAGTTTTCATGTATAACACAGCTTGAACCGGAGTAGAAGAAGAATTTTTAATTATAAATTCTGTAAGGGTAAAGAGCGCGAATTTATTATCCTGTGAAAGTAACAGTAGAGCGTTCGTTATTAATTAAAGTTTCAAAGTAGCACGCGGTGTCGACGCCGCCGTCTGGAGGAATTTGACATCGTCAGCCAGCGTCGATCGATTGACGAACCCGATCCATCCTCCTCTGAACACCTGACAATCTTTGATGGTTCTGCTCAAGTAGTTTTAAATAACATTACAGTAGACTTGCTTTCAACTTTAAACCTGCGTAGATCCAAATAAAATGTACTATGTGTATTTCACATGCAATAAATAATATATATGACAACCGCTGTTATTATTTTCTGGTAATATAGAGAAAATAAAAATTATCGTTCTCTCCAGTTATTTCTGTACAGTATTGTATTAAAAAAATGTCGTATATTCCGCGCCAAAATTTGAGTTTTTGTCTGGTTTTACAATATATTTTACAAACCGTCATATTATTTTAAATTGCACTCCTTCTGCCCTAATTCTGCTCGATTCAAACATGACGTAAAATGGTATTCACTTCTGTCTCAGAAAGCCCAGTAATCATTTAAGTTGCAATGTTGTGTACAGATTTACACGTACAGTGCATTATCTATAAGAAATTAAATCTCAAATAATGGCATACGAAACTCAGAATCAGTTTACTTCATTCTTAATGTAGCAATTGAACCAACACAACGCGGAACGCAATTGTGTCTGGATGTAACTAGAGATAATACAACGTCTGACCTCTTATTTTCTATTCTTTGATTTTTCTGATATTCGAGAAGATTTAGCATGTGCACAAAAAAAATTAAATATCAAAATAATTCTGAAGCAAACAGAATAAACACTGTTGCATACTACTAAGAAAAATTGTTCCTATTAGCGCTTTTAATTTTCGCAGCTCATCATTAGATCACATTTCCAATCTGATGATGACCTGTGAAGCTTGAAAGCGTTAAACGGAACAGTTTTTCTATAGTGGTGTTCAACAGTGTTTATTCTGTTTGTGATTATAATTACTGACACAACTTTATTAATTAAAAATTCTGAAGCAGGTAGTAAACATTCTTTAATTGAATAGAATTAAATTTTGTAACACTGCAATCAATCCTACGTAGGATGTCTCCGTGGGAATGACTTTTATGTCACTGTTATGGAATTTTTTATGTTGACAAGCTATTTTTGTCTCGAGAGCAGTTATAAGCAAAGCATAGTTAATTACTAACCCAGTCTTGGCGTGAATTAGTAAATGTATTTTATTTGAGTACTTTTTTTATATGAAATCCCATTATGTGTGCATGTGTATGTGTGTACACGCTCGCGCGTTTTTACTTAAACATTATTTTGTACAGGAATGTGTGTGTGTGTGTGTGTGTGTGATCGTTATGTTGTAGTGGTTTCGTAAATATACAACATTGCGTTAAATTATTTTATGAAATTTAAAGGGATTTTTATGTACAGGAATTTCATTTTTTTGCATGTAGGTTCTGTCATATCCACGTTTAACAATGTAATCAAATGGTTTGTCGGTTCATCATTTTATTCATCATAATTATTGGAGTCGCTTTTATTGTTATTATCATCAACATTACTTGCACTTAAAACCTCAACCACAAGGATGATTCAATAGGAGCTTCAAATTTCTGATTTATTTCTTTACAAAAATTAATGGCAAATAAAAAATTGAATTTGGGGCTGACGGCACAGGCGTTGTGCATGTTCACATTAAAGCTAGGCTTGTTTTACCACAATTTGGGTAGTTACATCGAAAGCAGTCTGTTTCCAAATCTAGATGGAATCTACGATATGTGTTAGCGTTTAACAATTCCGGCTGCTGTTTAATATATATGTAGAATTTGTTCGTAGTAAGGATACCAAATTTTATTAACGATTATGAAGAACAATAGTTAAATTATGTTATACAAAAAAAAACTCACCAACAAATAATGCACACGTTCATTTAACATGGAATAAAATATTATATTGTAACGGTGGAACCCTCTCTAAAAGTGGAGAGCGTCCTTTTACCTGTTCCTACGCTAGCCGAGGAAGTGTAGCGTCTCACTCAAGGCCGCACTCAAGTAGCTTCGAGACTGTTCTGAAGAGCTTGAAATACGCATTAAACAGCGCCTGGCGATTTCCTTGGTGCGGATCGAGTGGCAGTGGAAAGTATTTGCTGTGTTATAATTAGTGTAGAACTCTATTACTTGACACTATCATTGTGTGTGGACGCATTTAACTCGAATTATTGTTCGAGAGTAGTACTTTGTTGATTACAAACTGTTATTTTTTATTAAGAAAAAATGATAACTTCAATAAAAGTGACTTCAATTGTTTCTGTACTTTGTTTTCCACTCTACCATTTGACCATCAGTGAGATCGTTGTTAACATGTTTAAAAGTAAAATTTCACTTATACATATAACAGGAGTCATTTCAGTTATGCTGACTTAAATATAATCAACTTAACCTTCAATGGTTACCACAACATATAAAGCGAACGAGGTTATCAAAGTACGGTTGTAAATAAAACAGCGAAACAAATTAGTCTACACATTTTTGAATTTGTAGCTTCAGCCCAGGAGGCACTAGAAAATTCTACCTATTCCTTACATGCTTGTACAGAATCAACATGAACTGTAGCCGACAGCTTTTAACACGTATAAAACCCATACATGTTTTTTGAAGGTACACAGACTTCAGAACGTTAGATGTATTCGCAAATTATTGTTTTGGTATGCGTACGTGCGTGCATGCACTCGCTCTCATCTAATTTAGTGTACAAAAACAATGTCTGTTTATAGTCTAGGCGTTAGCATGACAACTCTGAAACTATACAGGAACGCGTGCATTTGACTCCGACGAAATTTAATAGACTTATGCATAAATTATTGTAAGAGAAACACAGTGTAGAGAGAGAGAGAGAGAGAGAGAGAGAGAGAGAGAGAGAGAGAGAGAGAGAGAGAGAGAGAGAGAGAGAGAGAGAGAGAGAGACAGACAGACAGACAGACAGACAGACAGAGAGGGAGGGAGAGACAGACAGATAGACAGACAGACAGAGAGAGTGAGGGGGGGAGAAAGAGAGAGAGAGAGAGAGAGAGAGAGAGAGAGAGAGAGAGAGAGAGAGAGAGAGAGAGAGATACACACGGTGAGAAGTTTATGTTAATAATGGCATGTGAAAGAGCAGAGTCAGATGCTTCAGTCGGCGAAATATGTGTTTGGCTTTGGAGTGAGATTTACGGTAAGTGTGTTGCGAAATGGACTGAAATATGCGCGCTTAGATAATATATCCCAACGTAAATATCTTCGTGCACGTAATAGATTAAATTTTTTAACATAAGGTGACTGAAGAAACCCTTGAGCAATAATTTATGTGAACATTAATTTACATAATAGAAAATCTATACTACACTGCGGTTCGCCTGGGAGGCTTAGTCCCCTTCAGAGAATTACAAATCGATATATTGTCATTGTGAAGAGGCGGCATTACTTTGCACTTACTACGCTGAAACGCAGTAAATTTGGATATCTGCCGTGACTCTGACTCACTAGTAATTATTTCTATTCTCAGCGTAATTTTACTCTTCTCGTTCAAACTTAAATGATTTACTATGTAATTCGTAGCTTGTAGTCGTTACTACAAGTTATGAATACAGCGTCACTGTCAAACAGCCATACACATTAATCTCTATTATGAAGTAGGCCTATACTTTTGTAAAAAAATACAGCTGCTGCCGTCGCCTCCGCTGCTACTACTACTACTACTACTACTACTACTACTACTTTCTTTTAGAGGGGGGAAAAGGGGGGAAATGCTTTATGCACCGTCAGAGAATGCCTTGCTTCTTCTGGTGTGTGAGACTCTCACCCACTAAAATACTCGCCTCTTATTCAGGCATTCATATCCATCCTGGAACCACTTAGCGTATTACTTCAGGATGGAGCCTATTGCGCCCTAACCGGGCTCCCCCACATCTTCTACTGTCCGTTGATTGCAAGTTGGGACTGTCTATTTTTTCCTAGTAGGACCCACTGAATAAATGCATTGATGCGGTCCCATTCCGCCTTACCACGAAGCATAAGCGCAACTACGCTCTCGGGCGTGAACTCCCCGAGCTCCATTTCCAGTACCATCCCAAGTCTTGCGAATCTGCAGCATTTGAAAAACGTGTGCCAGGCATCTTCATGGGGATAGTCTCCGTATTAGCATGATGGGATAGTCTCCGTATTACAATCACCTTTTCCATTCTATGGCGGTAGGCATTAAAATTGTCGTGGCCACTGAGCAATGGGTCAGATGGTAGTTGTCCTCAACGTCAACGTGTTGGCGGTCTATCCTCTCTATCCCAACGATCTTGCCAGTGCCGGAGAGTGAGTTCCCTGGCTTCATGTATTGCGGCATCTCTATCCCAACGATCTTGCCAGTGCCGGAGAGTGAGTTCCCTGGCTTCATGTATTGCGGCATCTCTATCCCAACGATCTTGCCAGTGCCGGAGAGTGAGTTCCCTGGCTTCATGTATTGCGGCATCTCTATCCCAACGATCTTGCCAGTGCCGGAGAGTGAGTTCCCTGGTTTCATGTATTGCGGCATCTCTATCCCAACGATCTTGCCAGTGCCGGAGAGTGAGTTCCCTGGCTTCATGTATTGCGGCATCTCTATCCCAACGATCTTGCCAGTGCCGGAGAGTGAGTTCCCTGGCTTCATGTATTGCGGCATCTCTATCCCAACGATCTTGCCAGTGCCGGAGAGTGAGTTCCCTGGCTTCATGTATTGCGGCATCTCTATCCCAACGATCTTGCCAGTGCCGGAGAGTGAGTTCCCTGGCTTCATGTATTGCGGCATCTCTTCCAATTTCCCCTCTTCTATCGAATAAATGCTTCCGGTCTAGAGCCAAATACTCTATGGGAACCACTCCCGCTATCACGAGGGCTACTGGCTCTGGCACTCTCCGGTACTTTTTCTGTACTTCTCCATCTTTAGTGCTTCGGCCCAGATTTCGCAACCGTACAGAAGTATGGATTCTGTGACCGACATCAATCGTATTTTGCTTGCAGTGGGGCTTCCTACGTTGCGCGTAAGTCCGCTGAGCTTGGTTATAACGTTAGCCGCCTTATCAGCTGCATACATAAATTGCTCCCAACAGGAGAGCTTTGAGTCGAGTCTCACCCTAGGTATTTCGCAGCGTTCTTTGTAAATTCTGTCTCAGCTCCCACTTGCAGCGTTATAATAGTGGCAACCCGTCACTGGGTGAGGAGTACTATTTCGGACTTCTCGGTGGCTAGAACCAGGCCGTGTTCTTCAAGTACTAGCACTACTGCTACTACTACTACTACTACTACTACTACTACTACTACTACTACATCTGTTACTTCAAATAATAATAGTAATAATAATAATGATAAGAATGATGGTAATGATAGTAACTTATACCGACATGTAAAGGCAGAGCAAGTAACTTATAAATTCTTGCCGGAACAAATAATCAACTCTGAGCAAGCACCGAATAGTGTAAACGTCATTGACAGGGTGCTGGAAACAAACTGACCTGATCGTCTGATAAAATATCTACCTTAAGAATGGTTGATTTATGCTGGATTCACCATAGATGTTAAGCTAGTGTCAACGGTTGCTGAAAGAAGAGGAAATACCAACTCCTAGCTGTTCATTGCAAGAATACATATGTAGCCAATAATTTGCTGGAAGTTGAAATGAAACTAATACCACTGGATTACAATGGACTGGACTAATACCATTTGCTTGCCATTCCGAAAACAGCTATATGGAGTTCAGTAACCATTTACTGCGTAAATTCTATACTTTAATTAAACAAAGTTGCCCTGTTTATTCAATAATGTTAATGTAACATAATTTTCATATTTTGTATATTAATATTTCCCTGGAGCGGTAGTGAAATTTAACCCACGGGAACTGTGTAGCTACAAAAAGGAAAATTATTAAAAATAATACTTATTGACAATCGTAAGTTAACTGTACCCAACATACCCTACTAATAACCAATGTTGCCGAATTTATTTTCAATACTAGTGACGTGATGAGTTTAAAAGTTGCAGATGACATGTCGTACAAGCTTCCTTCGAGACACGTTTTCGTCATTTAACTACTCATTTGTCCTGTTTGTGGACCTCCTTGTTGAAAGTAAAGCTAAGTTAATCACGTCGTGCGATCTGTTTCGTGGGACCTATCATTTCTTAAATTTATGCTATTCTTTAATAAAGATGTGTGAACTCTAGTTTATCTATCGTTGACCAAAAAAATCGATTGGTAGTTAATTTTGTGAACTGTTATATTTTAAACACACACACACAGAAAAATATACACGTTTGCGATCGTTATGGTATATATTTATACGGCACTTTTAATTTTAAGAATGTTTAACAAAAAATTTACACAGTTTAAAATTAGTAAATATTAAATTAAAGTTATTGCCTCAATGGAAAGTTTTGCGTTTTGCTAAATTTGTTATAGCACATCCTATACAGGTGAGTAAACCTAGTTTCGGTTTCGTTTTAGTTCATTGTCTCTAACCGTTCAACTAAATGTAGAATCGAGTATACGGGAAAAGTATAAAACATGTATATTATTAACTTTTCACAAATTCAATCTTCTTCCTTACAAAGGACAAAGGCAAAAGAAATTATAACAAGAATTTAAATAAATAACTATTTACTTTTTTTACGTATTTAGAAAAATACGCTTGTTTGGCTTAATTTAAAATGTATGCCACTAGTGTAAAATTAAATGTGTGCTGCTACGAAATCCGTTCTACAGAAAATACAATAAAGTGTGTGTGTGTGTGTGTGTGTGTGTGTGTGTGTGTGTGTGTGTGTGTGTGTGTGTGTGTGTGAGTGTTTGTTTGTTTGGGGGAGGATGTGTGTTTGTGTAATTAAAATGTTTTCAGGGTTGAAATAAGAGCTTTTACTTTCTTATGCACGTATAAATTATTTGTCAAATAAAACTTTTAGTAATGATTACTTTTTAACTACTTCTATTTCTTTAATTTAATTTTATTCTGCAATAAAACGTACTGAAAAAATTCCTACCATAAGTTTCCTTATTCGATATTACTACAGAGAATAGATTGTCGCTGCCTTGCGAAAAACAGATTTTGTTTTAACAAATTATTTTTTATGTCGACTTTAATGTCACCACCTGCAGGTAATTAAAATTTAGCAGCATCCTATATGCTGCATGTAGAAGTGGTCCACAACTTGTGATATGTTGCGATTGAATTACTAGAAATAACCTTATTTTCATGAAATTGTATGGTAACTTTTGAGGAGTCGCGTTAAATAAAGAGTGTTTATCACTTTTTATATGTAAGATTTTAAATAATGCAACGGATCATTAATTACTAAAACAAGATAAGAGTGTACGGAATTAAAAAAATGCTTTGGGTAGCAAACACGAATGCGTGTGCTCATGGACAGTGGATTCAAAATGCATCGTAAAGTATTGCCCAAACCATTTTTCTCTGGCCATTTTTCAAATAAATCTCAACATTGGTTTTGCATGTATACACAATGAAACTCGTGAAAAAAATGTGTTGACACGTTTTTAATATTGGACTACTGTTTGCCATAAATCAATTGGCTGTCCGGTCCACTCGCAGTGGGCGTTTCTGCAAATCGTTAGCTGCTGAATCGGTAGCTTCGCTTAACACGATTCAGCTAAAAATCACATTCATATACAATCTCGGTAGCACGTACACCAATAAAAACTTACTCGGTTTAAACCCGGTGATAATTTAAATAGCATAGTATTTACAAAGCTTAAATTTATTAAAATCTGTAAAAACGATATTGCACAAGAATGAAACAAGTTTATTTGTTAACACTTAAGAAGAAGAATTTTTTTTTGTTAACGTTAACAGTAACGTTCCTGGATAAGTTTCTGCGTAAATAAATTAAATTAACCCGGAAGACTATATATAATATGATCTAGAATTACCCAAACTTGCATTACGTAAATTACCTCTACTCGATTTAATTATCCATTAAATGACAAATTCCGGCGTTTTTTTACATAACTATATTGTTGTAAATTATGCTATTATACAGTGTACAGATGGTACTAGAAACTACACTGAACAGCATAATATTATCTGTTATTACAAAAAATAAATAAATAACTTCCATTTTCCAATGTTTCCATACAAACTGAAGTAATATTTAGTGTGCGCCCACTAAATTTTACAGAGACACTACCTTATACACGGACATTATTATACAGCACAAAAAATATGCCATAGAAATATTAAAGAATTTTTCAAGACGTTTCACGGCATTACACAGTAAGTTATTCTAAACTGTTTGAAAGCAATCCTTCAGTATAAAGTAGTAAGTCAGACAATACAGATAATCAAATGTTAAGGAACCTTACGTTTGGATTTCTGCATAGGCCTACGTGTGATCATTTTCAGATGTTAAACTAACATTAAAAAACACGACACATTCCGTTACAAAGTAGATAGCTAGCTTTCCTTAAAATGTAATATTTTTAACCTCCGACGTAATAATTTGTATTATGATAATGCATCACCGAACATTTTGTTAAAAAAAAACCTTTAAATCTACATATCCCCACAGATATTACGTGATGGTTTTTGTAGTAAATTTAAACTACTATCGTTTTTTAACATTAATTTGGAATTATTCAGGTATACATTTTTTCTCTATTTTATGTTTAAATGTTTCCAATTATTTCTAAAATGTCATTTTTTCTTCCCTGGTAATATGTTTTAATAATGTAACATTATTTAAATTTGGGAATTTTTTATTAAATGGGTAGCTAAATTTGATTTGTAAATTTCCGGTTCTGAATTATTTATGGCGTTGAATAATTTTCCCTTTCAAACATACTTTATTTTGGCGTTCATAAAATTTATTACAGTCTAGACATTCAATTTTATAAACATGATTTAAATTTTGAATTAAATTACTTGTATTAGTGTTGATCTGTTTCAAATCTGTTTCATTACTTTTCTAGGTATTTTTATAGTCTTCCTTAATAAGACGAAATAATAACATTAAAATTATATTTATGTTACATTTCTTTATTCGTTAATATAACACATCTTGATATACATGTGAAACATATATTAAATAAAATCTATACAAACACGTGTTAATTTCAGTTGGTTTCAAACTTTTTCATTAATTAATTTTGTATATTCTAAAGATGACAGTTAAAATATTGTCGAAATACTATAATTATATAGAAAAAAACGTGTGTAAGGAAAACGAATATTATTAACTTTTAATCATTATAAGACACAGTAGTATTTTTTCTAGACTAGTAGTGTAATATTGACTTCTCTCAGAGGATACCTAGAATTCATTCACGCCTTCGTTACTGCTGTAACAGCAGTAGAGGATAATAATAAAATATACTCAATCCAAGCCCGTCGTAAGCTCTAATACGCTATCCCGGATTTCGAAAGTATTGTTATCATTTAAAAATACCATCTCTTCAAAATCAGTATAAAAGGAATTACAAAGTCACCTAGTTATAGCGTAGGATCGTGTAGAAAGTAAGATTATATTTTATGCATTATCTCACTCATGGCTGATTTTAAGACTTTTGTGCTTCCATGACCCAAATATTTTTTTAATTTTTAACTTTTTTAAATTTGGACTGTTATGTCTACAAAAAAGTTAAATTTTAAAATTAGCCGTATTATTAAAATTTTTGCCCAATATAAACGAAACAAGTTTGGTTATAACGGTTAGCAGTAGAATTGGTTTTGACGTAAGCGGCGTTTCGTCGTTCGGTTATTGCAAAACCGATACTGAATAGACAATGTTCCAAGTAACGTCTTGACAGCAACAAGGCTGTAATACCTGCAAGTAAAATAAATTTCTTACAGTGGCTTAAATTACTAATAAATAGCTGTTAGTGCTGCGAAATTATGTTTAATAGCGCCATTAGTTTTCTGAGAGCAGATTTTAAGAAATATTGGCGCAGATAAGATGAAAAGCATTGCTCATTTGTTGCTACAGGTACCATTCTGATCTCTTTTGTATATCATTGTTGTACGAATTATCATCATATTGTCACGAATATGGTATCGAACCGCGTAGAACAGCTGAGAACAATATTTCCACTCTCCCCGTCCAGTGTGGCAGGTGTTGCGTCATTGAAGTAGGTGGTTCTAGTGAGTTCCAGGAACACTTGAGATACGCATTAAGGTTCCGGGGTGCAGTAAGAAAGGAAAGCTGTACTCGATCTCAGCGCGGCCTACATGAAGCCATAGGAGCCGGGTTGTCAGTTCAGTTACGTGAGCGACTTTTGCTAGGGCGGATCGAGTGTTTGTGGAAGTGAAGAATTATTGTGTTAATAATTGTGTGGACCTTGTTATTCCGTGTGTACAAATCTAACTGGAATTATTGCATGAGTTGATTATAAACTGTTATTTCTGATAATTAAAGCTGGTGATTAGTGGCTTAATTGGTGTCTTGTATTTGGTTTTTCACTGTACCATACCACGATAAGTAGACCGTCGTAACAATAGATTGGTGCTTTCTAGATTTTATCATCTAGATAATTTAGGTACGCAAGTAATTACTGTCTACACAATACGTATTTTAAAGGAACCACTATTATAAATTAAATTTCAATACATTTTATTGGCTATACATTAAAATGTTAATATCATAAAAGTGTGATGTTATATTTGAATTACATACTTGTAATTAAAATGAACTTGATAAAACGGTTCCATCAAGGAACAACAAGCCAGCTTTACACGGTTATACTGAGCTGTCAGTTCACCAGTGGATTGACTAGGGCAATTTCATTGAACTGTGAGTCGGAGAAAACCAGTATTCATGTACGCGTAATAATTGTTTGCCGTTATACGTGTTTTCAAGACTTTTATTGGTAAAATTACTTAAAAACTGAGCCCTATGCTCGAATGAACACAGTAAAACATAGCAAGAGAACCTTCGACACCAAACGTTCATCATGTCACACCTAGGTCGCAACATGTATAATGTAGGTCAAACAAACGCAATGACATCACTTAACGTGTGACCTCACATTCACGCCGGAAACACACGTGTCATGCCCACACGTGCGAACATCAACCCTTCTCCGCCCCAGTAATCAACTAAACTCCGTAACAGGCATAAGCCCACTGTCACGCACACATGACTTCGTACCGGGAATATTTCGTTATTCGTATGGGCGTCAGGTAACACATCAGGTGAATAATTTACGATGTATACGTAAACGCGTTACACGTAATTTAATTGGGTTTCCTGCACTTGCAAATTCATATGCTACATAAAGGAAATGTCAAATAAAGAAACGTCACAATTTATATAAATGACTGCTTAATAAGGTACTTTATGTATCTAGTCATTCGGGACGTTTTAATAATATGTTCAAATATGGATGGCGAAACCAGTAAATAATGTTTAGCTATGAAACAATAATACTAAAAGAAATAGAAATTGAACAAGTTTTTACAATAAAAGTATTTGAAATTACATGATTTTGTGAAAAATTAACAGTAGAAAGTTATGGTTTTGTATGCTGTGGGGATGCATAATCACGTAGCCTATATACGGGATGATGTACAAAACAAGAAGTTTGTAAATTCACGTGAAAAGAACAATGAATAAACAAAAGAATACAATATTACTCTCTTAATCAAATAAGGTTCAGACGGATAGTAATTTTAAATAATAAAAATATTAATAATAATAATGTTACGACGGCCACATCGACCGTCGTGAGGTTCAGTGAAAACAGGATAACTGACACCAATAATAGAGTCACAAATTACAAACTTTAATTAGACACAAACAGTAGTTGTAAATAAACAAAAAAACATTCTTTTACAATAATTCAAGTTACATTTGGCCAAGAAAACAATAAATATCACCTTGTTACAACTTCGCATTAATTAACACAATGATCACTTCCTACTAAACCGCCACGATAACCCTGCCGCACTCTAATATCGCCACGTCTAAACTGAAAATCTTAGCCGGCCGCAGACGCTTATGTGTAGCGCTCAGAGATTCCCGAATATTCTACTATTTTCTGACGGCACGGTGAGCACAATGCGTGTAGCTACAGGCGCCAGAACAATATGGACACTTGGTCGTAGCCCGACCTTGAACGTGCCAGCCGCATGCTGTAGGCTAGACTAGAAACGTGTAGCGAGACAATCTCTATTGTTCAAGAGCGTTACCTAATTACCTTTCATCTCAATGAACGATGTGATATATAACAGAAAAGGTAAATTTCTATTTATTTCAAAAGTCATTACAAAGAATTTGTAATATAAGGCAGGTTAATTTATTCTAATCTAAAATAATTTAACAGTTAACAACATAACTTTATGAACTAGTAATAAGGTTTTTTTTTTAATAAATAGACATGTATCCAAATTAAATTTTGACATCACAGATTGCAAATAGTTTTACTGACAACCGTTGAAGCGGCGCAAACACACATTCACGTGGCCCTCGCCTTGTTTGTCATACATTATGTAATTGCACGAATGGGAATTCATATATGTACACGTAGTAGAGGTAACAGTAATCGACATAAACATTTGAATTGTTTTCTCTTTGTTATGAGCCGGTAAGAATTAAATGCGGTTCGTTTCATGTTTCCAGCGCTTAGCACTCGAAAAATGAATAATTGAATGGAAACTGAAATATTGTGAAGAGGAATGTAACGCACTCAAAAGAATTTCTTAATGTCCCTATTATTAGCGATACTTTTGTATAAATGTGCACTCGATGCTATTGAGGAAGGAATTAATAATCTGCTGTAGAAGGAAATTTGGCCCATATCCAGAGACCGTTTGTTTCTGTCTGCACCATATTTTAGTTGCCTTCAGAAACCGTTTGTTTCTGTCTGCACCATATTTTAGTTGCCTTTACAGGAAAATACATATTCAGCTTTAAAATATGTAGGCACTAAATCTTAAATCACATTTTTTTATGCTTAAATCATATCTGTTTTGAAAAGATTGTTTTCACGTATCTTGTAATTAAAAACATTGTATTTACTTGTGTAAAAATTTTAAAAGCCGAACCTTAAACGCTTAAATTTTAAATTGACATATTGATAACATAGAGTCATTGGCAACCATAAAACTTATGTAGAGTACGTTTAATATGCATGCAGATTGTAAGTTATAATCTTTGTTACATATTATCTTGATCGTTAGTAATATGCCATTTTTGTATTTAAAGTTTATTTTAATAATCACAAAGTAATCATACAAGGGTCCATTATTGAACTGTAATACTGCATCATCATCATCATCATCATCATCATCATCATCATCATCATCATCATCATCATCATCATCATCATCCTCTTCTTCTTCTTCTTCTTCTTCTTCTTCTTCTTCTTCTTCTTCTTCTTCTTCTTCTTCTTCTTCTTCTTCTTCTTCTGCTTCTTTTTCATCTTCTTCTTATTCATCTCCACCGTCTCTTAATTCAGAAGGAGCAACCGATAATAACTGCATCAACACATTACTCAGTTTCCAGACCTTATATTCTGCATTACTCAGTTTCCAGACCTTATATTCTGTAGCGTGATTCTTCTTCTGTTATAGGATTGTTTCGGAGTTTAGACTTGTGGCTTTTTCTTCCAGTCTGCCTGTCTGGAATATATAAGGTTAAATATTTATCGTGTAAAACAGAGATCCAAATGTTTGCTACGGTAAGATACGAATATGAAAAAGGAAGGTACGGAAAAATACCGAGTTGGTATAGAGTGAATTACGTAGCCCCTAATGTTACAAGGCTTACTTATTTAAAGACAAATAAGCTATTGTTCAAATCTAATATATTGAACTTATGTTTTGATGCCAAAAAAATAAAAAAATAAATTGGCTTAGAAAATAAACACTAGAATTGTTTCTGACGTAAGCGCTATTTCGTCGTTTGTTTAATGTAAAACCGATATTAAATTGACAATGTTCCAGATACAGTCTGCCAGCAACGAGATAGAACCTGCAAGTAAAATAAACTAAAATGATTTCAATTGCTAATATATAACCTTTAGTCTTCTAAAATTGCGTTTAATAAAGCCATACATTTTTTACAATCAAGGCTCCAGTAATATGGATGTTGGAGAGATAAAAATAACTTAAACATATTTATATTGTTATGTTACGTTAAAACATAAAATTTTCCCATTTATGTGGTAAAAATTATACGTTGAGATTTTCTGTCTTTATGCTAATAAAACTCATTTAAACTAAAATAATTTATTTTATACAAACTAAAATAATCATTGTATATCCTTAAGTCATATTTTAATGAAACAATTATTTTGTATTAATTATAATATTTTTATATTTTCCATACGTTAAACGAATTTGAGTATTAAATAATTACAGCATGATGCAATATATTGAGGATACTGTAATTGCATCATGGAATAAAACAAAAGGATTATTGAGACTATCTGTACAAAAGTATAAACACATAAACAAGAATTTTTCAGCATTGAAAAATATAGAGAAGCACCTGGACTAATATTGTTAACACTCCATAAATATTGTGCAGTCATAAAAATTAAATAATATATAATTTTACAGTATTAAAAACTACAAAAGTACAAAAAATGGAAACATAATTACAAAGATGGATCATAATTGTGAAGAAAATATGAATTACAATATGGCATAACTTATTATTAGTTTTTAGCATGGTAGTAGAATCTTGTTAAATACTGAACAAAATTGAAGAAAAAAACAAAAGCTGGAAAAGCCAAAAATTTAACTGGATGTGATCGTTAAAACCCGACTACTTCTACAGTGTTACACCTTTAATGGTAAAAAAATCTAAAGTAAACAAGCTTACTAATTCAGGTTAGGAGACTTCTGAAAGACTGACAGTTTTATCAAAATCCTCGTAAACTTCTGCACAGCAGATTATAGAAACTTTATTAAATCAAACAAAAGTAACGTTTTTATAAAGACAGAATAACCTGTGCATAATTAGACCACAACACAATTACGTTGTTTTACAACAAATATAAAGAGTTACTTTAGCAATTTTTTAAAATAACCCAACAAAATATTTCAAATTCTTTGACTAATATAAAGCAATAGCATACAATTTAAAAGAATACCTTGTTTGACGCCCTACCTTTGAAACCCAAAAAATATAAATACCACATGTCAACGAAGGCGTAATATAGGGGACATTCCTTTTTAAAACCCAGAAATTTCGGGCAAGAAGAAAATATAAAACTTAATAAGCTATTACTTACATCAAAGAAAAAAATACAATGTTTCCTCTACACATATTATATACTTTCAGTGTATATTGGTTGAATTAGATGAGGAGAGAGAAAAATATCAATGACAAAAAATTTGAAACCACGTGAGAGTACGATAAAAATAAGTGTTTTAAAACGATATTGTTAAATGCATAACTACATGAAACTATTCACACGATTGAAATTTTAAACATAAAATAGAAATTTTGCGATTTCAATTTCAGATTTTACATTGTGAATGTTTATTCACGTGAGTTATATATAAGGTAAGTTAAAATATATTTACAGGATAGAATATTGAATGAGACTATCATTTACAAGTTGCATTGGATTGCACGTATTTTACGTAGCGGTCGGTAGACAGTGTTATTGACCACTGCGGTATAATATAAAAAACTTTTCACTAGTCGTGTTCTAAATTCTGCCGTGTTTGTTGGTCTTAACATTTGCAGCGCTCATAGCGTGTCCCGTTTGGAACGGTGCCAACGGTAACTCAGAGGACAGGACATTTTTCTGTTACCTTTCTGTCTTTTATACGGACACCGTACAACAATATTGTTTGGCAGATTAAAACTAGGTTAACCACCTTTCATTTTATTTTATCGTAAAATGGTTTGTTCTATTATTTCACAGAAAATTTCATGTTTAAAAGGTGCCATTTTATGCGTATTTATATTTTGTTCTAACAACTTGCCGAATTTGGAAACTTGTGAAACACACTTAACTACTCTTCATTCAGATGTCACATAACACAATTGGTAAAATAGCGAAACACATTCCGTATAAACGGTTTTCGCTCATATGTACTGTGTGACCTCAAAATTTACTCGACCAGAAACTAAAGTTAGAGAATTTTAATTTTGTAATGCAAAACCGTTCCACAAAATTTTGAATTTTTTGACCACAAACAAAGCCATAAAAATATAAAACCTATAAATAGTACATTTAAATAATTTAGTGAACTTTATAACTTTATGACGCTAGTCATATAACAGATGTTTGGCGTAGTATTTCCTTTGTAATTGACGTAAACGGCTCATTTTTACTTCAATTTGTAGCATAATGTATCCGTAAGGCAAAGGAATAGTTTATGTTTTTGAATGATTTATATGTGTTATGAATGTGATATAAATTCGCTTTAATTTGAAACATTACTAGGAGTTTCCCAATTGTCTCTGAATTCTGACCCACTATTTGGTCTGTCGTCCAGAAATCACAAATTTATAAAGCTGAATACTATATTTGTGAATACTAATTCTGTTAAAATTCAGTTTACTTGATAGTAAACCGCCTACACAATAACAATTTTACTTAAATTTGTACATTTTAATCCCATTATGTTGGTAAATTTTAATATAGGCATGAAAATGATATGTGATTGTACTAAGGCTTCCTACATTTGTGTTTGTTTAGAATATGTAGTTACAATGTAACAAAGAGTTAGAAAATATATTTATTTTTTGTTTTTATTTTGTATCGTGTACTACGTATTAGGCCAATTTCATCATAGAGTAACTAACATATTCTAGGTCATACAAACTATTGCCACACACCATATACACATATATATTTTATACACCATTTGTTTGTGTGTCTTTTTTATTTAAATACATATGTACATTACAGTTTTTGAAAAAAATGTTTTACTGTTTCAAAATTTATCGTCTCAGTGAAAGTACAATAATAAACAGCGGTAAGAATTCAAACTTTATACCTTTCCATTTATACAGTCTTCAGATTATTATATAGAACCGTTGTTTAGATTATTACGTAGAACCCATCTGTTTGTAGCGTCACATACTAATGGCTGCTTTTTATATTATTGAAAGATAGGCGGCCTTACATAAGCCGTTCGACGTAAAGGGAAGGTACTGTCGTCAGCATGCAGAAGCCACTAAGTATAACGCCAAGATTTTATCCAATAGTACTCGAAACCACGGCCTGAGTCGACGTAGAGATCAAAAAAGATACAATGTGTCTATGACGCGGCAATGATCAAACTGCCTGGACCATTAAATTAATAGTGAGTTGAAAAGCCATTGGCCGTTCATATTGTTTATAGCGCTACAAGAATTCCAATTATGACGTGTAACCATTTGTCTCAATCCGTAGCTTCCTTTCAACTTTTAGACATTTTTATAATCTTTCGCATGATTATTTACAAGAACCCTACTCACGACTGAGTATAACAACCGTAACTATTCATTAGGAGACACCAAAACTGCATTCTAGGCGAACACGTTTCACTCATTTTAATTTTCTGGAAGTGGCCCATTGTTTTCGTTAAAAAAAAACAATGTTCTTTCTAAACTACTTGACCTTGCCACTACGTAAAACTAATTATTTTTACGTTTTATATATCAAAACCGTGATATATAGTGTTAAAACTTTTGTATTCAGTTAATGAACACTATTGTAGTGGGCAAAGGTGGGATTTGAGGTGATTCTAGTAAACATTCTGCGTTTATAATTAAAAGGTTAAAATGATTTAATACTACATTTTTACATTTTCAGCTGTTGAAATTAAACTTTTATGTTGTGATGTAAGGGAAACTGACAAATTGGGCGTTCTCCAGTTACCGGACTTAATTTGCAATATTTCAAAAGGATAAAGACTTGTGATGTGAAAGGTAAAGTAAATGTTAGTGCTGAAATAGCACAAGCCTCTAAATTACTCTCTCTCTCTCTTCCTTTACCTGTTTCTCTTTACCTCACCTTCTGTTACTTGCGCTCACACACACACACACACACACACAAACGGTAGCATTTGTGCACTAAACATTTGCACACACTTATCAAGATTACGAGACTGAGATATTGGAACAAACTGGGAAATTAATTGGATTGCAATTTACCGTGAACAGTGCTACTTTATATGTTACCAGTTGCGTATCCTGTACGTCAGCTTTTACTTTTAATTGAACCTTAATTTGAATATAACTTGTATTCATAAACACACACCTGCTCTCGGAAAGAAATAATTAGTATTATTCAATCATGAACCTAACAGTATTCATGAACCTACTTTTTTAAAATATTTACATTGTATTCAATTTGCTTTATGTATGAGCACTACATATAAAAATCTCAAGCGTTATGAAACATTCTTAGTGTTTGCTTCGTTGTGTCGCAACGGTTTTTATCGATTCTTGACGTTAAGAGTCCAATTTGAACTATTTGAGGTTCTTATTGACACTGCCGAGAAACAATTTCATTACAACACAAAAAAGTAAATAAATCGTTGTTTGGTCTTGTTGTCTACGAGGGGAATTCATTTATTACGATATATCGATAAATGTTTGCGACCTTAACGTTTGCTCGACGTCAAAAAGCGGATGTTTGTGGCCCTGAAAAGGGCCGTTGGACGAAGACGCTAGTTGCTGATGCGGAGTAATGTTCACTCGCCCTCCCTGTCGGTTCTGCGCCGCAGTTCTCTTCACTCGGCAGCGGAATCTAGAGCCCGCTGCCCACCCAGTCTTTGCTTCTACTTCCTCCACTACTTTTCCTTCTCCGATGTTGCTACCTTCGCGACGTTCGACGGAATGAATTTTATGGCCTAGCCACGTTTCTTTCCTTCCTCACATGTTAGTGTTGCCGCAAGCCTACCACAGAGTTCCCGATTCCCAAACGGCTTGTCTGAGATCCCTCAGTTCTCGCCAGGTGCTTGCGGCAAACGTAATCCAGGTTGGTACGGGAAGCAGACGTCTGTCGCTGCAGTCACATAATACTTACTCAAGCGAAACTATAAGTACCTAATAGTAACACGCCCGTTTCGAAAACATCTACTATTGCCATGCAGGTCATTTACTACTAGTGTCAACGTCTGTGCTGAAGTACAGGAATGCTTAAGCATACTAATGTATAAAAACGTCATGGTTTGTCACTGTTCCCATGATTTTGCCTTTCCAATTATTACTAAACCATTGAAACATTTTGCCTTATCAATCCATTTTCCTATTTCATCCGAACAACCTTACCTGCTTAAAGGAAGCGGACTGAAAATTTCTTATGATTTTAGTTCATGCGACTTGTATTATGTTTAGGAGTTTATATAGTTTCTACAATCGATGTCGGTGAATTCAATTCCACAATTCAACCAAACATTTTACGTTTATTAGTACATTTTATTTGACTAGTGACTCCATTAATTCACTTTTAGAAAGTAGTAATAAAAATAATGAATTCAGTAAATCAAAATTGTTGATTCTTGAACATCCCAAGTTCTTTCTAATAATAGAGTACCATTTCTATTTGAGAAAAATGAGTTACAATTTACTAGAGCAATTTTCACAAAAAAACTTGATGTTATTATGGTTGCGGTCTTTTCTATAATTCAGTATATTGCTGGATAAATCTAGACTTGACAACTACCTGCAGAAGGCTATAGTTAAGCCGCTCGCGTCTCAATTCCAGCAAGTCCTAACTTAGTGCTGTTGAATATCTCTAACTTCCACAAAGAATGTTCATTGACATTCTCGTTTGGATCCCTAAAGTTCTGGGACAATAGGTTCGCCTTCCCACAAGTAACTATACCAATAAAGCTGAATAAAACTAAGCACTGTTAGTTCACGTTGCTTACCCCAACTACTAGAACATCAGAGGTCCGAAGCCTATTCAAACGGGAACAAACGTAGTGTATCTCCATGTTCTATTAATCCAAAATATTATAAATACTATACAAATTTATATATTTGTATAATATTTACAAATTTAGTATACAGTCATAAGCATCCATAGTCTATCATCAGAATACTTTTCATCGCGTTCTATTTTATGAACGCAATACAACTTGAATGTTGATGTAATCTATTTTATGTTATTACCCTCCACCCTGCGGTGCGGTCGTGTAAAACTTTGTACAGTCGAGCGTTACATTAGGTGGCAGGTGAGCTTTACACTTTTAAGAGTACGAAGAGGCTACATTTTATCACAACGTCTAAGCTTTCAATGAAGGAATAATTCATTATAAAAGTAACACAATGGATGTTACCTAAACCAAACTTTTCAACTTCATCCACGGAAGTCAGCTTCTGCGATCGGACTTTATTCTTATCAGCCGATCCTGTAGTTTTCTTAGCCAAAAACATAAATTATTTGCTTATTTCAATTCGCACGAGGATCCGTAGAATATATCTATATATGCTTGTTATTACAATAGGTACATCGCGTCATAATAAATTCCATAGGTACCTTATTGTAAAAGTAATTACATTTAAAACACTGTATTAAATATTTACAGTTTATTTGTAATATGAACATATTATATACTGGAAATGCATAATTTATTTATGACTACGCTGCAACCAACGCAGGTTAAAAGGTTGAGCTAAAAGAGCTTCTGATAATTCTTAAATACATTGGGGAATGAAAAAACAAACCACTATCTCACCTATTTTGAAATTAACAAATTTATTGGCAATCGGTAAGAAGGAGATTATGAGAAGCATTTTAAGTGTTCTTCTTATGGTATATTACTTAACACATGAAACTAATGTTCTTCTTTTAACTCGTTAACACGATTACTACATACAGAGAAATGGAAATGTCAATAACCTTCTACCTAATGTATTCTTATTGTCACGTAAAATCGTCGTTAACCTCCATTAACTGCTTTAACGTAGGGCATAAGTTCACTTTATACTTGCGTTTGACATGTAAGTAGATCGTTTAAGCTTTTCTTTGTAACGCTGAAGGTAATTTATAAGCTCACAATCGGCACCAAAATATAGAGGGAAATTAGCTTTGTAACATTTCTGAATGACCGGTATGTTTTAAACATGAAGGACATTAAAATATGCAATAAATACCCCCAGCCGCGATTCGTGAGATAACATCGATTACACTTGCAACCCATATTTGCATTGAACATGCGAACGTACGCTTAGTAATGCTCACGATTATGATGAGCAATTGTTGGTCAGTACAATCTGATGTGCACGTAGAAGTGTATGTTGGTGATTCGCTGTTTGCTTTGGTTCGCTTTACGCTATTTCTCATCTCCTTAATGAATAAATATATAAATATGCAAGAAGTTGTAAACAACTTAAAAGTCTTATTCACCCCTTTACATCAGTGAATTACCTGAAAAGACACACAGTGGTTAAATCGTTTCAGCCTCAATTGTTAGCATCCTACACAGCCAAAATGGCTGCACTACGCTTCAGGCATTAAATTATGCAAGTACACATAAGCGCTACTGAACATAACCATCAGAAGTAAGACTTCAGTCATTACCTACAACACAAATCCTTTAAGCATTTTCTATTGCATACTCATCAAAAAATTGAATAATTTTAACTTTCACCAGTAGACTGTTGGAGCGTTGTAGCTAAAAGTAGGTAATAATACTAACCATAAGATAACAATCATAATTTTAATTTAATAACACACACATAAGGTGCGAAGGGTGAAACGCTTCTGGCCTCACGCTGACATAGCGCCACTATGCTCATTATTTTGACTGTGTTATGATTTTACCCTTCGTAGACTGATATTTGATATTTCAATACAATGAGTTGTGTAGTATTAGTTGGACAGCCTATGGCAGTAACCGACTCAATTGTATTTTTGACAGTTTTGAAGTTCGTACCACAACATTTTTTATGCTCAAAAGGTTTAAATACGGAGCTGAATGCAGTGTTTGACTTGCTTCTCGAATAAACAATTAAACATTCGATTTCTAAATTTTAGTAAAATGGGTTGGACGAGCCAAACTGGTAAACTATACAGTAGGCGCCCCATAAGGTGACTATGCTGGAAACAATTTAAATATTCTACATGAAGTAGAAGACAGATAAATATTAGATACTTTGGGGATATAAGCGGAACTCTGGAGAAATATAGGCCTACTACAATGAACGTTTATGTTAGACTAAGCTGTACAACTAGATAGATGACGCGTTTTCTCAAACCTAGCAAAAACAATGGAAGGACGATTCAATTGATTGTTTGGCAAAAGTTCATTTTCGGTTCGAAATCGTTGGATCAATTATAACACTCTTGAAACCAAACAGAAGTCAAACAAATAAACAACAAAAAGTCAAACCAAATACAAACATGGCAAAGACAATTCTATTTGCTGGTAGGCTTAAGACTGTTCTTTTGAGATGCGCGTGAAGTATTGTTTATCGCTCTTAAAATAATAAGTATCAAGTCTTATACAACCTTATTACATCATTTAAACGATTAAATCAAATACAAATGGTTATATTTAAAAATATGATGTTTTACAATAACAGTCACTTACGTCAAACATCAATTGTTGTGCTGGATAAAATCAAGGAATTAAAGCATTTGTATCCTAATACACTATGTTTCCCTGCATTGTTTAATTCCCTATCATTTCCCTAACATGGTAGTTGGCACAGTCCAGAGGGGCACTCTTGGCATCCATGCTCTGCTGTCCACCCTACATTTTCTGAGACTATCATCTCTGCTCAGTTAAATTGTTGTTGGTGCTTCTCTCTACAAATCAACATAAAAATTCAAAGTAGTCACTGTGCGACTAATAAAAAATATTCAGGGTAATTCACTCAATTATTGTTCAGATTTGATAATATTCTTCATTCTTTTTATACTTTTCATCTTATTTTCTTTGCTCTAGTGGAAACAATATTGTTGTTAGATCTTTTTGTTTCTTATTTACTTTCTCTTTGATTGATCTCCTTCTTTCTATTTTCTGTTTGGTAATTGTATTATTGGTATTAATACTTATTTGATTTCAGATTTCAAGTCTGGTCATAATTATTATGTCTTCAAAGTTTTGTGTAACTATTTGTTTTTTACTTACTTGAGTATTTTTTCTCATCACCTTGGTTTTGGTTCTGAATGGTATTATGTCTACAATCATTTTGCTGTGATTGGACTTCATTGACTTGTTAACATTATATTCTCATTGTTTTTCTCTACTAATTTCGTTCCTTTATATATCCTTCTCTTTTATTACACTCTTTGATATTTTGCTTCTCTTCTCCTTCAAAGGTTTGATTTTTAACCTTTATTCTGGATGAATATAATTTCTTTTGTTGAAATTAATATATGAGTAGTAGAACGTGTTAGGTTTATTTATATCGGTTGTAACAAAACCAAATGTTGAAAAAGGAATTATAAATATATGCATGAAACCCTATCCAGAGAGGGAACAAAAAATCCTAATCAATAGCCAATTAAAAGAAAATACCAAGTTTTGAGAAATCAGTAAAGAACCAAATATAACTAAATAACAACAACCTTTGACTTATTTAATATCATCAAGAGACCCAGAAATAACCCAGTCGAATAGGGCAGTAAACAAACCAAAATTTAAATAAAGAAACCTAGTAGGCATAAATAACTTGCCAGGAGTAACCCAACCAAACCCAATAAAGAGTACCAATTCATAAAATAAAATTGTATTAAACAAAATTGTATAGGCCTATAATCAAGGAAAGAAAAAGGGACACAACAGTGATATAAGTGACAGAATAATAATAGTGACACAAACTACATTTAAACAGTGTGCTATTTATTTTTTTATAAAAAAGTGTTTTATTATTATTAACAGACAGAAAAAATAGTTTATCATACAGACAATAGTTTAATAGTATAAATAAATTAAAACTGTCAAATCAAGTATTATTGTTAAGAGTTTTGTTACATGTTATAAGAGTTCATGTTATCAGTTAATTAATTTAAATATATTTATCTCATGGAGTCAAGGTAGAACTTACAATCAACCATAATAAATTGTTCCATCATATATCAAAGAAATTCACTAATTACTAAGGTTTTACAGTTATAAACTGAGGCATGTTTGGTACCAAATTGTTTATAAATATATAATTAATAATCATATAAACATTGCATGTACCATTAGGATATAATAATAAAATTATATATTAAAAGTAATTTGTAAAATGTAAAGTAGTTAATGGGTATTGATCATATAACACTTAACCTGTACATAAATGGCCAATCAAAATTTAAGAAGTTTTGATCAGTTCGGTGACTAAAAAAGAAGAAATGACACTTTATTGTTAATTGTGAGAGAGAACAGTTTAATAGTGCTTCCCGAGATGTTATAAAAAATGAAAATCTAAAATACTAAACCGTTTTCCATCTTCTTATTTAACGATTCTTCCATCTTCTTGCTGTTATCGTCTATTTTTCCGCTTAATTCCTCCCTTAAAGTCTTGCTGTTGTCGTCCAGTTTTTCGCTTAATTCCTCCTTCAGGTCCTTGTTGCTGTTATCTATTTTCTGACCCAGTTGTTCGAACATCTTCATCATGGTTTCTCGGAACTTTTCCTCCTCGGTCTGTACGGGTCGGTTCGGTTCCATGGGAGGTGGTATCTCTTCGACGTCTTCCACCGGCGTCGCCTCCTTCTCGTCCATGTTGATTTTTGGATCCGCGTCCGCTGCGCGTTTCTTAGACGTCGACCTCTTTTGGTACATGTTCTATTCTTTCCGGTACTGCAGCTACTTGCTCGAAATTAGGTAAACTGATTTTGTTGTTTTTATTTATTATTAATTGTCCTAATTTGAAGCCTCTTACGTTGGGCGCCAATCTGTAATAAAACTGCGTTTGGTAGCTTTTACTCCTCACGTTGTATGCGTCAATCTGTTACGAAACGTCGTTTGGGGTTCTGGGGAGCTAACTTCCCGTTTATTTTTGTTTAAATTTTTTAATACCTTTATTTTAATGTTGTATTATTATTGACTTATCCGGTTCAATTCAACCTAGCGTTGAATCCAACTTGAATAAGTCCGGTTGATGCACAAGAAATTATTTATCGAGGTAATTTTTTACTTCGGTCGGTATATTTACACGGATATTCTTCCGTTGACTCGTTGAAACAGTGGTGTATGTTCCGTGCTGAAAACATAAATATTCTGCATAACAACACTTACTTGGTGATTCTTGTCGAACTTGCAGGGTCGCTATCTCAATCCAATGTATACGGACTTACCGTATTTGTATTCGCCGCTGCTCGTTGAGTTGACCAATGAAATTCATTCACCTGTTTTCAACTAGTCTACTGAAATAAACTGACTGACTCTGTTTTCGTATGTCAACAAATATTTTATTCAAATAAAGTGCTCTTTCTGAATGATTATATTATTTATAATTGAATTCAGAATAAAAAACATGAGGTTTTTAGTTTTAACAAGTTTGCCTCATGGTGGCAGAACTGTTTACAAAGTTAATCTGTCTAACTGTTTTTTGGTTAACATTAGTTTAATACCTTCGTGAATTCTTTCAGCTGACAGGATACCAAATCATCGAATAGAACTATCATTCAATTGTTATTAAATAATTTGATGTTGACTACAATTCAGTAATTACTTATAATTAACACACAAAAATAATAACCACGTATCTATTCCGGACATTACAGGTTAGTAGAATTATTAAATTCAATTGGTAATAAAGGTTTGAAATATAGTTAATTAAAGTCAAAGTAATTCTTGACAAGACAATTAAAAATGAACAATGATATTATATCTTAAAGCAGCGTCCTTCAGTAAAACATATTATAATTAAACTTCTCGGCTTCTATTTCTAATTGCTGCTTAGTTCTCAACTGAACATTTAGTTGTATCTTGCCTTCAAGTTCTAATTTGAAGCTTTCCCAATTAGTAGTTTTGTTAACTAGGCTTGGTTTGTTTACTTTTTTTATTATCCTTTCACTCAGCGTCAGGATTACTGCTGAATGATCAGAGTCAAGATCAAAATTCTCCTCGATATCAATAAAGTTCTGCGAGACCCTCCTTGATATGAAGAAATCTAATAGATCTGGAATTTTATTAGGATCTGTAGGCCAGTAAGTAGGCTTGCCTGTACTGTGGAAGCTACAACCTGTTTCTTGTATTGGTTTATTAAGCTCGCTACCTTTAGTTGTTGTTAATCTGGATCCCCAATCTACATGTTTGGCATTGTAGTCTCCGCCTACAATGCACCTCTCACCTGGGTGTAATATAAATTTCTTGTAATCTAACTCCTTTAGATTGTGTCTTGGAGGACAGTATATCGCACCAACGATTAGTTTTTTCTTGGTGGATTTGATTCCAAATACAGTGAGGGGTTGGATTTCTGCAGTCTGAAGGTGACACTCCTCATAGTGGTTAATCTTATTCTTAATAATAAAGCACTACCTCCTTTGGCTTTATTATCCGGATGAATTGTTTGATATACCTGGTATCCATTTATTTTTAAGCATGACTGATTTGTTAAGTGTGTCTCTGATACCAGACATATATCAATGTCTTGTGCCTTGAGGAATAATTCTATTTCTTGCTTTCTGTTCTGGATACCGTTGGCTTTCCAGGTAGCTATCCTTAGGTCTTTCTGGTCCACTGATTAGTTCTCTGTGGGATTGTGCCCGGATTTCTGGCTTCTAATCTATCTAGTCTATCCATGACTATTTGCATCATGTCCATCATATTCTGCATCATTTGCACCATTGATGAATCATCATTTTGAACTAAAGTCTTGTTAGCTTTAACTGCTTGAGCAAAGGGCAGCGTGGAACAATACGAGAGAAATCACCCATGGAATTGTTGGTAACAACTATCCTAGAGAGATCAGAGAACTTGTCAAAGAAAAGAGGCGAGCTAGAAGAAAATGGCAACAGACTCGTGACCCAAATGATAAAACTGTGCTTAACAACAAATCGCAACAACTAAAGCGTGTAATACAGAAGTTAAAAGAAGCATCAATAGCTTCCTATTTGGAAAATCTAACAGCAGATGCAGATACAGAGTACTCGTTGTGGAAAGCAACGAGGAAGCTTAAAAGGTCGATCACTCAAGTACCACCTATTAGAAAAAGCGACGGTACATGGGCTAGAGATAATAAAGAAAAAGCTGAAGCGTTTGCTGAACATCTAGCTGACATTTTTAAGCCAAACAATACCCAGTCTGATACAGAGTTAGATGAAGACACAAATCATGAAGAGGAGGACATTCAACTGGTCACTCCAAAAGAGGTAGCTAAGGAGATCCAGATAAACTTGAACCCCCGAAAATCACCTGGCTTTGACCTCATTACAGGTGAGATCTTAAAGCAGTTACCTAAGAAAGGGATTGTTATGCTTACATATTTATTCAATGCGGCACTTAGGCTAAAGCACGTTCCTAGTGTCTGGAAGGTGGCAGAAGTTATTATGCTACGTAAACCAGGCAAACCGCCAAATGAGGCCAAATCATATCGGCCCATATCACTGTTGCCAACTATATCAAAGCTTTTTGAAAAACTTCTGTTGCAAAGGCTAAATCGAGTAATAGAGAGAAAAAAGCTGATACCAAATCATCAATTCGGGTTCAGACAAAAACATTCCACAATAGACCAAGTACATAGAATAACAGACACAATAGAAAAAAACTAATCTGCTCGAAAATCTTCCTCGATGTGGCTCAGGCCTTTGATAAAGTTTGGCATAAAGGTTTAATACATAAACTTAATAAAATGCTACCAAAACAATATGGTGACGTGTTAAAATCATATATATCGGAAAGATTATTTAGAGTCAAACAGGAAGATGACTATTCTGAGCTAAGAGAAGTGAGGGCAGGTGTGCCCCAAGGGAGTGTTTTGGGGAGCATCCTCTACTTGTTGTTTACATGTGATCTGCCACAACCAGAGAATGTGACTGTTGCTACTTTCGCTGATGACACAGCTATAATGGCGATTGGTTCGACCTTAGGTGAAGCTACTAACATGCTTCAAGATGCTAGTGATCAAATACAGCAGTGGACTGGGAAATGGAAAATTAAGCTTAATGAACTGAAATCTGTCCATATCAATTTTACAAACAAAAGGATAGAGAACAGTCTTCCAGTTACCTTAAATGGTGTTGTAGTACCATGCGCAAACACTGCCAAATATTTGGGGATGACCCTAGATACAAAGCTACGATGGAAGGAGCACATCAGAAAAAAAATGGCGGAGCTTGGTCTCAAATATAGACAACTGTATTGGCTCTTGGGACGAAATTCTCAGTTGTCAATACACAACAAAATTTTGATATATAACCAAATTCTGAAACCAATTTGGCTTTATGGAATTCAACTGTGGGGTTGTGCGAAAGAAACGAACATTAGATGTATTCAAACCTTCCAGAATAGAGTGCTACGGAACATGGTAAGTGCTCCATGGTACATCAGAAATAGTGATATACATCGAGACCTTAGGATCCCTGATGTCGCCAGTGAAATTAAAAGGTTTGCTGCAAAGCACGAATCTAGACTACACCAGCATATCAATGTAGAAGCTATTCAACTGCTTGACAACACCAATACAGTGAGAAGGCTGAAGAGAACTAAAACTTTTGAATTAGTGTAGTGCAGTGTGTGCAGAAATCTAGAAAGTAATATATAGTACACCAGTGGGTGACTGTATAAGTAACTTAAATTATAACATTAGATGTAAATTGATGGTTGGCCTTTTAGACCAGTTTCAATAAAAAAAAAATAAAAAAAAATTCAGTAAAACATCTGATTCACTGTTTAGTGTTACATAAATATAGTTGCATGGCTGTAAGTAACCATATATCTTAACAACCTTGGTTATTATTCACAACAAGAAAAAACATTTAAATGGCTATAATAGTAGGTTCCTTTCCTAAATCATAAAACATAAATAACATGGAAATATTATGTTAACTTTTGTTAATAAATCAATCAGTTGACAAACCTCGGTCATTAGTAATTATTAGTTAATTCAATTGATATGTGACAATTGACAACTGTCATTACGTGTGGTTAATTCACACAGAGTATTCGTATATAGAAATTAATTGAAAGTTAAAAAATTCATAAAAATAGAATAATCAAATCTCTGAGGATTGTCATTATTGTTGATTAGGTACTGTTATAAATACATCTTAATCTAGTATCATTGTTTGTAAATGTTTCGACTATAACGTTTTTCATTTTTTAACTAAAAAATGTAATAATCACTTATACTCCCTTTTATTTTATAACTTAAATCCCGGAATTGCTCTGGATTATACACTGAGCAATCCTTGTTACGTACTGTTACACTTCACACTCTGATACTAAAGTATTTTTCGTTATTACAATTTTAGGTTAGGTCACACCGTTTACATCGGTGATGCGCACAAATCATATGATTAGCTGACTTTTTGCTCTCAACTGGCGTCGTCTACTCGCTTCCAATGTTGATTAAAAAGTGACGAAATTACAAGCTTCGCCCTGCCGTTCCGTTTTGCAAACGTCCAAAATTTTATTAAATCCTTGGATTTGATTGGTTGACGATCTTTAATTTGATGCACATACCCCCTCGGCGTTTTATTTCAATTGTTGAAGTTGGCGTGGGGTCTTTGGTGTCAAGAGTATAAATGTTTTCTCAATTTGACATGAATTCCTTATAATCGTAATAACTTTGTTAATATGGCTCAGATTTTAAATCTCAGCATATCACTGGATTGGTAACACTCGGCTCTTTATTTTGAGTCGACTCATGGTGCGCTTTGGTCCATTATTAAGGAAGTTAATGTTTGTAATTATCACCATTCACTATACACTATTATTTTACATTTATTTTTTTTAACTCTATATAATGGCACTCATACCCACTTGAGGGCATGCTTTCCAAGTTCTCTTACACTCCTTAGTTGCTAAGTACTTAAATCTATTACAAAATACATTTCTTAAACTATCATTGTCTTAGCCTAGGTTCTTATATTTGTATATACATATTTCACATACTAGAAAGTGTCTGTTTACTTTCTGCCTAGCTCCAGTTGATAATAACAAATGGTTACAACTACTGATAACCTTTGTTAACTGAAATATTAGGTATTTCTTGTCATTTCTGGTTAATTAAGTTTTCTCTATTTTTCATTATGAGATGCATACTTATTGTTACTCTTATTTGGTAATTTTAGTTCTTTTGTTATTATTATTTACGTACAATAGTTAAATAATAACACTGTCTTTGTAATGGGCTTGGTGTGTTTAGTATACTAGTCTTTTCCATATTGTATTTGATTAAATAATATTACTTACACTTGGTGTCACATGACAGGTGCACTTAATTACATTTGTAACATATTATATTCTTTCTTATAATCTTTATACACTAGTACAGTAGTGGTATTACACTCTACTTGTGGTATTGACATCAACCTTTTGTTTCTATTGGGTTTTATAATATGGTATTATATAGATTTTACATAGTGAATTCCATTTTGATTGGTTTTCGTTCACCGTATTTGTTTATATTCTTATTTAAAATTTATCTTGGGTATCTTATATGGTTACCTATAGAAAGATTATCATTTCTACATGATTGTACATATAAAACATTCTGGTTTGGGTAGGTTTTTCTTACTGCTAGTTGTGAATTTAGAGGAATATTACCTACATCTTAGGTTATGTGATTTTGTCATTTGTGCCAACAATGTGTATGTTGGGTTGACACAAATTGGTATTCTTTTAACCTTATTATTACATGTTTGGTTTTAATTATGATAAGTAATAACCTTTTTAGTTATTCCCTTTCTTATTATACACGATTGTCAGACTATTTGACTGATATTTGCTAATATTCTGAGACAAATTAATAATTCTTTTGTTACATTTGTGCTGTGCATAACTTGTTACTATGCTTTTATCTACAGCTTCTACTCAATAAACATTATTGTTATTCTCATTCTTTCTATAACATATCTTGTCCTATTCATTTATAACATTATTTATTGTATCTTGGTCATCTCAGTTAGTCAGTTTTTGTTCATCTCTTCAATCTGTAGGTTGGTTAGTTATTGTATATACGGGTAGATGTTGGTTTATAGTTGACTGGCTCTTGGAATCTTTACTTTATGACATGGTTGTTAGGTGTCCTTCTCGTAGTAGGCTTCTTCACTTCTTCTTCACTGATTCTTCTTTCTTGTCTCTTCTTTCTTGTATTGTTTGGTACTTCATTGATCCTTCTTTCTTGTCTCTTCTTTCTTGTATTGTTTGGTTCTTCACTGACCGAAAACTATTGGGTTGTTGCTCCCTGTGGTACAATCATTGTGTAGTTCACCTTCTATTCATTATAAAGTCAATTCATTTACATTTACCATCAGTTTATGAACTCTTATTGCTGTGAGTTTATCTTTGGTTACAGGTAGCTCATGTAGCTTTGTGCTTGGCATTTTAGACAAATTACTTGGCTTGTCTTTTTGACTTAATTATTGACTTGTGTAAGTATTTTTTGTTACTGAAATCTTAGGGCTCATATGTCATGTTACAATACTAATTCTGTTAAAATTCAGTTTACTTTATAGTAAACCGCCTACACAATAACAATTTTATTTAAATTTGTACATTTCAATCCCATGAAGATGGTAAATGTTAATATAGGCATGAAAAGATATGTGATTGTATTAAGGCTTCCTACATTTGTGTTTGTTTAGAATATGTAGTTACAATGTAACAAACAGTTAGAAAATATATTAATTTTTGTTTTTATTTTGTATCGTGTACTACGTATTAGGCCAATTTCATCATAGAGTAACTAACATATTCTAGGTCATACAAACTATTGCCACACACCATATACACGTATATATTTTATACACCATTTGTTTGTGTGTCTTTTTTATTTAAATACATATGTATATTACAGTTTTTCAAAAAAATGTTTTACTGTTTCAAAATTTATCGCCTCAGTGAAACTACAATAATAAACAGCGGTAAGAATTCAAACTTTATACCTTTCCATTTATACAGTCTTCAGAATATTATATAGAACCGTTGTTTAGATTATTACGTAGAACCCATCTGTTTGTAGCGTCACATACTAATGGCTGCTTTTTATATTATTGAAAGATAGGCGGCCTTACATAAGCCGTTCGACGTAAAGGGAAGGTACTGTCGTCAGCGTGCAGAAGCCACTAAGAATAACGCCAAGATTTTATCCAATAGTACTCTAAACTACGGCCTGAGTCGACGTAGAGATGAAAAAAGGTACAATGTGTCTATGACGCGCCAATAATCGAACTGCCTGGACCATTAAATTAATAGTGAGTTGAAAAGCCATTGGCCGTTCATATTGTTTATAGCGCTACAAGAATTCCAATTATGTCGTGTAACCATTTGTCTCAATCCGTAGATTTCTTTCAACTTTTAGACATTTTTAGAATCTTTCGCATGATTATTTACAAGAACCCTACTCACGACTGAGTATAACAACCGTAACTATTCATTAGGAGACACCAAAACTGCATTCTAGGCGAACACGTTTCACTCATTTTAATTTTCTGGAAGTGGCCCATTGTTTTCGTTTAAAAAAAACCATGTTCTTTCTAAACTACTTGACCTTGCCACTACGTAAAACTAATTATTTTTACGTTTTATATATCAAAACCGTGATATATAGTGTTAAAACGTTTGTATTCAGTTAATGAACACTATTGTAGTGGCCACAGGTAGGATTTGAGGTGATTCTAGTAGACATTCTGCGTTTATAATTAAAAGGTTAAAATGATTTAATACTACATTTTTACATTTTCAGCTGTTGAAATTAAACTTTTATATTGTGATGTAAGGGAAACTGACAAATTGGGCGTTCTCCAGTTACCAGACTTAATTTGTAATATTTCAAAAGAATAAAGACTTGTGATGTGAAAGGTAAAGTAAATTTTGGTGCTGAAATAGCACAAGCCTCTAAATTACCCTCTATCTCCCTTCCTTTATCTCTACCTGTTTCTTTTCACCTCACCTTCTGTTACTTGCGCGCACACACGCGCGCGCGCGCACACACACACACACACACACACAAACGGTAGCATTTGTGCACTAAACATTTGCACACACTTATCAAGATTACGAGACTGAGATATTGGAACAAACTGGGAAATTAATTGGATTGCAATTTACCGTGAACAGTGCTACTTTATATGTTACCAGTTGCGTATCCTGTACGTCAGCCTTTAGTTTTAATTGAACCTTAGTTTGAATATAACTTGTATTCATAAACACACAACTGATCTCGGAAAGAAATAATTAGTATTATTAGTTCATGAACCTAACAGTATTCATGAACCTACTCTTATTTAAAATATTTACATTGTATTCAATTTGCTTTATGTTTGAGCACTACATATAAAAATCATAAGCGTTATAAAACATACTTAGTGTTTGCTTCGTTGTGTCGCAAGCGTTTTTATCGATTCTTGACGGTAAGAGTCCAATTTGAACTATTTGATGTTCTTATTGACACTGCCGAGAAACAATTTCATTACAACACAAAAAAGTAAATAAATCGTTTTTTGGTCTTGTTGTGGACGAGGGGAATTTATTTATTACGATATATCGATAAATGGTCGGGATCTTAACGCTTTGCTCGACGTTAAAAAGCGGAGATACTTTTTGCTCACTACAAACTCGAAAACAATCTAAATCAATATGTCACATTTTTGCAATACAGTAATAGTAATTTAATTTTTTTCAAAAACTTGTACTGCAATTTTTTGGATAACTTTCTTAATGTGTGTGAACTATATATCACTGTGATGAAATAATAACTAATGAATATTGAAAATACTTAACTTTTCAATTTTACATTAGTTATAAGTGCGTCTGTAGGTGTAGTTAATAATATTATTAAAACAAGGAACAAAAAATGGATAGAGTTGTTAGAGTAAAAGGTTACAGAATTGCCGTACCCAGGAATGAAATAAGTATCCTTCAAAGTAATAGCACTTTTTTGAGTCTCTAGATAAATAATTTTTGATCCTACTTTTTTAATATACATTTGTAATCTGTGTTTAATACAATATATTTCAGGTAAACGAACAAAAAGTAGAGGCTAACTGAAATCTGACTTGAATAACGAATTTTGTAGTAGAAGGGGATTATTAATATTACTGAAGTAGCATATTATTCGAATTAAACCGTCGATACATTTGTATTAGTCACAGTTTGAAGCAAAGTTGTATTAGTCACACTTTGTATTTGTACAGTTTTATAAAGCAAAATATGTACATATTAATAAAGAAAGTAACAAAAAACATTTAATATATAGACTTGATACTTAAAATTTGGTTTTAGTTAACTTCAGTTAGTTATTAGGTATTTACTTCAATGCGACGAATGGCAATTACAGCTTAACTTTCTGGGATGGGAGTATGTGGCAGCCTTCATATGTTATCCGTGTTCGTAATTCATGTGCATTTGGTGAGTCCAAAATATATACCTTCAATAATGTATTTTAGTCTTGAGATCATTAAATTTCGTAAACAGACTCAGCGATTTTTGTAGGAACAACGTTGGGACTTGAGTGTGACAATAAAAGTTTTACTAATTACAGAAGAAGTCTTCACAAATAATTCTTAGTGGCAATATGTGGTTAAAACTTGCTAGTATTCTGACCAGCTGTGGCCATACATTCTCTACTGACGAGCTAGTAGTACTTTCACACATTGCGATTCACAGCCATACGTGCATCTACGTGTATTACATTCACAGTTAGACTTTTATTTAGTCTTGTCGTTTACTGTATTTGGTAACCAACTTTGTCAAATTTCTCCAGCCATCTATTTTCTTCTATTAGTTTCCTCACTTTTTTCTCCTATTAGCCGTGTGATAAGAACAAAGTAACGAATAATTGTAGCATTCAAAGCTGAACTGCTTTCTTACATTTAATTCCCCTATATGCCTAATGGAATTATCACAAGACAAATGGCTCTATTCGTGCGACGTATTATGATTGTGGTCCTGAAAAGGGCCGTTGGACGAAGACGCTAGTTGCTGATGCGAAGTAATGTTCGCTCGCCCTCCCTGTCGGTTCTGCGCCGCAGTTCTCTTCACTCGGCAGCGGAATCTAGAGCCCTCTGCCGACCCAGTCTTTGCTTCTTCTTCCTCCACCATTTTTCCTTCTCCGATGTTGCTACCTTCGCGACGTTCGACGGAATGAATTTTATGGCCTAGCCACGTTTCTTTCCTTCCTCACATGTTAGTGTTGCCGCAAGCCTACCACAGAGTTCCCGATTCCCAAACGCCTTGTCTGAGATCTCTCAGTTCTCGCCAGGTGCTTGCGGCAAACGTAATCCAGGTTGGTACGGGAAGCAGATGTCTGTCGCTGCAGTCACATAATACTTACTCAAGCGACACTATAAGTACCTAATAGTAACACGCCCGTTTCGAAAACATCTACTATTGCCATGCAGGTCATTTACTAGTAGTGTCAACGTCTATGCTGAAGTACAGGAATGCTTTAGCATACTAATGTATAAAAACTTCATGGTTTGTCACTGTATTGTTCCCATGATTTTGCCTTTCCAATTATTACTAAACCATTGAAAACATTTTGCCTTATCAATCCATTTTCCTATTTCATCCGAACAACCTTATCTGCTTAAAGGAAGCTGACGCAAAATTTCTTATGATTTTAGTTCATGCGACTTGTATTATGTTTAGGAGTTTATATAGCTTCTACAATCGATGTCGGTGGATTTAATTCCACAATTTAACAAAACATTTTACGTTTATTAGTACATTTTATTTTATTAGTGACTCCATTAATTGACTTTTAGAAAGTAGTAATAAAAATATTTCATTCAGTAAATCAAAATTGTTGATTCTTGAACGTCCCAAAGCCTTTATAATCATAAAGTACCATTTCTATTTGAGAAAAATGAGTTACAATTTACTAGAGCAATTTTCACAGAAAACTTAATGTTATTATGGTTGCGGTCTTTTCTATAATTCAGTATATTGCTGGATGAATCTAGACTTGACAACAGCCTGCAGAGGCCTAAAGTTAAGCCGGTCGCGTCTCAATTCCAGCATGTCCTAACTTAGTGCTGTTGAATATCTCTAACTTCCACAAAGAATGTTCATTGACATTCTCGTTTGGATCCCTAAAGTTCTGCGACAATAGGTTCGCCTTCGCACAAGTAACTATACCAATAAAGCTGAATAAAACTAAGCACTGTTAGTTCACGTTGCTTACCCCAACTACTAGAACATCAGACGTCCGAAGCCTATTCAAACGGGAACAAACGTAGTGTATCTCCATGTTCTATTAATCCAAAATATTATAAGTACTATACAAATTTATATATTTGTATAGTATTTACAAATTTGGGTATACAGTCATAAGAATGCATAGTCTATCATCAGAATACTTTTCATTGAGTTCTACTTTATGATCGCAATACAACTTTAGGGTTAATGTAATCTATTTTATGTTATTACCCTCCACCCTGCGGTGCGGTCGTGTAAAACTTTGTACAGTCGAAAGTTACATTAGGTGGCAGGTGAGCTTTACACTTTTAAGAGTACGAAGATGCTACATTTTATCACAACGTCTAAGCTTTCAATGAAGGAATAATTCATTATAAAAGTAACGCAGTGGATGTTACCTAAACCAAATGTTTCAACTTCATCCACGGAAGTCAGCTTCTGCGATCGGACTTTATTCTTATCAGTCGATCATGTAGTTTTCTTAACCAAAAATATAAATTATTTGCTTATTTCAATTCGCACGAGGATACGTAGAATTTATCTATATATGCTTGTTATTACAATAGGTACACCGCGTCATAATAAATTCCATAGGTACCTTATTGTAAAAGTAATTACATTTAAAACACGGTATTAAATATTTACAGTTTATTTGTAATATGAACATATTATATACTGGAAATGCATAATTTATTTATTACTACGCTGCAACTAACGCAGGTTAAAAGGTTGAGCTAAAACAGCTTCTGATAATTCTTAAATACATTGGGGAATGAAAAAACAAACTACTATCTCACCTATTTTGAAATTGACAAATTTATTGGCAATCGGTAAGAAGTAGATTATGATAGGCATTTTAAGTGTTCTTCTTATGGTATATTACTTAACACATGAAACTAATGTTCTTCTTTTAAGGAAATTCGTTAACACGATTACTACGTACAGAGAAATGGAAATTTCCATAACCTTCTACCTAATGTATTCTTATTGTCACGTAAAATCGTCGTTAACCTCCATTAACTGCTTTAACGTAGGGCATAAGTTCACTTTATACTTGTGTTTGAGATGTAAGTAGATCGTTTAAGCTTTTATTTGTAACGTTGAAGGTAATTTATAAGCTCACAATCGGCACCAAAATATAGAGGGAAATTAGCTTTGTAACATTTCTGAATGACCGGTAGGTTTTAAACATAAAGGACATTAAAATATGCAATAAATACCCCCAGTCGCTATTCGTGAGATAACATCGATTACACTTGCAACCCAGATTTGCATTGAACATGCGAACGTACGCTTAGTAATGCTCACGATTATGATAAGCAATTGTTGGTCAGTGCAATCTGATGTGCACGTAAAAGTGTATGTTGGTGATTCGCTGTTTGCTTTGGTTCGCTTTACGCTATTTCTCGTCTCCTTAATGAATAAATATATAAATATGCAAGAAGTTGTAAACAACTCAAAAGTCTTATTCACCCCTTTACATCAGTGAAGTACCTGAAAAGACACACAATGGTTAAATCGTTTCAGCCTCAATTGTTAACATCCTACACAGCCAAAATGGCTGCACTACGCTTCAGGCATTGCTGACTCAGTGTATTATGCAAGTACACATAAGCGCTACTGACCATCACCATCAGAAGTAAGACTTCAGTCATTACCTACAACACAAATCCTTTAAGCATTTTATATTACATACTCATCAAGAAATTGAATAATTTTAAATTTCACCAGTAGACTGTTGGAGCTTTGTAGCTAAAAGTAGGTAATAATACTAACCATAAGATAACAATCATATTTTTAATTTAATAACACACACTTAAGGTGCGAAGGATGAAACGCTTTTGGACTCAGGCTGACATAGCGCCACTACTTGACTGTGTTATGATTTTACCCTTCGTAGACTGATATTTGATATTTCAATACAATGAGTTGTGTAGTATTAGTTGGACAGCCTATGGCAGTAACCGACTCAATCGTATTTTTGACAGTTTTGAAGTTCGTACGACAACATTTTTTATGCGCAAAAGGTTTGAATACGGCGCTGAATGCAGTGTTTGACTTGCTTCTCGAATACAACAATTAAACATTCGATTTCTAAATTTAGTAAAATGGGTTGGACGAGCCAAACTGATAAACTATACAGTAGGAGCCCCATAAGGTGGCTACGCTGGAAACAATTTAAATATTCTACATGAAGTAGAAGACAGATAAATATTAGGGACTTTGGGGATATAAGCGGAACTCTGGAGAAATATAGGCCTCTTACAGTGAACGTTTATGTAGAATAAGCTGTACAACTAGATAGATGCCGCGTTTTCTCAAACCTAGCAAAAACAATGGAAGGACGATTCAATCGATTGTTTGGCAAAAGTTGATTTTCGATTCAAAATCGTTGGATCAATTATAACACTCTTGAGACCAAACAGAAGTCAAACAAATAAACAACAAAAAGTCAAACCAAATACAAACATGGCAAAGACAATTCTATCTGCTGGTAAGCTTAAGACTGTTCTTTTGAGATGCGCGTGAAGTATTGTTTATCGGTCTTAAAATAATTGGTATCAAGTCTTATGCGACCTTATTACAGCATTTAAACGATTAAATCAAACACAAATGGTTATATTTAAAAATATGATGTTATACAAGGACAGTCACTTACGTCAAACATCAATTGTTGTGCTGGATAAAATTAAGGAATTAAAGCATTTGTATCATAATACACCATGTTTGCCTGATTTACACCCCAACAACTTTTATCTCTGTCATAACATTACAAAAAAAAGGTCAGTGAAGAAAGATTTTAGGTGAAAATCGAGTCACTGATAAGTAGATGTCACATATCGAGATGCTGTAAATCGCTATTTTGAAAATTTTGACAAATCGGCTTATCTATCTGTGATAACCGCTCTAAATTTGCTGGAAAAATTGTGTCGAACTAAAGAGAGATTACGTTGACGAACAAATGCAAACCTAACGAAAAATTTGTTAAGTTTTTTCTTACCGTCGTACTATAAACAATTTTCATTTATGTTTATAATACAATTTATTTTAATGTTCAAATACAATATATTAATCCAACTCGTTGATTAACTAATAAATATATAAATTAAATAAACACGCAAAATTATACTCTTCGAATTTCAAACATGTACCCAAACATTCGCACTGGCGATAGTATAAACACTATAATAAAAAATAGGTGGCACTAACTTTATATGGTTTTTATGAATTAAACATTTTGCAATTTGTGTAAATATATTAGGCTAATAAGGAACTAAGTACAAGAAAATGATTTTAAATCTACTTATGTTAGTCTCTCAGAATGCGAGTACATTTTCTTTTATCATCAATAAAATTATATTCAACATTTTCGTCATTCTTGTCAAAGTATTTAAGCACTGGAAATACCCATTTTTAAATATTATTTTTTGCTAGCAGGATCCCTATTTTTAACAATGGACAAATTTTGCGAAGCTATGTAGTGAAAAGAACTTCAATTGACCTGGAAACACAGCTTTTTCCTTTCAAGTATTTCATGACGCGCTGAATCAGTGTAGGTACTGCCTTAGGATAGTGACATGTACGGGAATGAACCGTGCATCGTAGTGAAGATTTCATTTCAAGAAAAATACATGAAAATAATAATATTACTGAAATTTTAAGGAAAATATAACATGTGGTAGTGATGAACAAAACTGGCAGTTAAAGTGCGTAGAACTAACCGCGGAATAATGTTACATCTAATAATTTTCTGATTCTATCTTTCAGGAAATATAAATTATATAACAGTAGCAGAAGCAGCTAAGAATAGCTTCCACCGCGTGGTAGGGTGAGCTGAAGTCAGCTGGTACCGCAGCTGTGCATAAATTACATTTTATTCCACAGCTCTTTCAGAACAAATGAGACAGAAAACTCTGCAGTCTCTGTCGCTTGATTAAATACGTAATATTTTTGTCATAATAAAAAGGCAAAGCGAAATAAATGAAAAGCAATTTATTAGTTTTAATGGATTCCACATTGGCAAAGTTCTTCCAGTTATTTGTAATACCATTTGTATATGCGCAGTTACTAAAAATACGAGTTCATTTGATGAATGGAAGAATAAAATCTATAGATACATGGGACTGGCGTGAGAACATACTGATATTTTATATTCATGTCTTGAATCAATTAAAACTTTTTTATGTAACAATGTGCATTGTAAATTATAAACAGAGAAAAGTCAGATAATGCATATGTAGTCGCAGAAGAACACAATCCAATTAAATTTAATAGAAAATACTAATTACATTTATTTTTAATGGGTGGGAAAACCGGAACGAATAGGCTGAGAAGCCAAAAATTTAAATATTGTTACTGTCGTCTTCTTGCTGCTTATTTTTTCTCATCCTGTCGTTTCTTTGTTTCTTCTGCCTCCTTCATCTGACAGGTATCCTTTATTGTAAATCAAATTGCCACTCACAATACTCTTCTACGAAATGTCCTCTGTTTCCACTGTTGGATCCTATCCGACTTCTGACATGACTGTTACCACGGTCACAGAAATTCTCGTATAGTACAGTGTAAACAGAATAACTGACACCAATAAAGTCACTAATTACAAATTTTAATTAAACACAAAGAACAGTTATAAATCAACACAGTCACTCTTATACAATAAGTCAAATTAAATTTGTCTAACACACAACAATAATTGTCACATCACTACAGTTTCGCACCAATTAACACAATCACTTGTTATTAAACCGCAACAATGCTTTGACCCACACTTGTAAAATCGACAGGTGTAACTGACCTAACCTCTTCGAAATGCAGTATTTATATTCCGCCCGCCTTGCACTGTAGTGTCAAAGCGGGTCTCAAAAACGTTACCTAATTCTGCCGCGTAGAATGATCTCTAAACGTCTAGAAGAGCTTCGAACGTTGACGCATGCTAAGAATCACGAAGGAAGGTTTGTTATTTTCAAGCTTGACGTAACAATAATACCTAAAAATTACTACATTAAATGTACGTTACAGAAAAGTAATATTTTGTATACTTACCTAAAAAATGAAATTAGCTTAGGTTAAAATAAATCAACCCAACATACATGCATGAAGAAGTCATTTTGAGCGAAACACATAAGAAATATGTACATACCTAAAATATAGAATGGACCATAAGTCGCTTGACACTAGATATTGTCGGCATCTTAGAAGTGAGCGTGACTTAATAACTGATAAATAAATAATAGTGTTGTTCTGTCACTAATTGCACACGATTTTAAATATATGTGTCGATATACCGCCAAAATTAGAGAAATACCTATGCCTATGCCTATTTAGAGAAATACCCCCCCCCCACACACACACATATATATATATATATATACATATATTGTAACGTACCAAAATAACAGTTACATAAAAAATGTCTAATACGTCAAATAGAAGAATAACATGAACATATTTCATCAAGCATGGAAGAAGGAACAGGAGAATGAAAATCAAAATATGTATCTACGAATAAATAATATTGAAACAACCCAACGAAGAAGAAAGAAGAGTAATAAGAATATCATCGAGTATAAAGAAGAAAGAGAAAATACCATGAGTCAATATAATACGTTAGCATACAGGCCCAATAGATCAAAATAGTGAGGGAATATGCCGAAAGTGATTATCATCATAAGAAGGAGACACGTCAAATACAATCACCAAAGTGAAAAAACACACTAATTTGTTATAATAATGAAATAAATATAGGACAATGACTATCATAATAATGAATGAAAATGTGGAAGAATATGACTATATTCAGTGAACATGAATTATTACAAATAATGTGTAACCAAGAAAAGCACCAAAGGTGACAAAAAACTAACCAGGAGGAGAAGAAGAAGAAGAAGAGGAAGAAATGTACCATGAAGAATGAAGATTATGTATGACCAGTACAAGACATCAACATTCACAAGATATGGAAAGCATCACAATCGATGTAGTGACCAGAATAAGTGTAATGATTATTGGACTATCAATAATAAAAAACCAAGTGTTGAGCATCAATAAGTGATCACAAACAATGACAGTGAATACTTAGAATAAGTGTAACAACAAATGATATAATAACATTTACCCCAAGTAAACAGCACAGACAATATTAGTGAAGTGTTTATAACGGAGGGAAGTGAATAACCATTTGTAAGTGAAAGAATCAACGATTAACAAGTGAAATGCACAAACAATTAGTGTACCAAGTTTAATCCAAGATTGTAAAACCACAGATATAATCAATAAGACCACCAAATATATGATACAGAAAAGTGAATTAATTGTTCATAGAGATCAATAATAAAAGCTTTATAATCCTTGATATGAAATGTGCCTGAATGTCATAGCAACACAGGACAAAATATAGATGAATGTCAAGACAAATAGTAGTGAATAAACTAATTTGTTGAATATAAACAAGTCAATGTACCAAAGCCTAGATACAACCCACCAAAATATGTAACATAATTAGACTAAGAAACCCAGTATTATTGTTTCAACAGATAGTGTAAAATGTGTACAAAATGTGTGAAACATAATAATAAACCATTGTAGTAACATGCCATAATGAGATTACAGTAGTTAAGATGAATACTGTAAAAAACTATGAAGCATATTGTTGTAAAACAAATGACACATAACCTCACGTGAATTGGATCTACAACATAAAATCATATACATTAATTAAACAAAGTAATTATCCATAATTGTTTCAAATAGAGACTAAATAAGAATAAAAATACAAAACAATGAATACCATATGAACAGAAGGACACAACAAATGAGTGAGATTAAATATAATAATAATAAACCAAATAGACAGAACCCCAATGTGACAAGAGAGTTAGTCAAAAAGCATGGACAAAACTTGTAAAGAGAGTGTAAGAATTGTTACCAGTAGTTAGAGGAATGTTCAATACTACTATGAGAACACCTCACAAGTATTATACTAATAATTTAATGAATGAAATTTAATAAACTAACTAACTGCAATCATAAGACTAGGTGTAAATAACCACCATACAATAACTTAGAGAGATTTCAGATAACAAAAAGTTAGTGAATCCACTAAACTAACCATGACAACAATTGTACACAATTTTAATTATTAACAATATATCTAATGTGTAGTAAAATAACTAAATAAGAGTGACAAAATGGCGAGATGAGAGCATAATGTATTTTGAACCATACTATATATGTAAACAAAATAACATTTTACCAAAATAAAGTATGAGCAAATGTATATAGATATACCTAATAATGTTATAGTACAAAAAATATGTAGTAGAATAAGGGATAATAGTGATATAAGTAAATATAAACAATCGGATATAGTTGGCTTATACGCCATTAGTAAATTTTGTTTAAACTGTAAATATAGCAATATTATGTAATAGCATGAATGAGAAATGGACTCAAAATGTTTAGTCATAAGTATTAAGATGTAATTACAACAAAATATAGTGAAAAGGACTTATTTGTGTTAAGAACCACTATGTAAGTTTGAAGAAAGTGAAGTGAATTAATGGACGGAATTATTACTTGTTTGGACTTAAAATAAAGACGCAAGTGTCCGCAATTTAATGCCACTATCCAAATGACGATCTGACTAATAATAAGAAACTTATAGCCATTATAAGATTTTCGATCATTTTCGAATGTCAATGTACACGTCATATATAGCCTCAAACCCGAAGCAGAGACGCTATAAAATTAAAATATTCGTTTAACCAAGACCTTTGGGGTAGAGTGTATGGTTTTCTAAACCAATAGAATTACTCAATTTCACCAGACGAAAAGAGACGCTTTAGCGAGATGAATTAATTGTCTTCCAACACCCGAAGCGAGAGGAGCGTGTGACAGTCGTCAAGACATATTTTTAAAATGTGCGCGTCCCCCCAGTAACGTGGTCAAATGTAACATATACTGAACACCTATTATCGTGTGACAGTGTAATAAGTGTATAGTGAAACAAAAAGACATGACCAGTGTATAATAAAGGTCAAGTCATGTGAAAGGAAACAGGGAGTATAATACTTTAACAATTTTAAAAAATATTAATGAAATAATTCTCGTTAGTTGAACGAAAATTATTGTTTGACTGCACTAGTCAAGTAAACATACTTGAGTGCATCACCAATAACGGTGAATAATTATCAGAATGAAATGAATAAAGTTCTCGTCCAACTTGATGACGATAATTAATTAAAAGATGTTATATTTTTATATTTAAAGGATAATAAATAAAAGCGGAACCAATACTAAATACCGCACACAATTACTTGTAAATACAGTCGCTTAATTGACTATGAATTCAGTCTTGATAAATAATAACTTATTATGTGAGAACTATCATTACTGATAATTCTACATCCTATTACTAATAAATAAAGTGTTTGTAAAATATAGTATTACGATTTTTATATGTTATTAAATATTCTATCTTATAACTTACTCTCATCTAGGTAAACTAACCTATGACCAAAACGTATTTTTTTGTCACAGAGAATCACTTCTGTCATAAATGATTTTATAAGTGGAATCAATAATAAGAGTTTTTCCAATTTTTTCTCTTTCCAGTTCATAATAATAATAACTAATAAATCAGTAATATTGTTTTAATAGTGCAACGTTAAAAGCACGCGTTTACAATCTTAGCTTCACTAGGCATGAGTCGACCGTACGATAGTACGATAGTATTGTCTATCGTATTGAGGTTAATAATTTTTAAATTTTGTTCTTTTTAATCATAATAAATAAGTAAACCTTGTTATTTATTAACACATCTTTATATCGTGTATCATGTATATTCAAAGGATTCACGAAAATTGGTAATACTAATGACCAAAGTGAACATAACCTAATTCACCATATTATCGTACATTGTAACAGTGTTACCAGCCTTGAGCTGAAGAAGACTCAGTGTTTATTTAATTTTTTGTTCTTTTTAAAAAATCATTATCAATTGTTTTAAAGGAGTTTTTGCTAAATTTTACTAATGTAAATAAAAACCTCAATTTATTACCAGTGGATATAGAGTCTTCATTTCTCTAAAATAGAAGTAAATAGCTTATTTTTTAGAAACAATTATTTCACAAGGTGGCGGCAATATTCGAATTATTGATATTGGAATATTCAATTTACAATCGAATATCAGTGTTGTTTTATTGAATGTGCATTTATCGATATTCCAACGAAATATCTGTGTGTTATAAATGTATTTACAGTGAGATAGAATCGCCCATCGAGAAGATTGAAGACATTCACGGATGGTAAGTGGAGAGGTGAATACAGCGAAGTATTAGTGATTTTAATCCTCTTTTAAACATAAACTTTAACTTCAAATTACCCATTACTAATTAGTTATATTAAATACTAAACAAACCATATGACAACCTGAGTGTCTACAACTACAACAACAACACTACTACTAATTTAAAAACATTCTAATTCTAAATTAAACCAATTTAAAACGAACAACAATCCACTAAAGTTGTTTTATAACAATCTATCCTACCAAGATAACCAGTATAACCAATTTTCCTATACCCAGAAATCTTAAAGGGTTACGTGCATTTTTGGGTGTAACTGGATATTACAAGAGGTTTACACCATTGTATGCTGAAAGGACTCAACCTTTGTTAGAATTGACAAAGAAAGGACGAAAATGGAAATGCGAGAAGAAGTATCAAGAAGCCTTCGACCAAGTGAAGACGTTATTCGTAGAAAACATCATGCTACATCGTCCTCAACGAGAAGGAAAATTTGTGATTTATTCTGATGCTAGTGATTACGCCGTGGGAAGTGTGCTATACCAGAAGGACTCCGAAGGAAAACTAAGGGTCATCGCCTACGCGTGCAGAGTTTTCAAAGGAGCAGAGCGGCAATACTCCACATCAGAGAAAGAGATACTTGCAATTGTCTACGCTCTGAAGCAGTTTCGATATTATATTTATGGTACTCATTTTGAAATACATACTAACCATCAAGCATTGTCATTTCTACTTAAATGTAAAGTCACGAACTCTCGTTTACTGAGATGGATTTTAGCCATTGAGGAGTACTCATTCACCATCAAGTACTGCAAGGGGAGAGATAATAACGTTGCAGATATTTTAAGTCGTTATGTTACAGAAGAATGTGAGGACAGCTACAATAAGGAAGATAACGAGTTACGTCTATTACCTATTCCATTTGAAGCTAGCAACGAAGTAAGAAGACTGCTACAAAATCTAGTAGAAGAACAGGATCAAGGTATTACCTTACGAATTTTAAAAGATTAATCTGACCTACCAGCACAATATAAGCTACATAACAACATTCTTTTTAAATTAATAAGACATGATTGGAAAGTTGTGTTGACAAACGAGAAGTTATTTAAACTGATAACACCAACTTATAAGAGCTTAGCTCGTGCATCGGCATTAAAATGTTATTTATCCCTTAGAGAAGATTTTACTATCAACAACATGTTTAGAAAAATTAAAAATGAATTGAAGAAATGTTATGATTGCCAGACTGCTAAGCAACCTAATCTTAACACATATGTGGAAATGTAAAGTATACAGACGGAGGCGAAAGGAGAGTTAATTGCAGTGGACTTCTTAGGACCTTTACCACAATCAAGTCTGGGGGTTAAACACATACTAGTCTGTATAGACGTGTTTTCTAAGGCAGTTCATCTGTATCCTATTATGCGACCCACAACGAAAGTTGTCCTAAATATTCTGTTACAAAAATATATTCCAATACATGGTAAGATGAAAAGGATTCTTAGTGATCAAGGAGTGCAATTTTAAAGTGAGGTATGGAATAGAATATTAAGAGAAAAAGGAATCCAACCCATACTCACATCCATCAGACATCCACAGGGAAATTTAGCCGAGAGAGTGAACAAAGAATTGGGTAAGTACCTACGTATTTACTGCCATAACCAACACAATAAATGGGCAGAGTATTTATCATTCTTTGATAAAGCCATTAATGTGTATTATAGCGAAGCAACGAGCTACATACCAATAGAGATTGAACAAGATCGTCAGCCCGACAGGTTTTGGATGAGGTATGTTCACAAACCTCCTAATCAGAACTTACCGATACCGTGAAGCATTAAGAGTGTACATGAATAAAGAAGAATAATGGAAAAAGGTAATAAGAGAATGGAACGATTCAACAGAACTCATAAGTTGCAGAAGTTTAATGTTGGAAAGAAAGTGTTATAAACCAATCCAGTGGGAAAACGTATTGATAATACTGCGAAAAAAGTCTTCAGATTATATGATGTACCTTACACTTTGCTAAGACAAATTGGCAAACAGACTTTCATTGTGTATTATGACACAAGACAGAAAGAATTGGGCAAGTATCATGCCAGCAGTTTAACGAAATTCTATGAATTAATAACTAGGTCACTGTGACAAGCTAAACGAGAACGTGTATTAAAACAGATACTGCGAAGCGAGCACCAAGTCAACATGCATGGGAGGGGAATAATTTTTCAGCCCACCACGCATAAGGGTAAATTGAATAATAGTTTATTCATTATTACGAGCATAATGTAAATAAATATTGTATTGTAAAAATGTTCTATACTATTGGTCTAATATAAAAAAGGGAAAAATTTAATAAACCTGTTTATAAAATTTTTTTTTAAGCATGTAAATAATGCAACAGTACAAATGTATCCCTATGTACTGTGCATTGCACAAAGTAACTAACATAATTAATTAAAGTAAACAAATAATTCATATTGTTAGCAATAATAATTTAGCTTTCTATCTGAACTGTAAAAGGAACGACCAAATTTCATGTTGGGACAGGCTGTTCACGCCACTTTTTTTATAGTGTGAAAAGAATAAAAAGTGCGATTGTAGTAAAAATAAATGTAAATAAAACTTATGTTAATTAAGATAAAAACAAACTGTTTGTACATAGTGAACACATAAAATTACCGACAAGATGATTATCCGGTAATATGCAAAAGACTTCGCATATCGCGAAGACAAGCGAATTAAGTGCGAAAAGAATCGTGTTTAAAAAGGGACGCCAACGACAGACTCTGACATGCAAAATATTGTCGAAACAGGATTTTTGCACCCTAGGGTATAAATACACGAGACGCGCTAACTTAATTCTCTTTCTCGTACAACTACCGTGGCAGCCGGAGGCTCTGCCCAGAGACAACATCTCTTTCTCGATCAACCACAGCAGCAGCCGGAGGTTCTTCACGACTACTCATCACTTTCGTGAGAGCACCTGCAACCTGAGGCCATGACAGGAAACGAGTGAGCAGCCAAGTACATGAAATAGAGTCCAGCGTACGGGACGAGGCGACGTACGAAGGACGAGGATCAAGGACTCCAGGACTACACGACTACAAAGGAGCATCCAGGATCGAGGACCTAGGACCGAAGAGGACACGCTGCCTATTTACCACGACAATAAGGTGAAAAACAACCATGTATTTGTAAAACAAAGACTCACATAAAGAAAATATAATTAACGACGTAAAAAGAGAGACAATCTAATTCAAAGATGAATTAATTAATTTTGCAAATGTTTTATTTTGCATAGTAATTAGAATTTTTAAAAAATGTTTTAAATTATAATTTTGAATCAATAACTTATTCATTGATATTTAAATTAATATAAAAGTAATTAGTACATTTTTATTAGAAAACAAAGCAATGCATATTCAGTAGATTCAACGTTACGGTATTATATACAATGTTTCCCACAATAAGCAAAGTCTAAAAAAGGTTGTATCTATCAAATATCCACGATTGGAGTCTTCAACATCAGATTGTTGAAATCTCATGAGTTTATATGTGTGTATGGGTGTGCGCACTCGTTTATCCTAGGTCATAAACTTAATACCAATAATACAATACTGGCAACGGAATATTTGCTAAACTTGAAGCATTTTAACCAATAAACACTAAATTAGGTGATCATTACTTCTGTTCTTATAAAACTTACGTGAACACTGAAATATTTCTGGAATATTTGTGTAAATATGTAATAAAGTAGGAGTAGTAATCTAAATACTTGTTAGACTGTTACGTATAATTTACTGAGGATAATTAGGTATATCAGAAAATGTAAATATATTATCTAAAATGGACATTATTTAAAAATATCACTCGTTTTTACGCGGATATAAAGCATGGCTTCTTTCGTTCATAAACCAGTCTGGTGTTTATAATCACATTACAGTTGCGACTACTTATGCAAGGCCACACGCTGAATGAAATCGAGTTTGTTTATTAAACACTCTTGGAGTGGACTGAATATTATGTCTTCAACTGTATACACAAGAGCTGGTTTCTGTTGTAAATAGTTCTCCTTGATAGTACTACATCTGACAATTGCTGCATACCTTCATGAAACAATTTTGTTAGTTATCAGTACGAAAACGTTTACACATGATAATTATAGGAAGCAATTCGAACTAACCAATTACCCGGCCGTGAATTGATCACAAGACATATCTGGATGTTATCGAGGAATAGTTATTTTCAGGACAAAAATCTCGTAACAAATAGAATTTTCGTAAGAATGTACACAACTATTTTTTCAGGTTACAAATAAAACTTTTCCATGAGAGATTATTGTCTATTATGAAGCCAAGATATTTCATTTGTTTAGTTTGTCAGTCACCAAGCACCTATACATGCTTGACATGTTTGACATGATGCTTCATAAAAAACAATATCAAAATTCAACCTAGACTCTCAAAAAGAAAATCATATATATATATATATTTTTTTTTTTTTTTCACTTAAAACCATACTGTATTTTACTAAATCAATACATTATCTAAGTCGACAATCATTTAACCGGGAAATAAAAAAATACATACAATAGTTATTTATTTTTAATTTACTGTTTTAATAAACAACTTGCTATGGCTGACACCTCTCTGAAGAGTGCTCGGCGGGGAAAGTTGCGACAGGACTACTTGCCCAAACTTACTGTCTAGTGTAAACGGAGTTTCATACATCTGTCGGAATAAATTACGACATTAGCTCGTGCAAGCACGTAGTGAACACTTGCACAATCTCTCGCGGTAAAAACGGCGTCTTAGTGGAAACACCTACTGGACACTGCTTGCGTATTTCCTGTCGAAATTTTCTCGCAGTGTAAACGTAGCTTAACAGTCACATATTCATTCCTAGCCTCTCCCCCTCCTCAGACGTCTCGGTAGTAACGCTAATGCACGTACTACTCGTTATTTTTACTCTATCTCTCTGCCTTCTTGTCCCCCCTCTCTCTCTCTCTCTCTCCCTCCCCCCGTCATACTCTAATAGAAATTAAATTTTAAATTACAATCAAATTTTAAATATTTTTACCCTGTCACTAACCCCTCTCACTTACTCTTTCTCTCTGTCCTTCACTGTCGCTCGCTCACGCTCACTCTTTCCCACACCATGTGTCCTTTTGTTTTAACTCTCTCTAACCCTTCGACAGAAAGATATAACTTTTTAATATAAGTGTTATTCTCTCTCACTCACAACACACACACACACACACACACACACACACACACACACACACACACTTTCTCTTTCTTCACAGAAAAATACAGAAAAATTAAACTGTTGTGAAGAATCAAATTTTTAACGTTTTCGCCCCGATCTCTCTCCTCTCCTTCTACCACTTTTCCTTTTGATTCATGATATGCACTATTGTAAAACACACATCAAACGGTTTATAAAGAGAATAAAATCAAAAGTGGGGAAGGTAAGAGAAAGAAAAATGAGGGAAGTGGGAAAATGAACTTATAAGTGAAAATATGAATATGAGAGAAACACAAGCGAATAATTAATAAAGGACATAATCTTTTACCCACTTAGCACAGTCTGAATCAGACTTGGATTGCGTTTGTTATTTGACCCTGTGCGTTTATGCTATGACAGTGTTGCCATATCCACGGGTCCACAATGATTACAAACTAAATGAAAAAAAGGCGCGCAGAGTGTATACAGACGATGGTAGTACTACGTGGTGGACAAACCATGAACTACATATTGAATATCAATTTTCAAAAGTCTGTCAATTTGGCACCCGCAGGTAAAAACTAAAAAACTCGTGGTGCCAAAATAATGAGTTGAAAGTTAAACAAATTAAGATTTCTCATTAGCGATGTGGCCATAAAGGGTGTTTGTGGAACTTATAAACTTTTATTCTACAGAACACATTTTCTATAAGGGATTACATTTTGGCGTCCGATATACGGACGTCAAAATCTAACAGACGCCACGACGATGATAAAATTTGTTAAGACGGACGCACAAATGTTAATAAAACATATATATATATATATATAAGAAATATCAAATGCTGAATACATATTATAATTATTAAACAAATTAATAATACAATTTTGACGCCTAGTTATTCGTAAATTTTTAAAATTATGGTATAAAGTTTATTAATCATAATAAGACGTTTTTAGGTAGAAATGTAATAAACAAATTATTTATATGCTCAGAATGGAAAAAATGTTCAGTAATTTCTTTTTAACGTGTGAGGTCTGCTTCAACTTTGTTGTAAAAATATTAGGACTGTGATGAATCAAATATATTATTATTGAATAACACACCACTTGCAAATTGTATTTTTGTAAGTATAGATAAACACTTGACATATGTTTCGCAGAAGAATTATGTATTATCAGAGGTTTCAAAGTGATATTTCTGTATACTAGCATAAAGATTTTTTTAAGATCTAATTTTTATATATTGGTAACAATATTCTAATGCATTTTCAAAAGTAATGTATCAAAGAGTAATAACGTAGCAATACTGCACGAAAATTAAATAACTAGAATTACTTGAAAAGAAAAGATAGGTTTAATATCTATACATAAAAAATACGTATGCAAAATTTTCTAACACTATAATAAGTAACTTTTAATAGGGAACGTATAGTCTTGAAGCTAAAACTCGACTTTATATTGCACACACGTTCATTAGTAATTTTGTTTTGTTTTGTTCCAAACTAGGAGAAGGATCAGTTACTTTTAGTTCCAGACATAAACGGCAAACACATTTAGAGTTTAGAATGCGTCACCTCCCGCGTCTACCCAGATTATCAATACTTCTAACATTTGAGTTTCGCATTAAACAGAAGTGCACACAACTTCATTTAATTCTCAAAGTATTATATTGAACATGCTCTATGCTTAGCACTGAAGCAACGCAGTATGCTTTGAAAATAGCATATTATATTTCCATAAATTTTTAATTGTAAAGTTAAAAATTTATCAAGTTTGAAATGTAACGTTCTGAAATTTAATAAGTTTTCAAGCAGTCGTTAGTTCGTCATAATAGAAATCAAAAAAACCTCTAAACATGCAGATTGTATCTGTGAAACGCAGGTCAACTATAAACATATAGTTACAAAAAATTAAAAATACACTTGAAGAAGTAATTTAGTATTTACGTGTATAATGTCCAACCCACACTTACTGCAAGGAACTCAAAACGTCAAGAGTCACTTAGGTTATGTGTAAGTGCACCACGACAGGGTGGCTCAACAGGTGATGTGACTAATTATTAAGGCTTCACAGGATGACAATGATGGTGACGACGACGGCGACGGCAACAGCGACATGAATAGTGATAATTTTCATATTTTACGAGTATCGCACGAATTGTCGTGTTTAATCAGTGGAATAAAATATACTAACACCAGAAGTTTTGTTACTCACCACTTTAATTACAGTTACAATTAAGAAGACAACAATAAACATATAGGTGATCAATAATCGTAATTTTGATGTTTACGTTTGTCGAACACACGCTAACGTAACAAACAGTAAATATCACCTAAGTAAATAACGCAACTCACTAATTACAGATATCTGCACACAGTAATTTACATTAACCACTTTACAACATATATACGGCTGCAGAAAGAAAACAACCCTTATACTGCATATGTGAATCGCGCCTATAGTGAATCGCCGATTCAAACCGACTTACCCCTTTCGAAATTGGCTTTACACTTAGCCTGTATGGTGTAGTATGTGACGAATTTATCTGGCTGTCGATAGAATAATCTACCACTGTCTAGAATTTGTGTCCAGAAAATCGAGAACGTGGCGGAGAATTGCGTAATTATACCCTCTCAAAACGCGTGTCAAAGCGACACAGCCACACGTGTTATCTGACTCATCACTGTTGCAATATTATCACAATGCTAACAAAAGACGTAACAGACTTTGAATTATTAGAGTTTATCCATCACGATGATGTGCTGATCCAATAAAAATACTAATTCTCAAATCTATATATATGTGTGTTCTCTCTCACTCTCTCGCGTGCGCGCGCTCGTGGGAGAGAGAGCACATGATAACATGAATTCTTGTATTCAGTAACTAAAACGTTAATGAAAAGGGTGAAAAAAAGACTTACGTTAGAGTTATAACTTGCTATGAATAAAGCCACAGATCAAATGATATGAATGAATACCTTTTAAGGTGTTTAAAACAATAGCGTTTTTTGAAGAATCTAATACTAAGATTAAGGAAATCTAATAGGGCAGAATGCATAATACATTGAGGCACTCAAATGTTACAAAGGGAAGGTACTGAAGGAAAGGCGACGAAGAGACTGGAAGAAAAGTTAAAGATATTGAATAATTGAAAGAGGAGATAAACGTTTAAATTCATAAGATGCCCATTGCGCGACATCAGTAGATCTTAGCCGTAAATGTGGTTTTTATTTATTATAGGAAACCAATGTGTGAAGGCTGTGTAAGAATGGGCTTAGGTATGTTTGCGGTTCAGTTCTTCTAAGGACCTGAAAACATAAAACTTGTAAAAAAGTGTTACTTTTATAGCATGTTGAATAGGTACACAACGAATCCGATGTAATAGTAATGTCGCTTTACACATTATTCTTGATTATAAATGATGGTGTACTATTATTGTGATAATTTCATTTTTATTTAATTATGTGAATAAAAATTTTGTATCTGTAATAAATTTAGAGTCCAATATTTTTAACCATTCCGTTTAACTGACGAAAAACGCGAAAAAATATTTACCTTTAACTAATCTCATTCATATAAATTAGGATAAAATAACTCTACAAGTCAAAAAATGAAATGCTGTATTTATTCATGGATTCTGTAGTGTTCATCGAGTACAGAGAGTCACCATATGAATACCACAAAATACAAAATAAAAAAGTAATATAAAAGAGAGTATTGTTTATTTCCACTCCCGCAAGCTTAGAGAAAACTTTATACGCACAAGATAGGCTTATTGATATTTCTTTGTGCTGGGCAGAGCGAAAACGCCTTCCTGCTGTTACGATTTCACCAGCTGTCCTTTGTTTCGTGTTTAAATTATGTCTACTACCTTCAAAGGAAGAAACTTGTACATTTAGTATTCCGTGATGTGTAAAACTAAATTTTGCAAACAATATTCTACGCAGTATCATAAATGTGAATTTTATGCATTTTCCTAATTTAAAACATCTGTTAATGGGAAACAAATCTCTCTTAAATTTTATTTGAATTACCAAATGAAAAAGAATTGTATGTATTTCAAATTACGTAAATTAATTTTAATCGTGTAACAGTTGTGACAGGTTTATAAATTGTGACCGACTTGTAACATTCCCTACACAGCTAATAAAATTGTAATAAAAATAAACAAGTTTCTGCCTCGATTAATGTTAAAAATTTTATTTTCATATTTTCAAAAAGTTTTAATTTATTGACGCAGGGTAGTATATTGCGAATTTATTTCATATTGTAGAACTGAATACTTTTTTGTAATTATACGTTTCTTATATTGTTTACAAGGTCTTTTATAAAAACAATTCTAAAATAAAATGTTGTTTTCGTTTCTAAGTAGTTGATGTGTTTTTATCCACATGGGCTAGTGCCCAGTACGTTACACGACAGGGTTTCTCTACGAAAGACAAAACTGATTGCTGGAGTCTTTGATCTGCAGTGAGCAGGTTCATTAATTTCTGTAAGCTGACAAATGATGGCGAGCACAGCGCACTCTCTTGATCAGGCTGGAAGTTCAGACGGCGTGCCAAGTCAATATAACTTGTATGCCGCATCTATTACTTTATTTCTTTAACTATTAAACTTTATTCATGACGCTTTGAATGGAATAAGTGCTTCGATATTTTAGTTAATGAATTCAGTTAATAATAAAATAGCTATAATTTTAAGCCTATAAAAGCATTAGCTATATTAATATTTATCGCCCATGTGCAATTATATAAATGATACTGCGTGAATAACAATGGCAACAGAATTTGTAAAGAAAAGAGTTAATGAAACATATGAATATTATTTTGTTTTCTGATAAAATGTCTTAATTTTGTAAGTCACAGCTTTTTATTACAACTGCTTCTTATGTGGGGTGATATTGAAATGGATGTCGGTAATTTAAGGCAAATATCATATTATGTGCATATAGGCCTACATCGGATTAGTATTTGATAATTTATTTTAACACTTTTGTTAGTTTTATTAGCAGCCATCTTAACACCAACTTTGTCACTACTTATTGCCACGCTGCTAGATACTTCTTTCCTGACGGGGCCTTTCGGTGTCTCCAACATCTCCAGACCTTCGTTTAAGAACTGAAGATGGTGGAGACACAGCCTCGTCAAGAACGAAGTATTTAGCAATGTGGGAATAAGTAGTGACAAAGTTGATGAATTTATTTTAACGTGCATAATTAGGCAAATTTAGCTAGCTGATATGCTTGTGAAAACATTTGTGTTTAATTAACGTTTCCTTATTTACCAACTTAATACCTTCAGAGCTGCACCACACATAAGCTAGTTGTCACGTGCGTGCATGTGTGAATATTTGAAAAAGAGAGAGTAGGGAATACAAAGAAATAGGCAACAAAACAAGAGTAAATATGTAGACTTAAAAGCAACAAAGTTGGCAATCGCATGCTACGAAAATTTGATATATTGTTAAGTAACAATACAAACGTGTTGCTGTCTGAGTCATTGTTAAGTAATATACATGTAATATCTTCAAGTAATAAGTACTTCTACAACTAAAATTTTATTTTGTTTCCACCAGACGTACGTTTCACAGAAATAAAAGTAATAAAAATAAAAATTTGTCATACGTCCGTAAACAACCGGGTACAAATGAACATGCGCCTTCAGCAGATAGAGTGTTTTAGTCACTACTAACACACGTGGACACACATCTGTGTGTGTAGTTCCTCTCAACACTCAAAGTACCTATAAAGTGTACACGTATTTGCACTGTAACGAACTTTACAGGAGACTCCGAAAATATCTGTAGTACAGTTGTAAGACAAACACACATTAAACTTGTTTCCATTGGTTACTTGTTTATTCACCAAACAAAGTAATCATAACGAACAACTGTAACCGTTCTTTGAAATGGTTTTTTCACTTTTAGATGGGCGACAAACGATCTTCACAGTTGTTTGGAGCGGCTCCAGTATTACTCGAATTTCGTAGTTTTGGATTCTTTATCTATTTAAGCCATTACATAACTTAGCCTTTTCTACTGCATTTGTCGGTCTCAACAAATAGCTGCTAAAAATACGATAACACTTACTAAAATTAATTACTAATTAATTACTAAAAGAAATAATGTTTATGATGTTTAACATTTTTTTACTGAGCCATAGCTTGTTAATTTTTTTAGCATATTAATTTTTGTATTTAAAAAGTATGTTTTAAAATTTATTTGTAGAATAACAAGTTAATTTTAGCTTACATATTACGTTAAGTTACTTAAACACATAGTCTGTTTAGATTGTCATGGAGTCTGAAAACGCAATATAGATTCGAATTTCAATAACTGAATTATTTACTCTTGTTTCGCATTGCTGCTATCCGAGTTAAGTATTGTCGAAAAATGTTTTATATTCCTCTGTAAATGTAAAGTCACAGTGCTGAGTTTTATATGCACATGCGCGTGCGCACACACACCGCTAATCGTTATTATCATGTGACATGCAGAAGAGCAGTTTATAAATAAACAACGAAATAATTTTTAAACAGAAAAACATTATTTCAACTGTGCTACTAGTTAATGTCATGAGTACGAAAAGGATACTGTTGCGACGGTCTAGGAATCGTCGTATGGTACAGTGGAAAACAAAATACATGAAAACAATTAAATAACTAATCACAAGCTTCAACTATCACGATTAAACAGTTTGTAATCAACAAGATAGTTTCTTACAACAAATCAAATAAAAATTGTTTACACGCAATAATAATGTTAACCAACATAAAATACGACAGTATTACAATTGTCCTGCACAATTATAAAAACATAACACTTCGCCACAATACTTCGAACCGCACTGTGTAAATCGCTCGACAATAACTGAACTAAGCGCCTCTGAATGCCTATATTTGTACCCCGCTAAAATTCCAGCATCATCCATACTTCGCATCAGTTTTACACTAGAGCGTAATTGATTGCGGCCTTGACACAGTGCGCGCGGCCGGCGAAGTCTAGAAAAGTCTCGCTAACGCATGTTGAGATCACGTACGCACACAACATTACAGCCGGATTCCACTGGAACATCCGAGAAACACGTAGAATGTTCTTTAATAGTGTAACACTTTTTCCGCGTTACGTAAACATTAGTGAATATGGTTTCCAAACTGTTGTCGAAACTGTTGTAAAGAACTATAATGGTCTCATAAAAATCCGGTAACACGAGGAACATCTACTAGCAAAAAAGAGTTTCTCAAACAAATTACATTATAATTGCTTCACTATTTTCATTAAACAAATGTTTATTTGGTGATCATAACCGCTAATGGGCACCCAAGTTTACCATTATTACTGTGTCAACAAGCTTGACCAATTGTTTGTGCTGCTATTATTTGCCCATTAAACATACTTATTCTCTTAATATAAAATTTGCAATAATTATTGTCGATATACTGAGTCAGTGCGTCAAATAGATTCTGTTATACATTTTTAGCTTATGTTAAGGATAATGTGGATGAATGTTAGTATTATAATAATATCAGGTAGTTCGTAATGCTATGAAAGATATATTAACCGAAAATGATGTGAATTTTGAATTATCGCTTAAACCGATTATGTCGAAACACGGGCACTAGAGCGATCAAATGTATTACAAACCTGCAATCTACTTATACATAAATTGAATGTTTTGTATAAAAAAAGTAAATTAAGGTAAATAAAGAAACGCATCTTTCCAATACAACGCGGTAGAAAGAGTACAACAGAAAAATTCGTTCCTTCAAAGAATGAAAACCTATTCTTCTTGCCCTGTGAAGAATGAGTTAAATAAAATTAATTTACGACTTCCAATGTTTCCTGCATCGTGAGGGTGTAATTTAAACAGCTGTTTATTGCTACACAACTTTCGTGACCTACAAAGGGCTCCCTCATGTCCTTACCTGACGTAAATCTCTCAGAAACAAAATTTCGCGTTTATAAACTCCTGGTATTCCATTAATAAAGTTTGTTATACTTTTAATGATTAGAGAAGAAAATGTGAAATTTACGGCACATAATTTTTGCACCTAGGCATGAAACAAATGTCTATTTGCGGGACAGATTTTGTTTCCTATTAGACTTTGTTAAACTAAACTAACCTCACTAGTATACGGATAAAGTTCACACACACACACACACACACACACACACACACACACACACACACACACACACACACACACACACACACACACACACACACACACACACACTATCTTGCCTTCACCCTGTCTGTCGCCCGTATATATCTGCTACTTTATTTCTATATTTAATTTACAATATTATTATTCCTGCTGTACAATGTTTACACATTTTCCGGAAACAAAAATGACAGAAGTGTTTGAATTCTCATCCTCCACCGCAGCTTGTCAATCCAAAGATATTCTTCAATTTTTCGTTCACTCAATATAGTCTGAATTTCTTCTGTAAAAGTGATGGGCGGTCTTCTTCCTCTTTTCCTTCTTCCTGGTGGGGTCCATTCCATAACTCTGCTTGGCAATCTTTCATGTGTCATTTTTTTCGTGTCTCCATAACATTGTAATTTTTTTGTTTGGATAAAATCAACAATAGAATTTTTCACATTCATTCTCCCATTAATGACTTAATTTCTAATTTTCTCACGTATTTACTTTAGATCTACCGGTTTTTCTTCGTAGTGTTATTTAATGTAGTGTTTTCTAATTTTGATGTGGTTTGAAGTCAACGCAAATCAGACTAAAAATGTCATCAGTAATTACGTCAAATGGATAGACCGGAACATATGCTTGTACAACTCCCAGTATCCCCCACTGATGAGAGAGGTACCCAGTGGTTCTACGATCCTTTGAATGACGATGTAAACTGAGCTGGATTCAAGTGGCGTACTCGTGTAGCTTCTCTTAGGAATTCAGCTCACTGACCACTTCACCACAATAACTATTCTGCAATTTATAAAAAAGGCAAATCACAGTAATTTATAATAACAATATATTTATTCCCTTTAGCACATAAACAAAAAGGTGGTGCTATGCTTAACCACAGAGGTCAGAAAATATTACGTTACTGTGTTCTCATCTTGTCTCTTAACCGATCCCGCATCATTTCTTGTCTTGCGGTGTTAAACACCACTGATTGGAATTACTGACTGTAACGATGTCGCTTACAGTGCACCGTTTATTGAATTTTTATTAAAACTAGAAACCAGCAATGTAAAACCAGCAATAGAGAATATTCTGATACCCATTGGCTAATAGCTCCTTAAGACGACGTTTTTGGGCGTTCCACTGGAGTAGTTTTCTACCGCATACTTTCAGCGTTATCGCTTAGCACAAAGAAAACGGGTTAATGCTTACAAAGCTTGTGCACGTTTCAAATAAAACTTACTTTTATTCACAAGTAACATACGTCTCTGTTTTAAACGATCCTAAGTCATTAATTAAACGACTTTTTATGACCTTCCGTTTTATTCTTATGGTAGCAGTAGCAATTTTAGAATCTGCTTTATTCTCAATAGTTCAAATTTCTCCTTACTGAAAACGTTGCACCTTGTTTTCCGTTGTTATTACGTTAAAATGAATTAAGCGACTTCACTTACGATTGTTTGACGCATTTCAGAAACGTATATTCTGTTCAATTATATATTTCCTATTTCCGGTGTAGTCTATTTGTTACATAGGAGAGTCCAATAAATTTTTGTTTGAATTTGCATCCAGTTATTGTTTCTTACATATAAATTGTTTTAAATATTAGCATATCCAAATGCACAAAAACCTGTAGGTCTAGTACTTTTCGTGTGTTTGTCTCTTGTGTAGTTTGTTTAGTTGTTACCAAATAGGTTTATTTTGCCTGTACATGTTTGCGATACCTTTTTTCCAACACCGTTGTGTGACGATGTTACCAAAATGTGAGTTAGTTATTGTTTTGTATCGTAATGCATAGGTAATAGTTAATTGGTATATTTAGTAAGTACACAAACTATTATATTCCGTTATGAGAAATAACATGTTTAGATAAAAATGTATATTTTTTTTCGAAGCCATACAACCAACAAAAGAACCTATAAGTAAATAGTTTAGTGATACTTCTGACAGAATTAATATTAATGCAGAATATTTACTTCCCACCGTAACATAACTTTTTATTTACCAGTTATTACAAACTTTAAAAAATTAGATATTTTCTGTTTTATGTTTTTTTTTGCGTGCACTGAATTCTCTTTACGTGTACCTGTGTTCACGTAGGTTTTGAAGTATGGGGCACTTAATTCTATTTAATAAGTTCCAAGACAAATTTTCTGCAAAGTGTTTATTATGTAGTTGTACACTTTTCCCTTTTGTCCTTTGACCAATGTACACAGAATTTCTGTTATCAAAATAAACTGTTTTAGTGGTAATGACTTTTGATGTACTTCCAACTTGTAAGTTTTCAGATGAAATTGTAGAAGCCTGTTTAGGAAAAACTTCTTGTTTTTGATTTTTAAACAAAGATTAAATTGAAACTATAACCGTTGACTTCCTGTTAACTCCTAGACGTTATGCTAAATAGTAGCCGTTATGAAAGCGAACAGTGTAAAGTTATGTGAACTGTAAACTTGTCACTCTCTATTCTTTGCCTATTATAAAAATCGTTAATTACACAATTTGTACGAACTAACCTTTATTTTTCAAATTATTTATTTGGATTTTTATTATTTTACACACAGGAATAAGTCAAAGAGTTTTAATATTTAGACTCTGTAATAAGCTCAGATTGTAAAATAAATGCAGAAATTAATTCAAGAGTAAGCAGTGGCTCGAGACTTTCCCTTGCACTGAAGACCAATTTCATTGGTAAGGAAGAAATCTCGGGCTCTAACTGAGAAGCATCTGAATTCTTTCTAAGTTATGGAGGTGAGATGCTTTAGGAAAGAGAAGAAAGGAAATGAGTTTGAAGGAAAGACAAGAAACGAGTCAGAAACACTATTATGGGAATGAGTCTTAAGAAAGTACCTTTGAAAGATCAAATTAAGAAAAAGCACAGTTGCGCTGGCTTAGACACGATCAGAGGATAGAAGGAGATAGACTTCCAAAACAAATGTATGAGGCAAGAATTGCTGGGAGAAGACCCAGGGGCCGAGTTGTAAGTGTGACATGGGAGGACAATGTGAGGTGCTCACTGCAGTGGCTGGAACTATCAACCCCCTGGCCATGCAGAGACTGCGGTGGCGAGATCTTTGCTCAACCTATACACCTTGAGATAGAAGAGGATTGGAATAATAAGAAGAAATTTATCGTATACTTATACATTTATACATAAAGCGGTAAAAACAAATTAAATTTATGTTTAAATAGTAATAATATATATTTTCAGGTTCACAAATATAAGAAGCTCTATTTACATTATTATAATAGTTGGTAGTTTTATTTCCTCATTTTTAAATATCCACAAAATTATGTAAATTCGTATATTAAAACAAATTCTCTCCTACTTTTTTTCTCAAGTAGAGGGAGATTGTTTTGCTTTCGTTTTACTTCAATATTTCTGACACTGAGAAAGTTCAAGAGAGTAATAAATCGTAATAGAAAATTTTATGACTTGAATACTTCTAGTATCTTTTGTTCTATTGAAGTAAATTTCATTTGATTTTATTGTAAGCATTTATTTTAAAATGGACGCTCTGGTTACAAAACTTATAATTTTCAAATCTGTCCAACTAGCATAAATAAATTGATTGAAATCATAAAAGTGATATTATATGAATTATATTTTATTGTCTCTAAGTCTAAATTTTTCTTTTTACTTCCATATTCCTTAAGGAAATGGAAGTATGGTGATGGCAAAAAAAATCGTGTTCGAGATTATTACAGATTCTGATTGTACTACACTCAAAACATGAAAAAAAGTCGTTTTCCGAAAAGTGTCTGTGTGTGTGTCTCTGTCTGTCTGTGTGTCTATCTGTAGATTTTTTTTGGCAAACGATAACAGCCGCAAATTCAAACAGAATCAAATAATTTTTTGCATACAGCCCTCATTTGTAGAGTACTCACGACCTATTGTTTTTGGTGAAGATAGGTTGAGGGAAAGGGGTAGTTTACCAGCAACGGTTTTTTTTTATCAAGGGAAATTTTTTTTATTTGGCATACGATAACAGCCGCAAATTCAAACAGAATCCAATAGTATTTCGCATACAGCCCTGAATTGTAGAGTTTTCAAGACCTGTTGTTTTTGGTGAAGATCGGTTAAGGGAAAGGGGTAGTTTACCTGTAACGTTTTATGTTTTAACAAGGGTATTTTCTATGGCAAACGATAACAGCCGCAAATTCAAACAGAATCAATAGATTATTTGCATACAGCCCTAAATTGTAGAGTTCTCAGCACCTGTTGTTTTAGGTGAAGATCGGTTAATGGAAAGGGGTAGTTTACCAGCAACGTTTTTTTAACAAGGGTATTTTATATGGCAAACGATAACAGCCGCAAATTCAAACATAATCAAACAATTTTTTGCATACAGCCCTGATTTGTAGAGTACTCAAGACCTTTTGTTTTCGGTGAAGATCGGTTAAGGGAAAGGGGTAGTTTACCAGCAACGTGTTTTTATCAAGGGTATTTTCTATGGTAAACGATAGCAGCCGCAAATTCAAACAGAATCAAATAATTGTTTGCATACGTCCCTGAATTGTAGAGATCTCAAGGAATTTCGATTTTGGTGAAGATCGCTTAAGGGGAAGGGGTAGTTTACCAGCAACCTTTTACGTTTTAACAACAGTAAAGTACTTGAAAATTCATTTAAACGTTTTCAAACAATGGTAACAGTTAAAAATAAAATAATTTTGTTGCCAGGCAATAAAAATATAATTTTATCATTTTAATGTAAATTATGTATGAGTTAATATACATGTATAAAATAATATATCGTTCGTGGCAGGTAAGCATATCTCAGTTATGTAATGTTTAAGTTTCCATTTTATTATTATGACTACAGTAATAAAAAGGCAGGGAACACACACACACACACACACACAAAATTCGCGTTTTTTCTGGCCTCACTCTTGTTTATTTTCTTACATTTGCACGCTTTTTAAATGGAAAGTGCCGAAACCCACACCAACATAACGCGTGCAAGCCGAAAAAATGGACATCAATTTGCTTCCTGTGGATCGCTGGGCAGTGTAACTGCACGTGTTTACAGAGGAACGATTCATAGACAGACTTTTCGTCTTTAGGGAATGAACCCTCTGCAAGATGCTGAGGTTCCATGAGTGACTTCGGAGCGCTCCTTCTTTTTCGCGTGTTTGTTCTGTGAAACATACACTGTAGATTCGCAGCTTTACTCTAAGCAACGCTCAATAGGAAATGTTGAAAATTTTTGTCCACGGTGTACCCTCATTCACACTAAACCTGCTCTGATGTTTTAATTACGGACATCATAATATTAAAACTTTGGAAACTTGAACACTACTTAATGGAGATCAATCATTAACTTATAAAAGCCATTAATTTTATGCATATTTTTTATAAATATGTGTACAACGTTATCGGCAACAAAGAAGTAGTTTTTGTTAAAATTCCTTCCCGGGATATTTGGCCGTGGTCCAATGTTTTCTACAAAACCAGACGTTTCGGCAATGCCATCGACTTCCATCATCAGTGAAAATCGAGTGCGATAACGTGAGGTGGTATACGTTAGTGACCACAGTACTGTGATTAAGGCTGAAGCAGTAAGTATAAAGAAGTACTTTTCTATGGTAATATTTCATTTCGAAAATGATTTTAAATATAAATCTTAGAATATGGAAGTCATGTATGTTTCTCCATACCGATATTTCTTTTAGACTCAGGTTCAAAATTATTGTGTGGATTGTGTACTTCTGTATATGTTTCACGATTGCAAATATATAGTGATATACTGCTTATTAGATTGATTGCACCCGAAGAACTTCCTAATTAGCTCAGTGAAACAGTTTACAAGCACTCATTAATTCGGTACTACAGTAAACAATCTTGCTAATCTTTGGCTGAAAAGTTGATATTAACACAATTTTCTAGTATGCGTCCTCAACCTTTCCAATAGTAAGTTGTGCCTTTGTTTCATTAATTTTTAACAATTCATAAAACCTAGTAGTCATGGACACCTTTACTGTGACTTTTGGTATTGTGAATTAAAAAGGTAATTTTCTGCCATTAACTTCTGATTCGTTAGAAGGAAAAGTATAATCAGATAAATGGCATTTACTTGAGTACTGTAAATATTCGTTAACGTTTTTATATTGAATTAGTAAATGTTTTGAAAAGTGTGTGTCTATACTTAGATGACAAGTTTGTCACAATACTGACTTTAATGTATAAAGGAGTAACTGATTTTAGAAAATACTAAACAAATTGATAAATTGCTATTTATCTTAACGGAACGTTAAAACTAATAATACTTAGAGAAATAAATCAAAATTAATCAAAAATCTGTCTCTAGTTATATTGATAATAATTCTTTTTTGAAGTGCATTAGTTATTATTAAGATGTCATTATCCAGATAATTACAACTTTCTGGCAAGCATAAATTTTTGTAAACAATTTCTTGTTTAAACGTAGTAAGTTCAGTCTTCATTTATATATTCCTTTTTCATGAGATAAGCATTTAACTACCAATTATGCCCATACTGTGCACTGAATCCATGTACATAGAAAGAAAAATAAATATCGTATAAAAACGTTATAATACCTAATAACCTAGAAAACGCATAAAGGAAAGGCAATACCCGACTGCATAAAATACGACTGCAACAATAACCTGATTCAAGCGTTGTAATTGTGCAATATTACGTCTGTTGAAAGGTGCGCGCCATGACTAAAACGTTGATGCGCTGCATACCACAGTGCAGGAATGCAACTGTTTTAATTTGGTTGCCAGGGATGTCGAACGGTCAGTCGGTAAATATAATAAAATTCCTTAAATTTTCTGCATACCGTATTTATGTTGTATTTATGTTCCTCCATACCAGGAAATTTAGGCTAACATACGTTGTTTACCAATGGAAATGTATAAAAATGAATTGCATGTTTGTTTTTTAGTGGGGCTGCCTGTATCCATATCACAATACAAACGTTAGTATTTCCCTGTGAACTGAACTGTTAAAAAATAAACGCATAAAGTTATTCTAGAAACTGTTTAAATGGATACTGTATTGTATGAAAATAGTTTCAATATTATATTCAAGTTTTCATGCATCTAACTATTTGTTTAGTGATCACAGGAATAACAATGACTTCCTTTTTGAGCTTGTTTTATTCAAGTATCTTCATATAACCAATATAACTTACAAACAATAAAATGAATTACTCCGATTACTAATAACATTTTTTAGTTACTACATAATTAGCTAATGTCAAATTTAATTACAATTAAAATAACTTTATAACGCATTGCTTATATTCAATTTCAAACGGTTATCTGCCACACGACGTGTAATTCGGAAATTAAAATGGGCAGGAATTACTTATTTCTACTGTGTGAACTAAAAGGAAAGTGAATTGCGGGAGGAAGGCGTATTGATATTTCTCTCTGCGGGGCAGAACGAAAACGCCTTCGTGCTGTTACGATTCCACCCGCTGTTCTTTGTTTTGGTTTGAAATTACATTTACTCGCTTCAAAGGAGGAAACTTGTACATTCACGCTGCTTTGAAGTGTAAAACTTGATTTTTCCCACAATCTTTTACACAGCGTAAAAATTCGAATTTGTTGTGTACTTGCCTCACAGAATACTAAGTGTTATTTATAAGTTTAGATAAAATTTCCAAATTTTTTAATTATATTTAATGACAAAGAGTTAAACTTCTGAATTAGGCCTATATTGACAGGCGTAATTTCTAATTGTGTGTAAATTATGTGTATTATGAGTGTATAAATGGCCATAACGCATCCATACATATATTTATTTATGGATATATATATTGCAATGGGACAGACATTCACACCATATGTGAATGCATGAAGCATAAATTATGACCAGCCGTATTAGGTGTCCGGGACAATTGGGGTGTGATTGACATAAAAAGTATTGTTTATAAATTAAGAATAATACTATAAATTAGTTATAAGACAATATAGAGACTATGAAACTGTAGTGTGGTGCTTGAGCGAAGTGTTGTGTTGTGCGCGTATCAGAAGGAGGTGTGAACAGTGTTGTAATTAGCCAATTGGTAAACACGCAACAAGTTGTGCATGTCGACGTGCGTATGAGTTACAGTTTATTGCAATTACGAAATATTAAAAGGTCAATTTAATTGATTCATATGTAAGTGAAAACTTATGTTCTAGAAGAATCGGGAAAACGGAGGTCCAGCCTTAAGCACATGGCATTTCTAGAATATTCCTACCTTTAAAATGTATTGTATAGGAAATACGTCTATGCGCAGGACGACCGTGACGTCACCTAATAACAATGCGGTTTCAGTTTAGGAAGAGAGGGGAGTCTTCATGTAGCACTCGTCGAGAGCGGTTGCAGAGAGAGTTCCTCGCATAGTCCAACACCCATTCCAGACAGCCCTTGGGGTCCGTAGACGAGGAAGCAGCGAGTTTCGGCAGGGAGGTTAAGCCCGGAGTACGAGATTTTCTGCTACCGTTGCTGAACTTCGATTGCTGACCGAGGCGGCTGAGGCGGTCACCGAGACACGGAGCGATTCCTGGATGCGGCGGCTGGAGCGTAGGACACAGACGACGGATAGCTGGAGACCGGAAACGAGATATTCGAACGGGACAACCAGGAAGACGTCAATTCAGGATAGCAATACTAAGAACTAAATTTGTTTTAAAATAATAATAAAAAACTTTGAAAGAAAACTTTTGAACTTTTCAATACAAGTATCCTTGTATTAAATAAAAAACCCATTTTAATGCAAGGTCAATAAATAAAGGTCAATTTTAATAAAAGGTCAATAAATGTATTAAAACATTAATTGATCATCATTACTGCACGTTTGGTCAGCTAATTACCTGTTACCTTGCAATATATATAAAAATTGGTTTGTGTCACGCGCCAGCGAACTAGTTCTATGCACGTTATCGCCTACTGGAAATAGCAAACCAGAGTTCAAACCTCAATACAAGCATAAGTATGAATAACAAAAAAAGTTTTGTATAACATCTGACGCCTTGAACTTTCAGCCAAACGGTATATAGATATGAAACTGCAAACGCTTTTCGAAAAGAATAATACAGACAGGAAACAGACAGTCGAAAATGGCTAAATGACTCGTAAAGACGTATTGAATGTGGAATGAAATTCACTGAGATTATAAAACATAAGTAAACGAAAAGTCAACAGACGATGAACCAGCTTATTCCGCTTTATAGTAACAGAAGCAAAAAGGTTACAATTATTTATTTTTATATTTGGAAGATGTTGCTACATTCACAGTTCGTTAATTAGTAGCATATCATATACGTTTTTGCATAATTGTGTGTGGTGGTGTGTATGTGTGTGTGTCTGTCGGTTCACGCGCGTGTTCTAAACCCCACACGCGCACGCCCACCCACACACGCACACGCACACAAACGCGCGTACACACACACGTACGCACTCACACACATAAAAAACTACATTCGCATACAAAGCACATTACTTGAAACAATTTCGTACTTCAGTCGTTCTGTAATTTTAAATTGTGTATAAGAAAAAACTATGTATACTTTTTCAAGGCTTTGGAATGATGAAAGTAAGTAGGCCCTACAGAATTGGAAAATAAAACAAAACGAGGATGAAAGAAGACATTACATAGAGGACCTGGTTACACCGATTGTGAGAGATCTGAATTTGAAGAAAATTGTGTCTCACAATTAAGTTGAGTAACGTGCGTTCATAGGACATTCACTCACAACACTGCCTTGTCTGTTTTTACAAAAATAATATTTTACTCACTCCCGAATGCAAAATTTTGTGCCTTCGGTTTCTAACTACTTAATGACTTTTATTCGCACGAGCTATTATGGAGTACGTTACACTGCAGAGTTGAGAAACATTTCTCTGCGAAACAGAAAACAGATTGCCGGGGTCTTTGATCTGCAGTGAGCGGGTTCATTAATTTCTGTACGCTGACAAATGATGGCGAGCACGACGCACTCTCGTGATCACGCTGGAAGCTCAGACTGCATGCCAAGTCAATATAACTTGTCTGACGCCGAGGTAACTTTTAGTTTTATTTCTTTAACCAGCAGACTTTCTTAATACCCCTTAAGTGATAATAATTTTAATTTTAATTCTTTCCCTTCGTTTTTCTAAAATAATTTTATTTATTCTTAAGTTAATGTATACTCTACTGTAAGTGTACTGTGAGTGTTTACTCTACTTTAGTGTAAGTGTATATTAAGTATACCAAAATAAATATATACCTATAAAATTAAAAGTAAAACACAGTTAATTTGATTACGTAAGTGCTGTAAAATAATATATACGTTACGTTAATTATGAAGATAGACTAATTATGTACTTAAAAAATAATATAAGTTAAAAAGTAGTTAGTTGCATTAATTTGCTGTTTTTTGACTATACAAAAGTTGATTGTATATAGAATTTCATTAGATTAAAATTATTGATTATACAATTTAGGTATAGGCTGTGTATTAAAATAATACGAGGCAACTGATTTAGCATATCTGCTGACACAACACCATTAAAATACTGAACAATGCAGTCTATGACAATGTGTCTGGGTGAAGATGAGGTATATTTGTTAACTGAGGTTGAGGACAAAACAAGTTACCCTCGACATTATAATTCTTTATGCAATAAAAAATTACTTATGCTACTACAAAATACATATTCTATTTATTCAAAATTTAAAAAAATAAATGTATTAATATATTTATATTTGAACATTTTTAATATCGAAGATCGTATTGGAGAAAACAAAGAGCAATACGATTCTTTTTGGTTGTTCGTATGAATAAGATGTCAGATGGCAGGTTGTCTGAGGAAGTTTGGCAATACAATCCTATTGTATTACGCAGTATACAAAGAACTAGGAAGCACTAGTGAACTGGATATACTCCTTTAGGACAGTAACAGCTGATTCGCCTATTTCTTGGTATAAGATGAGATATATCTTTATATATATAATAGCTCTATTTTGCTACAGGCTGAGAAACAGTTGTTACCTGTAGTATTACTCAGAAGCATTTCTGGTTCAGACAATCATAGACTGCATTATTTCATTGTTTCTCAGTTCGAAACACATGTTACTTTTGTTAACACCAATTGCCTTACGCATTCCAGAGAGGATTTTCAACAGTGACCACAGAAAAATTCAATGGGATGTCTTAATTAATTCCTTTTCACACGAATTTTTACATGCACTGTTGTTAAATGCAAACTTATTAATTTAAACATGTTTGTTCGCCGTTAATAGGTAAAGTAAATGTTACATTCCAGTACATGACTTTAAATATTTTCAGTTCTGAAGTGATTGTACCGCTACTACTACAGACAAATAAAAGTTGTAATTATAATAGATAATAGTGTAAGAGTATCAATTTTATCAACATAAGTTATGCAATTTTATCAATACATTTCATAGTAGCTTTCATATGGGCGCGAAGATTTATGGTTTTATAGTTCCTATACTGTAGATTTACCAAAGTGTTTGTTGTTAGTTAACATTAATAATTAAATATACTTTGTATCATTTAAGGTATTTAACACACACACAACACACACACACATGTGCAGTGCTTGCAATGTGACTGGTATTTCGTCACAAGAAAGTATAATTAAAGGGACCTGACCTATTTAGGCTCAAAAAATGATTATTTTTGAAATTGATTGGTTACATCTAAATGATTAAAACCTAATTCTATTTAAATTACGAAAACAGACTTAACATATTATTAAGATATGAATGGCATAAATTGTAGTATTGTAGTAGTGGCAAAGTGTGTGCCAGTAAAAAGTGAATACACGCGTGTTTCTAGAGTTATAGTATTGTACCAACTTATATACATACTATTATGTTTATTTAGTGTGGGTAATGATAAGACAGTAGAGAATAATAACTAGAATTACAGCAAAACAAAACACTGGAATCGTAATGAACGATCCAAATGGATAACATTCCCAATTCAACCAACATATTATCGAATATTTTTTAACAAAAGTTAGAAATTTTTAGCCGTTGTCTGTATTAAAAAAAGTTTTAAAAATTCTTGAGTTCGAAAGACTTATTGAAGTTGATCAAATTGCAATATTTGACTTCGTGCAATGCGTCCTTACCTCCTATAGCATCTCTCATGGTCCGATCGCACGTATTTTATTCTGCCAGCATATGAATTAATTACTCTTTATAAGAAATCCTACTATTTCTGGTTAATCTCTAACATGTAGTGCTGCACAATACACAATCACAAAGTTTTTCCCTTATGGCGTAAGATAAACACAATACATTTACAATAAATATGTACAATACACTTAAACTACACAACACTCGCCGTGTGTACGCAAGCTCCGTCACCTTTTATTATTTACTCTGCCCAAGACATAGGCCTATCTCTCTTACCTAGGATCGTCACAACCCCGTCATTGCACGTTTTGTTTGGCCTTTCACTCTGCGACCCCTCACTTACTCCTTAGCACCCCAGATATGTTCACTTGCCAGTTTCTATGTATTCTGACTAAATTTCTAAACTACTTCAACTGTCGATCTTCCGTATTTTCTTAATTACTGAATGGACATCAAATGTTCCTTCATTAAATAATTTTCTATTATGTCATTATTCAGTATAGAAAATAATAAGTCGGAAAGAATAAGTTTATCTAAATTTACCTAATAATGTATTTGAATGATAAAATGTTATTTATTAATTGGACTAAATAAATTAACTTTATGTAATCTTTGTCGAAAGAAACTGACAGGTTTCCATTTCCTATCACTGGTTTAAATAATGAGAGCTAACATAGTTAATTATTTTGAAAATTTATAAGAAACTTTATTCTCAGGTTATTTTATAACAGATATTGTATTTATATCGGTTGTTGTATAAAAAAGGTTTTGTAATAATTCTATATTCGTCTGGAAGGTAATAAACATATTTATCGTGTATATAGTTAGTGCCGAAAAGTAATAGTGAAGAGAAACAAACACTATGTATTAAATCAAAGAACAAAAAATTACGCTGTGCGTAAATTTACTTTTATGTATTCGTACTTTAAATTCGCAATTTGTTAATTAAAATTCGTGCATTTTATACATTGCCAAGTTTTCTACGTCAATTCACTGTAGGCAAATTTGTACTTAACTAAGACATTTTAAACAAATTTTAAACGGAGACAAATTTTTTTTAACTCGTGCTGTGAGATAATCAACAAAGTGTACGCGTAGAATATGACACACAATTGGCTATCCATAGTGAGTTATAAACGAAGATTGTTGCGATTTCAACTTTTAAATATCCTCTATAGCAGATTACTTTAAAGTACCAAAAGCTGGGAACCCTGTAATGTAGCCTCAAGATTAATTGTATTTGTAACTGAATGTAATTCTTGCTAAAACTATTTAAAAAATGTTGTCGGTTTGAAATAAAACTCGTTTTCAGTACTAAGAAAAGTTGGATTAGACCAGAATTTACAGTGGTTAAAAATGTACGCTCTATTTATTGTTCAATCTACATTGAAATACCATTAAGAGTAACAACATTTCTTCAATATTTGCAGTCAGTTCCTTGCATTTTTCGTGTTGGAAAATATGTTACACTGTAGTTGCTAACGTAAGCGACTTTCAGAGACAAACTTTATTAAATATTAAACGATTTTTAAACTAAATAAAAATAATAATAGTCTGTGGTTGAGACGTGCCTAAGTGGCAAAAAGTGAGTTCACGTTGTACTAAATTCCATTTTGCTTAGAGTATAGTCACACACACACACACACACACACACACACACACACACACACACACACACACACACACACACACACACACACACACACAGGATTAGTATAAGAGGCATCTGTATATATTATAATATCTGACCTGTACTGTTTGATAAATTGAACGTTATTTTTTGTTGCGTTTGGATCTAGGCCTATAATTTATATATCAACACGCCGACGGTAAGGTGTTAGGGTGGAGACATTAAATCTTAATAGGTTTTCCTGTACAGCGTTTCTGTAAAATAATATTATTATCGAGATGGAAATTCGGATATTTACATATATTAGCATAAATTGCCCACACTACAAAGTTTAACCGACACACATTCACATATAACACATAAACACAAATACACAGAGGTTTTGCATAAAATTAATTTATAAAATAGAATGTTCCGACACGCACATACGATGTGTAATAAGCCTTAATTTTGCTGTCAAACACATGCACGCATGCACCGTTTTTTTTTTTTTTAATTTCTTTCCGTGTTAGGTCGTGTTGTTTATTGCTAATGTGGCTAAAATTTCTTGATGTATATTGCTGTATTATATTGCAGTCAGTGACGAAAATGTTATATCCTCGTTCCGTCCATCTGCACTGAATAGTAAGAAATGAAAATGGCGATGGTATTCACAGGATATAGTGTGCTAATTACTGACGCGCTGGAAGTTGCTGTTTAGACTGGTTTTGTTCGCCAATAATTTACTCTGTTTTTCACTTTTACATGCAAAATATTATACTGACAGAACACAGTTCTGTTATTCTATTCATTATTTTTGGCCAAAGTTTACCTCGATTATAAGGTATGAGATACGTGACCACGAGTGATAACCATTTTTATTGAATGCAACATTATTGAAAGACAAAGGGCTCCCTGTTTTTGATACATTATTTCTCTAAATTTTGAAGGGTTTTATATCCACAGTTCATATAAACCATGCGTTACTATTAAGTGAGTAAGCTTATAAATGTAAATATTATAAATATTAAATATGTCTATGCATACAAACTAAACAGATAATTTTAATTCCTATTTATGGATAATCAGATAATTCGTTTCAGTATAAGTAGGTTTACTTATTACGTAATAATTAAAATACAGTATCGCTTACCGAATAAATTTTGAATAGTACATTATGAACATAAAATTAAGGTTTTAATAGGAAGGAACTGTGCATTACATTTAAAAAGGAACTGTGCCAAATTATGTACACCTATAAATGGTTATATAAAAGTGTGTATACACACACATTAATATATATAGTACACAGTATATGTATATATTGTTTTTTTAGTATTCCAATAATAAGTTAAATAATCAAGGCAGTTTTCTTATTCCTAGGTTTTACACCACTGCATAAATTTTGATGCAAGAATTTTTAATGAGTTTGTAGGTATATATTTTTAAATTTTATGTAAGAATCTGTTGTAAACATTAGTGCAAAGGAAAATATGTTAATTGGTGAAACTCTATTTTTTTATTTGTGTAGACGTTTATAGGCTCAAAGGGAAGTAAAGTACATCCTTGAACAATCTAGTACCAATTTTGTTGTAGCTTGGCAGTAATGTCAGTACATGCTACGTGTTTCAACGAGTTTTTTCTTTACGTGATGATTAAACGTGAGAGCTTGTAAGTATGATTTCACAGATGCGGCTGTCAGCCGACGTGAGGTAATTACATATGAAAAAAAAACATATTCTATGACAGCTTCTGTTGGGAAACAATTATACGTACTAACACGGCAAATATGTTTCATGGAAAATTAATTTGATAAATGTTAAGATACAATCAATGTATGGAGTACATAAATCGATAATGTTAATTAAGATTATTTATCCTTGAACCTAAGCAGAATTAACACTTCATAAGAAGCGCCTTTCTGAAACCTGATGAATAGGAGAATTAAGAATACACTGAACTGAAGAAATACTATGTCATAAAACGTTAAGTGTTACGAATGTAAAACGCAGGCCCTCTGTAAGATAGACAGCGAAAGATAACGGATTTTTTGCTGGTGGGTGTGCAGACGAAGGAAGAAATATAATGGGTTAACACAGTGAGAAATGGAGAGGTTTGAGCAGAATGAGGGAAACCACAATTGTAGTCTCGACAAGGAGGGAATGGAAGTGAAGTGGTCACATTTATAAGGGAAGAAGTAATATAAACTAAAATTCTCGAAGAGGTAGGGAAAAGGAAAAGGAAAAGTTGAAGGAAGACGTTAACGACGATAGACAATGGTGAAAAGAAACTGCAAGCAATCTAAAGAACACCCTTCAGGATGGAATACTTGGAACAAATGGAATACTTGGAACAAAGGGGTGTACAGTACATTAAAGTTGGCAGAACACAATATAATTATTACAGGTTGGCGTCAATTAACAATAAAAAGAATGAAAGACCAGCGACCTTAAGTAGATATGTAGATTTACGTAAACAACAAAGGTTACTCTTTTCGACAAAGTCCCTCTATTTTCTAAACACACAAACTGTGAGCCACTGTGTTTCATCTCCGCTAAACTATTGTGATCAAAGAACATAACTTCAGTTTAACATTTTTTGGTATTCGTGTGCTGTTTTAGTCTACTGTTATATTTGACATCTAGTCTCACGTATTTACAATATACATTTTTTAACTGATTAGAATGTTTTTTTAACAAGAAGTATTGCTCACAGGCTTAACCTTTTTCTCTAATCTCTAATAAACACTTCGTTTTTTGTTTGAAGTATATTGATTTTCTGCTACTACTATATACATCTTCCTTTGCTTGCTGCATATGATTTTAATTTTATAATATTCCAATACGTCTATCTTGTTTTTATACATGTGTTTTAATGCATATCTGACCTAAGAAAACATGTTCTGTTTTAGAAATATCCCATTCACAACACATCTGTTAATTTGTAGACATTAAATATGGAGTAAAGTTGAGACATTAACATAAACTATTCGTTACATCAGTGCTACACTGTCCCAATTATTTTTTGTTTTATAAATTTATAATTTAAAAAAACAGTTGTAAGTTTCCTGTTGTTTAATAGGGATAAAACGAAATGAAATACAGATGAAAGTTTTAATGATTAAATCTTAATTTTCTTCCTGATGAAAAGTGAGTGGAATAAAATTAATTTACGACTTGCAATGTTCGCTACACTGGGAGGTGTAATTCAGACAGCTGTTTATTACAACACAACGTTCGTGACCCAGTAAAGACTGCCTTCCTTCCCCGCCGGCATAAATCTCTCGCCGAAGCAACCAAGATCGCGCTTCACAAAACCCTAGACCTTAATGAAAAATTATGTTATCCTTCTTATTTCTTTCACGCGTTTCATTGGATAACTCACATTAAATTTTTAAAAATATTGAGGTTTTAATGTATTATGGTAACATTAGATTTTACTGTCAGGATTTGTTATATAATGGTCAACAAAGACAAATTCATCAACTCATGTGAGCGCTTCTCACGAGTCTGAATAATTACTAGTGGCCTACATATTGTACACGTATATGACATATACGTTACACACTCAAGTTTGTTCAAGTAAGTTACCTTATAGTTTATAAGAATTAAGTAAAGTTATATCAGAATGTAAATTATCTGTTGTTTAAAATTGTTAACGCAAAGATTACTTAATTTTTGAGGTACTCATATATACCCGTACACATAATACTTACACATGCTCGTTCGCACTCGCTTATACGCCCAAACACGCATATCTACTTGTCGGGGTTCAGATTATATATGTTGAGGCATGCATTACTTTTATACCAAAACGTATAAAAATAGGCCACTCATTTTCATCATATATGCATCCCTCAGAGACACAACATATTCGTGATTTATGAAGTCATAGAGTCTTACAGAAATTTACATTATTACAAAATTTATTTCCCTTATCTGGTGTTTATTTTCTTGTTTTTCGGGTTCAACCAAGTGGTTTGTTTCTGACGTCATCTTTTCTGTAGTTACACAAATGCCAGTCACTAGAATTGGGGATTTTCTCTAACTTCTAATTAGATAATAGACAATTTAGTCGTGCTTATTATAATTGAGTTTTTTTTACGTTTATCGGTTGATTTCATTGAAATTCCGTTTACAGTATGTTACCGTACGCATGGCTGTCCTTATTAATGTTGTAGGTGGCTACTAAACATTTATATGTATTCAGTTTACAGGCTTATGCCAATTTATTGTTATCTGCTTTCGTAAAACAAACGTCAAGTCAATCCGGTGTTAGGAATTTAATTCTTACACTTCCTGAACATTTCATTAAACACTTTTGAAATTTTTATTCAATCAAATATACTTCACCTTCTTTTGAACTTAATATTTCCAATATATTCACAGCGTTTCTCATTTTATGAAGCAATAAGCCCCCGTTCCTCAAGGGAATGACCTATACTACGTCACAAAGGAATAAATTATTTCCCTTGTTTTATATTTTTATGTTATTTACTCAAATTTTACTAATACTGTGGGACTCTTTTTTCTATGTTTTTCGTGCTTGAAATAACAGTTGGTTAAAAGTACTTGTTCCAAGGTAGTTAGTTGTTGCCTTTTATCATGTGCGTTAAGTTTGTTTTTATTTAAGATATATTTATGAAACGTAAACTATCTTCATGGAAATATTTCAAAAAGGTTTTGCTACTCATTAGGAGGTGCCAAATAAGCTTTCCAAAGGTTACAAATTATTAAAAGATTTTGAATATACGGTCATTATCTTTAAATACCTAATTTATCCGAAAAAATAAATTATTTAATTTGTATTCAGGTTTTTCAAAGGTCACTTAAATCTAACAAATAAAGTTTGTAAATGTTTATGCTCTATTTTTGAAATTGCTCAGTAGACTACCAAATACGATACGAATGTTTAGTGTTTACTTAGCTTGTCATTGTGATATTTTTGACAAACAGGACTATAGTCTCAAAATCAATTCTTGTAAATACCCTTACAACGTCTGCTTCCCTTCAGTGTTTATAGCGGGTATTGTATTACTCTGGGTAACATATAGCGGGAGTCTGTGTATCAACTCATCTTTGCGTATCAACACTTTTGTGGTACACAGTGGCATTACTTTCAATGATTTTTTAATAGAATAAATTATATTGTACATTAATCACAAAAGTAAGTTAGACCATGATAATTTATGTTTTTGTTTGTACCAATAAGTCTGTACAAACTGAAGATTATAAACAGGGATGAAGTGAAATTCATAGAAAACATATTATGTGCGGCTGTTACATGTTTGTATATAAACATTTTTCCAGATGACAGTATACCTTACAGAAGATTAGTAGCGAAAGAATAAGGTTTGACGTCTTAGTAAATATTTTTACATATTTCTAACTTGGAAACGTTGTTGCTTGTGAGAACTAATGTTAAACACTTTTGCCCTAATTAATGAAGTAGTTTTCTACCACACATTTGTTCTCCGAAAGGTAAGAGAAGACGTTATAAAAAGCAGAAGTCAAATTATTTTATCTCATGACATTTATTCAGTTTACAGGAGGTAAAGTTATTTTGCAAAAATTACTAAATAACATTTATGGCTTTCAATGATTTTTTTTTTAATTTAAAGTCGCACTCTGCTCTCTGTGGATTATTACGCTCTACAGTGACCTACTAATCGTCTCCTTCATTACTATGTAGAGTAACAAATGTCGCTGAAAAACTGGCTTGGCCTTCTGAAATAAAGTGGGCAGATAACGAAACTGAAGGTGTTATATTACTTGCCTAACTCCGGTGAAAGTTTTGTTAAAAGCATTATGGAGTCTGCAAGCGCATTGTGTTCTTTGTAGAAAATGTATCAAAAAACAATGATCACATCGTACTTACTGGCACTCATATTGGCACCTTTACAAGAGACTTCCGTATACATTCATATAAGCTTACACAAAAGATAATTTTCTACAAAATTATCTTGTTAAATTCTAGTATATTATAAGCGTGTATGTATAGCAGCATATATCTGGGTCACGAGCATTACACATATTGATATCATAGAATTTGTTTTAAGGAAACCTTTATGATCATATCAGAAGAAAATAAATCCTTCAGTCGTATACAACGAAAGTAGTACTTTTAAGATTCAAGTTACTACTCTCTTTATCTTATGAAGTTTTATAAAATATTAGTTACTTAAGAAAATATAGCAATTTGTTTTTTTTAAGAAGACATACAAAGATACAAAGCTCTCTAGCTGAATGATTTCCATAGATATGTGGCTCTTGATAAATGTTTCAGATAAAACAAGGAACTAAAACTCTACATTTGTCATTCTAAATGATGGCAATAAAGAACATAAATGTGACTTCTTATATATACGAACTTCCGGGAATAAGTATTCTTCCCTGTGCTGAAAATAAATGTAACCCTTACTGTATACACTTAAAAGTAAATAGATTATGATATAGCCAAAGCGTTGTTCTTGACAGAATAAACATATTTTGTCTCTTAGTTTTTATTTGTTTCGTTTACTTTGTCTTTTTGATTAGATAAAGTTTTTTCAGCGTTTATTTCTGTCTTAAAATTTAGAATGAAGCTTTACCTTTGGTTATGTAGCATTTTCTGGTAAATAGTAATGTATGGTAACTTTTTAGAACATACACTTTAGATTCCACATACCTTTCTTGTTTATATTTCCCTGCACTTAGTATTGTCCGTTGAAGGCTGTTGATGCGGTACAATATTACAAATAATAAACACAACAAACTTTACTACTAATCGCTTAAAACGTTTTAATATTCCGTAAAACGTTATTAGTCTTTGCACCTGATACATTCACCAAATATAGTGTAAAATTTAGGAGGAGGAATGGGGACAGTGCTCAGTTGACATACGAAAGAATTTTAACTTATGTCTAATCTTGTCACTTCAGGCATGTCTCAAACAAGAGTTTAGTGTGCTATAAAATGAGAAACGGATGCGTGCTGTCTTTTTCTTCATACTTCTTTGTCTTCTCTCACTTAATGTGATTAGTGAAAACTGCATTCACGCACATATAATAAAATTCAATATAATAATAACAAAAGAATTAAGTTATAATGCTGATTTTTAGCTTAAGTCAAATTGTAGTTTGATATTTTTGTTACATTTGTAATATTAAATAAACGTAAAAAATGTATATGGTAATTAATTTTAGCTAAAAAACCGAAGCGGGATTACCGAACTGTTATTCTGCTTAGCATAAAACAGGGATTTCAGCTTATTGTAATTGGAAAGTTACAACCAGGGATTCGGCCAACATTTGCCCGGTACTCGTAATGAAATTCCGCAAATTCCCTAGATACCATTATTTGATGTTACCAGGAATTTAGGTCAACATATCTCAATACATTTACCAAACGTGTAGAAATATAATTCAATATTCGTTGTTAGTGAAGAGGTTTGCTACAATATATTCGACAATAATTCACGCCTGTCTTTGTGCTCGTGCATCTATACAGCTCTGGATGTTACACCATATGAATTCATATTCAACTGCTCGATGTTAGTTTGCTGCCCACGATTATTGAAATAATGAAAACTCATTTCCTGTAATACGTGCGGTTAGATTATCTTTGCTTTAGATTGATAATTCCTGTTTGTATGCAGGTGCTAATTTTCTATTAGTTTTGTGTACTAGATTCCAGTTTATTACAAATGCCATTGGCCTACACAGTCTAACAAATTCTTTAGTTAAATAATAGTATCTGTTAAGACATATTCTATCCTCGTAACATAATTCTATTTGCTGACACAAATAGTCAGTTCGAACAGAGGCACAAAACACGACATGAAAGGTTTCTAAACACAAGCCGAGTACTCTTCTGAAAATCTATATCAAGACTGTTAAAAATACAATAACAATTATGTTTTTAATAGGGTTAGAGGATCCTCTGGCAAATATGATGGGCCCAGTTTTAAACATCCTTTACGCAAATGATCCGTCATCTGACGATGACGTGGTCACTAAGAGATTGAGGATGATCGGCCATACTTGCCGTGTACAAAAAAAAAAATTAAAGGGCCTGAATTGTTAAAATATAAATCAATTAATGTTAATATTAAAACAAAAAGATTTAAAAAATATTCAAAAAGGGATACTTTAATTAAACAAAGTAAAATCAGAGAATATTGCTTTTAAAAAACGTCATGGAATAACTCCTAATTGATAAAATCATTGCAACAATTGGTTACCCTTTTCTGTAGTAACAATGTACGTATTTATATCTAGTGTTTTCGTTCTTGGTTTCTTTTGTTAATCTAAATTAATTTCTTTATTAATATCGGTAAACGGTATGGTATTCACACATATGATGAGAAAGGAAACTTCTTTACACAAGTTTCGCCAATAACGGCTACTGGACATACATAATAAGCTGTTGATGTATAATATCACATTCAAATCAACATAAACTCATGTGATTCAGTTTTGAGAATCACAGTCGAAATTCAACATTTTTATTGTTGAAAGAATTCATACATACATGCCAAAACAAACGCTCCGTTGTTTTGAAAATAAGGCAATAAGGCAACAAGGCAAATCATGACTTTTAATAATGCTATGATAAAAAAGTCATCGCACATCTTAGTGACATATACATCAAATGACTTAAAATTCGTCCGAATCCGTTTCCTATAAATCTTATGAAGAAAACCAACAATCAGGAAGACCGGAAATTTTCAGCTTACTGTACTTATCACCTGGTCGTTAAAAAACTTTTAGAAATGTAAAATAAAGAAACAATGTTGTTGCCATTAATTAGGAAACGAAATAGTGGATTACATATCTTCATGGCTACTTTCTCTTATATGGTATGCTTATTGTTTCTTTGGAAATAGATTGCAGAAATAAAAAAAATTCTTACACGGAAATCAACATATCCTTTATATTTAACATTTTTACATTATTACGAATACTGCCATTATAAAAGTTTTCTTTTTTAGAGTTCAGTGGCTTCGTATAACTATACTTATGAATAGAAGATAGACGTTTTCTAATATTTAAAGATACGCTTTAAAACTGTACTGTCTAGAGCAAACAAATATCTAATATTTACGAAACATTTGAAAGACAAAATACAAATGTTTTATATTACAATAGGACACAGCCTTGTTGTTTAAAACATAACAGTAAACGGAGGAAAGAATATTGCTTTTGCACACTATAACATTAAAACTTTTAATTATGTGGCTTATGTAAACAAGATAAATATAAAAAAACTTGAAGGTTTCAGTCATTTCCAGTAATGGTGATAGTAACACTTTCTGACCTATACTATGGAGAAAAAATATGATAAAATGTATAATATGTCTATTCATTATTTGGAGTTATGACACATTCTAAAAAAAAGGTTTAGTCCAAGATGTTGGTTGTTACAATATCCAATAATTGATTGTTACAATACAATCAATACAAGCTCAAAGGTTCTGCAAGAAATATCTCGTCCGCAAAATAACATATATAAAAAAAGAACTTTATCAAACGTTTATAAAACCAAGTAACTGTGAGAGTGTAAATCCTTCTTGTAACGTGGATAGCATACGTATACCGAAGTCGTAGAATAGCGGATTAAATTAATTTAAGACAGGGAAATCAATAGTCACATATTTTATTACTGCGTCCTTTCAAGTTACTACATTCTCTAATTATATTCATTACTTGCATTTATGTGCATTATTGTATTAACTGTCTTACGATATAGATATGCGATTTGCACGACGCACTACTGAAACAGTCAATAAGTTAATAAATAACACTATCGCAACTTCTAAAATTATTCAGTTATTGAATGCATAATACAAGTAGGACTGTAATAGAAAAATTTTTACAGAACTCATAAAAAATGATTCTTCCAAGAACATCTTTAAAGGCAAGAAGACATTTGTTACATTGTGGAATGTCAGAATGTGCGAGTGGCTGGTTGTGGTAGGAGTACTAGCATACTGATCAAATTGTTTACGCATCACCTGCTTGTATAATGAGAAATCCGTTGCACATTTTTACTAAAACAATTTACGGAACAATATTTAGCAACATTATGTTTGCTTGATATCAAAGTGTAGACGTAAAATATCATGTAATTATTGTCAGAATATAAAACTGTCTTCTTTAACATTAAAAATCGAGTTCAAGATTATGTCGTTATTAAACGTAAACAAAAATCATCAATACCTTGTTATACTAAAGCATATTAAATTCAAGTATAACAGATATATAGGAAATTTACAATTATATATTAGTTTGTTTTTAAATGTTAAAATATTTAATTTTGCTAAAATAGGAAACATTCTTCAACACTAGCAATTTATAGCTTTAATTTTTTGCACAATATCTAGTAATTTAAAATCCTATTGTTTACTTGAGAACGTTCGTAACTCATGTAATATTATTTCCGTTTATTACAAACTATTAATTTTCCTTACAAGCGGAAAGTTTCTCTTCCAATGAAAGACGGTTTATCAAAAAAAAAAAGTATGTGTGTGTACCAGAGTACACAGGTAAGAAGTGAAACTTCTTTATGACATATCATTTTTCTACTATTTACAACTTCACAGAAATTGGGTAGATAAAGCTTAATTCGGCATGAGCCAGATGATGGCGATAAAAATCTGTGTAAACCAGATGATTAGTTTCATTTTGTGATTCTTGAATTAATCTTGACTCAACCAAGTTCTGACTTTGATTTCGGTGTTCTTGAATTTGTTCTCTTATTGTTTGATTTTCTCTTAAGATTCTGGATTCATTAGGATCGGGCACATTTCTAATGTTATTAGCTGTAATTATAAAAAGTATGTTATTAATGTCATGAATATAATGTATTGTGATTTTGATCGTATATAACTGAGAAAATCTCACCTGTTGACTGGGTTTTACCCTTTTTTCGGGCTCTGTACTCTCGCGCACGCTCTGCATCTGATTTTTTACGTTTTCGATGATTCTCTATCGGAATTTCTTTCTTTTTCCGGGCTCTATACGCTCTCATTCGCTATGCAGCTGTTTTTGGATATCCCCGTTGGACTGAATAAAGATCACTCGCTGCTTGAGTTTCATTATTTTTCTTATCTCTGTACTCTCTCGATCGCTCAGCTGATGTACTGATTTGTGAACAATTACGATGATGAACATCTACTTGTACAACTATTGCATTTGGATACTCAATAGAGTTTTCGGACTCTGCCATTATTTAATCTAAAAATTAGTTAATCAGTTTACAAAAATTATATAACGAACTTTAATATTCATATTTCATGTCATAACTTAATAAAAATAATTCAAACCAGATATTTAATAACTTACTCAATTACACAAGTTATGAGTAAATAATTGGAATTATCTATTCAAAGTAATACAATTATATGATGACAGTTAATCTTGTAGACATGCAATGATTTTATAGAATTCAAAATGAATAAATAAATCATTAAAAACGAATAATTAAAAAAGATGTACGTATACATATTTTTATTTTCTAATTGTGTTTTGTTTTATTTTTAAATTATTATTTAATTTGTTTTTTTATTGTTTTTAGAATTAATAATGTTTACTAGATTTACAGTCATATTTATTAATACTTGCTAATTTTAATAGATTTATATACATTTACTGATACTTACAATCAAAAAGTGAGGTTAACCTCAAATAAATATTAAAATCACGCTCACGTGTTGGATTTTTAATACTTGCTAATTTTAATAGATTTATATACATTTACTGATACTTACAATCAAAAAGTGAGGTTAACCTCAAATAAATATTAAAATCACGCTCACGTGTTGGATTTATCAAACGAAATATATAATCACTCTCACTTTTACTATAAATTCACTTGAATTTGAATTACTTTGCTTTCAATAACCAATTTTTCATTGAGGTTGATGGATTGGCCATGGGTTCACCTCTCTCTCGTCTATTGGCCGACGTTTACTTGAATTTTTATGAAAACTCTCATTTGCTCTCACATAACAAATAATAAGTCTTTTTATTTTATCACTTTCAAACTAATATATTATTCTTTACGTCACTATACTGAACTTTGATAAAAAAAAACAACATGGCGCGTAACCGAAAATCGTGAAGATTTTTTTTTACATTGCTATAAAATTTCTCTCATACGTCGATAAAGAAGTTTCACTTCAAAAATATTTTACCATTTATTGCCATGTTACTCTAATTTAACGTAAATAATCCAATTTATATACGAAAGCAATTATTAGAAATATGGAATGTATATATTTTTAATGTTCTATGAAAACACAAGAAATCTCTGTACAATACAAAAAAATAAAATCTCTGTACTATTAGCTCAACCCACTCAGCCTGAATATGGTGGTGACCGCTGTGGAAACAACAGTCTCTTTATACAAAGTAAAGTAATTGTAAGACACAATAGAGGGATTCGTCCTTTCAAGATAGAGAGACAGTAGCGTAACACTTTTTTCTGGGCCCCCCGCAGGGTTCTTTGAACCCTTCTACTACCTTTACTTATTTCATGCCATTTTTCCCTCGTGAATACTAACCCTTCCTTATAGCAGCGCTAACAACTAAAATTATAGTACGACAATAAGAATAAGAACAATTAACAATTTTTGTTCCAGGCTATGATGTATTCTCAGTTAGCAAAATATGACTTTTGTTTCAACTATAGTTTGATTTCTTATTTAGTTTTAAAATCATAGTATATTTTATGTTTTTGATCAATTAAAAAATATTAATTTTCAGACATATTAATAACAACAAATTATAATTTTACTATTTATTAAACATATATGCATCCTGAAAAAAAGACAAACTTTGTTAAATTTAAGTTTATGAACATTTATATTAAATTTCATATCAAGCATTTTATATTAAATTCAAATCTCATATGTTTAAAGAAACCCAAAATCTATTTCACCAATTAAACTTTCTGTCATCCGCTTATAACTTTATAATTTTCAATAATTTTAGTATAGAACTAATATTGGCACAGGTTTACGAATTTTTTTTACGAAAATAAGATTTTTGAATTTCAAAACATTAGTTGAAATGCACCGTTTTTAATTGACCTCGGAGCACTTTTAACTTGAATCATCGCTCTATTGTCCAGAAAACCAAATAATGTATACTCTCAAAATATACCATTAGGTACTGGTAAAATTTAAGTAAAAATAAAAGACGTCTATTTGCTTTTGATGTTAAATATATGCGGGGAATTTTGGATTTATTACGTTCAATGGTTTACACCCATTCGTAAAAGATTAAAGGAAATGTTTGCGCCCCCCTAGCCCGCAGGATCACTATTCCACAACATCTCTGGATCAGCTTGATGAACCTTGTTATCATTTAGGTGAAACGACGACCTTGTTATCATAGTTCCTCGTAACGAGTAAACCAGTTAAAATCAAAACTGACAGAGTGAAAAATATCTATCGTTGTTAGTTAAACTAAACGATGTGTTGTGCAATAAGAGTAGTTTTTAAACAACCCTCTCTGTATGTATTTAACTTTACAGAGGTAATGGATAGAGAGGCAATAAATTATTCAACTTGCTTTATATGCGGCATTCAACAAATTTTCAAATGTAAAAATAAAAAATTTACCAAGTTTTAATGATTTCTTCGTTAATTTAACAAAGCTTACTTAAGTGTAATATAGAAGCCTACATTTGAATGAAGTTAAAACTGTTGAAGCGAAAACTTTAACGTTTGGAAGTTATTGATGAAATAATGTCAGTGAACTGTAAGAACGCCTGTCTGAGTAGACCGGATTGTCTAATTGGTAAAATGACATTTGTGTATTTAGTTCACATGGAATCATAGAGTCATTATCGACACTAGTATAAAGTACGTCATCAAATGCAATTTACTATCTTCAGTGAATCCAACGCCCATGTTGCCATTTTGCTGTCAGTGTAGGCTTTTATTCAAATGTAGCAGCACCGCAACTAAACAGAGTTTTAAATTACTTTTTCGACTGACAACTGATTTCATAGCTTATATTTCACTGCATTTTACTGTAGACTTTGTCTCGGATGCCTGGGCTCGTTACCGTAACTTCTGAAAATTGGTAAAGGGGCAACGCAGGAGAGCAAAGAAACAAAATCAATTATCGAAAAATCCAATGTGTTGATTTGTACAGAATCAGCGGCCAATGGCACAACAAGGAAATACAAACGTTAACGTAATGATGTATTTGTACAGAATACAATGTTTCATGTCTTTCTGAAAGAATCATATTACAAATTGCGCTAGCGTTTGTGATCAGGTTTTTGTAGGTTCCGGAATTTTTTCGATCGGACTTTTGGCGATCTGCAGTAGGCTACTTATTTTTTGTTACTCTCGTTATCAACTTTTAATTGGTTAAGCCTATATATATTACCAAGTTTTTAACGTTACAACTTTTTGACTTATTGAGATTAATAGGAATGATTGTTAACTTGATTTTTCCACATTTGCAGATAATAAAAGCTAAATTGACTCTTGCAGTCAAATTGTAAAAGACAATATTTGATAAAAAGTCGACTTATTTGTTGAAAAAATATTGGGAATTTAAGGCAATATAATTAGTGTTTTAAGGCATATGTCCTTTTTAGTGGCTAACTAAAGTCTGCTCCTGGTGGAGAGATGATTAGCTTCTGGAGTGCAAGACTAACTTGAAGATTGAGTCCTCTATTTTGCTCAACGAAAACAATAAATTCAGGACTCATTAAATATAACTATATAAATACTTGTCTATTTGATACATTTTTTGCGTCTTCAGGTTTTAGATTAAACCAACTCGATGTATAATGTTTGAAAAAATATGGAAAAACGGTATTTCAAAATATTATATTTAGAGTAACTGTTATTAAAATTACAAATCTCATGTCATCAGGAACAATTTTAGTCACACATTTCTGTCCATAATAGATCTTATGAGAACTAGTCTTTCTGGATATACATTAATTTAAGTTTTATTATCACTTCGTACTTTAATTTAGGGATATTGTGTCAAGAATGTTTAAAGAACTTGTAGTTTATGTTACAGTACGATATTTTGTGTAAAAAATCCAAAAATATAATCTTATCATTTTGCCAAATAAAGTCAAGAAACTGCTAGTTTACTTGTGCAAAGGCGACGGTTGTAACCACACAGATGTTAGACTGGAGGAGTAGTGATAGAGACAACCCTGTAAAGAAAACTGTCTCTAGGCGAAAAAGGTAAAGTTAGGTTAATAAATTCGGCCTTCGTTTTCTGGCGCATGCGTAAGTGTTTCTTTAAGGTTGCGTATACGTAAGTCATTTACAAAATATTGAGTAATTATCATTATTGAGAAAACCGGTTTTATTAATTTACAAATAGACTATTGTAATTCCTTTTACTTACAGAATTATTTATAAGCCTTATTTTAAAACACGCCACAAGCTTAGAAATAGATTAGGTGGTTTAGAAAGTTTGCTAAAATTTTAGTACCTCTGGGGGAAAAGCTATCATTTGTTTGATTCTATAAAATAATTCAGATTCGTGAGAACAACGTTGTCCGACGATAATACTAATGACATATCATTAAATCGTAGTTAAGGTCATTATCGTATACATTCTTATGTAATATACAACAATATCTCTGAATATGTGCTGAATACCTAAAGAAAATATACGTGCATATAGCTGCAGTAAATTATATCAATTCCAAAACTGCATTCGAAATGTGGAAATGTCGTTATCGGAAATAGGTTTCCTAATATTGTATCCGAATACGCGTATGAGTGCGCGCGTGCGTGCGTGTGTGCGTGTGTGATAAGTTGTTATGCAATTACCCTACTAGTGCTGGTTGTTTTTTCAAATGAATTTATATTCAAAAGTTGGCTTCCAGTTCACTGCCCACTATGTAGGGATTCAATGAAACTCGATAAACTAACTTCTGGAGCTCACATGTATTTTCATTTAGAGTACAAACCCCCCGCTCTTCGTGGGTAATTTATTTTAATGCAGCCTCGGCAGCCAGCAACGTGAAATATTACCTTTTTCCGAGAAAATTTGTTTTGTTTTCCCAATAGTATCATTTAACTCGTGCTGCCTCTGTAAAATGAAATTAAAAACGTACTAAGAGCAGAAAGGCTTACAGTGGGTAAATTGTACACAAACATTAATCCAAAGTGTTATGGACCTAGATATACACACATTTGGGACTGGCTATCTATTTATCAATCGTCAGTCGAGATAAGACATCAACTTGACAATCAAAACTACTGACAAAGCAAGCAAAAAGCAGTTCATATATATTTATCAATATTTCAAATATAAAAAAATTAATAGCAGAAATTAATAGATATTGTAGTTAGAAATATAATTTTGATGAATCTTTTTAATCATTACCTATAACCGAAACGCTCGTTCACCATATTCACTCATTAACTGAACCAATATTTCATCAGTGTTAACAAACATAATAAGTTGGTGTCCAACACAAACAAAATATGCACTACTAAATAACAAACATTAAATAAGTTTCTTTAATTATGAAATGCTTTGTTGCTCTCAAATTGTCTTTCTTTCTTAACTTTCGACAAAAACGCGTGTTCAGTATTTTACATTATGATTGTATATATAAAAACAATATAATAATATAATATTGTGTATAATATTTCTGTAACATATATCGTAATTGTGTTTTAATTATGTCGTATGTACCACGAACATTAAAATTTGAATCGAATTTGAAAAGAAATTTAAAATTGTCGGTAGTCTGTATGCGCGCCTTTAGGAAAATTAGCTCTCTACTGAAGCCGTCTATGTCGCGTTCCGTTTTGGGGCATAAAAATTATTAATAACAATTAGAGAGAAAATTTATGTGTTCAGCAAATATAATCTTCTTTGTGTTCAGCAAAAGTTATTTGAAAATGTAGGAAATTTTGAGTGCAAATTACAGCACACGTCCAACAAAAATTTTCTTTCTAGTTGCTATGCAGTTTATTTTCTACAGTTTGTTTAATTATGAATATGTTAGTTACAGTGTGCGTATCAGAAAAGAGAAATAATTCTTTGCTAGTCGCTGTCAAAGGAGAAATTGGAAAATAAGCTTTCTTTGTTAATATCAATTGGCGTGGAAATCATTGCGTGACTGTGTATCTGATTCTGTCTGGGTCGGCAAAATGGTTTTAATAATATATATTTCCCTAGAGGGACTGACTTTACCTGAAACAAATTAAATTTTAGCTCATTTAATTTTTTTTATTAAGTATTATATAAGGTATATTTTTTGTGTTTGCTTGCAGTTATTATATTAAATTTACATAGCCAATAATAATATACGAAATTTTTAATCGTTAAACAAACTTAAAAATAAACTTAGATTATATAGTTATTTGGTATTATAACCCCAGTATATTTAAACAGAAAATAGTAAAGGAGACGCAATATGAGCATTTGAGTTTACCTGTCAAAAAGCAAATAGTTTATCAAATTTACCTACATTTTTATTCTGGCTCTACAACTCTACTCGAGTTTTCGCCTCCTGAACTGCAGGCAACCAACTATAAATTCGGGAACTCCTCTGTAATTTCGTCATCCTTGACTCCTAATCTATATCCTCCTCTAAACCTTTCTTCCTTCGTCTTTTCTGCTTCCAAATGCTTCCACCACGGTTATTCGTATGGGTTTCCTATCCACTTGATTCATTGGACATACCCTAATCGTCTTAACTTTTGTGATTTTATGAATTCAGCTATATCTGCATTATGTACGAAAGCTTTAAGTCAAAGTTAATTTAGTTGTATATGAACTGTTCTATTATTGTAGCGGTCAAACAGTTTTACCGTTCGTTATCAGTTTTACTTAGTGTGCACGATTCGTTATCGTAGGTTACAATGTGTCATACGACACATTTAAGTAGGCCTACGTTTAATTTTGAACTGTGAAAATTATCTACAATAATTATTGGTAAACACTCTTGGAACGTAATTTATGGAAGATGATTTTTATGGTCAATATTGATGCCTCATTTGCCTGTAGGTCTCGTAGACAAAGCTGATCAATTCTCGAGATAATAAAATAATTATGCCAGCGACAGGATAGCATTTGTTAACATATCGGATCAGGAAATCAGTAGCAAGTTGCCGCCAAGACTTCAAAGTAAGATAATTTTATGTTTACGACCACTTGAATACAATTATTCTGACCTTGAATACAGCTTGTAGTATTTGGAAAATTATAATAGATATTCTCAAGGTTAAATTTTGCCATTAATAAAGTGATGTTCTTAACGAAGCAATACTACCTGTTTTTACGATATTAATTGCTGACTCGTTGGGAACTTGGTGAAACAAATTAATACAAAGGTTTTTTAAAAATATATAAACACTTAGTACGTTTTACACATTTTATTTAACACAGATAGCTGTTTCGACTTCTGAAGTCATTGTCAAAGAGATGTGTGAACACCTAAACAGAGGATGTAAGGGTGGTGGTGGACATCTGTTTAGGGCGTGTATTGTTACATGTGTGAGGTGTGATGATGCAGAGGGGGTTGGGTTGCAGGAGCTAAGGAAAGGTCAGGTGTCTGTAAAAACTAAATATAATATGAATGCAAAATATAAAATTATCTAAACTAAATATAATATGAGTGTAATATATAAAATTAACTAAACTAAATATAATCTAAGTTTAGTTTAGTTAATTTTATATTTTGCATTCAGATTATATTTAGCTTAGTTACGTTTATATTTTTCATTCAGATTATATTTAGTTTCTACACACACTTGACCTTCCCTTAGTTCCTGCAACCCCCCTCTCCATCATCACATTTCACACATGTTCCAATACATTGCCCTAAACAGATGTCCACCACAACTCTTACATCCTTTGTTTAGGAGTTCATTCATTTTTTTGACAATAGCTTAAAAAGTCGAAACGACTTTCAGAGTTAAATAAAATATGTAAAAATACCAAGTTTATATATATTTTTAAAAAACTTTGTAACTATTTTTGTTACAAAAAAATACGAACTGTATTAATTATAGAAGTTGTTGGTTTAAACGTAACGACAATTCAAGAACAGTAAGTGCTAGTCATTATTTCAACGCTTTTATAGCGGTCTGTGCATTAAAAAACTATAACGCTTAAGAAAGTGGATTGTTTGTATACACTATTTCGATACAAGTCAACTGTCATCAACATGTCTTTAATGATAAGAACTATAATAGATTTTATACTTACACTGACTAGTTGTCTTTTTATTTAAGATTGCTAAAATAGGATTTGTGAAATAAAATAATGAATCTTTCTGAAATTTAATAGTCCGTTGTGTATTATTATTTGAAATAATAGAAACAGTACAAACAGTAGTCAATAAGAACTGCCATTTCATTTAAACGTTATTATCGTTTATACAGATACAAAACGATTGAAGAATAAAAATAAAGACGGTTTAATTTATCAGAGAAAAGAAATAAAATTCACTTTGGTAGAAGAGATTACTGGATCGAGCAGCAGCTTACCTTTTCTGTTGGAAGCAGGTGTCGGCGAGACGCAGGCAAAAGCCGTGAGCAGAACTACAAATACAACAAAAGCTTCCATTGTTGTCAGAGCCGACACATTTAACACAGCGCCGGCCAGCGCGCGCACTTCCACTATTCACTAACTACAAAACATTAACTGAATTAATCCACTTCATTGTTGTTAGCTCCCTACTTCCAGATACCACTTCTCCAGCAAACGGCGCACTTTAATGTTTTAGAACTCACTACCTGAAAGCAGATAAAATGCAGTTTATTCAGAGGATTACATTCAAAGAAATTGTTTTCTGCTACAAGCTAAATATGCGCAAACAACGTTTTATGTTTGTTGTCGACCCGTTCTGTACTGAAACGCTACGTACAAAGCTCACGTTAATAAAATGTGTAATACAGAATTGATAAAGTTGTTTGACAATGGTAAGATACATTTACCACTTGTGAATTAAATTGTTTTTCCAATTGTGTACTTTAAAATGTACCGGTTGATACCTACTACTAGCAATTTCATGATAGTTTTATTTTAATATTATAGGTACACAACATTGTAAACGACTTGCACAGAACAAATATTTTTGACACACTTGGGATATTTATAGGAAAAAATCACGTGACACAAGGCAACTGTGTAGAAGGGATCATTTACACACTAAACACTGTATGTGAACTATACAGCGTGCCGTTGATTAGGAAGGGAAGGGGGACAGTAAGACAGAGGAATTGGGAGAGGGAGAAGTAGTACTTCTGCCCCTTGCGCGTATTGAAATCGGTGATGATTTTTTCAAAATTAGTGATTTTTGAAAAAGTGATCTCTCTTTCCGTGCATAGATCTACCGGCTACGTCTGCCGTTTTCATTTCCAGCAGCTGACTTGAAACGACTATCGACATTACTAGTGTTGTAGTAAAATCTAGCAAACGGCACACATTAGCAAATAAAACGATAAGTCAATATTAGAATTATTCTTTGTGTTGATGACTATACTGTTTAGTGCTCATTATAACAAACTTGCGTAGCGTGTTAAAACGTAACCATTAAGTTTCCGTTTAAACTAAACGAAACGGGTTTGAGGTTTTCTTACACCTGTCTTTCCAATAGTCACTTTAAGTCAATTATATATTTTTACTTTACATTCCTGAATATCTAGACTTCTACGCCCAGAATTTAGTGAACATTACAGAGCTAAATACACTAGCTTTAATAAGCTCCTTGTTGGTTAGTTTACTTTTTTTAACGTTAGATTTCGTTACATACAGCACCTATGTCACGTATACTCACAATATACAAGGTTAATGAAAGAGTATGCTGCTTTAATTTATTTATCCTGAGCCACACATTTTCGAGTAAATTTACGTTTTGCAAATTTCCGGTTGTTTTCTGTGTGTCGCGTTGAGCACTAATGACATTACTGACTGTCATAAATAATGTGGATATGGTATAAAATTTTATGGATATGTCGTAAATACGCGTTTAAATATAATAATTATTTTCACGTACATGAGAGCAGATATACAATCATCTACCCACTCATTTTACCCGCGTACTACTAACTTACCATTAATGTTCCACACCACACGGTTAAAAAATTACCATTGAAGATTGCTCTGAAGGATTAACAGTGTATATGTATTGCGACGTACCACAATCCATTTTATTTAATGGAATACTAGAGAACAATGTTAATAAGTTTTCGAACGTTCTGCGAGCAATTTAATCCGTATTTCTTTTTCAAGTGATCACAATTATCTTGTAATTTTAAAGAAAAAAAATTTCAAAAACTTGTGTATATAAGCAATTAAAATTAAATACACCTTTAAAATTTGTATTTTGTATGTATCTCATTTCAATACTTCGTTCTTATTAGGTTTATAATTTTTTCTAATCCTAATTGATCATAATCCCATATAATCTATCTTTGGAAGTTTGCAGACGTGAATCTAGTTGGATTTTAATCGGTTGTGATACTGCGTCGTATTCTTATATTGGATTTTTTTTACTGCTGTTTTACAGTTGGGTGTTAGAAAATCAAAGGCTAGTTGAAAACAACCCTCAATAAAAATTACCAGAAGTCAAGAACTTTTAAGGAAGCAATCCCTCCACCTCTATGGACTGGTACCCACTAATGGGGAACTTAATGTATTCAGAACCTTTAGAGGAAACAGCCGGTGTTAAAAATTGCTCTAAAATTGCTAGAAGGAATGTCAGATAGAATACTGCCCAAACAACTCTGGAAGTATAAACCTACAGAACACTGGTGTGTGGGTAGACCCAGAAAGAGACGGCTGGAGAATCTTTGAAGGCAGAACAGGCAGCACTTTGCCTAAGGCGTCTTGTGTAAATGAGATGATACGAGTAGAGAATAGAGAATGACCAGTACTAGTAGATAGTTAACCAGCAGAGATACGTAATTGGATTTTATTATTTTCCAATTCTGTACCAAATACACGGCAATATTATTCATAGCAAGATAATTATGCTGAAGTTAATGATAATGTGATGTATTTACATTATACACACACTTGTTGTTTACTAATGGTCCCTATAATCTCAATCTTCTATTGTGGTGTATTCATTGTGCATAACGTAGTTATTATTCATGAATGGTATCTTTAGGTTATGAACAATGAATTCACCACAATAAAAGATTAGGCTGAACTTACTCGTAGATGAGTACAGCTGATAGCGTGAGGGAAGATAACTGTTCCCTTCATTCTTAAGCTAGGATACGTGGATTCTAAGTGCCTGGGAAGGAGGTTATATATTTGCAGCTATGCAAAACTGACAAGAGACAAGCTAGAATGGACCAAACGAATATTATGATTTTGTAATTATGTACGTTTTAGTGACGAATCAATGTTCATATACAGAATTCGATTTTTAAAATTTTACGTAAAGGTAATGCAAAAAATATGTCAGTCGCATGCAATCTACAAAGTACATAATTGTTGTAATGACAGTGCGTGTACAGCAAAGAAATCCGTCCTGGCTCTAGAAAAATCCTCTTGTTCCGGTGAAACCCAACAAAGGATTACGTAAAGCAAAGAAAAAAAAAATTTTTTTTTAATTTAATAACAATTTCAATTCTTTTACAGAATTATTTGACACAGTGACAAAACCTCGTCTGAGTGTACTATTAAAGGGAAAATGAATGAGTTCTATTTGAGGCTTGCAGACTTATCGTTTAACCAAAGTATGCTAAATATTAGCAGACAGTAATAAATCGTAACTGACAGAGTTCTCAAAAAGTCTGATGTGCATGCGTTGCGGAAACAGTTAGCGATATAATTTATGAATCGGTACATCGTAATGGAGTAAGTAATATATATATATGCAGTATTTGTGTTTTCCCATTGATACCTAAAATTAAAGGTGTGTACAAATCGATAAATTACGAACAGAAAATAGCAAAATGCAAAGGAAGATTGTAAATAATTTTTGTTAAACTTTTACATGTTTTGATACAGAGAGTACAAAAAAAGTCACTCTATATTTTGTAATGTAAACTAAATATAAGAAACAGTGAAGTTTCTGATTTTTGTTATTTCAACTGTCTAAATATATTAATTCATCTACAAATGCATTTTTATTTAGCAAATTATTATTTTTATATACGTTACCAGCGACTACGCGACGGACAAGTGAAGTACAAAAGAGTAGATAACCTTAGGAAAAGAGATACCAACTTAATATCCACTCAGAAAAATGGAACAACTGTTGCAAACTGTTTGTAAATAAACATAAGTAAATAAAAATCAACGAGTAAATAAATAAATATTTCTTAAGGAATAATATCAATTTTAAATTATAGTTACTAGTACACCATTGAATTGAAAATTCTATAAGGCCTCAATAATTTGAAATTAAACACTAGATTTGTGTTGTGTGTGTGATTAAATCGATTATCCGTTATTTTCATTGAAATAGAAAAAAATTCGATTATTCGATAGTTACTATATTAAAGTAGCATTATTTAGATTGTTGTTTATTTATTTACAAACCTCTGATGATGCTGATGTTTTTCAGTGAAATGTGAGTTAGGTATTTAGACTACAAAAACTTAATACACTACTTGCAGATGAAACTATATTGAATAATATCATAATATTGTGTGTGTGTGTGTGTGTGTGTGTGTGTGTGTGTGTGTAATTTCTACAGTGTAATGAACATTATGATTTTAAAAACAATCTACCAGTATTTGCACATAAAGTTTTTTTATTAACACTACAGTAAATAATTTTACTATTTCAAAACGCATACCCTTGGAAGAATACAGTACTGTCAGACATTTTCTTCGCAACTCAAATTCTAAAAATTGACACTATACAGTCTGTTTCAAAGGCTATCTTAAGACATTTTTTTTGTAAAATTTATTATATAAGGCTGCATGTATAAGGGAGCAATTTATTTACTTTTTTAAACACGATAACATTTCAATTTTTTAACAGTACAGATCGCGGCAAAATGCAGTAGGCTATAACTATAAGGCGCTTGATTTATAGAGTAAAAAATTAATCTACGAAAATTAGTTAATTTCGGGGTAAGGAACACCGCTAATTAAAGACGATAAGACGATCTGACAAATCTGCTTCAACAATATATTGTAATTTAGGTGGCTGTGACGTTAATCCTTAACTACCCCTAACCCAATGACAAATAGCTAACTCTCCGCTACCCCCAACCATCACTGCCTCGGTATAATCTGCTTTAAGCGTATTATTATTCATGCAATATATAAGGGATCGCGTGCTCGTGTATTTGGATTTGTGTGTGTTTGTGTGGCCTAACAGGGAAAGTAAGGGACAGGCGATGTAGGAAAGGGGGAGGGAAGAAGGACAGTACTACACAATTAACAAGCCCCCGGATTACGTGAAATAAATTAATACATTTCTGGATGTATAAAACGTACATCTCAATTGTCGGATAGACATTGAAAACATAATGCATATATTTTTAACTGCATGCTCTAGAAAAGAAAAAAAAATTGTAATAAATACGTTACTATAAATTGGGATTCGTAAGGACATTTTATTCTACATGTATTGCGTTAAAAGTACTTGTTTTTGGATGTAAAACCACTCATAGTACATGAGTGGTTATTATTTGTGCTTAAGGTATATGTGAATATGAAGGAAGGAATTTGAATAGTACATTGTATATTGTATGTATGTATGTATTATTATTATTATTATTATTATTATTATCATTATTATATTTTATTATTATTGTTGTTGTTGTTGTTGTTATATTAATATTAGTAACTACACTTTCATTCAGTGTTGAACAAAATCAATGACAAATACACTTATTCACCTGTGTAAGCCTCATACTGCACACGAAATAGAACAAGAGCAAGGACGTGTTAACTTAAACATCCTTATTATTTATTAATTTTATTGATAGTATGATGTAGTGTTTATACACCATAACACGGGCTATTTACTATATGTCTAACTATTCTTACTGTACCTGTACTTTGAAAAAGGAATTAGTAAAAACAAATATTTTCATTTATAATTTTGCGTAAAGTTTAAGATGTAAAATTAACAATTATGACTTAATAATTAATGTATATGTCAAGCTCTGTAAAACGCTACATTAAATGTATGCTCGAATACATAAAATTAAAATTAGTTTGCTCTGGCTGACGTGTGGAACCACAAATTGATTCACTAATGTACTCATGATCTTTGAAAATGTGTTGGGTATCTCTTACAGGAATACCAAAAAAGGTGTAATTTAAAAGAGCACTAAATTTTAAATTACTCGTTTAGTAGTTTAACATAAAATTCTTTAAAATTTTGATTCTACATTATAGATTTATATATAATCATATCTAGTTAATGTTTCAAAAATAAAAGATTATAAAACTGTTTCTAGTATAGGTAATAGACAACGATAAATTATAAATTGAATCCTGTCAGATTCCTTTTATAGTTTGTTACTAACACCGTAAAACTTTCCACTCTTTCATAAAGAGAAAATTAAAATGTAACTTCATTTACTTAATTTATTTATCATCCTACCAAAAACGATTAATTTGTTTAAGAGCGTCGTCCTTTTCTGGTTTCATAACTTTCGTCAGTTTGCTGCTGGTCATTAAGCAAAACAACATACTCAGCTGATCATGTCGTCTCTTTTCAAAACAACAAATTATTGATACTTTCTACAGTTTTAACTATTACATTTGGTTGTTAAAAGTAACATAACACTTTACAGTCAAAAATTAAAAATTTTGTAGGAAATATTTGTTTGCACAAACTCTTTTAAGACACATTTCTGAAGACATTCAATCTCTTTCAGTTGTTGTTAGGTGTGCTATTGTTTGAGTATGTGTATTGCAAGTAAAAGTGATTAGTTAATTTTAATTAACTAAAACTGCTATTTTTTCTGAATGACATAGTGTAAACTTAGTTGCAATAAATTATAAAAACGTTAGAAATTCCGGCATTTAAGAACATTCAAGTTTATAAAGAACTGTGACATATACTAAAGGTTTATAACAATAAAACCAGTGTTGTCACTGTCAGTTACTTTAATTAATAAGTTTTATTAATGCAATATTATTTTGACGAGTTTATGTTAGAGAAACAAAGAATTTTTTTTATTTTTCTATCACTGGATAATAAAGCAGTTCAGTGCATCACACAGCATATTGAAATCAAAATACATTTCCTTTTTCCTTTATACTGTAGTTACATCAATAAATACATTAAATATGGAATATTTACAGTTAATTTTTAGTACAGTAGTGTATAGTTTTTGGCAGTGAAAAACTGCAATGCACTGATATTTATTTATAACACGTCATATAAATCACTACTGATGAAAAAGAAACAATAAAAAATATTTCTCATAAATATGTAGGCCTACTCATTATAACTTTGGCAAAAATACCAAATTAATCATACTTTTTTGCGTAATGGAATTATAACTCATGACATTTATTTTATAAAATCCGTTATAAGTACTTATAAAAATGGAGAAAATTAAATATTAAAAAGAAAACGAATTATATTTTATTTAATATCATGTGCAAAAATTGTTATTGTTTTGTTGCCCACGGAACGTTATGATTGTAGACACGTAATAGTACAATTATGTTGTATTAAACTGAATTATTGTCCACACAGAAGTTTTAGTGAAACTTGAGATTACTGAGAGAAATTCCGATTCGATTCTGGCTACAAGTGCGTAAAGTTTAGATAGCCCTGTCGACCCACCCCACATCGAAACAGAGTCTACGTGATCCGCTACACGCCAGATATCCGGTCTCTCTAAAACCAGTGGTCGTAAATTTCTCGTTTTATGTGGATAAAACAAAAGTTCCAGTCCACAACAAAAAATGTAACGTTAGTTACACGGTTAAATCTTCTTGCGAATTTATTTTTCCGCTTAATATTTGAGTGACTTTTTACAAATATTTCTGTGTAAAAATATTGTAAATTTTCACCATTGGATATGGTTTAATCCAAATAAGTCAACTGTAATTAAGTCTCATTTAGAGCACATAGTAAGCGCGGTAAAAACGATAAACCACGTCGTTGTTAAAGGTAAAATATTTTTCGCCGATTGTACAATACCACGTTACTTTTCAGCAAACCGTCGTTTGTTTCATATGATTCGCACACATAAAAATACAGACGCATATGTTAAAAAATATAAGTTCTCAAAGTTTACAATTCATAAACTAATTTAAAAAGTTGGAATTATAACACGCTTCAAAAATGATCATGTAATAAAAGCCAATAGAATAGCAAAATGTCGTCTTGCTTTATTCTTCCCTTAAGATATCTAACTAATTATAATAGTGTGTTCCAACAACCTTATTACCATTATACTGTTACGCAACGGAACATTCTCGAAGAATGGAGTTTTTTTCTTCTACGTATTTCTCGGCTATCCCAGCAGAGCCCAGCTGTAATGTTTATGTGCGTTCATATTGCTAGTTTGTGAGGAAAGACAATTACATGATATTTATCTTGGGTCAACAATCTAGGCGATTCCAGACCGCACCTGTCCGCGCACTGTGTTCAAGGCCAGACACGACACTGTTTCTGGTGGATTTGAGAGCGTTTGTAAGAGTCTATTATTTAACACGTCATTCAAAAAGTGACAGACTATTCTAGCATCTCAGCGGGCTATAAATATAAGTATCCATCTATGGTCAGTCAAGCATTTACTTGGTGCGTTCAAGTCGTTATTAGTAAAACGTGATTATTGTGCGGGACTCTGTTATTTGACATTATAATTGGTGTGGACAAATTAACTCGAATTATTGTACGAGTATAATCTTGTTGAATAACTTGTGTGATAAATTAAAGGTGGTGATTAGTGACTTAATTGGTGTCTTGTATTTTGTTTCCACTGTGCCATTCGACGATCAAGGAGACCGTCGTAGCAATACTTTAAAACTAAAGTACATAAATATAATTTAAAGTTTAATTAGGAACGTTTAACTGGAAAGCCTATCAGAGCTTGGTTTTGCGACAAAGTGTCACAGACAACAGACAACATTAGCTCTGTAATTAATAAAAACAGACTGCTTGCAGAGTTTGATAGATATGTGGAGTTCTATCACGTAGTTACTTGCGTTGTATCATTTACGACTTGTGTGAGCTGATAGATTCGTGATACACCGTTACGCCATGCAAACGGTTCAACGATTTGAATGTTTCAGCTACTTATATTTATCTAATGGCATGTAACGCACAGGTGTAAGCCTTCATGATGCCCAAAAATGTCGTTTCACAGTTACCAGTCATCTGCGTCATTCACATACGTCGCCAGTTAGGGGTCGAAAAGTTATTTTGGCATCAATAAATGTGAAATGCAAAGCCAAACAGACATTAATGTTTCCACACGAACGTAAGTTTTAATCGCCTTACGAGGCTACCAGTGTTTTAGGTAACCACGCATTTTTAATATTACGTTTGTGAAAACGCCCGTGTTTACTACAAGTTTTAAATAAAATTTTGAAACTTTGAATTATTTATGTAAGCTAAAATTTATTTTCACTTTGCATTATCTGCGTTTTGACCAATCACTAGCATTTACACCAGTAAATAATATTGTTAATACTTACACGCTTTCCACACTTTTTGTGAAATTAAACTCTATCTTTACATGTTACTTGAATGAAGTGTAAAATACGTATAGTAGTTATTATTTCTGTGAGCTGTATTTTTGTACATTAGCATTACATTATAGTGGTTTGGTTATCACATATTTGTGGAGGCATTAAAATTTTAACATGAAGGCAAAAGAGTTAGTAAGAATATTAAGGAGACAAAACAGTAGTCTGAAAAAAGCAAACACGTCTAGATCTAAAATATTATTTCATCATGATAATGTACTTGAAAAATTCTGCATGTACATTTATTTTAAAAAATTTAAATAAAGTCAGCAATAAACAACGAGACGAGACTATTCAAAGTTGTCTAATTTAGTTAATGCTTTCTAAATTTCTTTTTGCCTTTGACTCTAGCTCTGGCATCAACTGTTTCTGCTATTTGAAAATTAAATTTTCATTTTATAAGAATACGTGATATGTACTTTGCAGCAATCAGTTCGTATCGATATTACGAAACGTACAAGATACATTGATTGACTTAAATATATATAACAAATTGTGTTTCATGTTTTATTTTTGCTGAAACAACATTTTCCAGGAACGTCTGTAATATTATTATTTTATTGTTAAATTTATTGTTTGTTTTATAATTACAGTTTTATTTTACAAACAATACAATAGTAACTTTTTGTATAGTTGGAAAAATTAGTAGACTTCTCGTGTTGTGGCAATTTAGAATGAATTGTATAATTTTAATTGCATGTTAAACTTAGTTGGTATTACAATTTTTAATATTTATGATAAGTAAGTTATGATTTTTCATTTATTCGTACTGCAGAAAGTAACAGAGTGTCAAGTAATTTCATTCTAAGGACTATGTTAGCAGTGTGTAGGTTGTGCTCCCACTGGCACACTCCTCACCATAGTTTACACTTCGTTCATGTATAGATATTTCCTTAAACACTTCACTTTCACACATCAGTATAAACGTTTTTTGTCTCTGCAATCGCCGAATAAGCCGAAATTGGCATTCAAGAAGTTTAATATTATATTGAGTAGCACCTCATTATTTTGATATTTACGAAGCATTTGTTCATATTTAGCTGGACACCGATTTATTTTAGCAGTAAGATTAGTTATTTTTATCTATCTATGATTGTCGTCATTTCTTACATACTACGATGCATCAACAATACTGCGAAGCACTTTATATTGTAAGGTTTCGATTATTTTTGAGTTGTATCTCTTTGTACAACTATAAAGTTGCACACCGTAGACCCACAACTGTTTCGAAACTGGTTTGAATAATAACAGTTTTTATTGCAATGAGAGTTCAGAGTGTCTTTCAAGTAGCAACATTTTCTTGAATTTTGTTTCAAGTTCTTCACGTTTTCTTCAACATGTTTTTTCATCTAACTTTACAATAGAGAATCATGCCCAAATACTTTGCCGAATTTGCATGTGCAATTATTTTACGATTGACTGACGCAGGTAAGTGGTCTATTTTCCCTTTGGTGAAGTTGACATGAGTATATTTTGTCTCATTTAGTTTAATACACAATTTTTGTGTCCAGTGACATTATTAACTAGATGGACTGCTTGCTATCTGTAGAGTGTTTAAGTAATTTATGAATGTAAATAATACATAAAAGACTATGTTTTCTCCATCAAATGTGTACTAACAAATACTATGGAATTAAGGTCTGTGTATTAATAATACATTTTTGACGTTTCATATGGCTCTATAACGATCACGGCATATCGTATCATTTTAATAAAATAGACTATTTATAAATGATATTTCACCCTATTACGAAACCTACACATAATTATCGTACCAAGTCCATATAAAGTTTATGTAATTGTTTTTCATTGCGTCATTTTGTAGCATGCTAATACTATTTTTCTGACAAATATTTAATTAATAATTTTCTGTAAAATTTTGTTTAATGAAGCTAAAAACTTAAAACTAAGTCTATTCAAATTAACAAAATTCTTCTTATTAGTTTGCATTGAGATAAAAATCATATTCTCGAAAATTCTGTGACCAAGTATTTCAGATTCTCTAAATAGGTCGAACAATTACTGTTATCAGTAAAATATTAAGTGTCAAATAAATTAATATGAATACAAAATTTCATAACTAAATTTGAATTTATAAATATAAGTATAAATAATTAAATAAATAGAACTGCTGTTAGCAATCGAAAGAGACTTTTTCGCGTAAAAGTGTTAAAAATGGAAAGAGTCCAGGATACGAGAGAGAAAAACGCAGGTTCAAAGTGGACTGAAGACAAGAACAAGAGACACAGTGAAAAGATGAAAGACTATTGGAGAAAAAGAAAAGAACAAAGAATAAAGAATTGAAATTGGCATGTGGTCCTTAGATGGCCGATAACAAAAAAGACTTCTGTTAAACGATTTTTGGTGAAACAAACTTTAGGCTCACCATATTCGCTACATATATCGATGCTTTTAAAAACATAAAAATACTTTTATTACTTTAAATTATTATTACTACAAACGCAAAAAGATTTATTTTTTGCCAATAGTCTGAATAAGTAAAATATTAAAAACGTTGATACACAAGAAACGTTCAAGTATTTTACCTCGTTTTTTGTAGTCATACTGCATGTTATTGTATTACGTTAATGTAATATTTATTTTAATTACAGTCATTTGATTTTTCGCGTGTTTCCCTGTTGTCACCTCCTGACACGTTGTGAGTCGTTATTTAATATGAATTGATACTGTAACATACGCTCATGATTAGAGGGTAGTTTACGTTGTGTTTTAATGTCATCGCGGTAGTTTGTTAGAATGTCATGCAGCGTGTAGAAATTAATAAGCCCGTCTGTGTATTTCGAATTCGCTACTGGTTAATTTTGTACTGCTGTATAACTTATAAAATAAGCCACCGTTTGAAATTACAATGTAGCTAAATTATATAGCAGATTATAAAGCAAGTTGTATTGTAAAGCAATTTCTGGTCTGTAATTATTTTGTTGGCGTAGCAAAGTTTGCTAAAATCTGGTCTGACGTTTCCGCGCGAGGTTTCGTGTCGGTGGCAATCCCTTTGCGTGATTCAATATTATTACTAGTTATAACACATTCGTGCGTGTGTAGACGTGCGTGACGCATACTGTTGGGACCGACACACGCGCGCTGAATATAAACACCGTACATACATATTACATACACATGCATCTCACCCACACGCTAGTCTACACTAGTAACGATACTATACACGACTATTTATAAGTGTTAATAATCACACAAGAGAGAGAGAGAGAGAGAGAGAGAGAGAGAGAGAGAGAGAGAGAGAGAGAGAGAGAGAGAGACTGACAGATAGACAGACAGGCAGACAAAAAGACAGTGATAAAGACAGACAGACAGATTAGATTCCTCAGACACTTGATTCCATGGATTGCAATCCTAAATCAGTAGAACAGGTTTTTTTTTAACACGAGAAAAATTTAGACTCACAAATTTCATTTTCATTTCTTTTGCTCAAAAACACTAACATTAGAAGAGTTCCTGTACTTATGCAGTTATCCGGTACTCACTATTACATATACAGTGCAAAAGTTAAAAATATCAGAAAATTAATTTACTCTAGTAATTTGAAAGACAAGTAAACATTTAAACACTTGTCTGTAACATTAATATACATTATCTAATGACACTCATTAAATCAACTGGGTCTGATTATTATTCGTAGAACTCATTTACCTTGTTGTGGGTTGCTATTCACAGAACGTAATATATTTATTTACCAGTCAGCAAAAATATATGGTAACATGTGGTGTGATATTAAAGGTGAAAAATGATAAGTCAGTCGGGCAATTTTGACCCATCCTAGTGATTTTACAGTATACCGTCACGTATGCCATACGCATTTTACCTATCAGCGTAACTGTATATATAGGCCTACGGAATTTATTTGAGATATTACTTGTGGCTTCAGATGTGACGTTCATGAGTTAGAAGTGCCATCCAGGTGTAACATTTCATCCGTCTTATGATTGTCAAGTCTGAAATTAAGATAACTGAAGCCTGAGTAATCAGGAAGTTGTGTTAAAATAATGGTGACTCAACAACAAATATGAAATTGCTAATAAAGAAAGAAATTACCTGTAATGTCGTGGTCGGGTGAGGTGGGAACAGCAACGGAATCGCCAATTAGAAAGAAGAGACAAACTTGTGTAAAGGTAGCAAAAAATAAAAACTCGGACGCAACTAATACTAAAGGATAACGCTTAGCTCCCTGAAGTTATTTATCAATATATAAATAAGTCACTTATTGTCACAAGAACTTTATGTTTCAGATAATTATAAATTATAAATCCATTAAGGATTGTTTTGGTGTTGATACTTTAGAATATCGTAATAAATGTAATACACACACGGGATAATACTATGATCACAATATCTTACAGAGCTGCAGGTTTACGACACATCCTTCTCACCTATATTAAATTTTATTTTAAATTTAAATTAAATGTATATTAAATTTTAAATATTATTTTAAATGTACTTTTCACTTAAATTCTACAACGAAATGTTTTCCCTACACCGAAAATTTTTAACTCTGTTTCCGATTTCAGTGTTTCCGTTTTCTGGTCCTCATTATGTTGCTTTCGTCACATAATAACGTTTGTCTAGAAAGCAACGTTTGTTCTTTTCTGCAAATGTAGGAAAACAAGATTGTTTATTTTTCTTGTCTATGTATCTTGTGCGCCTATTCTTTGTCTTTACAGTCCCATTATTTATAATCTTATCCACCTCTGATATATCTACAGAGACCACCTAGTACTGTCCGTCTTCTATGTTCCAAATTTTAAGACGTTTATTGGCGATCCTCTATGTTTTGCCCTACAATTTAGGCAACTTGAAAAAAGCAATTTTAATTAGCAAAACGTTGTGTATTAAAATTTGGCTTCCTTGCAATACTTAATTAAGCAATCCAAGTGTCTAGCTTTTTTTATCTATATAATTTTTATCAAGCTGTTTTAAGCTATTTCAACGAGAATATAAGTTATGTATTGAAATCTTGCTTTCTCTTAATATTTTGGCTTCCCAAATTTCTATTGAAACAGACCTCAATCAGTAGTTGTACTTGGCTATATAATTAAAAAGTAGATGTCTTGTTTGTTGATTCCCAATTGGCTAGTAGTCTAATTTAAATTACCCAAGCATATATTCTTCTTTCTCTTAGCGAGTAAATTTTCTTTATTTGTTTAAAGAAAACATACACACACGTGCGCACGCGCGCACACACACACACACACACATTTTTAATATTTTGTTATAAAAGAATAAGATATAGATTATACTTTTCTTTATTTTTCGAGAGTTTTTCTATACCGACATCCTCGCAGTTACAAAAAATAATATTTATATTTTTGATTCCAAATACTATTCATAATTGAGACACAAAAATTGTAGTTAACATTATTTGTTACGGTATTATATATGTATAAGTATACTATATATATGAACACTTTTTGTTACGGGTTTTTTCCTTGAGAAGCCTATGTATATTACTTCGTTTCCTTAGGAAAAAAGAACTAGTATTCCCAAAACTTAATTTACAAACTATATTCGTCAGTAGCCTCGAAATATATCTCAAGTAAGGAAAAATAATATTGATCGCACAATACTTTACTCTTCCCCCTCCCACTCTGTCACACGTACACACATACAACTCTAATTATAAATACATATGCCAATAGAATGTTCTTATTTTTTATAGTTTTGAATCTCGTAATATATTTATGTTATACATTTTTATATTATATAAACATCTATCGTTACATAGTTAGTTAATTATTTTATTGTAATGTAAATTTAATTTCTTTATATAATAATATGATAAATAATTTTATGTTATAAAATAAAACATTGACTCTGTTAAGCAAAGCAAACCAATAAAAATTATAATGTAAATTTTACTCCTCTCATAGTAGAATGTTTTAGTATAAGATTACTTACAACAACACACACATCTAAAACTATTCTGCTCTTAAAAAAGAAGTATATCAATTACTGTAAGAAATATTAAAAGTAATGTGTTCATTTGAAAATAAATTACGTTCTTAAATGTATTATTTATTTTGTTACTCTTCATCTAAATATTTGTGGTATTTATGTTTTGGAGCTTAAACATTTATGTTTAACAATTAGTGGCTAAACATTAAGAATATTATTGCATACTATGTTTGTAAATTCAATATATAAGTAAGACATAACAAACAAACAGTTAACGTACAAGAGCCAATACAAAAATAAACCATCACATGTCAACCATTTACTGGCTGTAACAGCTTCCTAATTACGGCTGTGGGCCGGCGGCAGCAGGAAGAGTCTTGTTAAAACGATTTTACGCCGCCGCGACCTGAATTTCAATTCCCACACACAAGACAAACTCACACTTTGATTGTAAATAAATTTAATTTCGAATATGATTAAGTGTTTGAAGTACGTGTCACTTGTTCAGCAAGTGTTTTTGCCAAGTCGTTGATTTCGCCCGTAATCAGGAGAGAATCGTGATCAGAGTTTAAAGAACCAAAGCCTTGTGTGATGATTACGGCTCTTAGTAATTTTTAGGTGTAGGCCGCACCGAGAATACAAAATAATTTTTCTTATACACGGAAGTAAGCCTAATATTTTTTGTCGTTAACGCTCACTTTATTTAAAAACTCTAAAAGCACCTTCACTTTAACAGCACACACACACACACACACGTGCGCACTTGCTCGCTCCCAATAGATTGTTGCCATTTACATTTATATACATTTATTTTTATATATCAACAACATTTAACATCTGTTGTCTAACATTTAATATCTGTAAATATTAACAGACATTACAATATTTTCATTTGCCTACATGGAGTTAACTTGAAAAATGACATTGATTTTTAAATTTATTTACCCGGTTCTAACTAAATCATTAATGTGTTTCCGTTTAGTAATATGTTAATATCAAAGAGAAAGCCCAAATTTGTCATGTTTACATGCTGAAGTGCTACTTGTCATGTTGCGGATGATGCCTTTCAGTGTTTCCACCATTGTCAAGTCCTAAACCGCGGCTTGAAAATGTGGTCGTGGTTTAGGATTTGAAAATGGTCGAAACACTGCAGAGCCTCGTCCGGAACATGACAAGTAGCAGTTCAGCAAGTATACACGACAAATTTGGAATTACAGACTGCTAATTTAAATTACAAGATGAACAAGGAAATCAACTTTTTTCAATAAGACCTAGCGTACCAGGATACTTGCGTTGTTAATTTTAAGCGTAATATCCAACAATTTTGCAGTTGTGTGATGGTTATACAAAACATTTCTGCAAGTACACAATTATATTATCTAATGCACATCTTACTACAATATCTGCATTTTTTTACACATAAGATATATTGAATCAACGAACAATCGATTTGTATTTTCTACGTTCTAATGTCATTGAGTAGTTGGTACCAATATGATTTGTTAATGTCAACACAAGTATATGTACATATCGACTATCTGTTGATACCTCCTGTCGCCGGTGATGGAGACGCACTCTTCAAAATTGGATGGGATAGACAAAACAATTATATGCTAGTGTATGTGTGTAGTGTGTGTGTGTGTGTCTTTAATATATGACAACGCACAGGAAATATTTTACTGTCCTCTTCACCTGTAAGTGTAAACTAAGTACTTTCAATCGTACGTACCGCTAGAAATATTGTCTTGGAAGCACCAATGCATTTAAATAAGAATTAACAACGTAGATAAATTGTATCGGAGCGGGTGCATAATTACCGTAAACAGTCAGCAGTGAAATACAAGCTTTTAAACTTTGAAACATAGTAATATCAATATAACATCAACATTTATGTTGTGGGACGCATAGCTGAAACTAGCTTATAGATTGAATGGCAAACATGAATATTCAAACTCTTGGTACAAGTATACAGTTACAATAGTTGACATTGATCTAGTAATTAGTAAATAAAACATTTTTTTTAGACAAACGGTTTAATAAACGAGCAAAAATAAAGAAAGTGGATTATTTTTATTCCCTCCAAAGCTACGATATCTTTTCTATGAATTTTTATTTATGTTCTTAATTTTCATAATAGTATTTCCGCTACTGGAAAGAAGGTGTTACTCATTACCCTAGAAGGATAGAAGTATGGAAGGAATCGTGTATTATTAACATATGCGACTTGCAGTATTGTAGACATTATCGTGAGGACACGGTCAAGTTTACGCTAACCGATAATTCAATACTGGCTGTGGTAACAGTACGGTTTCAACATACAGGGGATTTACCGGTCACTGGGGAATAGTTAGCTCCCAACTGAAGGGAACAATGCGATTGGTTTCTGTAATGATTCCGAGAAGTGGGTGTAGTAAGGGAGAAACGGCTACAAACAGTAGCCGTGTGTTCTCTGTTGAATGATAAGAAAACGATAGGCGGTCGGACACAGAGAGACGGAAACTACGACAGGTCGTCATGACGTACCCACAGAGAGAAATTGAAACATTGACAGTATTAACATAAAGAATCCGACCGAATTGAAATTAGTTTCAGACGGTCCTAAAGCACATATTAAATACAAATATTAAGTCAATTTCAGCATTCAGTCTTTCGTTTATGCATTTTAAATTTCACCCTCTTATATGAGATAATTCTAAGAATTCGTTAATTGTTCTAATGGCTGATTTGTTAAGTAAAATATGTAATACTTATTGAAGTAGTTGGTCTCAAATTCAGTATCAATATTAAACGTAACTCATTTGTATTTCCCATATTGCTAAACTGATTTTAGACACTTCCCTTCATTATTTATATTCACTTTTCATATGTAAAGGTTACGTACACGCAACACGTACTCGGTATCCATGTTAGAAAGTCTCTTCATAGATTTTTGATTTTTTATATATTTCAAAAATATATATAGAACCTGTCTTCATTTGTGAAATATACTTTTGTTCAATTATGCATACAACTAGAAACATACAAAAGAAGTTCCAAAATATTTGAATACAACATAGTAATTTACGTAGTAAATTAGTAAATATGACACGTTACCTAGAACTGTTGATACGCCGAAATCTCTTAATTATTGTAATAAAATTATTTATTGATGTATTAGGCTCTCATGGCCTATGATTCATTACCGTGCTATTATGCCGTGGTCTAATGCTGCTAATTAGAACCGACGTTTCGACCCCACCGTTGGAAGCCATCTTCACTATAACGATTAAAAGGGGACAGGTACGGTGTTTACCAGTTTCCACAGTACTGTAAAAAAGCTTGAGTCGTGGGCCTAAGCGTGCCGACAGTGTTCTGACAAACCAATCAGAGTTCACTTGATTCTGATTGGTGGATGCGATTTCGGGCTGGCTCTTTAAATTTATTTAAGTGGTCCTCCTTAGAACCATAACTTTATCGTTACCACAGTACTGTGGAAGCTGGTGAACACGGGACCAGTAACATTTTATTCGTTACACTGAAGACGGTACCCAACGGTGGGACCTAAACTTCTGTTCATATTAACAGCAGTAGAACACACGACCTAGTAGCATACACTGCAATGAGTCATATCTTTGACAAACAGAATTATCACTGTTGCACACCACTATAGAAAAATAATTCCGACTAGCGCTTTCAGATCGGAAATCTGACGATAAGCTGAGAAGCTTGAAAGCGCTAATCGGAATTATTTTTCTATAGTGGCGTGCAACAGTTTGTGATTATAACCACTAACACAACTTTCTTAATTAAACATCTTTAACAGAGTTATTATTTGTTACCTCGCAATAACTTGTATCTAACAACCTATAATAAAATTTTAAATCTGTACAGTAATGTTAATATTTGTAATAAAAATTTATCAGCATTAATACGCGTAAAATAAGAAAATAAAAAATTCAAGAGAAAATAATAAAAATAGTGAGTACCTACGATATAGGCCTACTTATAAAAATAACCCTTGAATCTGATTGAACCCCACAAGAATAATATGAAATTAAACACGTGAATTTTACTTAACTTTTATAAATGAATATTACATTGATCGTGAGGTAAATACTAACGGAATGAAACAAAACTGTTGAGAAATAAATAAATTCAGCACATGTATACGCTACAATAGTGAACTGAATGCAGTCTGTGGGCTAATAACAAACTGCATTACGATACGACAGCGACTCTGACGTTGAAACTGAAATATCGCAACGGTAGGTTATTCTCTATTGATCTCTGGCTGTGTATCTGTTGGGAACACTGCTGTTGTGAAAACTGACAATATTAATGTCCTGCTGGAGCTTCTGTTGCTCCAGATAATACCGCCGCCACAGAGAGCACCGGAACTACAGCCACAGCCACCGTGACTTATTGTTAAGTATAATACCTGGTGAAAAAATTACGGAGACTTTTGTATTGCAAATGTTTCAAAACGGGATTAACTAAATAATAGCAAAAACGAGCACAAATATTCTTATTATTTAACCTCGGTCGCTGTGAGCACATCGTCGATACTACTATTCATATAACAGGAAAATTGTATTAGTTTCACATATAATTTTCCTACTATTGTTAGTGTTATTATTAATTAATTTAAAATTTATGAAACGAAAATATGAAGCTAAAAATACAACATTTTTTGCTGTTTGTCTTGCAGCACTAATTCCGAGATTTCACGAGTCACTATAATTAATTCCCAATCATAAATTTCTAACAAAAATACTCTTTTAGAGTAAAAAATGAAATCTTAAATGAACGTAAAATGTATCGGTTTTAAATGAGGACTACTTCAGATCCGATGTGCTACTTTCATTAAAATTGTTTCCATCAAGCAAAGCTATAAACTTTGCTAAATACAATTAAAAGAGCGAATATAGTTTGTCGAATGAACGAATAAAATTTGGTTGAAAGTCACATGTTCAGGTTGATTTCAAATCAAATCCACGTGAATATTTCCTTGCTAGTGGTGTTGATAATTTTACACGTAAAACACTCGCATTTCGAATATTTATGCACATAGTTGCAAAACTCACAGTACTATGTAAATAGCATGCATGCTCATGGTGTTATTTAAAAATTTAATAATGTAAATAAAATATTGATCTATATAAATATATATTGCAATATTTCTTACTGAAATATTTATTTACACACTTTAAAAGTGTAATTAAATTTTTATTTTTCCTTTATCGGATTAAATTAAAAAATACCCACAAATAGATATAGTTGTTCCTTTTATTACTTTATTATTTTTTCTTAACTACGCCAATATTAACGGATAATATAATAAAAAAATTTAACTAAGGATTCATAATTTTATATTTTCATAAAATTCTTTGTTATAAGTCATTTATCATAAGTCATTTTTGGTTATCCAATATGATGTGTACCTTTGGTTATTGAAATATACATTTATAATAGCCTGTACTGTTTCTCCTAGTTGAATGTTGTATATATATGTCTACGCCTGTGCAAATATGTCCACATGTCTGTGTGCATGCGTATTCTTTTGTACTTTCGCACGCCTGTGTATTTGTGTAAGTGAAGTATATTTGTTATAATTAAATATTTATTTTAAACCTGTAGTTCTTTCAAAAATTACAGGAATAAAAATAAAAGTTTTAAGACAAATGAAGTTATATTTTAAATACCATTGTGTATATGCACTGACAAACAGGGCAATTTATGTTTAAACGAATATCCCAAATATAAATTATTTACTACTAAAAACCAGGCTATCATCACTGATGTAAAATACTCCCTTTACTATTTCATTACAATGTTTATGATGGTGAGGTTGTATTGACTTTGCTTTTAGGCGCTCAAAGACTGTAATGTAATTATCCCTCAGTAATGTGGTGGAATATATGACTATCATTTTACTATGTAAACAATCGTTTTTCACAAAGTAACATGTAGTGAGAATAAGCGATGTAAATTACTTAAAATATTATTAATGATAAATGTGTGCATACAGAATCATTTTTCTGCCAGCAAGAAACGAGAAAATTTGTGTGTGGGCGCGCGTGCATGCACAACCAAGGACAGTTATGAAGTTGACGTGATTTTAAATATAGAAATTCATTGAAAAAAATGCAACTTAGGCAAGGAAATGTAGAGTTAATTAAGTAATCATTAAATCAAAAAAATAATGAAAAGAACATGCTGAGAAAAGAAAGAAACACGTGTACAAAAGTAATGTCTTTCTAGAAGCGGCAGAATTTAATAAAATTAACTTAATAACTGACTTCTTTTAGTGAGTAAACTAAATAAGGCCGAGAAAATAAATGTAAAATTTAAAGTAAAAGAATAATTGTATTATTGAAAAATGTTTTCCAGTTTGTTAATTATCGTTTATTTCTAATCGTAAAGTACCAATAGCACAAAGTTGAAATTATGAATACCAAATTCTGGATAAATAAAATAACATTCCTAGTAAAATATTTGTTTATTACAACACATGTGTTTGGATATAATTATTTTGGTACGTTTATGTACTCGTTCCAGGGTAATAATTAATTTACCTTAAAATAATAATGCATTATGCAGAAATGATAAACTACTTCGAGTATTATTGTTGTTACGAGCTTTAATTGCATTTTCTGCATTCAATGTTTGGTCAGAAGTGCATAATAACGATACATACACGAGCCAAGGCTCAGATGCGCTGTAATAAACACATATTCAGAAGATCATGCATCATTCTTATCGTCTATACAGATATATTGTGATAGAAATAATAACTGTTTTATACTATTATTTGAGAAATGTATTTTTGATTGTCTGTGTAACTTCATTATTAGTTTTAATAAGCATTTCACAACGTTATCATAAATTCATATTTCCGAAACAACTTAATTGTTTTAATTGTAATGCATTGTAATATTTATTTTAATTATTTTATTCTTCGTGGGTTGTTGTTTCTAATCTTTACTTTGTGACATAATTATCAAATAAAACAGGTGGTTAATGCAGTAAGTACAACTAATTTTATTTTATTATACTCACCCTGAAAAGGCAATATACATTTTTGAGTAAAACGCAGAAATTTGTATTGTATATACATTCAGATTTATACCTACATACATTTTAAATGCGTGAATGTTGTCATTACACGTTATAGTATTTAAGATTAAAGAAATCGGAATGTGTGAAATACATGAACAGTCTGAAAAGATTATTGTAATATCTAACGCGTCTGAGATTTCCATTTCGTGAAAATAAAATATTAATATCCATAATTTTAATATAGAATATTTGCTCTCGCGCGTGCGTGTGTGTGAGATTTCTGTACTATGAACAATTGGAATAAGGAATATGGTATATAACAGGTCACTAATGATTACATTTATATGACTCGATATGTGACAGATATTCATTTCTGTACATACAGGTATATCTGTAATTAAGACACTGCATTAACTTTGGATATAAATCAATTACATATTAAACATTTAACGCAACGTACAAATGCAAGCGTTTGGGTACTTACGTATTTGTGTCGTCAGAAATATTACAAAAATTTATAAAACAGTACACATACTGTTATTATATATCAACTAACGTAGAAACAGTATATCCATCTCACAAGAACATGAAGACACCAAATTGTTTTTGAAAATCCATCATAGGTATATTAAATATTAATCGGAAAATAATTCATACCTCGGTATCTTAAAATATCATAAGACAGCAGAAAAAACTTTGTCTCTACCTCCACTGTTTTACTGTAATATTCTTTAGAGAATTCTGTTGCTTAAAATCGTACAATATTACATGTCACTATCCAGTCTATTTGTAAGTCTTCTATACACTACTAATTTAAGTCGTTTATATAAAAGAAGAGTTTCTGAAATTTTTTGAAGAATTGTTAAAAGTAGGAGTTTTTAGCATTTCCAGATTTTACGTTAAAGTTTTTTAGGAAGTAAGGTTACATGTCAAAAGTGTGGAAATTTCTGTTTTCTCGTCTAAAACGTAAAAGTTTATTTTTTGTTTACGGTTTAAGTAAGTCTGTAAAAACTTTATGATACAGCTTACCTAACGTCTGAGGGATTCCAAGCATTTAAGGAACTCCTAATTTGTTTTTACACAGGTTGTATTTACTAAGTAGAAAAAGTGACTTTACAGTTGGTGTGTTTATTTTATGAATTTACATGGCCATTTCACAGCTGCAAATGTTCGTACCCTTAGGTTTTACTATTGTTTTGATTTTACGAATTTTAAAAATTTAACGGCAAGTATGTTCTTTAAAAGGAAACAAATAAATCTCTTTATGGCAATTAAATTCTTACCCATTTCCTCCTCACATAACCTTGATTTCATGAATTCGTTTCGTGTGTGCGCTCGTGGGTGTGTGGTGTGTATGTTTGGCGTTAGGCTTCTTTTTTTTTGTATATTCCATGGATCTGCATAACACACTGCATAAATGTTTCTGCATTTACATTTCATAATGTAAGAACACAGTTAGTACTTGTTTGTTTAAATTAACTTCAGACAATCCGACAATAAAATAAAATTAGAGCCGATTTTATGGCATCCAATCGATATTGGAGATAAACACGTACAAATATATTGCAAAACACGCACAAAACGCATGTATGTACGACTAAACCACTTGAACAAACTTTTAAAACTAATTAATTTAAATATAAGTTTTAGCGTGTTAAATGTAGACATTAGGAAGAAAGTATCAGTAGCATAGGTTTCGTTTATTTTACATGTTTTGTGTAAAAATATATTTTTTCTGTATATACAGTATACACATATGTACACACGCGCCCGCGCGCATATTGATTTAATCATTTATTTTAGTCAGTTTATGTACTTTAATTTCAGCCCATAATGAATAATTAAAGATATCGAAAAAAATAAAGATGGACTCATTACTATAATGCATCTCTTTTTTAGCTATTAACCACACATCAGGAAACAAGTAAAGTGTGGCAGATTATTTTCTTGTGATTTCAGTGTTTTTTAATAAACGTTTTTAGATTGGTGTAATGTAATGTGGAGTCGGATTCTTTGTTGAGACAGTTTGTATAAACAACGAGTTGAAGTGGAAATAATACACATCAAGTATTAATAGAAACAATAAAACTGAAAATCACACTAAGCGGCAAATAATTGAAAACACTCTTCTCTGAATTAAACACACACAATTAGCAGACGAAAGCAGATTCGTCTTGTATAAATAATTATTACTTCGACAAGCGAACTACAACTTCGTTATTAGTAACATTAGTGCTATCTTATCCAATGTATGTAAGTTTAAAAATTAACTCTAGAGATTGGCAATCTTTGAATGTAAACTCCTTCAAATTATGTATGAAATCAAATGCGTAGTTATGTATAAAATCAATTATGTGTATATAAACATATAAAAATTAATGTAGCTTATTATTCTCAATGAATTTTATGATTGATTTCTACACGATTTCGTGTTTCAGCTGACGATATTTTCTTTATTCCAGTGAAAGGTCAAAAGTCTGGTTAAAAATTAAAAAAATACATGACACATTAAAAAAAAAATAACATGAGAATTCAAATAAACGTCGACTAAGAGTAGAGTTCATGACGTCAATGCTGACGGTAAGGATTGTCAGAGAATTACTGGAATTGTTATCATTCATCAATGGAAGAAAAATGAAACAGTATTTAACCTTCAGAGTTCATGACGTAAATGTTGACGGTAAGCATTGTCAGAGAATTACTGGAATTGTTATCATTCATCAATGGAAGAAAAATGAAACAGTATTTAACCTTCACGCAGTGCCAGTTTAGTGAATATATTTTTCCAAACACAATATTTCAGCTAACATTTTCGCACACCTGTATACTCACAATTATGAATTAGTAAAGCTGTTTTTGATTATGGTATATTATAGTGTTTAATATGTGTGTGTGTTCGCGCGCGTGTGCGTGTGTGTCTGTCTGTGTGGTATATAAATAAATAATGTATGCACATGTGAGCAGGCACAAAGAGGAGGTAACAGCGATAATATATAAACGATTATCAAGTATATCATACGTAAGGAAAGCTGTAATTATTTTAGCAACCAGTTTCGTAACATCAAAATTTTGCGATATTTGTGTTATATTTTTCTTCCACCCTTACTAACGTTAACATTAGGACGTGATAGTATAACATTATCTATGTTTTATAATAAGTGTGTAACGAATCAACACAATTCATTTTTAGAAGTAAACCTCATTAATGATATTATGACGCTATGGTTATGATTTTACAGTAAACTATTTTAATTTTGATACTTACGTCGAATCAAATTGAGCACAGTAAATGTTACACACACTCCACGATTACAGTAAACATCATAAAAAAAATCAAGAACAACATGACATACAATTGCAAATAATTTAACTTAAGGTGGAAAACAAATAACTATCGAGGAAAACAAAATAAAATTAATTGAGTCCTTGTTATTTGCGAAAGGAACACATAGCACAAATTGGTCGCGCGGGGGTCGATCGTCACACAGCTGGCGTCAATTTGTTTGAGCACCACAATAACAACACATCGCTGCCTCACCGATCACGGCAGACCTACCCTCAAGACTGACTTGGAAAACTCTGACGTTTACCCCTCGGTTCAGCTGAGATGTGCGCATGAACCGTGCGTAGCCGTACTCTCTGTCTTTTTCCAACTCGTATCCCCCGCCGTCAGTGGCCTGTGCATTCATCTCCCTCACTCTGTAACTCGCGTTTCTCTTCTCTCGCGCCGTCACTCTCTCTCTCTCTCTCTCTCTCACACACCGCATATACCCCATTGTAACCATAAGCTCGGCTTAAAAACTTTTATCGACAACACACTGACGGATATGTACTATGTTTTTCTCTTTCTTTTTGTTCTGTTATTCAAGAGACGGCCGCACTGTTTCAGCTGATGTATTAACCTCTCGCGTCGCGCAAACGGACTGGAAAACAGCGATCATTTCAATACACCGTTTGCCTCTACGGGATGATTGTAATCATTACGTGCAGAACGAGTTCACTGAACTCTATTGATACAGCTAACCGTTATCCTTGGCTTTTAATGCTTTGTGCTTTTGTGACTGTTTGTTAAAGTATGTTAGGTGTATATATAAACCTATTCAGGCAGAAACATAGTTCGTTGTTAATAAAAATTTGATGAATTTGTTAACGTGTGGGATTAATAAATATCACCATGAATATATGCAGATTTTAGTTTTTGTGTAAGTGATCTACAACTGTCCCTATGTTTGTCTGTCTCAGAAATTATTAATAATACTGAAGAATTAATAAAAAATGTAGAAATTAGCAGTACGTTGTATAACAATTAGTTCAACAGAGAGACTGGTGAAATAAAAATGGAAGAGACATTTAAAGGAGGGACTACAGCAGAAAGAAAGAATATAGTTACAGTTGTTAAAGAATCTGTTAGTAAATGTGGCGTGCCCAAGACAACAGTCTAGATGCAATAAGACTGTTTACTATCAACATTGGTACGATCAAAACCAGTAGTACCATATCATTTAATATATGTTAGTTAAATATCTTCTTCTTCTTCTTCTTCTTCTTCTTCTTCTTCTTCTTCTTCTTCTTCTTCTTCTTCTTCTTCTTCTTCTTCTTCTTCTTCTTCTTCTTCTTCTTCTTCTTCTTCTTCTTCTCCTTCTCCTCCTCCTCCTCCTCCTCCTCCTCCTCCTCCCCCTCCCCCTCCCCTCCCCCTCCTCCTCCTCCTCCTCCTCCTTCTTCTTCTTCTTCTTCTTCTTCTTCTTCTTCTTCTTCTCCTCCTCCTCCTCCTCCTTCTCCTTCTCCTTTTCCTTCTCCTTCTCCTGCTTCTTCTTCTTCTTCTTCTTCTTCTTCTTCTTCTTCTTCTTCTGCACCTCACGGAGTAGGCAGTTTGCCTGTTCCACCTTCACAGAGTATCTCTCCATCTCGCTCTGTGAAGACGTGTTTGGATACTGTGAACTATTTCTCCATCTACGTCTCTTGTACCAAAGGGTCTACATCGAAAAGCAACCTTATGTTGTCGTCCATCCTCCATTCTGTCCAGATGCTGTAACCATTCCCTGCAATAAATCTGCATTTTATAATTTATGGAGGATACCTGTAGCTCTTCTCTAATATACTCATTCGTCCAGCCCTTTGTTCTTCTCAGAAACATTATTTCTGAAGTTTGAATCTGTTTTTAATCTTCTCTGTAAGAACGTATGTTTCACATCCATATGTTAAAGAGGCACTGCCATTTTTTATAAAATTTAAGCCACGCATAATCTGAAACCTCCATATTTTAAAGTGATATCTCGGACTGTGTCGTTACCAATACTGATAGTGCAAGCCAGGTAATTAAAATCAGAGACTTGTTCCAAAACTGTTTCCTCAAGAACAATTTTTGATCTGACTGGAAACTTTCTTGAAAAAGCCGTGATTTGTTCTGCTTACATAAAAATCATATTGCTTAAAAATATGATTTAAAGGATGTAAAGGATACTGCAAATCATCCTATGTTTTCTGCATTAAAACTGTATTGTAAGCATAGAATAAAATACCCAAACTCGTGTTCTGGTTAAGTCGAATTCATGGGGCTGTGATATTTCTCGTCTCCATGATTGGATGATGTCGTCAACATCGCTTATATATTGAAAAGCGTAGGAAAAATACCACATCCCTGCCTTACTCCGTTATTCATTAAAATTTCTCGAGTCTTTGTCTTTTCAGTATTTACTATTATTTTAGAGTTGCAATATGAGCTTCTAATCACATTTATCAAATGTTGTGTATAGCCGCGACATTCCCTAAAGTCTATAATTTTTTCTGTTCACTCGATCAAGAGCTTTCACAAAATCAATAAATGCAATATAAATCTGGAGGTTAAATTTTCTTCTTTCCTCAAAAATCTGTTGTAAGCTAAATACATTATCTATTATTAAACGTTCAGTTCTAAATCCATTTTGCTCTATACATATCAAAATTCACTTATTATCTTAAGCCGCTTATTTAACATCATAGCCTTTTTTGATACGAAACGTTAAGCAAAATTATGCCTCTATAATTTTTAGGACATTTGATGGGAGTAAATGTAAACTACTCAACAAAAATGTAAATTTTGTTAGTGGTAAAAAATTGCTATTCAAGGACAGTTGCTTATTAGTACCAAAGGTAATAATTTAAAAGGAGAGATTTTAATTTTATTTATTGTGTAAATTTCGGGTGGATTGCGTAAAATGCAAAAAATTGTTTTTCACTTGATGGCATAGAATGTGATGAAATACAGTTGAAATGGTAGCCTAATAAAATAATTGGGGAAGCTAGATAAAACTCGTCTGTTATTTCGTAAGATAATAAATATGTTATTAAATGATAAAATTTTTCTTAAAGTTTTTTTATAATATTATTATACATACACCTGACGTACGATTCACAGATTTAATTTGCATATTCAGGAGTATCAGGAAGCTTTATGTTGTGAATATTTACTAATAAAAAATATACTTGGTGCAGTAATTTGTAATGTGATAGTATGTCATGTAACATACAGGTACACAAAAAAATCAAAACATTTAATGTTGCTTACAACGTATATTAATAACTGTACTTTTTTGTTTTTTGCAACAAAGCAGTTGTTGAATGTAAGTCTGTAAGTAGTTGGGGATAATCTTTTCAAACTTTTCTGTGTTCTTTAGCAAAATAAAGTGATATTTAAAAATGTCATATTGCTATAGAATTGTTAGACATGCTATTTTCTAATCTGTATACTTGTTTTGCACTCTTTTGCGGATTTGTGTGTGTGTGTGTGTGTGTGTGTGTTGTGTGTGCATAGTTTTTCACACATGCAACTCGGCAAGTACGTCCAAATGCAGGCGGTGTGTTGTAGTAACAATAGTCTCCGATTTAGTTTTTATATCGGTATATTGAGATTGGTTTTACCATAACTTTAGGTGATAGTTGATCGATGGAAGTTATGAATTAGTAGTACCCTTACAAAACAAAATTTTTAAATAAAAATTTACAGAAAGTTTTGTTAAATGTGACCGATTTTTGAAATTGCCAAGTAACGAAACCGACTTGCAACTTCTTAATATTAAATGCGAATAATGATTCTATATTCGTGACTATCTAAGAAGCCAAGGTTAAATTTTAACATACTGATGATGGTAATGAAGATAATAACAATGATGTTCCTATGTAATGCTGGTTCCTTCTAGAAGAAGCGAAGCGAGTTCTAAGTTTTAACTCAACCGTTCGGCATTACTGTCTCTCTGCCTATTTCGGCTATGCTTCACGGTAACTTTTTTCCTAACTTTTTTCAACCGATTTTCGTACACCTCGGAATGCGTGATGGTATATTTACTTTAAAGAACTTTATTGTTACTCAGATTGATTCCCCTAGAAATAGAGGGGAGAAGAAAAAATATGAGAAAGTCAAAATTGTGAAAAAATCGCTGAATTCCATGTAGAGTATTACATTTCAGGGAATTACAACTGAAATATGGATTTAGCATTTATTTAAAAAAAATTTAGTGTTCATTAGTGTAGGGTATCAGATAAATGGGAATTTTAAATAAAATCTAAATACAATGTACCGTTTTCGAAATTTCAAAATGTTTTGACCTCGGGGTAAAAATGGGTCACAATCTAGTATAAAGATTTAAAATTGCAGCCAGCTGTCTGTCTCAAATGGAATTTTAACCCAAATCCTAATGTTTTGAATTACATGTTGTTTTTGTATGATAATATGTTGTAAAATTGCTATTTAAAAATAGGGTAATCGGAATGTTCATATTTTTTTCTGATAACAAAAAAATTATCTTATATTAAAATTTACCTAATAGTAAATATGTCTGTACTCCGTTCAAAATAGTGAGTGAATTCTGCACCTCATGGAACATACTAGTGTAATTGTGTAATTGCCTAAGGAGAACATAATAAGGAAAACATAATACAATTTAATTGTATCATAAATGGTAATTTTAAGAGAAATCGCAAAATTTAATGTGTTGTCAGTGCCGTACCTGTAATATTAGTCCAGATAATTTTTACAAAGTAAATGTGAGAATTAAAAAATGCATTGTTTGTTTCAAAATAGCAAAATGTATTTTTGTACGTTTAGATTTCCTGTCACAATCGGCGATGAGTATTTACAGGCCACGTAAATAATTTTAAAATAACGAGTTACAAATGCTCTATGTATCAATAGGAATACAAATACGAGCTCGGCGATACAAAAAATGGAAGCAGATAGACAAGTGTAATTTATTTAAGTAGTTTCAGAACCAGAAAGACGTGTTACGTTCAACTGTAAATACTTCAGATATTTATAAAAATACCCTTTATGGCCTTTAATAAAGAAACGTGATTTAAATACAAAAAAAAAATTACGGGCAAGAAACATTTAACAGGGGATACTAATGGATTGTATAACAACATTAATAATGACGACCTATTGATTCATATATAACCAAAGTGTAGTTAATTAGTTATTTAAAGGAATAGACCTTACACATTGGCAGCATAAAGTAACGCTTGCGTGACTAACAACACATTGAGTCAAGCATACACATATACTGTCAAGAGAGGTGTGTTTTTTTTGTTAAGTGTTTTGGTAAAGGCAGACAATAAAAAATGAACCCAGCTCTTACAGGCATTTAAACAGAGTGCGACTGAAACACTTCTCGTGAAAATTTCTTCCCAGTTTTTTACAAAGACGCTTGATCATTAAGTGTTTTGGTAAAGTCAGGAAATCAAAAATGAATCCAGCTCTTACAGGCATTTAAACAGAATGCGACTGAAACACGTCTCTCAAAAATTTCTTCCCATTTTTTTTAAAAAGACGCTTGATCATAATGATTGGCACCGTATAATTTTAAAAGTGAACGATAGTATCGATTATAAAATATTGTAAAAACAGTAGAAACCTAAAAGAGACCTACTCTATTACACAAATAATTATTTGCTGGCGCGGCTGCAATATAAGGTGCCCTTTAACAGATTGTATGATCGATGAACTGTAGCAACAACAAACCTAAAACCTAACAATTTTCTAATTATTATTCATCATCATCCTCAAGGTTTAAACCAAGAATGGTTTGTTCCGGTCTCAAATAGGCAAATATTACAGCTGGTCACTCCAGCGCTTCCTCGGACGTCCCACACCTCTCCGTCACCTCGGCTTATAGTTCCATAGTTGTTTGGGGATGCGGCAGTCATCCATTCGCAAAGACGGAAAAGGTGGCAAAGATGTTCCCACCAATTCAGTCGATACTGTGCGATCTTGTCGAGTATACTCATAATATTCAGTTCCTGCCGTATATATGTGTTTCTTCTATGATCGTGGAGAGTATACCCTTCCACGTGCCTAAGAAATCTCATTTCAGCCGCTTGGATGCGACTGGCCTGGCCTTTCGTTCCAATTCTCAGACACATAAAGAAGTTGGAAAGACCCATCAACTTGTATAATTTTAGGCGTGTTTCTTTAATTGCTGACTTAAGGATTTGCCTGATGGTCACACACAAAAGGTTGAACGTAGCCTATGCACCACGCCGTTGCTTGCATTATAAGACACACTCTAATTATTACTACGCACGAAACACTTGTTAAGCCGGTGTTAGTCCATCCGAAAGATCGTGAGACCTATTTGTCAAGTGTAAAGCGAACTAAAATGTGATGTGCTAAACACAGAAGTACAACGTCTCGTCGAGAACGTTTAGGCCTCACAGTGCCTACATTGTTATAAGAGTTGCCGTTGTTATCCTGAAGCTGCTTTACGCGTGCAGGAAGTTATTTCTGCTACAGGGATTGGTTTACCGTAGTTTAGTTCATCTTGTATTTTTCAGAGGTTGGTTTTGACAGTTATGGTGGATGTAATCTACAGAATAGTCCCAAAAAATCACAACAACGCTGCTTTGGTATAGAAACGTGATATCAGTTGTACGTAGGTGATACTTTTACCATACAGTAATGGTCATAAAATGAAAGGAAAACTTTCAGCTGCTCACTATCTTTATTTGCTAATAAATGTATTGTGCTCGCGTAGAGAAAAGAATTGTTAATTTAATTTGACCAACTGTCTGTGGATAGCAGTAATTTTGCTCAGACGAGCTTATCAGCCGACAAGAAGATTTTATTGTGTCATGATGCCATGACAAAGAGGTTTTGAGACAAAGGGGGAAACAGAGTAGAGTGACAGAGAATTGTGACCAAAACACCGACAACACTGCACGTGTACATTTGACAACATCGTGATCTGTTATTAACCACAATACATTATTTTAGTTATCATTGTCTGTTTAACGTCGAAGGGATACGATTGGAACAGTACTTAGTAGTGCTTATATTCGACTTATTGCTCTTGTAAACATTTTCATTACAAATAGTCTTGTTTACAAACAAAAATTATTCTAAGTCTTTCACGGCCGGTGTCAGTTGTATTAGAAGTGTTTACCGGGCTGTTTGACCATTGCCTACGGTTTACAGGAAAACCAAACGTTTCGAGAACACCACTGCCTGCCATCATCAGTGGAATTCACGACCCACTTGACGTTAACAACCCGCGTTCTGGTAGTTTCGAATTCTTTGAATTCCACTGATGATGGCACCCAGTAGTGCTATCGAAACGTTTCGTTTCTCTGTACACCGTAGACCACGGCCAAAGAGCCCGGTAAACACTTCTAATATAGTCTTGTTTACAGTTCTTGTGAATGTTCCTGTCCTCTATATATGAACAGTTTTGAGCACTGACCTTGAATATGTGTCTAATATAAACTTTAACTAAGACAGGCCTATAACAAAATAAGAGTTTCTTAATTTAGGATAATCACGCCGATGTAACAAATTTTTATGTTTAAAGTAATAGTATGTAATTCTATACCGACTACTTCTGTGACAATTACGAAAACAAACAAATTTGCTAGCTAAAAAAGGCCTTCATATAAGCAAAAGACACAATGTACTATTGCGTCAAACAATCCAATTTGATGTTATTCTTTTGTAGCAAAAACAACAACAACGACAATAACTAGATCAATAATAATCATAATTTTAGTTGTATGATCCAAGTCGTATTACGGTTTATGTATAAAAATTTATTTAAAAAAATTGTATTATGTTTCCCATAATATTAACTATTATTATTATTACTTATTGGGTAACAATGTTTCTTAAAAAATATAATAACACCCGGTTGCTCATGATTGAGAAATGATATGTACTGTATATAACTTACAGGAAGTCGAGCTGCAATGAAATGATATTAATTCGGCTAGAATGTGAAATATAGAAAACAAAAACTTTTAAAGGAATTCTGGATAATATAGGCCTAATTCTGTTTTATTTATCATACCAGAAACTACAAAATTGCGAGTGTGGCCATTACTCCGTTACAGGTCTCCTAATTGTGTCACAAAACTCAATTTAAATTAATTATTTATATATAAAATGTCACATATGAGCTTTTTTAAATAGAAAAATTATTACTATAGTCCAAAAGCACCTATATTTGTTTTAAAATAAGTGTAAATTATTGATCGTCTCATAACATCTTAAAAATGTCTGTTGGAATCATACTTAACACAAATAATGTTGTTCGTTAGTAATAAATTGGTCCATTACTTGGCTTGTTTTGTTACTTCAATTTCTTAAATAATAATAAAGAATGATTAGTACTTGTCAGAATTTACAAAACAACATTAAAGTATTGCTATAAAATTTATTTTGGCACTAGTGACGCAGTCCATATATTCATAACTCAGCAAACTGTAAACTGCTCGCAGCGTATTTTCTGTGCCGTGTGCAATTTTGCCTTTCTGTAGGCTTACATCTGATGGTATTTTAAGAAAATATTTTTTTTTAATAATTATCTTTAATTTAATTAATCCAATGTTAACATTTGAAATTAAAAAAAGAATTCACCTCAAAGGAAACAACTACACAGTCAAATTTAATATTGATTTTTTTTGCCTTTCTTTTCTTCAAGAAGGCAATTTACAAATATTGAATTATCTATGAACATCTATGTCAACAACAAACACTTGAACCAATGGCCTACTTACTTATTCACATTCTGCCGTTTTTATTTTGTCAATACCGGTGTCTTATATATTATTTACAGACAGTTTACTATGCTTACACTTCCAACGTGTACACTAAACGAAGAGCTAGGCAAGATGGCAAACACCAGACAAGTCCTTCCGATATGGTTTGTGTATTTTTCGCAGTTAACCAAATGGCTTCTTATAAAATATTCAAGTACCTCTGCTGCATTCTCCCGGACATATTACAAAAATAAACGTTTCTATATTCACATAATTTTTTCTAAACTTTCGTCGTAAATATCTATTGGAAACGGTCATTCACCAAAAGAAATAATTATTTATTGAACTACATGTAATTCTATTTAAACACATTATACGGGTTTTTTTTAATTTAACGCCTTTTTATTCCATACTACATAAAATCTCTTCAGTTTTAAGTCAGCACGATACGATGTAGATAACTATCTTAGAAATTAAGGTACACTGTAATCTGCAATCTTATATTCAGTAATTAACACGTGTTAGAAACCATATGTAACAACAAATTTACTTAATTATACTAGCACACTTCGTCTTTGTGTTTCTATACTTCCCTGCTTGATTCAATAAAAAATTACTACATTTTTTGAACTTAATTTCTCTTTGCTTCTTGATACATGAAACTCAAATTTAACTATTCAAATCCATCAATTAAAAATAATAATTTTTCAAATTTTCTAAATGTAAGTACAAAATACACGTTATTTTATATTAGATTTTCTGAATATTTTAATTTCTCATGGGATATCGTGTAGGTACAGGTATAAACTGCAATAAGCCAATTTCTAGTATAAAGCACTTCTTTGTTGCCCGTAAAAAATGAAAACACTGAGCCCCAAACTCTGATATTTCCTAATTTTTTCTTAGTCTACAATAAGTGGAAATACTGTTTCCAATTTCACTTTCTGACACATTTGTATTCACCAGATTTTTTCCATCAAATTTACAAAATATTTACAACAAAAGTTTCTTTAGTTCTCTAACTTTATGTAAACCAAAAAGAGTAAAACCGTTTTTCTCTCAAGACTTTTCCCCGTACAAGATATTTTATCATCTGTAGGCTGATCAATTATTTACTTAGGTGCCACAGAAAAAACCTGCGTGAGTGGTTACAGAAGCCTGTCAAAATAAATTGAGAGATGTGGGTGAAAAGAGGTATATGTTTCTGAAGAGACGGAGCTCTCTGAAGTGATATATGTTGGTTACACCTCCCGATACCTAAATAACGTCTTAAGTTGCATTTCACGATCAAGGATATTACAGTGACTACGACGATAGGTCGAGTGTAACACTTGACATTCCTTATAACATATTTCTCGTCGCACTATTTATCTACAGATTGTGCACTTTGTTCACGTCTAACCTACGGCAAAGTTACGATACTTAAGTTAAATGTTTAAAACAACACATGTAAATTTACTGCATTTATTTAGAATTAATATTAGGCAATTACCTGTATTAACTTCCGTCTTGTGACTGATTTGGTTTTTTCTTAAAACGACGCGTTTCGAGAATAAATTCTCATCATCAGGTTTCAATACTATAAAAACATCAAATTCACCCAAAAGGGGTCGTCAACTAGTTAAAACACACAAACACAAAAACACCACACATAATTTAACACCGACACAGTCACGGCACAGTCCGATGCGCATCGTCTCGTTGCCAACGACCAACTGTTGCACTTTGTCTTATATGACCATTATCACTGCCCGCTGATCCATCGATATCGATCATACAGCAGACTCGATCAGAACGAAACTTTGTCATTAAGTAGCTGGTCCGTTTGTAACTTAGAAGCCCTGTATATCTCATATTCCTCCACAGCGTTCATGTATGCACCCTTTTTACAATTATGAAGCAGTTTAAAGTTTGTGTGGAAGTCTGAGTACTTATGATTATACAGCATTAAATGCTGAGCGTAACTGGATCTAGTTTTCGAGATATCACTTTTGGGCAGGTGTTCTTTAAAATGTTCGGCTGAAGGCCTGCCCGTTTGTCCTATATAGAATTTGTCACAGTCATCGCATTCAAGCTTGTACACTCCAGTTTTCTCTTCAGCCGGGATATGAGTTCTTTGTCCCAAACGTTTTATGATGTTATTTGAGGTTTTAAAGGCCACTGTTATTTTACGTTTTTTCAGCTCATTCTTTATAATGACTGGTAGTACGTTCGTGTACTCAGTTACTATGTGACGTCTCCCTTGTTAAGACAACACAAAAGTCGGGAACTAGTTCAATTCTTTACCAGTTAATTAAACTAGCTGCCGTTGTTAGTAAAACATCCTTACCAACAAATTACAACACAATTATGACATAGGAAATTGACAAGGTTTGCACAAATTTATTCACTCACTTGGTGTTAGCGAAAACATCTCTTTATTACTATTCAAATATTATGTTTGACTTTGTTTCTTTTTAAAGAAAATTTACTTTAGTAAATTCTGCTTTTACTGCTTTAAAGATATTAAGTTTATTATTCCTTTTATCTCAAAAATTACTCATCTAGATGTTTGTTTTAAATACCTCGGATCCGGGTCTGAACTTTCTCAAAATAATTAATTTATCACAAACTTCAACCAAATTATTGGAAGAATAATATTGGTGGTAATCTACATTATTATCTTACATTTTTATACAGTGCTGTTACTACTACTTCATTACAAAAATTACAATTCTGATAATTTCTTCTTTACATTATTAAAGTTCTTTAGTGTTCTTTTGTTACTTCTCTTATTGAAACGAAAATTTACAAATGTTGTGTTTGGATATCACCTGAATTTAATATGAGGTTGTTGTTGGGTCCTTGGGTGCATCTCCTGTCGTATTCTATGGGTGGAGTACGTGGTTCCTCTTGAAGCTACATCGGGTTGATTATGTCTGCTCTCGACGATCGGATTTTACTTGAAGTTCATACTGTTGTAGTTTGACTTTTCTTCGTCCGGATTTTGTAGTTCACATTTTACACCTTAATTATAGTTCTTACTTTGCAGTACTAAAGTCTGGTAGTTACATTTCTTACAACTTACAGTTTTATCTTTTTAAAAGAGATGTGTTGGCTAATTTTTCCTTTCTGTATATTCTTTCTAACTCTACACACACTACATTTTTCAAAATAAAATCATCTTACACTGGATATTCTTTTAACGGCATACACTTACGTGTATGTAGACAACACAAAACTCACATCTTTTCATGACGAAGTTCTACTGGCGACTGCGCGTATAGTTTAGGGGCGAGGGCTCAGTAAGCTGGTGCGTATTTACGCACTAAGAAAATAGTTCGTACTTTTACATATTATTAATTATTCACTAATTAGAATGTAAATACTTTATGTTAACTTTATTAGGACTTTGAGATTTCTTTATTTATATAGTCGCATTTTTAATAATTAAAGTAATTATTATTATTATTCTTTACTTAATACCTTTCTTGGCGTGTTGGTACTGGACAATTTCAAGTTGATTCAGGAATCTGGGTATAGGTAAGGGTGGATAATACTCTTACTTATTAAAAATAAAAAATTTTTATTTGTGCGATTTTCGATGTTTTTAAAATCGTCACAACTATAAACTTAGTATCTTCTTTAGATGGGCCGGTTAATCTGCTTTTACTATTGATTTTTACCGAGTGTTTTCTTATAAGCTTGTCTACGATTCCACAGTTATACCCATTAGCGATAGCTATACTTTTGATTATATTAGTCTCTTCCACTCTGTCTTTTTGCTCAAGGGGAATAGCAAGCATTCTATGAACGAACGCGTTGAAGGCTGCCATTTTTTGGGAATATGGATAGTACGAATCAGCATGAATAGTAATATTCGTGGTGGTGGGCTTTCTATAAATTTTGAATCTAAAACGGTCATTATATTTGCTGATAGTGAGATCAAGAAAGTTCAGGCAGCTATTATTCTCCATTTCTAGGGTAAATTGGATTTTCTTGTTTATGCTGTTCATATATCCTTTCAAATTTTCTATTTGTCTACTCGTTCCATTGAATATCATAAAAATGTCGTCAACGTAACGTACGTAAAATTTAATTTTGTCTCGCTGTTTATTAAGACTAGACATTAAAAATGTATTCTCAAAGTGGTTCAAGTATAGGTCCGCTAACATTCCCGATAAAGGTGACCCCATTGCCAGACCATCCTCCTGCATGAAATATTCATTATCATAAGAGAAATAATTTTGTTTGAGTATTGTTTTTAGCAATTGCATAAGTTCATCAATTTCATTTCTACCTAACCTATTTGTATTAATTAAGCTATTTCTGAGAATTGTCATTGTCTCATCTACCGGCACATTGGTGTACAGATTAGTTACGTCAAATGAAGCCAACCTATAATGTGGTGCTGATTTAATAGTTTTAATTTTTCAACGGGGTCGTAGCTGTTTTTTATGCTGTAGTTATTTACTATGTCAATGTTCTCTTTTATGATTTTTACTAATCTTTTAGCCGTCCTATAACCGGGGGCAGTCGTGTAATTTACAACCGGGCGTATTGGCATATCTTCTTTACGTATTTTGGGTAAACCCGTAAGTTCTGGGGCCCTGGCATTTATGGGTTTTAAATAACGTCTAGTGCTTTCATTGAGGAGATTGGGGCATTTATTTATAGCGTTGTTTAATTCCTTGACATAGGCGCTGGTGGGATCCTTGTGTAGCTTTTTAATATTATTGTTTTTTATGAATTCCTGTACGTTATTGGTATATATATTTTTGTTAATAATAACTACCGTATTACCGTATTACCTTATTACTAACGTATCAGCTGTCGTGACGATAGCGTTATCATGTCGAAGTTTTTCGTAAACATTCCGTGCAATACGCGCGTCACGTTTGTACTTATTTTGCAGGTTAGCGATGTGGGTATCCTTCTTAATAACTTTGTTTATTTTGTTATTTATGATGGCACGCGTTTCCTCCTGATGCGAAATATTATCAATAGTTTTTATGGCAGCTTCCGCGCATATTATTTCACGGATCATAAAGTTCTTATTAAACGAGGGAATGTTATACATCAAACCTTTGTTCAATGTCATTTCGTTATGTTCAAATTTAATTCCGGTGTAATTTGCAATCCGCTGATGAAATACGTGGCTATGTTCTACTGTATTATTATCGTCATTGTGTTGTTTTGTATACAGGTTTTGAAACTTTCTTAACTGTTTACGTTTAAGAGAACTGACGACTTTGTTTATCTGTCTCTTGACAATGTCGAGAATGCCGTTTATTACTGCCGGGTGAAACTCTTTTAAAATTTCCAGGTGGGCTAGATAAAGCTTAGTATTTAGACCACTTTTTAAAATATAAAGTCGTTTGATCTCTTCCTTAATCCAGATTGATTTTATTTTTTCGGAACAATGTTAAACAATACTCAAACAAAATTATTTCTCTTATGATAATGAATATTTCATGGAGGAGGATGGTCTGGCAATGGGGTCACCTTTATCGGGAATGTTAGCGGACCTATACTTGAACCACTTTGAGAATACATTTTTAATGTCTAGTCTTAATAAACAGCGAGACAAAATTAAATTTTACGTACGCTACGTTGACGACATTTTTATGATATTTAATGGAACGAGTAGAAAAATAGAAAATTTGAAAGGATATATGAACAGCATAAACATGAAAATCCAATTTACCTTAGAAATGGAGAATAATAGCTGCCTGAACTTTCTTGATCTCACTATCAGCAAATATAATGACCGTTTTAGATTCAAAATTTATAGAAAGCCCACCACCACGAATATTACTATTCATGCTGATTCGTACCATCCATATTCCCAAAAAATGACAGCCTTCAACGCGTTCGTTCATAGAATGCTTGCTATTCCCCTTGAGCAAAAAGACAGAGTGGAAGAGACTAATATAATCAAAAGTATAGCTATCGCTAATGGGTATAACAGTGGAATCGTAGACAAGCTTATAAGAAAACACTCGGTAAAAATCAACAGTAAAAGCAGATTAACCGGCCCATCTAAAGAAGATACTAAGTTTATAGTAACTGACTACACGAATGTACTACCAGTCATTATAAAGAATGAGCTGAAAAAACGTAAAATAACAGTGGCCTTTAAAACCACAAATAACATCATAAAACGTTTGGGACAAAGAACTCATATCCCGGCTGAAGAGAAAACTGGAGTGTACAAGCTTGAATGCGATGACTGTGACAAATTCTATATAGGACAAACGGGCAGGCCGTCAGCCGAACGTTCGAACGTTTTAAAAAACACCTGCCCAAAAGTGATATCTCGAAAACTAGATCCAGTTACGCTCAGCATTTAATGCTGTATAATCATAAGTACTCAGACTTCCACACAAACTTTAAACTGCTTCATAATTGTAAAAAGGGTGCATACATGAACGCTGTGGAGGAATATGAGATATACAGGGCTTCTAAGTTACAAACGGACCAGCTACTTAATGACAAAGTTTCGTTCTGATCGAGTCTGCTGTATGATCGATATCGATGGATCAGCGGGCAGTGATAATGGTCATATAAGACAAAGTGCAACAGTTGGTCGTTGGCAACGAGACGATGCGCATCGGACTGTGCCGTGACTGTGTCGGTGTTAAATTATGTGTGGTGTTTTTGTGTTTGTGTGTTTTAACTAGTTGACGACCCCTTTTGGGTGAATTTGATGTTTTTATAGTATTGAAACCTGATGATGAGAATTTATTCTCGAAACGCGTCGTTTTAAGAAAAAACCAAATAAGTCACAAGACGGAAGTTAATACAGGTAATTGCCTAATATTAATTCTAAATATTTAGTAACGTGACTTGGAGACAATTAAAACAAAATGAATTACTGCATTTCCTTTTCTGACTCGACTTCTGTGTAAAGGTGTGTTTAAGTACTTTCTGGTATACATGTGGTGAAATGACTCTGTGTAAAGTAGATTCCAAAAACACAAAAACCTCAATAATAATCTAAATAACGTTTTCATAGTCGTATTTAAAATTACGAAATATTTTGGTAGTACCAAATTTTAAAGTATATTATAAAACCTAGTTTAATATTATATATTATAAAACCGGTGAAATGTATTATAAAACCGAGTTAAAAATAAATACAATCTGAATTATGTTAATATGCTTGTATGCTTGTATGCTACTTTAGTTTTGTGCAATGTCAACAGCAATTTGCTAACAAACTGTAACTGATTAGTTTTGAACCGTACACTGTCTTCAATTGCCAAGTTGTGTTGGCTTCAGTTGTGCTGGTACAGTTATCCATACAGAACTTTAGTGCTATTTAAAATGTGGCATCCTCAGTAGTCAAGCTGCATCATATAATGTGTAACTAAATACCATTAGGCAACGATGACAAGACCGATCAATTGTTGTATAAAATTTAATAATTTTTGTCTTCATATTGCTTCTGATATTTTCTTATTGAATTATTCTTTAAATTCGTAGTGACCGTCAATCAATAAATTTTCCGGTGAAGGGTTTATGAGTATCGGTCAGAAAGTATAACACAAATTTTAAATTATTTGTGTCGACTTTTCGTCAATATTTATTGACATCATCAGAACCTGTGTATGAATACAAAAGAAATGTCAAACGCAACACATAAATTATTTGAGTGAAGGTGTTTGCGTATGTGTGTGTGTGTGTGTGTGTGTGTGTGTGTGTGTGTGTGTGTGTGTGTGTGTGTGTGTGTTATGTGTATAGCATATGCTGACTGGTATATGTATAAACGTTTTATGAACCAATTCTAATATATAATTGCTGATTACTGTTTTTATAATTGATTACAAATACCGTTACATTATGAGTAATTTAAATTGTAATATTGTATAAATTATGTTCTGGGATATTATAATTTTTTCGTTGTATTTAGGTAAACATTTGATGATATAAAACATACTGTTTCAACTCCTTCACATATACAAGGATATAAACATATGTACGCACGGACACGCGCGCGTGCGTACACATACACATACGCAAACACGTTCACTCAAATAATTGATCTGTCGTGTTTGACATTTCTTTTGTATTCATACACAGGTCCCGATGATTACAATAAATATTGTCGAAACGTCGACACAAATAATTTAAAACTTTTGTTATACTTTTTGACCCATCCTCACAAACCCTTCAACGGAAAATTCATTGATTGACGGTCACTACGAATTTAAAGAATAATTTAATTGAATTATAATATGTTAAGTTTTTCTTGACTTTTTATATTATTACATAATTTACTTGTACTGAATTTATGGTGTAGATTGTTATTTATAACTTGTTTCTCGTGTATCATACTTAATAATTACATACCTTTTCACGTTAATGTTTATTAATACATTTAAATTTGTTTTTTAATGTCTTCAAAATAATATTTTTTTTAAAGAATTTAATTCATTAACTTTGTTAACCGATTTATTATTTCCAATCGTAATACTAAAATATAAAATAAAATAAATTAAATCTAGAAATAATTTAAAGGGGAAGAGATTGTAATAATACAGACTGATCAGTATCACAATTTCTTAGGTGTTGTAGAAATTTTTGGTAGCTTATATACTAAGAAATTTAATAATTTTAAAATTATATAAAAAATGTGAATTATGACCAAAATATTTTGATAACTGATGTATTAAGATTAAGAGACTACATAATATCGTAAAATAAAAAATAGTCTTCTAGTCTATAGAAATTATAGACATGAAGATAAGAAACAGTTTCACAACAAATAGGTGGTTCATTTACAAAAATATGCCACATTATTTGTATATTCATTATAGAGAATACATAGAACAAACAAAGCGTAGTGGTTTACGAAACCAACATTCCAGAGAAAATAACAATACAAAAGAACAAGTATACACAACAAAATATATTAAATAATAGTATTAATAATAACAACCATCATCATCATCATCATTAACATCGTCGTCATTGACATCATCATCATAATCATAACAGTACTAATAGATTTACAATATTAAAAGCCGAAAACACAACCAAACTAATGTTACACGGAATCAAAACCAATTTTTAAACCGACAGCAGTTTGCAAACAAGTATAAAATAACAAAACAAGATTATACTACTAAAAAGTAGATCATTACTAACAAAAAAGGGATAAACATATGAAATATACGCTGGCTGTATAACCACGAAAATAAACGCCAAAAACTTATTGTTCAGTTCTTATAGTAGTAGGCATACTGGAACACGTGTTACTAGAAGAAGTCAGAAGACGGAACTAAAGGTAGGGAAATCAATTGTGACTTGGATAGTGGAAACACAAAGTTTAAAACTAAACTTTTACAAGCAAAAAATAAGGTTGAATTTAGTATAATTTTATATCAGTTGTAAAAGTAAAATACGGTCAGATAAACAGTGCAATGATAAATGATTATTTACTTGGAACCAAAAACAAAACCTTGCATATAACAGGGGTTAGGTAAGCCATCTTGGAAACAAATGCTGAAAGTTAAGCTAGCGATACCTTATTGGTTTAATGGCTTTGACTGGAAATAATAACAAGTTAATGTAGATTTAAAATCATTGAGCTTAATTCGTAACAAAAGAATTTCATGTTATTTTTAATTAGTGCAAATAGATTTTATTATGTAATTGTTTGTAAATATAAATTTCATCGCTATCTACACTCAAGCTGTCTGCGTGAATGGTTCAAAAATTAGGTTTTAATTTCTATTAACAATGCTTTTTTTAATAGTTGCGTGTGATAGTACACTGTGCATTTGATATTTGTTAATTACATACTTTTTATTGTATCTTTAGCTAATGTCTTATTCTGTACTTACAACAAACAATATTTCATTTTTTATGGTGCCGCCTTATATTTTAAATGTTCACATTTTGTTTACATTTTTCTCGAAAAAAGGATTATTTACTTGTAACCACAAGTAAATTACGAGTTGTGAGCTCACAAGATCGTCTCCTCTGTCAATATTCAATATTCCTCAAATCAATAATATTCTGCTTACTTACGTTATCTACTCTGCTTCTCACTTGCATTTTCAAGTTTCCCATTTGTATTATATTCAACTTTTTTTACGTTTATTGAACTAAGTAAATCATACGTACTTTCCATTTCTGCTTCTACTTTACTACAAAACTTGATGACTTGGTTTTTTATATTCCTAATTATTAAATTAGATTTCACAAATATTTCTGATATTTTGAGTTATGTGATTTTGGTTACTATATGTAAATTATAATGAATCATACACTTCAGTAACACAATTTTCTGTTCTTTGTAAAATAATGTGATCCATCGTGTTTTACAGACACCCTTCACCTTTTTTCAACCTTCATATGACCGCAGAACATCTCATTATACATATGTGGATTGTCAATCACCTCTTGTAGCCGTAAGACTAATTGTTGGTTGAGCGTAAGACTCTCTTTATAGATACTCCGATGTCACATGGCCTAGAAAGAGAAGTAGTCAGATGCTTCGTTTGTGGTACCTTAGGTCCTTAGCCTTTTCTTGTTCATGATTACCCAATTTCTATCATTATGACGTTTTGCTCTCGGTAATAACAGTCAATTCCTCAAACGGCTTCATATTAGATGTCGTCATACTCTGAAATGACATCGCACACTCTCTTCTATAAATTGAATAAATAAAGAAGGAAAAGTTTCACAGGCCATAAAAGGACTATAAAATATGTCCGGATATAGATCTCAGTCTATTTTGACAACAACACCACTATGCAATTCGGTGACTCTCGCGGAATTCACTTTTAAAAGCATGAAACAAATGTAATTGTTTGAAAGTTTTGATTAGCAGCAAGAAAATAGGAAACTTTATATTATAATCCAGTTTAGCATAGTGATAAAAAAAAATTCCAATCAAAACTAAAATATAAAGCAGGTAAAAACCGTCACTTTCGATTTCACGAAAAACAAACATCATCCATCACACATATTCTCAAGATATGTAAGTAAAACGAAATTTGAATATTTGAAAACATAAAGACATTATTCTTAGATAGTGTAGGCAAGTTATGGAGAACTAAATAGGTCTCGTACATTTCATTACATACGCTGCTTTACAAAATATATCTTATATGTATGGGTATAAATAATATTGATATACAATCAATATAAGCAGTCTGTTTGCAGAGTAAACTTGAATTGATTTAGCATTAAGTATATCAAAAAATAAGAACTGTGTGGATACATTATACCTACACATGTATACCTACAAATTTTCTAAATCATTCAATGTACAAACATATAACAGTATGCTTTCTTTCTTTCAACATGTCACTTGATTTGTTGTGTTACTGGAAAATGTAAAAACCATGTGGGTAAACAAGTAACAAATAGTGTTGTGGAAACAGTGGAAAACGGGAGAATTATCTGGAGAAATCTAATGGAAATCGAAAAAAATTATTGGGGTGCTGGTTAAGGCAGCCAGGTTGATTTAGTTATTGATGTATGGTATAGTGAGGGGGCAGAAATGCTAAAGGAGAAATAAGTTAAGAGTCCCTGAGACATTCTGGTGAAGATTTGAAGTATTGTAGTGCCGGGGGATAAAGAATCTCTGCGCAGGGTTCGAGAAACCGGAGAGAAACAATCAAAGCAGTCAGATGACTAAGAGTGCCATAGTGAAAAGAAGAGATTTCAGTGCACGCTGTGAATGTGCAAATATGCCCGAAACCTTTAATTTATTTCTAATACCCTTGTTTAAGTATTATATATAATATCTAATCTTTTGTATTTATTTACAGCCTACTGTTGTATCGGGCAATAAGGCTGTAACATAGCCTATATAGCCAATATAGCCTACCTTCTTCAAGAAAAATATGTATGATTTTCCTAACTATATATTTATTTTTGTACACAGCTTTCAGTTTTGTATACTCAAGTTAAATATAACCACAAAATCAAGGCTTATATTAGTTCCTACCCTTCCTAGCTTCCTACCCTCTTACAAACAGTTTATAAATCAAATCTCACATATTGATGACTGCAATGTGACCATAATATGGAAGGCACAAATCATTTTCTTTTTTTAGTTGATAAAACGATAAAGGTATTAGTCCAATAATTGTAATTTATCAAACTTTGCATATATTTCGGTGTGTGTGTTTGTGTGTATGTGAGTATGAAGCAGTATGAAGCAGTTATTTAATGTGTTCGTATTCTATGTCCACGTGCGCGCGTTTTTTGTTTGTGAAATAAAGCAGAGAGTATTCGCTACCAATTTACAACTGTCAGAATGGAAACTGAAGAAAAATGAACGAGTTACTAGTCTGGATACATTTCTCCTGTGTTGATGAGTAAATGTAATTTAAACTAATGGACTTCGTGAACCGGATAGAGAACATGTCTGCAGTGATAAACGAAACTCGGAAATGACTGTCTTAAAATGATAAAGGTATTAAGATTTTTTGGTGACATTCCTTTTTATTGTCTTATATTCAGCACAATGGAAGTGCCTCTTTATAACTGTGCATTATCCATTCATTTAAGTTAACTATATTGTATTTACAGTGACGGATTTACCACTAACATTTTTTTTTAACAGAAATATATTTATAAACGTAGGAAGCACTTTAATTTATTTAATATGATTTTTTTGAAATGAAATGTTCATTTTTTGCTAACAATACAAATGGAAGGCAGTTCTTATTTAAATATTCCACGCTTATTTTTAAGACGTTGGCAACATTGAAAACTAATGTCCGCATGGGAATTTTGAATGTCCGCTATATTGCCCCGAATTTACACGACCGTGGTACCACCCTAGTTTCTTATCTTTGTTTATCTGAGTTGCGACTGAACGGTTTGCGATTTGAGGTTATATATTTATTTTGTTTTGAATGCGAAGAAGGGTTTTATCTGTCTGTGGTGGGCAGCGTGTTGTTTCGTTCATATTTGTTAGTGTGAAAGCTTTATGAACATAGAATGGAATCCGTTCACTAAACTTATTCATCATGAACATGAACATAAACATTTATAAGGCTATTGGAGCTTAAAAACGTAAGCTAACAAAAATTACAGAGGAATCTTATTTGTAAACAATAAAAGAAACTCAAAAACTAGATCAATTTTTTTAAACTACGCCAGTTTTAATGTTAGCCCTGCAGTTAACTGTGTATCAGAAACTGACTTCGATGTGCCAAGTACTTCTGCAGCAGAGGTTGCAGACGATCAGGCCATTAATAACCCGTGGACAATTTAAAAATTAAAGGGAATCAAAATCATTTAAAAAGTATCGCTTGTATTCCAGGGTTTAATTTATTAGTTCCGAATACATGAAGTGGGGGGCCGCTAAAAAACTTGGCCAAGCGCCTCAAAAATATTAAATCCGGCACTGTGTATTTATGTTTGGTAGTGTGTTTAAAAATGTCATATTTTTTCTTAGAAGCAAATTTTACTTCTGTATTTATAAAAAGACTCGATGTTTTCTTACCCAATCCCTTCAAGCAAACAGTTTTCCTTAAAAACTCGTAAAGTGTTTTTAATTTGGTTGCCATTAAATTATAAATTACAAAGCAGAAAAATTCGAAACAGATTACTTTACAAATTATCTTTAAACAAATATTTTTAACATAAGTTTGCAATTTAAATCTAATTATAATTATTTCAGCATACACTTAATGCATTTCCTGATCAATTATGCAACTAAAGACATCGACTAGTTTGGAACACAAAAACCAGAGGTCTTTTTTTTGGGGGGAGGGGATGAGACAGACTTGAAGTAGGACTCTGCTTTATTAAACTTATAAACATCGTAATTCCTTTTATTTCTATAATTATTTATAAGCCTAATTTTAATATACACAATTGACTTAGAAAATATCTAAGTAATGTGAGTATGGAATTTTCCTAAAATTTCTAATAAATATGTGAGTGAGAGGAAATTCATCCACTAATCCCCCCTCGTAGTTACGCCACTGACATCAACTGTACGTAGTAATCGTGTTTCTTTACATATTCACACACTTATGTCTAAATTTATATTTATATTTAAAATATAATTTATATTATTATCTATATTGCGCCTTGTTTTTTTGGCAGGTCCTAGGCAAATCCAACTACATTTCTTAGAATAAATTAATTACAATAATTTAAAGAATTTGAACACACGGTACCAGATTTCAGAGTTTAAAAATTATATTTGAAATCGGTAGATTGCAATCTAAAAATAGCACGTCTAAAAGAATACGTCATTGCACAAACTCCAAGGACATACAAAATCTTATTAGACTTACTATGGTATTTAACCTTCATTTCAAGTTATTGACTCAAGTCTATTTGGCTTGTAATAAGAGTGCTGTATTGTTACCTATCATCAATGCCACACATTGTCATCACTTTACCCCTTTCTCAAATTTTTGAATCTGCTTTGATAAGCATTCAGTAATTGGCATATTTTGGCTAATTCGTATTATAGCAATAAATATGAATGGAACATGTAGTATAGCTTTTTATGAAACTTTATAAAACTAAATTCTGCTGAAGTAATTAAATACGGGAATAAATAGGCTTCACACTCTAACTGATTCTTCTATTGTTTCTCCTGGCGTTTTATTAACAGAAGGAAAAACACGACGTTTGCGTAAGACATCGTGTGTTTTTGTCCAACTAAATATAACATTAAAAATGCAAACTGTCATTATAAAAAAACAAAAGAAAATAACTGTCTGAGTCTTTAGGGCCATAAAAAATTAATTGTAACTGATATACCTAGAGTACCACTCATAATAAATAGAAAAAAATGATAAATTCTACTTACTAAAGTAAAAAAATATTATATAATTTGTAGCATCACAAGATGGTACAAACCAGGAAACTCAATATAACTATCAAAAATGTAGGGAGAAAACTAAAATAGATAAATACTATGTAACTGAAGGAGGAGTGCAATAGAGAATGAGTACTTAAATGAGAACAACCAAAAATAATTATATAAAGGACGAATTATAATAACTAAACCAATAAACCATGAAAACTAAATAGAGAATACGTGTTACAGATGCATGAATACATTAAAAGCAGGAATTAGCCTTGCAAACAAACATAATAAATTACTTGACAAAACAGACATAAAAAAATCTAGAATGGACGGTCCCTCTTACAGAAAAATTGCCCAACAGATTAGGTAAGTAATTTTATATGTCTTGTTATAATATTGTAAATAGTAATGTTTTAGTATGTACGTGAGAAATGTATTTATGGTTAAGAAAAATCATCTGTATAACCAGCCTAAAATTCAAGCTAGGTCTTAAACATAAGACTGTATTTGTAATTAGCTCATAGATAGTGTCATGGTGAAGATTATTTTATAATTGTGTTTATTCGAATAGAAAAGGGATAAATAATCATAATGAAACAGTGCAAATGATACAGTGTAAACAATGATAAAAATATAAAGTGTTGTGAACCAAGTATGACCAAAAGGTGAGAATGGCATGTATTTTATATGAAGTGAACAAATAACAATAAAATTAACTTCATTAGTGCAAGTGACAATATAAAATTAAGTGAAATAAAACCATAAATGGGATTATGTAAAACGATCAGGAAAAGTAAGGTTATATTAAAAACCTATGTTTACTGGAGGCAGATAAAACAGTCCTGAAACCGAAAAATACACCAACAAACCAAGGCCTCGTATAGATGAATCTAAAATTGATTGTTAGAAGGAAGATAGCTTTGTCTAATGCTGGCGTCCCATGAAGGACGAACAAATGGAAGTAGTTGCCAATCCAAACAAGATTAAATAAGAAAAGTGGAGTAAAAAAGCCAAGTAAAGTTATAGAAATTAACTTAAGAATTTTTTACCTTGTATAATCCACTATGCGATCTCAGTTTTTTACATACAACATGTTTCAGGGACTAAATCCCCATCTTCAGGTACAGTAAAAAATTTTATTATTCCTCTAATACATAGGCGTCGTCGAAATGATTAAAATGTTTATACATAAAAACACACGCACAAAAATCACTGAATAAATTAACATATAACACAAACACATGAACACGTTAAAAGCGACTCAGAGCACCGGTCGACCTCCGATCGTCAACTAGCCCGTGTTCGTGCTTCATTGCTTATCGTCAACGCGGTATCATATAATTTATTGGATTTAAATGATAGCTGATCGTTGAGTAACTGCTCTTTATTTACTTTGGATGCCTTGTATATTTCAAACTCTTCTAAAGCATTCAGGAAATGACCTTTATTACAAACATGTATCGGCTCCATGTTCTCTTTGAATCCGGTGTAATTATGGTTTCCGTTTATTAGGTAAAGTGCGTAATTTGATGAGGTGGTTTAGGGTTTCTTTTTTGGTAGGTGTTCTTTAAATCTCTCAATAAATTTCCTCCCCGTTTGTCCGATATAGAACTTATCGCACTCACTGCACTGGATTCTATATAATCCTGAACATTCCTCCAAAGTTATTGGTTTTCGTGGCTTAAGTATATTTTTTAGATTATTTATGGTCTTGAATGAAACATTTATATATAATTTTTTAAATTCATTTTTTATTATGTTGGGGAGTATGTTCGTATATAATGCTGAGACATATTGTGTTGTATTTTTAACTTTATTATTGTCACCATTTATTTTCCGTAATTGTTTATGTATCATTTTATCCACAATTTCTGTGTTATATCCATTTTTCAAGGCTATGTGTTTTATTATGTTATATTCTTCCTTATAATCCTCCGTATTCATCGGTACGCATATTAGTCTATGTGCTAGTGCATTAAATGCCGCCATTTTTTGTGTGTATGGATGATTGATGGATGTGTATCTCTGAGATAGACCGACGCCTCAGGGTGTCTGCCTACTGTGTTTGAGAGTGGATACACCATTCGCCTGGATCAACACAGTCGGAGTGCCACAAGATAAAATATTCTTCCCCTGCCATCCAGCAAATAATCGCGCTGGCAGTCACCTTTCCTCGTTTTAGGATTGACGAACCAGCCCAGTTATCTTCTGGCAGCCATTGGGGTCGACCCAGATGCTGCAACGAACACGGGTGCAAAGACGCCCCGCTACTACAGTGCTGCTGCTGCACTGAAGGTAACCTACTCTGTCAAAATCCTAAACTACTTTGATGGTGTAAAATTATTGTATAAGAAACAATTGCACCGATTTTAATTATTATAATAATGGTTAAGCACTTTTAAAAATTATTGAGCACTATTTCAAATTTCTACAAACAAATGTATAACACCAAAATCACTCACAACATCAAAACCAACACAAACCCTTTATTATTAATGAAGAGGGATAACCAACTCAAACTGAAATACTTAACCATATAACGACTCACAATGGATGAAAGTGGGCATATATAGTGTTACAAAACCTGTCATATGAGTCAATACATCTTGACCGTATTTTAAATAATAATAATAGGTAGCTGATTAGTAAGAAAAATTACGAATGTCACTCTGTATGTGTGTGTGTTGTTGGAAAGTAGTGTAGAAAAAAATTATTTCATCATTATAACATAAATCTTAATTAAAATAGTTAAAACTTAAGTGTTAGTCTACTGACACCAACAAAATTGTAAAAACTAGTATTCTCATGACTTGCCATCTAATTGGAATTCTAAATCAGCAGCGAAGTAAACTTTAAACGTAGTTCTTCCTTCTCTTTTGCCGTTTTCTGTATGCACTGACTTTAGCAGGTAAAATTTATCTAATACATAATAAGGAGATACCTTCGTACGTACAATGTATTTAGTAAACAGGAAAATGTAATTTAGTGACATTAATAAATTCTTAATACCACCTGTGAAGGATTCTTCAAGTGCTTACAATTTGAAAACGATCTCAGTTGAGTCTACAAATTATTTAGTCATTTCCTTAGACTTTATGTTATAATATTTGTGCAATACATAAATACTATTTGCCCAGTTATTCCAATATTGCAATATGGTTTCTTTGTGAATTTTTAACGTATCATGTTATTTGAATAGTTGACTACATTATTTATTCCAGCGGTCAAATATTTATTCAGATAATGGTGCGACATCGTGAAACAGTTGATTTGTGTGACAGGTTCAGTAAGTCAGCACACTTACTTCTTGTAAATAATAATAAATTTAGATGTAAACTTATGATTTTTTTAAGGAAATAAAAGAGAAAAATTGATTTCCTCAACCTATTATAGAGTACTGTTTTTTTATAATTATATATTTTACAATTAATACTTTTTTTGTACATTAAAGATTATACAAGTTAGCTTATTAAAATTCACTTTTACATAAATTTTTTACATAAGCCTTCACAGCATTGTATTGTCAGATATCAGGCATACCTACGGATGACATAAAACGGAAACACTTTATATTCCTTATAATTACCTTATTCTTTTTGGTTTCCATTCTCGTATATTGACCTACGCAAACAACAAATTTAATTTTAAATTATGGTTTTAATTTTAATTTAATTTGATTTAGATTTAATCACTATTAATTGTACCTTATTGGTGTTTTGAAATTATATTTTATTAATTTATAGAAAAGAATGTCAGTTAACGAATGACTTTCAAAGGCATAAAATAATTTTGGTGTTACTAATGAATGACAAATAAATATTTAGTAGTTGTTTGTTCTCCGGATATGACTATGTCCTTCTTCTTCGTAGTTCTCCCTACTTTTCTACGTATGCTCTGTCATTCTCAAAAGTGTCGTAACAGCAGATATCAAAATGTAGGATCAAGAATCAGAAGGAGTCAATCTCACCGGAAAGCCAAATTTACCAAAAATAAAATACCTGCAGCCGTATACCATTCACGTGTGTGTTGTATGGTTTTGTGTGTGCGCACGTGGACGAACGCACGTGTTAATTTTGTTTTGGCTATAGGTTTTTGCCCTTCTGTTGTGCCTCACGGGATCAACTGAGCAGCTGAAATAAAGTAGCAACTCTGGGAGAAATGTTTAGAATTGCGACTACTCCCTAAGAAGATTCTCGGGGAAGTCTTCTGACAAACGCACACTGTAAAACGGTGTCGCGTTACAGGTAAATAAAAACATGAGGCTATCTGACAAAATTAATTTTACAAATAATTAACTCTATTGTGAATTTAACACAATATTTTCCGTGTTTTCTAAATAAAACAAAAGCAGGGTCCTTTACAAAACATACTTCCTGTCCGCTAGACGGTATCCATTAGCGTAAATTACGTTGCTTAGCCATCACCGTAAAAAGAAACTTTGATAAAATCCGGAGTCGAGATTCATTTATTTTCCTTTAGTTTCTATTCTGACAGATATAAATAGTGAAACGAATGAAGTGTCTTCTTTCAGTCATTATTAACTCCTTGTCTCCTTGTCGCTCCTTGTCTGACACGCGCGCAGAGTTATACCTATATATCTTGTTACCACTACAAAATCCTGTAATACTTCAACAATAGGATAATGCAGTACAGCAAAACCTGTTTCATTCTATTGTCTTTATTAAAACGTGCCAAGTTTATACGTCTTCAATATGTTTTGTCTTCAACACTATGATATTTTTTGAAACTCATTACTAACAAATGTTACTATTGTGCACACCACAATATAAAATATTCCCGATTAGCGCTTTGAAGTCTCTCTGCTCATCATCAAATCGTGTATACATGAGAGTTCTTGAAAATTAAATGATTTAAACATGTCACTTCATGGAAATAATTGTATCATGTTTACGTTAAAATATAAAACTGAAACATTTGTTAAAGGAAGAATGGATGAAATATAGTAAAGGTATATGGAAAAATATAGTAGAAAATGGATCTTTAGAAAAATGTTTACAGCTATAGATGCTTTTATACCTGAAAGTAGCCATTAAATACATTTAATTCTGAAAGTTAAAATTAATCATTTTTAGTGTCCGGAGACACAATTTCAAAAATACTTTCCTTGAAATTTTGATGTTGAAAAAAATTGGGTTCATAAACCACACTCAATTGAAATCATTAATATCAGTCATTTACCATTCAACGCTCGACAAGAATTTATCGAGCGACAAACGACTAAAAATTAAGTTTTCCAAAAATCATTACATGATCACTTCAGGATTAGGACAGAAGTTCTAACATTTTCTGAAATGCTCCTAAGCATACATGCTGAAAATGCGAAGCGGCATTTTCACCATTAACGTTTATAAATTTAAAAATATTGGTCAACTCTGCATCCTGCAGTATCAAATATTCGTACAAGATTTAAGTCTTTTTGCGTAAGTAAACAAGCACACCCAGCTCATTAATATAAATATTTGGTTTTGCCTTTAAAACATGGTAAAATTATATTCGTATGTATACAAAAGAATTGTTTTCGCCAAAGCCAAAGCCAAAGCCAAGCTTTTTTTATGGTTTATTATCAGAAAATGATTGAATTTTTATTTCTAGTTTATACATCTCTATACCCAGGGTCACGAAAGTATTTGCGTGGATAAAGGAGGTCGCCAAGTGGAAACGTTTGAGAAGCCCTGGTCTTACGTATTGCCATACTTTTTATGCTTGATTTATAGTTGATAGTGAATACAGTTCAGCTCAAGTTTTGTATTAGTTCATATAAGTTGCTACAAACACAGATATATGTTCACGTATATACAAGCTAACCTTTGTACTTTCACGTAAAATGATTCTGTTGCTGTTTGCATTGATTTGAATATAGGCCTAAAGGGGGTGCGTGTGTGCGTTTTTTTAATATGGGCTAGTAATAAATTATGCATTCAGTTATCAGACTTTTTATACTCGCATATCTGACAGTCGATGCCGGGGTTCAAAATCATAACTAAACATTCATAATCCTGTTTAATAGCGTAACTACTAGCTGCTTTTGCGGGTGGATGAGATTAGTTTCTAGGGGAGGCGAGACTAGCTTGGGAGGTAAAACCCCACTTTTCCTTAAGACACAATACAAAGTCATCATTAGTTCCATATAAATTTATAATTACATTTTATAAATTCTGTGCTCCTGACATTTTTTGAGTAAACCAACGTAAACTATAGGGGTTGAAAAAAATATGAGTAAGTACTTATTTCACACTATTTGATTTTTGTTAATGTTATTCAAATTTACAGGTAATAAATCCAATGCCATTAGGAATCACATTAGCTTAAAATTTGTATTTTTGGCAAAATGAAATCTTGGCGAAAGGAGACTGTCTTATGATATTTTGAGAAACTGGGGTTTATTACAGCTTTGCACTTAACTTTAAGGGTGTTGTCCCAAGGAAATTTGAAGCAACTAATATTTTATCTTAAAGTAGTTTATTTTTAATGTAAAGCTCAGAAATTACATCTTTTTTTCTACGAATTAAAATCGAGAAACCGGTAGTTTACCTGTCCAAAGGGAATGTTTCAAACCACAGAGATATTAGACTAGAGGACATAGACAACCGTGTAAGGAGAAGCGTGACTGGATGATAATGATGAAGATAAATAATTTGCCTTGGTATCCTAACCAATTTGTTTTGACGAACGGTCGTATCCTGATAAAGATTACAAACGGTTTCTTTAATTCTTCAACAATTTTTGATCATTGTTTCAAGATAGTTTGAAACTTTTGATGATACGCGGATAATCTTTCAAAAGTTAAGACACTCGACTTTTTTCTAGCTACGATGTTAATGTCAGAATAATAGTATTTGTTGAGATGCAGCAATATTCATAATATAATGAGTTGTTTTGTGTTTATTAAAACTGCTTTTGTCAGTACAAAGTTTTGATAGTGACTGATCGATTTCTGCTCTATCAGTTAACTGATGGTGATTTGTGGTAATTCCTTCGGTAATATCTTGAAGGTCTTGATATACATATAATCGCTTTCGTATTAAATTTTATAATATTTAATAATAATTACAGGTTATCAAATAACACTAAAATGTTGTGATAAAATATATTTTAGTAATTATGTTGCAGCCCACATATTCACACCTTAGCAAACTTTAAACAGCTAGCAGCTCATTAACCGTGCACTATACAAATTTATCTTTCTGTAAGTTTAATGGTATTTTTGTAATTATAATATTATAATTATCATTAACTTTAATTTGCTTGTTTGTTATATAACTTTTTTTTTCATTATTGCATTTTAAATTAAAAGTTTACTTGAATGAAGAGAAACGAATGCACTGTGAAATGTAATATTGAATTTTTATAAACTTTCCAGTTTGTCAAGAAGGCAGTTTATAGATATTGAATTATCTATGAACATCTATGTCAACAACAAACACTTGAACCAATGGTCCGCTTACTTATTCACATGCTGCCGCCTTTATTTTGTCAATAGCGGTGTCCTATATATTATTTACAGACAGTTTACTATGCTTACACTGCCAGTGTGTACACTAAAGCGGAAGCTAGACAAGAAAGCAAACACTAAACACGCCCCTCTGATAAAGTTTGTGTATTTTTTCTGTTTAATAGATATCTTTTTATAAAATATTAAGTTCTTGTGTTGCATTCTCTTGGACATATTACAAAAGAAGCATAATTTCTATAATTTTTATTAGTAGATTATTAACTAATTGATGTAATTAACTAATTGATGTATTTATTTATTGATCTTATTTATTGACTTGTTGATTATTGTATATCTAGTAATTATATATAATATTGATTATTACCTTACAAATATATACACAGTAATTATTACTTACGTAATAATCAATAATTTTATTAATTAATACTTACCTACTTAATAATTATTACGATTAATGTATACTTATTGTGTATATTTTGTGTGTGTGTGTGTGTGTGTGTGTGTGTGTGTGTGTGTGTGTGTGTGTGTGTGTGTGTGTGTGTGTGTGTGTGTGTGTGTGTGTGGTGTAAACATATATTTATTTATTTATTTAACTGAGTGTGTTAGTTTAGTCAAATTTATACTATCTTCAAAACAAGTTAATTAAATTTAACTTATAGGTCTAGTCGATATCGGTGTAGATTTTTATCTTAGATATTAACCTAAACTGTAATATTTAAATCCGCATTTATTAAATTGATTCAAACTACAAACAATATGTAGTAACAAGTTCATTTATCTACATTAACATACTTATCGTTCCTTTTGTATTGTTTCCTTCTTGTTATATTCGAAAATTACACCCGTTTTGTAACTTATCTTCTTCTCGATAAAATAAATCATACAAACCGTTTTCTCTTTATAAATTTTATGTACAAGCTTTTCAGATGTCGTCTCTAATATGTTTTACATTTCTTTGACATTAAAAAAATTCCTGTGATACTCTGTAACTAAAATGATAAATTTTATTAGGCCTATTTTAGAAAACAAAATTTTTCTTTTCATAATGTCAGATATTATGTAAATGAGCCCATAGGGAAAATATAATTAACATTCTGAAACTCTGCCGTTTCGTAATTTTTTATCGTGAGAATACGTACAAACGCTTCTAAAGCAGAACACTAAGGTTTTACGTATTTCATTTTTTAATCTCAATCTGAAAGATTAGTTTCCGTGTGAGCAAGTTGTGTAGGTATTATAACCAATACTCGGACACGTTATGGATATTAAAAGTAAAGATTTTTTTAATGTGTTGTTAAAATTTTTGTCTTCCGGGCTGCTGTAAGGCCGTGGTCCAAAGCTGTTGATTGCAGCAGACGTTTAAGCAGTGCTTCCGACAGCCAACTTTAGTGCTAATTCAGGTTTTCATTACCACAGTACTGTGGTCACTGACCGGGACATCTATGTCAGTTTTGTTTTGCCTGAATTAATACTAAAGGTAGCCGTAAAAGGCACAGCTGAAACGTTTGCTTCAATCAACAGCTTTGAAATACGACCTTACAGCCAGACGATAACAATTTTATTTGACTTGTTAACAATTTGACTCCTGCCGTGTAAGCCTCAGGCAAATATTTTTATTGTAGTTTCTAATCGCAAAGAGGAAAGGTTATTTTTAGTTCCATTTCTGACAGGAAATTTTATCAAATTTTCTATCAGTTAATTGACATTTCTTTGACCACGTAAGTTTAACTAAATTATGTAACAAAAAATATTTTTTTAGAATTCTACCCGTATAAGATGTGATGTATACGTGCGTTTTGTTGTGTATATAGAACTCACATTGTGTGTTTAGTTACTACGGAAAAACATTATTTTGTTTGTGTGCTTATACGAGAATGCTGGAACAAATTGTGATGGATGACCTGGAAGGAACCGTAGCCGTCTGACGTGATATGTGTTGGTTGGACTTCACAATACATAAAGTTACACGTTTCTCCATACGCCCAAACGTATCACAAAATCTATGACGAAAAGTTGTTAAACCACAGCAATTATTGGGTTATGTGAAAAGTATTCAGTAACATTATTTGCCTACAGTATTGATTTTCGTTTACGATACTCTTAGATGTATTACAGAATGTAAGAACAGTTAAAATAATTAAGTAAAAATTTTAAATCAATAAATATAAATTCAGTGAATTTCATTTGTTTGCTTTCATACGCGCCTGCATTTGAGTGCGTTCAATGTAAATATCAACGCATCTGTAGTAAGGAGACTGCAAATGTACGGTAGAGGCAAGTACAGAGGAACCTTGACCATAAACTAAATAACGTTTAAACTACAAATTTTATTAGTGGTTAAATAAATTTATGCAACAAGTGAGTGTAGCATATAAATAACGTTTAATTATGGGTATTTAAACTTAAAAAATTAATTGTTAGTAATAAAATCAAAACATATTGTGAAAAGAAATTGTCTAATAACTTTTAATAGAAACACTTTATTCAGTTGTCAGGAATATTCTGTCAGTATAGTTATTAACGTAAAATGTTTCCTACTTGCTATTGTGTGCTGTCCTCTGTGGTAAATCCAGATCATAAAATGCGAGTAATTTGGCATTAAGAAGGTTATTAATAAAAAGAGGTTACAAACCGAGTGATTTATATTAAAATCACTGTTATATTAAAAGCGAATGTGTTATTAAAACTATTCATTACGCTACATCTACGAGTGAAAATAGTGACTAAATATCATTATGTATGACTGCTCTAATATGTTTCTTCTTATAATAATTTTAGTTGTTATTGTTAATTCATACTTTACGGGATCTCCTGGGTTTAGTGTTTTGATCGTTATTAATAACTTGTTCCGTTTTGCATTTTATACTCAGTCATATTGTGTCTATTCTCCATGCTATTTGTTGAGGTTTAAACGTAGATTATGCTGACTATTCAGGATACCTTATAGATACTGATCATCTCACACTTACTAGTTAAAAAATCATACATCATTAACAAATGACAATTCAAATCTTATAAAAAATGTACTTTATTTATTACAGCTTAATTTTATCTTCTACGTGTTCACTTATTGTTCTCATTTTTCTCAAAGAATGCATAACTTTGATGCAACCACTGTACTGTAATGCCACAAAGTCCGTAAGTTTGTTTCGTCTCTTAATATTCCATAAATCTATATCTGACCGTGCTTATTTATTTTATCGTCCTCTTATTACTGATGCATTAAAGATTTCCATTTGTTTTATTTTTACGTTCTGTTTTTGTTTACTTTAAAAATATTTCCATTTCTGTTTTTCATTTACAACAAAACCAGATGACTGTTCTTTATATTCCTACTTCTCAAGTCAGTTTACACAAGTATTTATTAAATTTTCAATTTTGTGCTTTCTACATTTTATTTATAACAAATATAACATTACAGACTGTCATTCTGATTGTTTTGTAGTAGGGGGCCCATAATGTGATCCATTCTGTTCGATTTAGAACTCTCTCACCTTTTACTGAACCTGAGATATGTAGATAGCAGCTCATTGTAAATTCTCAGATTCTCCTTTAAATCCTCTAGAAGTGACTAAAGTTTAAACCTTCTTTGAGTACTCCGGCGATGTAGGACCTAGAAAGACGTTTGTAATATATATCTATGTCGTACCAGTGGTCCTTACCAATGAATTCCCCCCACATCCCTGTGTCAGCAAGAGATCGTTTTGTTTCCAGTAATCTGAGTTCATTTTTTTAAAGTGTTTAATTATGAAAAGTCGTCAAATTATAAAATAATCATAGCTATTATTGCATTCACACTGTTGTGTACAAAACGAATACGTAATATAAACAAAGAACAATTGGTATTAATAAATTTTAGCATCAATTGGTATTGGCGTCCTAGTATATTGTAATCTATTATTGATAACAACCAACTAAACGTTTCGCCGGTTCTCTCGGCAGCCACTTTTAATAGCACAGAATTACTAAAATTTTTCAAAATACTCAATCAGCATTAAGATATACAAGAAAGCTTAATATTATCCAGATTAACATAACGATTGAAAAACATTCTCTATGAAAACTAAAGTTTAAACCAAGTAAACACACTCATGGTTTTACGAAAAACAAACATCACCGCATATATGATAGAAATCATTAACTTAAATATGAAGACATCAAACCTGGACATGGAAAATTATGCTAGAATGAAAAAGGACTGTGTATATTTGGTTACTATAGAAGTAATATATTTTCCTTACCAAATTTGACTTTCATATACCACTAAATGTTAATTTGTGTGTGAATGGTATGTTCTCTTGTTCTCTTTCCTTTAGCGCATTATTTAAAACGTAGTGTTGTTGGATGATGTCAAAGAAAATATGGATAAACAAGTATTAAATGGGATTGTGAACATAATGGGAGGAATGGGAGGTAGAGTAATTGCTTTGCCGATGGATGGTACTGTGAAGCTAACAGCAAAGCTTAAACATTCGCAAATAAAATATTTAATATATAATTGAATAATTAGGCTTAATCTAAATTTAAGTTATCTTACCATAATAAGCCTCATTCGTAACATACAACAGCTAATCAATATTATAACATGAATACAAACAAAACTTGAAAGTTTATAAAAAATATATATGTAATAATTTAATGAAAATTTTAAAAATATTGTAATACAGTAATCTCTAAGAATCGTAGTACTTCAAGTATTATATAAGAATTTAACTTATGTTAACACCTACATTTGAAATGATTTAAAATAAAAACTTTGCACTTGCTAGCCACCTACTTTCCTTAAAAAGTTGTAGCTAACAAAGTGAAATTTGACAAAATATTAATATGTATGACCTAAAAAACCCAAAGTTGTTACATTTCTTTCTAAATACTGATTGTTCTTATTAACTTCAAAAAATGTGTGTACACATATTTTTGAAATGTATTTTATGAATTGTAGTTAAGTTAAATATTGGAGTTACTCAGGTGTTTGCCGCAAAAGTAAATGGTCATCCATCATTCTTAAATAGACAGCGGGACACATCAATCATCTTATAGAAAAGCTTTCTGATACAAATGTGTTACATTTTCAGAGACATTAGCGTGTTATTCGTTCCCGATCTGTTTACTTTAATGTATATCCTCGCAGTGTAAAACACAAAAAGAACAAATAAGTTTTAAGTCACTTACTTTTCACATGTAGTCCCATTTTCATTATAGCGCTCTACATAAAAACAATTTTCCTGTTTTGCCAGAGAGTATCTTGAGAAATCGTTCCTTCAAATTATCTCTTTGTCGTCGTCAGCATTAACCTAGAAGTAAAGCATCATCACTGACCCAATATCAACGTGATATAGGCTAATTAGCTTCTCTACTTGCTCATTCTTATTTCTGAATTTGCGTACGAATTTGTCTCTTCTGAATATGTTAAATTATAAAAAGATTGTTACTGTAGACGAAAAAATATAACAAATCTGATAAACAAATAGAATATAACAGTACTTATGTAAAATTTACGACGCAGAAAAATAAGTATACAAGGAAAAACTACGGATAATAACACACACACACAGAACAGCGATATATTTAACGTATTTAATTCCTCACTGATATTGTTTTCATCAAGCTGTGTGGGTAGTACTCTGTGAGGAAACATATTATAAGCTGCTATTTTTTGTGAGAAGTGGTGACGAGAGTCAGCATGTATGCTTGTATCAGTGGTTGTTGGTTTCCTTTAAACCAACCGCCTAGTAATAATTAAATTTAAATAGCTTAACGTTTTACTAATTTCAGTTTATAAGTTAAAAACTGGATGTTTTTTACTGAAGCTCTTTAAAAGACTTTTAAATGCTTCATTTTGTTTCAAGGTCCCATTAAAAATTATAAATGTATCGTCTGTACAACAAATAAAATAATATTATATCTTTGTATTCATTGTTATTAACCAAAAAAGAGTTTTCGTACAAATTTAAACAAACATAATTAGAATAAACATGATACAACCTTAAATAAATTAGGTACCAATTTTTACATGTTCTTATTTATCAACTATGTCAGTCGTCGTAATGTTGCTATTCCAGCAAGTTCGTTTTCCCTGAAGCTTTCCTTATTCTTTTGTCTTTACAAAGTCGCCATTTTAAAGTAGTAAGTATTGTCTTTACATTGGTCTACGTTGAGCCCATTATTTTAACAATAAGTATAAAGTCTCGGAGGGTACGCCTATGCTGCGCTTGCTAATGTTAAACTCTTGTTGTTGTTGTTGTTGTTGTTCTTCTTCTTCTTCTTCTTCTTCTTCTACAGGTTTTAGACATTCTGCCTGTTGCGGTTCCCACCTTTCCCTTGTCTACCTAAATTTCTTCTTCCTCTGGCTTTGTATTTTCTAACTTTTACTGGAATCCTGTATTGTTGCATTCTTTCTAATTGTTCTTACCACTTGTTTCTATTAAATATTATCTTTTCATTTAAGTTGAATACCTGAAGTTCTTGTCTAATCGTTTCACTTCTCATTCTGTCTATTCGACTACAGCCCTTAACTCGTCTTAAGAATCTCATTTCCTGTGCCTGAATTCGATTTTCTTCTGCCTTTGTCGTTTCCCATGTTTCGCTGCCATATATAAGTGCGGGGACAGCCATTGTTGTATAAAATTTCAACATTGCCTCTTTCCTGGCTTTATTTTTCAGGCATTGACTGATAGTTCCGCAAATACGGTTAAAAGTACTAATTTTTGGTCAATATCTTTACTGTAATCGAAGGAAATATCACAACCTAGGTATTTGAAATGTTTTATTTGATCCAGTGTTTTATCGTTTAAGATGATTTTGGCTCTTATTGGCTATTTCCTGCGAATGCCATTATTTTTGTTTTAGGAATTGACATTTTTAAATTTTATGCTTCGCTAAAAACTGTTAAACAGTTGCAAATGTAAATTACACACTCTTCGACCTCGTGGTAGACTCAACCTTGGTAATTAATACTTACGGTAATATTCTAGAGCAATATAAGGCCGCTGAATTCCAGTGCTATCCTCACACTCTCTTTCATGAATTCTAAAGGAACGTCTTAACAAAAGACTACTTACCCCGCTCTGCTCCTAAAAGACATTGGTGACCTAAAATAAGTCATTATTATATACAAGTAGTTAGAATTTGTACAAACAAAATTACTTACTGAAACCATTTTTAACATAAAAATTTACGTAGCTCAGTTATTACTAAACCACGGCAGTAGCCAAGAGAAACTCAAATACTTAACCACACAATGATTGACCGTGGTTGCAGGTGAACATATTTAAGAGTTAGAAATACGTGTTATTTGTGTTAATTCATCATGATCATACTTTTCAATAATCTTTGTAAATTAACATGACACCGGTGTTTTTGCTTGTGTGTGTGTGTGTGTGTGTGTTTGTGTGCTGGAAAATATTGTGGTAAACTATTTAACATTGAATACACCTTTTGTAAATAGCGAAAAAACAAATCTTAAATTACTAAATGAAACAGAATTATTAGTACATAGTGCGTAAACTCATGTTCTCAAAACATGTTCTTTTCAATTTACCATCAATATAAATCTGTAAGCATATTCCTTCTTTCTGTGTTGCTGCGTTATACGTATGCTTTGAACAGATGCAATTTATTTAATACAGCGTAATAAAATGTTTTTGTGTACGGTACATCCAGGAGACTGGAAAATCCAATACAGTATCAATTTCCAAACCTACTCATGAAGTCTGAATACTTTCAATTGCTTACATGTGCAAGGGACTTCAATCGAATCTACAAATTGCTCTGTCACGTTGTAGCCATGTAGGACGCTATTCTTTAATTTACATGCAATGCATAAACACCATTTACTAAGTTAATCCAATATTTCCAGTTAGCTGCTTCTATGATTTTTAATGTGTCGTTTATTTGAATTATTGCTTGCGACATTGACTTCCATAAGATGCGGAATCGTTTGAACGATTGATTTGTGTAATAGGTATAGTAAGTCAGTTTAGTTACTTCTTGTAAGTAATAGTAAATTTATTAAGGTATATATTTTTCTTGACAGAACATTAAATTGACAAATTCAAACCTATTTAAACTTGTTGTATGCAGCAATATCGAAAACAAAAAATTGCATAAAATGTCTATTTAATTTAGTAGGTTTAATTTTGTTATACACATTACTACAGAAAAATTTCTATTATATAATTATTTTTAAATGATATGTCAACGTTATAATTTAACGTCAGCAATTCGACGCAATCAGAACACGAGTTTGGATATTTCATTACATGGTGACGATGCAGTTTTAATGCAGAAAAAGAGGATGAGTTGTAGTTTTCTTTACATCGTTTAAATGATATTTGTAAACAATATGATTTAATATTCATGTTCAATGCAGTATCCAAGTTACTTGTACGAATTAATAACTAAATATACCTTATTTTGTCCGCCGTGTGACTTCTTATAATTTTTCTATCACGCGTTTCAGAGCTTATACTCCATCATCAGATATATATTAAAATAAAACTATCACTGTTACCGAGGTCGTCACATGATATAAAATGTCAAAAATTGTTGCATACAAACAGCGCGCGGAAATAGGATCATCCTACTCCACATTCGCATTCTGCTATTACTTTCGCATTCTGCACAGTGTATTTCATAAACTCCATTTTTCTCCAGTGTGTTTGATTTTTCTTTATTATTGACTAGTAGTGAAAAAAGATTACGTTTGTTTACTGATACCATGTTAAAACCATGGTTTTTTAACCTGATATTAATCTTAACTGTTATACACGGAATGTAATTTGTTAAGTGAAATTTTTTGTTACCCTGATCTGGCTCTATGGAATAAAATTCTTTTGAAGTAATTTTCTTCTGTTTTTTTTTTAAATTAAAGAGTCTATTATTCTTTCATCATAACCGCTATTTATAGCGGACAATGTGGCTGTGCTCTGAAACATCGCATTTCTGAACATAAGAAGGCGATATTAACCAATACAACCAATACAGGTTTTGCAGATCATTGCTAGCAACACAATCACTTCATAGACACAAAAAACATAACACTACTCCACAACATACAAAAAGGTAAAAAGTGATTTGTTATAAATTCTAGAAATTAAAAAAGCAATAAAAAATAACAAAAATTTAACAAATGAACAAACTGAATTCTGTGTATCCCCTTTATTAAAAGCTGTTATTTAGTTTAGTTTATTTTATATTTTGCATTCAGATTATATTTAGTTCAGTTAATTTTATATTTTGCATTCAGATTATATTTAGTTTAGTTAATTTTATATTTTGTATTCATGATTGTATTTAGTTTTTAAAGACACCTGACCTTCCCTTGTCTCTTGCACCCCCTCTCCATCTCAACACAGATGTTCCAGATACGCCCTAAACAGATGGTCACCACCTTTACTCACATCCTGTGTTTAGTAATTTCATTCATTCGCCTCTTTGACAATGGTTTAGTTATTCGAGGCAGCTGTCAGGGTTAAATAAAATCTGTGAGACTTACCAAGTGTTTTTATTTATTTTACGAAACCTTTGTATTAATATGTTTCATCAAGTGCCTAAAGAGTCATCAATTAATTTTAAGATTAAGTTAGTAAAAGATGATATTAAAAAAGCGCTAAACTTTTGACACTGCTGATACACATGAATTTGGTGAATTAAACTAGACAATAATACTTTAGACTAAACGAAATATAACTATTTGGATTGACTCCAATCAGCCATATACAATGGATCACAAACACATTTGCCATTTATCAGTGACCAAAAATATACATTTTTTAGTATTTTGTTTAAATGAAGTTAATATAAATAGGAAACGTTGATCTTAGGTTTAGTATAATTTTAGAATGTAAATGGATCCGTCACTGCTCCCCGGAAAAATTATATACGGAAGGTTTGCAAAGATTTGATTTAAGTTAGCAGCACCTAATCTTTATTTTTATAGAGATTCTGGTGAAAGTAACTATGCATACAAAGTAAAGTATGATATTAAAAGTGTATTTATTGATGAAGGGGAATTAAATTAATCGAACACATTGGCACCGTAGCCAAAATCCTTTAAGGATTGTTACTACCAAAGAATAAAAACAGGTTGGTGGTATATCCCTGGTGAATCCGGTCAGTTGGTAATTTAATGTGCCTGTATGAATGGATTATTTAATTATATTCCACCGATACTCATCTTTTTCAGTATACATTTTAAAAAAAATATATACTTAAAGGTGCACTTCTAGAAACCATAGGGACAATCGTTCTGCCTAGTCTACTGAGGTACTCTATGTCAAAGTTTTGCGGGACTTTATATATCACTTTAACAATCTAAAGAACAACGTTACTGCTAATAATCAGCACTTACAAGACTCATCTTTAACTAAATCTGTGGTATTTGCCTCCGAAGTTGGCGTTGTCATGCTAACGTATTGTCCTAATACTTCAAAAATGATACTTCATACACAAGGTGTGAACATCTACTGTATTTATAAGTATATTACGGCTAAATATGCTTGGCAACGTAACAATCCAGGCAAAACATGTTGCTTGAAGTCGATATTTATTTTGTTGTTGAAGCTGTAGCACAGATATTTCCCCAAGCATTCAGCAAATATAATGTAGTAATCGCCTTTAGATTATTGGAAATTTTCAATAACGCAAAGGAGCTGTAGAGATGAAAATGTTTTAGCTTCATATGTTACTAATCATCCAACTCTATTTTAACAAGGCAAAATTGTTTACCCCACAAACAACAGATCAATTTCAAGTCATCAAGTAATCGAGAAGCCTAATGTAAATAATAGTGATAGTAATAATTTTGTAAATGGGTTAGACAAAGTTGTGCCGAACTGGCTTCGGCAACGTATTATTATTATTATTTTAAAAACGAGCGCCGCTGACGTCACGCACGGCCACTGCTACGATAGTTTGTTGTCGGTCGGTTATACACACAGACGGTTGTGCTGCTACGCAATACAGCTGGCGCTGCCGGCCAGCTGTGTGTCTGTACATTCCTGCTTTCGGAGGTTACTTGGCTGGAGCGAAACGTTGTATCGCTCTCATTTCTGCTTGATCCTCCAACCTGTTCATCTGGTCTCGGCTGGCGGCGAACTTCTAACCAGGACTTCCGAACCTATCACTATGATAGGCTAGATAAAGTGTTGTTCCAGGTACGTGCAAGTCTGTGGGTTCTGAAAATATTCTAACCCCAAATATATTTTGCGTTTCAGCTTTCATTATGAGTTATGCTTGTGTGGGTGTGTGCGTATAGAGCAGTTTTTAATCTGGGCATTAATGCTATTACAAAATCAAATTAAATTAAATTTAATTAAATTATGAATGTGAGAGTCGTGGGTCAAGTTGATTTCAATAGAGTATATGCTAATGTATCTTGCACTCAGCTGTTTTGATGTAATTAATAACTACCAAAGACACAGCAAATCAATTTGAATATTTCAATGAAACATTAAGAAAGTAATTGCTAGACGAGCTTAATACTGTTTAATCTGAATTAGTGGCGATGTGTGTGTGCGCTGTTGCTGCTTAAAGTTAGTGTTGGTATTTAATGTGGACGGCCTAAGTGGCGTGATTTTCTTTATGACACCCTCTACAAGTATTGTATGTCCAGGTGCTCGACCAAGGGCGAGATGGGTGTCAGGGGTGGACGAACATCTGTCCCCCCTAATGGCAGAAACGATCTATAGCCACAATGCCGTCAGTCGAGGACTTTTCCGATGCTAAGCTGCACCAAGGACTTTTTCCAACGCTAAGCTGCACCAGGGACTGGTGACACGACTGTGACATCACTGATCCGCGCCTATACGAACTAAGTACACCGGACAATCCAGGTGGGAAAATTCTGATTATCTATTTCTCTCTCTCTCTACAACTTGTGAATGCACAGAAGCCGCCAGAAGCTCACTCGTGAAGTTCTGAACACTATACTCTAGCACAAACTCTCATGTTCAATTATGTGTGATCATCATGTTATTGCATGTGTGAACATTACCACAGTACACCTAATGAAGTATCTTATAACTGTATAATGTGTAAGAAGTTACACACATACACACACATCCGCAGTTTGCTGTAAGATCTAACTTTCATTTAATTAAGACCATTAGGGAGTTAATTATCTCGTGCTATCATGTCATCTGGTCATGGCTGAGTTTTAATAACGTAGCTGGGGTTGTCTGATGCTGTAGATGAGAAACGATTTTCTCTCACACACATACTTAACGCTTAATGATTAAGCTAAGGGTTCGTTTGGCTGGTTGAGTTTCGGGGCGGTCACTTACATTCTCTGGTGTGAACTATGCTTGTGAATATGCTGGCAAATCTATGCTTAGGAGCTGAGATATTCCATTTACGTTGTCATTTATATTTGTACCTAGCTATACATATTAAGCTTCGTTTATTTACTGTAGTGGGAATCGGTTTATGTGGAGGTTAGTGTTGAAATGAGGGATGTTTTGTTATTCATGTCGTATATGTGTTTGTGTGTGTAATTTTACTATATATATATATATTTTTTGGGGAATATGTAACTGATTTAAAAAAAAAGAGAATAACCATAAATGTGCTTGCTGAGACAACAGGCTAGCCTAATTGATATTATACAACACTGATGGATTAGTATTGCTTTATGAATGAGATTATTACTAACTTTGACTCATACATAATCAGGCAGAAATTTTTGCAATTAGTAATATCAATTCACTTACTTTGTGACATTATGAATTAATGGAAATACATAGATATATATAATTCTGCCTTTAATGGTGTGTTCACACAATTACGAACTTGTTATGTATGTAAAATCTTACAGGTTGAATAAAGCACACGCTTGTTGGTTAAAAGAGTTTTTCATTTGCAAGTCCTGTCATTCACCTGGGGGGACATGTCTGTAATTGTATTTGGGCCTTGCACACTTTTGCTTCCTCTAGGTTTTTTCTTTACCTAGTTCTAAATATGATGTCTCTCCCCTTTTACAAAAAAAAAACTTAATAAAAATAAAATTAAATAAAATTCAAAAAAATTACAAAACTTAGAAAAATAAAAGGGGGGTTTCAAGTTCAGCAACCTAATGAGATGCCTTCATCATCATCCGAAATCGGTAAACACATTCTAATCAACCGTTGAAAGTCTAATAATTAAAAAATGTCAGCGCTACCGTGTCTCTAGAGAAGATTCAACCATACCCTAAAGCAGGAACCAGAAAGAGAGATGAAAGCAATGAAAGTATGAAAGAAGCAAAATCGCAACCAACACTACAGAAAAGTAAGGTGTCCAGAAAGGAGAAACTGAAGCTAAAGAAACTTCTACAGTAAAGATTAAGAATAAGAAGGATGTTTTGAAGATACGTGTTGATGAACGTTGTGTAATTAACGATGATTCACCAGACGATGACGCTGAACTATTAGACATCATTAACCAAAATCTATCTGAAAGTCACAAAGAAATTTAATTTGGAAGACCGACATTTAAAGTATAAGGTTAAGTGTTACTGAATAAAGTTAAGGTTCTAAGAAATGAAACCTATAGGCACTACACAAGAAGGATTTTATCTAAAGATCCTGTGGAATATGAGATCAAATATAATTTTTAATAAAGGTCAATAAATTTATTGCAGTAAATGAAAGATTCACATATACAAAGAAAATATGTTTTCTCAGTCGGTCAACCTTTAACATTTGGTTTAGTTAGAGTGAAAGGACTTTATAGTCCCAGTAGACTTTTCAAACTACAGTGTCAAATAATAAGTATTTAGACTTCAAATAGAAAAATTAAACTAATGAAATATTTTTCGATGTCTGTAACTATGCTGTAATTGAGTTGCCTTTGTGTATTTTCCAAGTTTAATGAAATTTATGATTCAAAGAACATGAGGGTCCGATTCATGTTACTAGTTGGTTTTTAACCATGGATAAAATAGTTTTTAGAAAACTGTTTTGTAATAGTAGGTTATATAAAAAAATATAAGTCATTAGCTCAACACATGTTTTTCAAACTGTGATGGTAAATTTGTTTAAAAACTAAAAGAGACTAATTTTACTTCCTTTTTTAATAAAAACTGATTATAGGAACAACAATCTTCTCCATCTGTATTCGACGTTGGTTTTCCGGATTCAACGATCCTTTCTCTTCATGCGTTTATCCCCAAGTTTCTACTGCTACTCTGACTTCCTCGAAAGTGTCAAAAGTGCCTATTAATGTAGAAGGAAGGATCGGAAGGACGTGATTTTAACTGCAAAACCGATGACACCAAAAATACAAATGCTTGTAGAAAACTATATCAGCTCCACTTATTTGTGTGGGTATGAATGACTGAGGCTCTGATATCAAGTTATAGTAAATAATTATATTACAGTCTGCGTCAAAATCATATAGGCCTACTACATACCTTTCCACAAATTGCTTTCTTCTTCAATGTCCTTGAGAGCGAATACCTTTGCTTACAATTTACATACAACTTATGTTTGAAATACGGGATATAACCAGCGTTGCAGCTTTTTGTTGTAACTCACAGGACCAACTGAGATTTATACAGAAGCGAGTCCTAGAAGAAATTGTTACCAGCTGCTGGCTTGTAAGCTTCTCAGGATAGCCAAACCCAGACTTTAAAAGATCGTCACGTTAGAGATAAGTCAGAAAACGGTTAGCGATAAGTCAGATAATAAGGCTGTATAAACAAATTTCCCTTAAGTGTTTTAATTGAAACTCTAAGACACCTTTCCCCACTTTTCTATATAAGATGACAACTGGACACTTTTGAAACATGTTTCCTGCTTGCTAGACGATATACAATAGTAAGATGTACAACTCTTAACTTGCGGGCAGATAGAAACTTTGATCAAATCCGGATCGTGATTTCTCTTTAATTCCAATTTTGAAAGATATAAATTGTAAAACGAATCAAGTGTTTTCTTCGAGTCATTATAACGTAACACTCCGCCTTGTCTGACTCGCGGGCGCACGTACACCTCGTTACCATTGCAAGTACTGCCACAAAATCCTGAAATACTTAAACAATAGTACAATACAGTACAGCGAAACCTGTTTCATTTTATTTTATTTATTACAAGTTTTCAATTTTATCTGTCCTCAATACGTTTGTTTTCCTCAATGCTATGATTGATTTGTTTGAAAAAGTGATTATTCTTAAGTTTTATTATACTGACTTGCTAGAGTCACTAGAGAATAGCTGCGAAGAAAATAGTAGTAAAACACTGATAACATTGTAAATACTTTAACGTTTAATTCCCTGTTCGGAGGCAATCCTCATCAATGATCATCAACCCTTGCGTCTTAAATCATAAATGAAGAAATGTAATTTTAGAAGCGTTATCACAAATTATTTCATGAACGTTGCGTTAGAGTATGCACGACGCTGGCGCATCCTAAAACATACAGTGTAGTAGCCAATACCCCTTGTGTACACAGGTGACATGTAAGTGTGTATAAAAATCATCACACTAAGGGCAAGTTTGTTGTAGGCCTATACGTAGGCCTATATTACTTAACAACTTAACGATGCATAACGTCTTATTTCTTTACCGTACGTATTCCTGTTTTGTAAGAATTAGACAACTTGATGTACAAATACATAATCTACAGTAATATGTTTATTCATTTGGAAACGATAGATACGAATATTTTTCATATATTTTTATGCAAAAATCGATATTACTGCAGCAATTTGTATTAGTAAAATATTTAAAAAGTAAATAGTGCAAGGACTATTTAACAGGATAACAGGAAATCTTTAAAATTGCGTAATACACTGTTTGAATATTAGTTTGCGTATAAGCTTGTTATAAGCTTCACTGTGAAGACAACAATTAATACCGCTATCAAATAAACAGATTGTAAAATACAGCTTTCAACCTGCTAAATATTATTATTCAACTTTGCTTTGTTTTCCTCGTGATAGGTTTGTTGTTCACATTAAAAATAAATACGTCTTGAACTTGGCTAAGATAAAATTGATTGACAAATAATTGATTATTATTGATATTATTAATAATTGTTAGCCGAATCATTCGCTGACCGAATGAGTTGATTTAGTCGGCGCTGAAGAAAAAGGATCCCAGTTTAAACTCCTGCCGTAGAAAACCTAATATGTTTAAAACGCTTCGTCGGGGATGACAACGGAAAACGGGAGGAGAAGCTTCGTCGATATATGCGTCTAGTCGAGAGCAACGAAGAAGAAAGAAGTTCAGTTTAGTAATGTCAGTTAGTAATATAATTAGCTAGACCAATATAAATAAGATAATAAACAGATTCATTATTGTAGCTGACAATGTCAAGACCGTTACTAAAGATGGACTGTTGCAATTGTAACCGAAACAACTTCACTAAAGATCAAAAACAACAGACCGCCTAACACCCGCAAAACAAAACAATGTCTAGACAAAATACGTACTGTTCATATTTGTAATAAATAAACCTATTCTATAGATGATAGCATTACAGTAGGAAATAGGAAGCAAGTTATCTGGAGACCACGGTTATTGAAAGACAACAAAGAAATATGATTAAGGTTAACTGATGTACCAACAGGTAGAGAAGAATAAATGTAATAAGATAGTTCAACGGTGAAAATTACGCAGTCATGACAAGGAAGAATCTGGTTTTGTACGGGTACAAAGAATAGCAGAATATTAACGACTACACCAAGTGATGAAATGCCACTCAAAGACAGAAAGAGAAGGCACACAGGCCAAAAAAAGCCGAAGAAAAAGGCACAGAGACGGATATGAGAGGGAAGGCATGAGACGTTTACTAACGGGACACTCGAAGTTGGAAACCAGAAGACATCAAAGAATGTGATGACGGTGTTAGCTACAAACTGAACTAAATAGCTGTAACCGCTGTGACTGAAAAAATAGTAGGAACTTTGAATACGTAACAATATTGTGTAAATACCTAAACGCTACAAAATAAAATGCGTTTCCATGTCTATTTTGCAAACCAACAAGACGCTTACTACGAGTACGTACCAATAAAGATGCTAATGTACTCATGATTCCAGAAGAAAAAAAATCTTCAGTCTACTAACACCGATGCAGTACGTTATAAAGTATGCATACCATTTATACACACACGCAAAATTCGTACTTCTTCGGTTAGGATACTGGGTCGTATTTCTTCGATAATGAATAAATCCAATCAAAGGAAAAGTACTGCATTCTCCGTTTTGTTTTAGATTAGTAGAGCGTTTTGAATCTGACGAAAGTTAAACGCCTGCATTGAATAAAAGCGTTCTGTTTGCTGATCTCAGGGAACTGCCACACAGACTGGTGGCTTCTATTGACAATGTGCCAACGACACTTGTAAGTGAAATGTGTAACGGCAGAACCAACATCATCATCTTAAATACAAAGTGGACCATAAGTCACTTGACATCATTGTTACCCTCAGCTGATTAGCCACCGTTAGTTAGCAAATCATGAAGGGGTTTTGAGTTTGGGTCTCAAACCACACAACTAAAACGTTTATATCGACTTTTTGACAAAGTTTAATGTCATCATCTTAAAGTGTACACAAAAAGAATGAAATAATTAACACAACCACTTAGATAATGACTGTTTTGTGTGAGTGTAAATATTAGGTATAATAACAACTATTAAACATATGTGATGGTACATACATGAATAAAAATGAATTATAATATTTTATAAATTTACTATTCGTATATTATCCTTACTACTACATATAAGCCCATTAATTATTTCCTTATTGTCCGTCTACACACCTTTATAATGGCAAAGATGTTTAATGGAACGTCAAAAAAATGGTATCAAATTGTGTGTAGTTAATGACGGAAGCTCACAAAACCGTGCACCGCTAGAAACTGTAAAAATTTTGTTTTTATCAACGAACGTATAAATGTTAGGGTCTTGAAAACCACTAGATTACTAAACCCAACTCTTCAAAACATTGAAATAGACACAGAAATATAGAGGCAGTAAAAGAAACTATATATCTTGGCTGCCAGGTAAACAGTACTGACGACACCAACACTGAAATAAAAAGAAGAAAATACTCGTATTTCGCAATCAAACATATAATGGATTAAAAAAGCACCCGACATCTAGCTTCATCTTAAAAAGCATGACATGCAAAATTTACAAAAAACTTATCATACCAGTACTGATATATGCTTCAGAAACCTGGACGACGACAAAAAAATAGTGAGAGTCTTCTCTACCTTGCTTTGAAAGACGGATACTGAGAACAATATTTAGAGAGTACAAGAAAATAAAATGTCGCGCAGGCGCTATAATTATGAACTATACCATCTTTGCAAAGAGCCGGACATTGTCAGGGTAATCAAAATGTACAGACTATGGTGCTAAGGTAGGAAGGACAGCCTAAAAAACATATCTTCTTCCAAAAACCAATAGCTAGTAGAACAACGGGGAAACCCCGAAGTACATCCAAAAATCAGATAGAGGAGGACCGCAGAAAACTGAACATCAGAAACAGGAAAGACAGGGTACGCAATATTCAACAATGAAGTAGACTCTTGGAGCAGGCCAAGACCTAACAAAGGTTGTAGAGTCACGGCTGATGATGATGACAAAGACCACTGGACTGGAAAATGGCTATGAGAAATGAAACCAACGTCTGGCAGAAGGTAAAACAATGGGTCATAACTTACCATTTAGTAAACCAAACTTAGTAAGCCGTGAGAAACTTAAATAAATTATTATTGTCATCAGTTACAAAGTCCAGTTAAGCATATAAGCAATCACAGATGTTTTACAAAAGCATTTTTACAGATGTTTTACAAGTAAATTATTCGTTGTCAAAAAGCATTCTAGTATAAATAACAGAAAACGCGCTGCAAAAGTTAACATTGATATTTTTTTGTTTAATATCGCTACCATTTTGTCAAAAAGAAAATTTATAAATATTGAATTATCTATTAACATCTATGTCAACAAACACTTGAACTCAATAACCTACTTACTTATTCACATTCTACCGCCTTTATTTTGTCAACAGCGGTGTCGTATATATTATTTACAGACAGTTTACTATGCGACCACTTTCAAAGTGTACACTGCACTGAGAGCTAGCTAAGAAGGCAAACACCAAAACATCAAACACGCCCTTCCGATATAGTTTGTGAATTTTCCACAGTTAAACAAATGGCTTCTTATAAAATATTCAAGTCCTTGTTCTGCATTCACCCGGACATATTACAAACATATAAGTTTCAATTTTCAAATACTTTCTCATGACCATTTTAAGTAAACGTCAAATGATAACGGTTACCACTTACAGAATTATTTATTAAACTGTAAGTATTTTTATCTAAACACATTATAAACAAATTGATTTAAATTTCTTGATTTTTACTCATCATTACATGAAAGCCTCGATAAAACCTCAAAAATTTTTAATTCAGTCTGTATAACTGCCGACCCCTATCTTAGAAATTAATGCAAACTATGATCTACAATATTAGATTTAAAACATAAATTATTAAAACATGTTACAAAAAATATGTAACAACAAATTTACTTATATATAGTAGCACACTTCCGATTTTAGTAATATTTCTTTGCCTGTCACACTTACAAATTACACAATTTTGTGAACTTATTTTCTTCTTGTTATTTAACACCCGAAACACAGATTTTACTACCGGTACTTAAATTTCCGTCTTAAAATTTATAAATCCTAATAAGTACGAAAATGTAAGTACTTTGAAATGTTTGTAATTTATAAAATGTTTACATCCTGTTCTCATTTTTCTCGACGTTTGCATTACTTATATGCAAACACTCTAATGTTGCATTCTGAAGTCTTTCAGTATTACCTAAATCTATATTATCCTGCTTATTTATTTTACCCACATTCCTTGTAAAGAATCCATTAACGTTTCCAAATTATATAACTTTTTTTTTACTTTTATTGATCACATGTGTAATATCTGCTTTCTCTTCGTAACAAAATTAGATGACTTCGTTCTCTATACCCCTACTTTTAAATTAGTTTGCTTAATTAATTCTGACATTTTTAATTGTGTGACATTGGTCACATCATCTTATACAGGGTGATTCAAAATTGCACGGTAACCTGTCGGGAGCTGATTCCATAGCTAAAATTAAGAAAAAATGTCCATATAGAGATATGTCCGAAAATGATTTGTTAGCGAGTTACGGCTTGCGAAGCAGTTCGCAGTAATTTCTGTTCCCACGGTAAAATCACTCCATACTGAAATTTTTAGGGTATAAAATGAAGGGTAAATCTGGTGGTTTCGAATGGGTTTTGATCTTAAAAATTGATTAAAAGAGGTTCCAGAGCTCTATCTTAATTAGTTTTTAAGAAACACTGTAAGACACAAAACATTTGAGTCGAAAAACACCCTTTTTTAGATTTGGGATAAAATAACACCGTTAATTTGCCAATAAACAAATAAAAATTTCTAATTATCTTAGTAGAGAATTTAATTATGAAAAAGTTATTTGTATAAAGACTATTAAAAATAAATAGAATTTTGAAAATTTCGACTTTAATTAAAAACAAAATAGACCAAAATGAGCTATAAAAGTGTTACAATTTTAAACAGAACAAAGTCTTCCTTAAACGTTTTCACAACAAATGTAATTGTAAACAAATTAAAAACTTATGTTATTTAATTTTTTCTTTCAAATGATTAAAAATTAAATTTTTTAAATTGATAAAACTGCAAACGTTTTTTCAAAGCAGTTGTTCAATGTGGCCATTTTGTTGGATTCAGAATTCAGCTCGGCGAATCCATGCTAGCCTGACACGTTTTATAGCATCAGGATTATTCTTAACAGTAGCTGCATATTCTACTATGCGATGTATGAATTCTTCTTGTGTGCCAATACAAGCGGAATAAAGTAACGACTTCATCGAACCCTAAAGGAAAAAGTCTCCTGGCGTGAGATCAGGAGATGGAGGTAGTCATTTTACTGGTCCTTTTCGACCAATCCATCGCTTACCGAATGTATTATTTAAACGGTTCATTAAATCACCACAGTAGTGAGCACATCTGCATTCTATCTGCAAGTGGAATAACTTGCAAGAATTCCATCAGATTCGTTTCCAAAAACTGTAAATATTGTCTTCCATTAAGCCTTGGTGGTAAGAAAAAACGTGCCTAAGAGATCACCAAGATGACCGCACTACACATTAAATGAAATAGAATGTTGGTCAAGTCTTGTAGCAATCTCATGTGGGTTTTCGTCTGCCCTAGCGTGGGTATTTCGAAAGTTTATAATGATATTTCTTGTAAATTGTAACACTTTTCTGGCGCATTTTGGTCTACTTGTTTTAAATTAAACTCAGATTTTTAAAATTAAACTTATTTCTAATAGACATTATACACATAAATTTCTCATAATTATATTCTCTACAAAGTTAGAAATTTTTATTTCTTTATTGGCAAATTAACGACGTTATTTTATCCCAAATCTAAAAATGTGTGTTTTTCGACTCCAATGTTTTATGTTTACCACAGTTTTTCTTAAAAACTAATTGAGATAGAGCTCTGGGACATCTTTTATTCAATTTTTCAGATTAAAAACCATAAGAAACCACTAAATTTACCATTCACTTTATACCCCAATAATTTCAGTATGCCGTCATTTTACTGTGGGAGCAGGAATTAGGGCGAACTAGTTCGCAAGTTGTAACTCGCTAACGAACCGTTTTCGGATCTATGGTTTAGACTCCCTTTGAATATTCCAACGTTACAGGTCGACGAAACTGAATGTCTTAGATGGTTCGTACGTCGTACCAATGATTAGACACCTCTCATCCACGGTTACTCCATAGTTGTCATTGATGAAACTAATGATGCTTCCGATAATCAAAGTCACCTTTTGTAACTGTTTCATTATTACAGGTCGTCTTATTCTTAAACGATATTTATGATTGCATACACACACTTGTCTGTAAAGCAAATAAATAAGTCTTTCCCGATTAGTGTCAAATAAAATGGAAGACGCTATCAGGTTATATTCCGTGGTTAATAAAAATGTACGGCTGCATTTTTGGCGACTTCTGGGACAGCTGTTTACAGACGCACGGATCAGATGCAATTTTCTGAAAGACTTGATCAACTGCAAGGAATAAATGAAATAATAAAATAGATCAACGCTGTAGTAGAAAATACTTCAAAAAACAATGGAGAGTGAAAACAAGTCAAAGAACTCACGATTTCACGGAAAACGAAATACCACCGAAGATGAAAAAAAAATGTGAAGACCTTAATTATAGAAAGTGTCCGCAAGTTATGAGAAGAATCAAATCGAGTTTTGTACATTTGGCTACATATTAGATTTAAATATTTTGGCAGAAAATGTCATTTACATATACGATAAAAACAATATCGATAGTTCATACTGCTATGCTGACATGATAGGTACCGTGTAGCGTGGCACACTTTTTTGCGGCAATATTACGCAATACTGGTCCACCTTTACAGTTGCACCAAGCTACAGTCATCCAGGTCAGCACTATCCCACAGAGCCGGCATGTAAATACAGGATACAGAAGCGGAGTTAGTCAATTAAGAACTGTGGTTCAGTCAGTTGTGAAATGATAATTGCGGATAATAATTGTGAATTATTAACTGCAGACATCTGTAATTGGTGCCTTGTATTATCTTGTGAGACCCTCTTAACTAGGTGACATTTATTGTTTGTTACGTTGCCGTGTGTTGTACTTTGAAGAAGCATTGCATACGACAGTGTATTGTAGTTTTTATGTATTTAAACTTTCATTAAATTCCTAAATAAACATTTCATTTGGTATCAATTTTACATTCAAGTAAACTAAAAACATACAGTGTACAGAGTATTGCCAATGTAATTATACCCATTACACACGAGAATCTACAAATAATGTTTTAGACTTCTCTGTGTATAAGCATGCGTTTTCTCACATTATGACGTGTTTCATGTTGTTTTTTCCAAGTCTCTGGATCTGTTCTACCTGACCAATGATGTAGTATGCTACAGAAATATTTTTATCTAAATCAGTGTTGCTTTTGTATTTAATGGGACGTTTATGTTATATATAATTTTTGATATAATAATATTGATGGTGATATCAATTTCAAACACACAAAATGTTGATGTACACAAGATAATTGTTATTGACGTTTACTCGTTGAATCAGAATTGCATGTAGCTTCTGTAAATAAATAATGGAAATGTTGGTCAATATAACGTATTAAATTGTCTTTATCTAGCTGTTTCCAACCAATTTTCATCAGTCATGTTTCACTAATTTTCATCATGTCATCAGTAAATGTCTCTCCCTACAATCAATTGTTAACGGAGAGATAATAAATGCATTTGGTAAATAACTTAATGATAGTACTGAAAATAACAATTAAAACATTGATACAAACAAACAATATACGTTAAAGAAACGTTCATTAAAAAATCTGTACACTTGGTGCGGAGTGGCAAATTCTCAACTAGGGATGTGTAGTGATGTTCTAAGATTGGGGCAACTTATAACGCAACGCTGACTAAGGGATAAAAACCAAACACAAAAGATACTTGATTTTGAGGTAGTAGCAGTAGAAGTAGATTTTAGATAGTAGTTGTTACGTCTTGCACTTGACATCCTTGAAGGTACTCTGAAACTTAACAATATTCACGTTACGTAATACGAAAAACGGATCAATATTTATATAACATCAGACAATAATTGTCAATAATTGACAATATATTCAAGTACTATTAGAATGAAAAGATTTATAACAGTGACAGATGGCATCGTTTCTACCTGACTCCGTCAATGTTTTCATTATGTCCTTACCCTTTACGTGGAGACGGAAAACGTTAAGCAAATCCAAAAACGTGATCCGTTTATTCTTTCAGAGTTTCCACTAAGATTGATATAAATTGTAGAGCAAACAACGTGCTTCTTTTTGTCATTACACGCGCGCGCGCACCCACACACACATACACACACACAAACGCACATTTCCAATGAACATGATTGTGGTTGAATTTGTAACTATTAGGTTGGCTCTTCCTTCAGTAAAAGTAAATAATTATGTTAGGGCAGACATTACTTTCAGTTTCTTTTTAATAAATATTCGTTTTACATTATTAAACTAAATGTGATTAACTTGCTTTTTAAATTTATTGTCCTGAAGGCTGAATCAGACATATCAATTGTACTGTACTAGTTTGAGCCGATACTATTTTAAAATCAAATAATTTTAAGCCGTTTTAATATTAAACCCTTCACTCTTTTGTATCTATACCTATAAATGAAAATTGTCAATGTTTTGATTAATTTCTTAATAAAAGTAAAAATTAGTTGTTATATGTTTCCATCAGTTTGTATTATTTTGTTTCGCACGGGTACAATAATTAAAACACAACACGCGCGTACGCTTACACACGTATAAATAAAACGCCGCATAGACACAGATGTTCAATTTCACATGCACCAATAACTTCTAATATTTGGCATCATACACATTAAACGATATTCAAAGAGATATGTTAAAATTACCCATTAAAGAAGATAGAAAATATTTTTATAAAAAGCATATGTAAAAATATACAATTGTACCTTAGGAGACATATTTTGGGCATGTAACACAAACACAATGTGTGATTTCAGTGGCGTGGCGTGGGTACTTAACACCTGTTGAAGGTTGCGAAAGACCTAAAACTTAAATTCGAATTTTTTCTTGGTAACCTGTAAAACGCGCCCAGTACGGTCCTTACCCGTCAATTAAACTGACTCCCATCACACTTTATCCAGGCTTTGGACTGGCTAAATGACAAGAGTATATTTTTGTCATTCAGGCGTGTTTAAAATCAGCTCATAAGCATCGTCATATTTTTTTTATTGTACTTTTTTCATTTTTTATTGGATTTTGTTAAGTTTATAAGTTACTATTTACATTATGTACATTTTATTTGTTTGTATACATCTTCTAACTCTAGGGCCATGAACTCAAGTTTTAGTCCATTTACTCAAGTTTTTGGAGGTAAGATATTGCTTTCAAACATGCCCTGATGTCACCATCCTCTTCGTACTTTTTTACTGTTTTTTCAAGCCTTTCGTCCACTTTCATGTAGGTTGTTTTCCTTCGTTTGCCTTCCATACTTAACTCTGTCCTCATTAACGCACATGCTGAGTTTTCTACTTCTGTCTTCATACATTTTATCACGTCTTTAATTTTAGGGTTCTGTTTTCCAAGGAAATTATTAATTTTATTGTGCCAGCCTTCTACAGCGTTGGTCGTTCGATGGCGCCGTCTGTAGCATCTCCAAAGACTGACCGGGACTTCACTATTTTCCAACCACCTCTCCACAAAATAATCGAAAAACTCAGAAAGCTTGGCGACACCAGGTGCTTGGGAATGTATCTCGAGCCAGCGATCAAAGACATCTTCAGACCAAAGGAACGCTAGCGCAGCACACATGCGAAATTGCAGTCTTACTTCTTCATTTTCCCTGTATTCGCGAGTAAGTCCCAATTCTCGCACTTTTCTCCAGAGACATTTCTTCATGTGGAAATGGCATCCATGTACTTCAACTGATGGGAACACAACTGTTAGTGCAGAAATCGCTGCTGGTTCAAAATCAACGGTCACATTTTTAGGATTCCATTCTGGAACATGTTCAAGTACATTACGCAACAGACGAATGTATGTCTCTTTTTTTTATTTGGTAAAAATGCAAAGGCCACTGGATAGATGTTTGTTTCACTCTTAGAACTTCAAAAGTCTGCATGAATTGTGTATACTTGAGAAAATTGCTTGCTACAGCTTTTAAAGGTCCCATCCATAAAAAAGTCTTGTTTACTCTTTAGAATTTCTCTTCCTGCTTTCCCACACAAGACTATGATCCTTTCTCCTAAGTTGTCGTCGCTTAATAGAAAATTGGTACCGTCATTCATAGTTAGTACTTCTGCTTGAAGATCAACTTCTTGAGATGATTTTGGTTCTTTCTGATTTCCTTGCGATTTAGCCTCTTCGTTACTTGCTTGCTGGCATTTCCGTGACAAAATCATACCCTCGATTATGCAGGTCACCTAACTCCTCTGAATATATTGTAGAAATCAAAGTATCTTACTCTCGTGCTCTCTTCTTCGCCTGATTTAGTATCTTGTGTACTTCCAAACGAGCGTCATCCGGAGCTCCACATTGATGCTCATTTGAACTAAGTACATTACAGTATTTGGTGTTAATCATTCGTCTACAACGCGTTGATCTCTGTTTTGAACAGCGCCAAATCACAGTTCCGTCTTCATTGGTTCTCCTTACGATGTACGAGTATCCTTCATAATGGGCACATGGCTTATCGTGGCTGGTCGTTGTCACTTCCATATTGAACATATAACAGCATAAATACACAAGGCGCACGAACTGAACACTAGAAAAGTTAGAACAGTAATGAGGGCAAAAAAGAGAAAGCTGGAAGGATAAACTGGGAGGAAATTCCAATGCATTGTTCTACAGGTCATTCTCCGGGGTTGAACGCACTCTAGGTGAGGGGGTGGGTCGTCACTCATGGCGACCAGGTAGTCGCTAGGGCTGAATACTTAAACTGGGCGCGATTTACACAGATTTTTATATGGGCGCGATTTTCACTGGGCGCGATTTTCATAAATTCTTTTTCTTGTATCAAGTGTTTTTTTTTTTTATACCATTTTCTAGCTGGGAGAAGAAGAGGGTCCCGGTTCAACGGGATCTGACTCTCATTATACTTACACAGAATAAATCAGAACACAAATAATCAAATTAAAAATAATAAAGACTAACAGAGAATAACATGACTAAACGAACAAAACACAAACAGTTTCGTGTATCTGCTGCACGTCAGATCCGAAAATGAACATAGCTGCTAACTAAGCGTTTTCCCGGTTTATTCAGCAGCACCACATTTCGTGGACGCCCAAAACTTTTTTGTACAGTGACAACTACTACGAGGTACGCAGTAAAACACTGCCGCTGTCTGAGCCGGTAACACAAGACGGTGCAAGTGCCCAGCAGTTCGAAAGGAATGCTACGCGTCTCACGGCAACAGCGGGTACATCAACGCCACGCTACTGTGTGATTCTATTCCTGACTCAAAAACGTTGTTGCTTTTTCTTGCATCAAATAATTCTGACAACAAGGTTGTAAGCACTCGAGTTGTTTTACCATTCACTTACGTTTAGCCCTGAATTTGCGTGACAATGATTTTTAATGGCGCCCATGCATTATGCTCTCAAAATTTGTTATTTTCCATATCAAGCGCAGTCGGTTATAAGTTGTAGTTTTCAACTCTCTCATATTCGTACTTCAATTAATTACTGTTACATGCACGAGTAACTCTGTTTTTGTCTAAATGGAACAAAAAATAAATAAATTTTATTTTAATTTTTAAATTAATTTAAAGTAATTTACTGTTACATTGAAATACAATTAAATTACTTTTACTTGACGTTTACCAGAAAAATTACGAACTAAAAATAAATAACTAGAAAAAGCAGTGACTTTATCCATCACCATTTCTAAACATATGTATGGCGATGTATTTAGTTTACAATTTGCTTAAAAATAAGGAAGTACAAGGCCAGCAAGTAAAAGTTACACCTGTTACAGAATTTAAGAAAAAATAAGGAAAATAATAATGTTATGTAAACGACACGTTGGAAACCCGTGTGTATAATTGTCATCTACATATGAAATAGAAATAGGATCAGTGATTCATAGTTCGGAATAGTTGTGCTCTCTGTGATTTAATTATGAACTGATATATAAATATGGAAATTAATCAGCGTTAACGATTTTCAAAAGTTTTTTTTTGAAGTGTTAACTTCTTATAGCAGAGGAGAGGGAAAAAATTTACACGGGAGTGAATCAGTAGAATGTGACGTCATCAGAAAGGAATGCGACGAGTATCCGTAACAATTTCCCCCTCTCATCATCCCATGATATTTCCCACTCTTCTTACAGCAGAGGAGAAGGAAAAAATTTACACGGGAGTAGATCGGTTGAATGTGACGTCATCAGAAAGGAATGCGACGAGAATCCGTAACAATTTCCCGCTCTCTGCATCCCATGTTCTTTCCCACTCTCTCTCACGAAGCGTCTGCTTTAGAACTCTATAAACAGTTTATCACGATCGTTATCACTCGTATAGTTCTGTGCCGTTTGTTTTTTATATACGGTATATATATATAATATATATATATAAACTTTGTATATATGAATCTACATATTGCAATCAGAATCATGTCGACGACTTTCTCGGGCTTCGGAGAACCTTCCGAACACCGGGAAGGTCTCTGACCAAGTCCTAGCGCGGGAGTTCGACCGGCCTGGATGCCGGAAAAAGCAGGCAGTGTCCTGGCATAGGTAGAAGCCTCCCGCATAGGGAATAGAGCGGGAGTCGTCCGACAGGCCTTCCCCGGAGTCCGTCCACGGAACCCTGGGAGCCTTAGGACGGATCTAGCAAAAAAGGGCCAGGCCAGAGTTCCAGCGCCTCGCTCGGCATGTCGACGGCTTTTCCGGGCATCGGAGAATATTCCGTACCCCGGGGAGGTCTCTGACAAGGTCCTAGCGCGGGAGTTCGACCGGCCTGGATGCCGGAAAAAGCAGTCGATGGCCCAGCATGAGTAGAAGCCTCCCGCATAGAAAATAGCGCGGGAGTCGTCCGACGGGCTTTCCCCGGAATCCGTCCATGGAAACCGGGGAGTCTTAGGTCGGATCTCTCTAAAAACGGCCGGGCCATAATCACAGCTCCTCCCCCAGCATGTCGACGGCTTTCCCGGGCTTCGGAGAACCTTCCGTACCTCGGGGAGGTCTCTGACAAAGTCCTAGCGCGGGAGTTCACCCGGCCTAGATGGTGGAAAAAGCAGGCGGTGTCCAGGAATAGGTAGAAGACTACCGCGTAGGGAATAGCGCGGGAGTCGTCCGACGGTCCTTCCCCGGAGTCCGTACACAGAACCCGAGGGGTCTTAGGTCGGATCTCGAGAGAAACGGCCAGGTCAGAGTTCCAGCGCCCCGCTCGGCATGTCGACGGCTTTTCCGGGCTTCGGAGAACCTTCCGTACACCGAGGAGGTCTCTGACAAAGTTCTAGCGCGGGAATTCGACCGGCCTGGATGCCGGAAAAAGCAGGCAATGGCCCAGCATAGGTAGAAGCCTCCCGCATAGAGAAAGCGAGGGAGTCGTCCGACGGGCCTTCCCCGGAGTCCGTCTACGGAACGCGGGGCATCTTAGGTCGGATGTCGCGAAAGATGAGCGGGCCAGAGTCCCAGCTTCTCCCCCAGCATGTCGACGGCTTTCTCGGGTTTCGGCGAACCTTCCGTATCCCGTGGAGGTCTCTGACAAATTCCTAGCGCGGGATTTCTACCGGCCTTTTAATGCCGGAAAAAGCAGGGGGTGTCCCGGCATACTGGGAAAGCCTCCCGCATAGGGAATAGCGCGGGAGTCGTCCTACGGGTCTTCCCCGGAGTCCGTCCATGAAACCCGAGAAGTCTTAGGTCGGATCTCGCGAAAAACGGCCGGGCCAGAGTCCCATCTCCTCCCCCAGCATGTCGACGGCTTTCCCGAGCTTCGGAGAACCTTCCGTACCCCGGGGAGGTCTCTGACAGAGTCCTAGCGCGGGAGTTCGACCGGTCTGGATGCCAGAAAATGTTGTTTAAGTTAACATTTCTGTCGGCAGTCCCACGACTGCCCGATTTTTTTTAAGAAAACAAATCAGTTGTAAAGAAATTCAATCTCACAAAACTGATTGAAACGCAGATTTTAATTTTGTATATTTCTTATTTTGAAATCCCATTTACAGTTCAGTTTATTAAAACGGACTTACTTATAACATGTATTTCTTATTCGTTACATCATGGTGTCCATTAGTATAAATTACATTCCTTATTCATCAGCGTTGTATGAAACTTCCATCAAATCCAGGAACGTGAGCCGTTTATTTTTCCTGTTTTTAATATGACAGGTATAAATTGTAGAACTAATGACATTTCTTTTAGTAATTATTCAACTAAAATCGTTTTTATTTCTCTAGGTTTGTCCCGCGCGCGCAATGTTACACATATGCGCGCGCGCACACACACACATACACACACACACACACACACACTCAAATGTACACACAGAGTCGTCATGCTTTTGATTGTAATTCAGTTGTCTCTCCCCTTACTGTCCTACAAGACAGTAAATAATTATCTTACGACTGACACTAATTTCATCTTCAACATTATACTAATTTATCTTCACTAATTTATCTTCTTTCTGCTGTCTATATTTTTACATTGTAAAAAGGAATGTGTTTGCCTTTCTTGATAAATTCGTCGTCGTTAAAACAGAATGAGAAATTTTAATCTTACAGAACTAATTTGTGAATAACACTATTCTAAAAATTCCAATCTTATGTCTTGTGTACCTAATGGCGATAAAAAAGCCTGTGTGTGTGCGCGCGTGCGTTTGTTTGCGTGCGTGCAGATACTGTGCATGTAAACTACTGTAATACGTATGTTTTATTCAGGAAATGTTGGACAAAATTGCATGTATTTAATTTTATATATATATATTCGTCTATTAATTGTACGACTTTATCGGACTTTCAATAAAATTTGATTGTATAAATAACAAAGTAGCATGTATAATAAATATTACAACAAAACTGTGTCAAAAAATGAACGAACACACGTTTATCCTAAGTTCGCTTTAGATGCATTAATAGTTTTAACTAAGTGTTGAAAAACCAAATAATTCCTCATTAAAGTACTTATTATACTTTATGTAAATAAGCTATGTTACCATATTAGAACTAATTTTAATAATACAAAACGTTTGGTTAATATTATGGCATTAAAACAGAGAAAAAATGTATGATCTTTCAACAAATTACATATACTTACTTTTCAAAAAATATTAATTATTTTGACAGTAGTCAATAAATATCTTAGTTCTTTTCCTTGCATTTTATAAGAATTAAAATTTGTTTATTCAAATCTCACTTTTGAACTAATATTCAATAATTATTTTGTATTTTCTAGTCACCTAATTTCCTTGAAGACTTTTAGTTGAAAAATCTCAAGTTTGAAAATGAAAAATTAGAATAACTACGAACATGATGCAAAAAAGTGTTAGTTATCTTTCTTCCCAAATACCATTTTTATTTTAATTAATATTTTTCATCTTCAAACAAAATTAGATTAAACATATTTTTGAAATGTGTTTTATAAATTGTAGTTAAATATTGGGTCCCTCAGGTGTTCACTGCAAAAGTATACGATCATTTATCATTCTTAAATAGACAACGAGACTTATCAATCATCTTACAGAAAGGCATTTCACATACAAATACGATAAATTTTGAAAGGCATTAGCGGTTTACTTCGTTCCCTATCGGTTTATTTCAATTCTATACGTCAGGACACGCCCATACACACACACACACACACACACACACACACACACACACACACATATAGGCCTAAATACAATATCTGGTCCTTTTATTAAAAATAGTACTAAAAGATAATTATTATTTGTAATTTAATCATTTTATGTCTATCTGATTAAAACTTAAATTCCGTAACTAGTATTCTCGTATTTTGCCCACCTAAATTACGCCTTCGTTCTGGTTGACCGTGCTGTATATACATTGGTATTCTATAGACGCAATTTATTGAATACACAGAAATAATATATACTTGTATGTACTATATATTCAGTCGGCTGGAAAATTCAACACAATAACGTTGCCCATGTTTACTCATGACTTCTGAACACTTTTAATTGCTTACTATGGGCAGGCGACTTAAATTCTTCTCGCCAACAAATTACTTTTACCGCCTTGTTAACCATATGGGGCGTTATTTTAGAATTTATGTCCAATACATAAACACCATTTGGTGAGATAATTCAATATTTCTAGGTGGCTGCTTTATAATTTTTTAATGTGCAGTTTTATTTGAATAGTTGATTGCATTATTTATACCGCCGGCTACATTTTCACCACATGCTGCGACATTGTTTGAACGGTTAATTTGAGTCACAGGTTCAGTAAGTTTGTAGATTTATTTTGTTTTATAAATAATAGTAAATTTAGTAAGATGCCAATGACATTTCAGAGAATTTAAATAAGTATATTTTAAGTTTCTGCTGTTATTTAAACATTAACAAAATAATATTTTTTAAAGTTACTGTTTAACATTGTAGGGTAAAAGTTATATATATTACAACATAAAAATTCTCTTTTAAATAATTATTTAAAAATAAAACTGTAGGAAATTTTAACGTCAGGTATAAGAACACATAACACAAAGAATATTAACTTTTTATTTATTAAACCTTTTCTTTATTTTGTATTCCTTCTGGCTATTTAATTCTTTATAACTTTGATGGGTTATGTAACCGACAAACTCAATAAAAGTTAGAATGACTTTAATATTTTCCGTTACTTTATGATAAACTAATTAGTATTTCTTGCATCTTAAAATTGTTTTACTGATTTAGTTTATTAAGTTATTAGAAAAACTGTACCACTGTTGTAACTACTGCTAATGAATGCCAGAGAATAGTTTCAGTGGTGCTTGTAAAGGACATACACTTACGATCGGCAATGTTGGTTTTCCAGGTAGGAAAACATCTTCACACTTGCTCTAAACTTTCCACTTCTGCTATGTTTGCCTCAGGAGTGTCATGATAGCAGATGACGAATTGTAGACACGAGATAATTGGAACTACGTAGTTTCATCCGGGATAAATACAACGTTCCCCATAAGTCTATAAAATCACTTCCACTCATGTGGTATGTGATTTTGATGGCAAGTTATTTGGTTTATTTTACATATTGATTGGATATCCTTTCACAGACTTAATTAATAAAGTGTTATTTTTTTCTCCTCCAGCACCATCCACAGAAATACTTAAGGCCTCCTGTTCTTTCTTCTTCAGGCTCCTTGGGACGCATGCCATTGCTTAATATCCCTATTCACCTTATTTTAAAAATACAGTATGTAAGTAGCATTGTGGTTACCTCTTGTAACTCACGACACCAACTGAACAGCTGATATATACTGCAGCAACTTCTGAGAGAAAGGTTTAGAATTGCGGCAACTGTTTAGAAGTTGCTCAGGATAGCCTTCTGACAAACCCAGACTGTAAAAGGGGAATTGCGTTATAGATAAGGCAGGAACCGATGCTTTATAAGTATTAATTTTAGCAATAAATGTCTACATTGCACCGTAAAGTCACTAATTTCTATGTTTTCTATACGAGGAAAAGTAGGTTTTTTAATAAGAATGCCTTCCATTGCTAGACGATATCCATTAGTATAAATGAAATTTACTAGCTATCAGCGCAAAAGGGAACGTAGATCAAGACTGGAGTCGTGATTCATTTATTCTTCTTCAGTTTCTATTCTGACAGATATAAATAGTGAAACGAATGAAGTGTTTTCTTGCAGTCATTAGTAACGTAGCATCGCCCCTTGTCAGAGTCGCTCGCATTTGTACTGTACTGTGATACATTGCAAGTACTGCTATAAAATCCTTTAGTATTTTAACAATAGAACAATCCAGTATAAGGAAATTTATTTTATTCGTTTGTATTTATTAAACATGTTTTCCGTCTTCAATATTTTTGGATTGTTTTCCTCATCACTATGATTGATTTGTTTCAGAAAGTCATATTTCATAACGTTTGTTACTCTAAAACTACTGTATTCTATACAGACCCTAAAAAAAGCTGCAAATAAAATAATAGTAAAAATATGTATTACTTTTTCAACAGTTTAACAACAGTGACTCGCTATTCTGAGGATCCGTCGCAGACGATTTACAGAATTTACATTGAATCTAAAGAGGTGTAAATTCAACTATTTTATGCATCGTTTACCTAGGTACGACGATGACGCTGATGCACTCACACAAATGTGCCGTAGCGAATACAGGTGGACTACATAAATGACATGTACATGCATGAAAAACGTCATTGAATCACAGGTAAGTTTACTGTGTTCGTTGCTTAATAATGTAAATATAAATAATATTTTATTACTCTAACGTACGTATTTGGGTTGTGCAAAAACTAAAAAATTCAACAAACAAATATATATGTTACGGGCAAATGCCGAAATTGGACAGATCGCGATCTGCCCGGGCAAATCGCGATGTGTCTACAAGTTTCGGGCAAAGCCCGATGTATCTTGGTATCTCGGGATGTGCTCGGGCAAATCGAGATATGACCGATCGTCTTTGGGCAACTCGCGATTCAACCAATTGAATACGTTTATATATGCTTCAAATGTTTTTAATCAATTTACTGAAATATAAAATAACAATGTAAAGAATAGTGCAAATAAAACAAAGTATTAGCAATATAATTTTATTCCAATATTCCATCGCGAATCGCTTATTTCTGCAGACTGTTATATCGGGGACCTCATACATTATGAAAAGTGACCTCATACATACGTAAAATTAACGGTGACCTCATAGTAGTCAGTAACGGAAATGGTCGTCAGCGGTTTTTATTTATTTATGTCTTGTATTAGAGTGAGTCAGTGCCTACGAGAGGCCACGTGCCAGGTTACTCTCGCATATGCTGTGTGCGCTATTGTTCGTCCAGCTCTCGACAGTGTTAGAAGCAATCAAGTAGTGCGGAACTATTAATAATGGCGTCGGTTTCCGATACACGTGTAGGTGATATGAAAGAACGGTTTCACGCGAAATTAGCTGAAATGAACAAAAGTGATTCCAGTGATTTTCTCAAGGAAGAAAAGTATTACGAACTAGTGAATGACGTTGAAGGGGCGAAGAAAGCTGCAAAGAAATCGTGCAAAGACTACAGGAGAATAAAAAGGTTTGATGTTTTAACAATAAATGAGACAAAGAAATTAATTGTCCCAACTACAAAGACTAAAGGTGGAATAATCTATTATGTACATGAGAATGAAATTTTTGATATTTTACATTCAGTTCATTTAAATACTGGTCATGGTGGTCGAAATCGTATGGTAAACAGTCTAAAATCAAAATATAAAAATATATCTAAAGATATCATAATGATATATTTAAATCTTTTCGAAACCTGTCAGAAGAAGTTCAGTCATCCAAGAAAATGTTTAGTTGTGAAACCTATGATTTTTAATGCAATTAATGCTCGGCGGCAAGTAGATCTTATTGACATGCAGACCTGTAGAGATGGAGAATTCAAATTCATAATGGTTTATCAAGATCATCTCAGTAAATTTGTGTGTCTACGTCCTTTAAAAACTAAAACTGCAGCTGAAGTTGCTTATAACTTAATTGATGTATTTAGTTTCTTCGGAGCTCCAAGTGTGCTGCAGTCTGACAATGGTCGTGAGTTTTCAAATCATGTGATAAATGAACTTAAGAACATGTGGGAAGGCTTGTCGATCGTCCATGGTAAACCTCGTCATTCCGAAAGTCAAGGAAGTGTCGAGCGTGCGAAGCAGGATGTAGAAAATATGATATTTACTTGGATGGAAGAGAATAATTCAAAGCAGTGGAGTGAGGGACTGAGACTTGCCAATTCCGAAAGAACAGTTCATTACATAGTGGAATACAGCAAACACCGTTCGAAGCCATGTTTGGACGTAAAGCTCATATCGGCTTAAACTCATCTGTGTTACCAAATAATGTCTTGAATAGCTTAGTTTCAGAAGAAGACCTCCAACATGCATTAAATACCGTTTACGAAGAGAAAAACCTAAGTGATGATTCAGCCGAACAAAATGACGAAGCGATAAACTCTAGTCAGGTTATTACTACAAATGAAATTCCTGTACTAAATGAACAAAAATCATGTTGTATCTGTGAGCTGCATCATGAAGATAGTCATGTGTGTAACATATTTTCTCAATCAGTTCATGACACGTGTGCAGTAAGCGAAGACAGCAAATTGTATTGTATGAGATCTCATACTAAGAAGCGACAAGGAAAATCAAAGACCAAAGCTCTTGAAAGCCTGAAAAAACAGGGAAAGAAAATGAAATTGTCAAGTGAAAAGGCGTTTCCAAAACTGGCTATTGGAACAACAGTGAAAATTCCAATTCCTAGCGTAGATAGAAGTAAAGTCGATGCAAAGAATATTCTAGGGCTGGTTTTAGAAGTGGCTGATGACGGTTATTATAAATTAGGTACTTTAAACGGTACAATCAACTGTCTTTTCTCAAGAAATCAAATAAGTGATTGTAAAGAATCATTTTTGAGAGCAGAGGACATTCCAAACAAAGAAATAAATCTCAGACAAGCAAGCAGAAAAGAATCGCGTACTGGTGGGCAGGGGTACGTTCATTGTTTTTGCAAACAGAAATGTTCTAATAAAAAACGTAAATGCAACGCAAACGGCATAAAATGCAATTCAAAGTGTCATTCGCCTCTTCCGTGCACCAACAAATGAACTGCAAGTCCGTTTATATTTTTTAATACTTTCAGTTTTTATTTATTTTTTATGTTTATCATTTATAATTTATTAAAGAAAAGATATTTTTTTATTCAGTAGTTAATAAAGATAGTTTATAATTCATTAGTTTCTTAATCTTTTAAATAAACTTTTTTATGTTTTTCAATTTAATGTAATTAAATTGTAATATTTATTTCCAAAGATTGTTTCGTAATGTATCAATTTTAATTAAATTTTTTTAAAATAAATTGTGAATTAAAATAAATTGTGAGTAAAAAATGTAAATGCAACGCAAACGGCATAAAATGCAATTCAAAATGTCATTCGTCTTTTCCGTGCACCAACAAATGAACTGCAAGTCCGTTTATATTTTTTAATACTTTTAGTTTTTATTTTTTTTATGTTTATCATTTATAATTTCTTAAAGAAAAGATATTTTTTATTCAGTAGTTAATAAAGATATTTTATAATTCATTAGTGTCTCAATTTTTTAAATAAACTTTTTTATGTTCTTCAATTTAATGTAATTAAATTTTAATGTTTATTTTCAAAGTTTATTTCGTAATGTTTCAATTTGTAATTTAAACAAATTCTAAAATAAATTTTGGAATAAAATTATATTGCTAATACTTTGTTTCATTTGCACTATTCTTTACATTGTTATTTTATATTTCATTAAATTGATTAAAAACCTTTGAAGCATATATAAACTTACGATGATCCCTTGACTTGGTTGAATCGCGATTTGCCCAAAGACGATCGGTTATATCTCGATTTGCCCGGGCACATCCCGAAATACGAAGATACATCGGGCTTTGCCCGAAACTGGTAGACAGATCGCGATTTGCCCGGGCATATCGCGATCTGCCCGGAATTCGGCATTTGCCCGTAACATATATAATGTTCTGTTAACGTACAGTAGAATGATTGTTTGTTTAATAAAGACAAATACAAATATTTGTTGACATTTTTTTTATGCAAGAATTTATTCTGCTACAGTAATTTGTATTAATACAGAATAGGAGAATCAGATATTTTAAAAAGGGCCGGATGTAAACATATAGGCCTACACAAAGAAATGTATATTTCAAGTTTACATAATAGAAAGTGCAAGTATTTTTTAGTACTAAACATTTATAGGCTATTTGTGTACACTCAAAAGGCATATGATCATACTACCAAAATAATATAACTCTAACAACAGATATTTTTAACAAGGTACTCAAAATTGAGAAACAGTCACTGACTATACTTTTTCTTCAGGTTTAGACTGTGATATACGTTTATAATTTGTTGTATTGGTAGCGTAAGTTACGAGTTTTCATATTGTACTTACTAATTTAGGAATGCAAATTATTTGATAATTTGATGAATAAGACTATACTTAACTAACAAATATTACAGCAATATTTTCTATTTAGAATGTATTTGGTTAATTAACACAGTCAAGTTAGAACTTAATTATCTCCACCTATTTCTGCACTTTAAATTAGTATAAGTTTAGTGGGTATCCTTAGTAAAAAAAAATGTTGTCTTCTTATAAATACTATGAGTTAGAGCGGCACACATTATTGTCAGACCATACAATTTTATACCATTCAGTTCATTGCTATTTCTAAGTTTATGGATTGAAGTCAACTGAAAAAAATTACAGGCATTCCACAAATGCAATGTACAGAGAAGGGCATTGAAAATGCTTCAATAAATCTAAAAAATATATATATATATATTTATTTTTCTTCATTTACCAATGTACAGATTATAAGTTAAATGTAGTCGCATTTATTAGCACGCACGCATTCACCAATCATCCGTGTTGATTTTGCGCTTTTTCTCAGGCTGTTCATCACATTCCTCTTACGAAGACGTCTGATCCTATTGGACTGTAAATCGCGACAATATTTAACGAGGTTCTGCTTTATTAATCTTGTCCATTCATTCAAAATTATCGATAATATTTTATAAGTTGTATATTGTACTACGTTATTGACAACAAAGAAGTACTTTCTATGGAAACTCACCGGTTCCCATTTTCGATCACGCACCAGCGATCGGCCGCAAATGTGCGAAAAGTCCTTATAAACATTTTCAATGTTAAAACTTGTTTAATGCGTAAGGTCGTGACGTTAAACACATTACCATATTTTCCAATATAAACTAAACTAATAAATGACATGATTCTAATCTGAAAAATGCGAGAACTTCTCCTTTATGTACACACTGTGTGGTGCAGATACGATTGCCCAAGGTGACATTAAATACACGGCACAAATCTATTAAATGTAATTGTCTATTACAATCATTTACTTCATGAGGTAACATATGATCATCCACAGCCTACAAAACATTTGTCAAAGAGCAGTAATTTTATTCTGAATTAACAGTGGTTTAAATTGCGACATTAAAGTAATTAATAAATGCGATTAAACATGTGAAAAATGTTTAGTACAATTTTGGTCAAAGCCTAATTTTTTAACACCCTGCCTTCCTTAAAATTCGTTTATGCTTTTAAAAATTTCAAGCACATAATAGACGCTCCAGCGTTCGGTCAGTGTAAATAAAACGACAATGCGACGAACACGTGTTGCACCGTGTGACTGATCCGACTAGTGGCACTAGGAGGAAACATAAAACGTGTTGTACAGGAAGACCCTTTCTACGCGTACTCGATGTTGACATGTCCACATCATCACTAGTTTGCATGAAAACTAGTCGAATACTAGTTTACATAATAATGTCGAATACTTTTTGTAGGGACCTTGTATGATAAATTCGTTAGAAGTTAAAAAAAATTGAATATTTGTTGATTTTACTAATAAATTTCTTTAAATGTGTCGTAATCGTTTGTTTTGACAATACTTTGTTTCCGGTGTTTTCATTAGTAGTCTATGTATAAGTGACCGTGTGCTGAAGTACGCTTTCTGTACTCCACAAACTCATAATCATAATACGACACGTACAGTGAAACTTACTGATTTCTTGCCAGGCACAAGACTACTTTCCACTAAGGAAGCAAATAACAAGTAATCAATTATAATTATCATAAAGTCGATAAACTAACAACAAATTGAACAACTTGATATTACTTTACAATTTTATTTGGTTTTAATTTTGAATTATGTTTTTGGTCAAAAGTTTTCTTCTAATCGGTATTTGTTCTATAACTTTGTTGTTATTTTGCGATTTGTACACTAAACTCCAGTGGCGGCTCCTGACTTCGACGACTAGTAAAGCGGATTCGCTGGCACGTCACTTCCCCCCTCCAATCAAAAAAGTGATTTAAAAATCTTTCTTCCTGTTTTGGAATTATGAACAAGAACTACACGGAGACAAAATAGAAAAGTGATAACAATATTCACAAAAAAATATATTTATATATATTATTATATATATAGTATTTAAAATTTACATTTATATTACCTCAAGATGTTATTTTTTCCTATTTAGAACATGTTTCGAGAGCTCCCGTGCTCTCATCCTCAGCCTTCGCGATCTTGCGTCTGGTGAAGTATTTGTGTATTGGCTGGATGCTATTAAGGTTTCTTGTTGGTCTCTGGTATTTTAAAGTTGTATTATTGTGTGTGATTGTGGTATACGTATTTGTATTTTGTGTATTTTCGATGTTGAGTGCTTTGAATATTGTGTCCTGTTTTGTATTTTTTTGTATTTGTTCAGGTATTAGTTTGTTTTGTGTCTTATGTTTGTATATTTGTAAATTTTCCCAAATGTTCATTATGGTGCCTTCGTCTGGTATATGTTTTATTAGTGTCACATTGGTTATGTCTGGGAATTCATGTCCTGTGTTTATTGCATGTGTGGCTAAATTGGACTTATATATTTCTGGTTTTTTATATGGGTTTAGGTGTTCAAAATAACGTTTTTCAGCTGTTTTTGTGTTTGTCCTATGTAATATTTATTGCAGTCTTGGCATTCAATTTTGTATATACCGTTAGCTGTTGTATTATCTTTGTTGTGTGGGCTATTTAGGTTTTGTAAATTATTTTTATTAATTTGTATGCTATTTTTATATCTATGTTTTTAAATAGTTTTGTTAGCTTTGCCATTTTATTATTTATGTATGTGAATGTGGCCCATTTTTTGTTGTTGTTATTATTTATGTGTTGTTCATTTTGATTAATTCTTGATTGTTCAGATTTTATTTTATATTTTGTTTACAGTATTTTATTGTATCCATTTTCATAACCAATTTGGTATATTATATTTATTTCTTTGTCAGTTTCTTGTTTGTTTAGGGGAATTTTGTACTTTCTGTTAAATAGCGAATAGAATGCTGCCATTTTATGTTGAGGTGGGTGGTCAGAATGGTTAGGTATAATGATGTTGGTAGAAGTTGGTTTTCTGTATATTGCATATTGTATGTGGTTGTTGTTTCTTGTGATGGTTATGTACTGTATAAATAGTTGATTTTGTTGTTTTTCTTTTTCTTCTGTGAATTGCATTTTTGGGTGTATATTATTAATTTGTTTTAGTATGTTCTCTGCATTTGTGTTTTTGTTATTTGATACATATAGTCATCGTCTACATATCTTATCCATATGCCATATCAAATAACAAAAACACAAATGCAGAGAACATACGAAAACAAATCAATAATATACATCCAAAAATACAATTCACAGAACAAAAAGAAAAACATAACAAGTTGGTGAGAACGCCTACCTTCATAAACTAAAAAACTACACATCACCACCAAGTAACGAACACTAGAAACCAATACAACATAATTCAGTTTATAAGAAAACTTACTGTGAACATTTTAAACTTTATTTATTTAACCCAAAACAGTAAACACGTGGTTTCATTAGTAATCCACAGCAGCCATATTTCTTTTTTTCCATCGGTATGAACCCGAGTAGTCTGCGCTCTGGCGTCTAAAAAATGAACTTCTTGAATCAGACTCTAAGAATAAAAATATTAATTACGGTATTGTAAAATATGATACTCTTATCTAAGCATTTCTGACGTTCTTACAGCTCGAAGAATCCCCAAATAACGCTGAGATAAATAGTTTATTAATTTTACTAATAACTATAATTGAATATATCTGTTGTGTTATAAAAAAAAAAAACTTATATCGAAAAATGTTGTAATTTCGGTAATAGTCTTTCTGAATATCGATGACCTGGATGTAATAGTTTCCAGAAAATAAACCAATTTCAATCAATAAATACCTTTCTTTTAGGGAATTGACTTTGTATTATTCTTTGTAGATAGCAGATTTGTTACAGGAAACCGGTGAATAGCAGAGAAGAGTGCGAAAGTTAGCTCAGACATCATAGCCTATGAAGAACAACAGCCAACATAATGTGTAACTGCTTATCAAATTGAAAACAGCTGATGCAAAGCGCGTTTAAATAAAACGATTAAACAGTACACCTAGAGAGGAACTCTCTCTCTCGCTCTCTCTCTCACTCTCTCTCTCTCTCTCTCTCTCTCTCTCTCTCTCTCTCTCTCTCTCTCTCTCTCTCCATAACAACTGAACTGTAGTAATACCTGCAAGGAGATAAAAAACGGCAAGGGATCCCGTGGTTTATTTTTTTACTAAAGAATTACTCAATAAATAAAAATAACACAGTCAGAGTATCAAATAGACCTAACAACAAAACACAATAACACGTCGAAAGGCGCGGTATGTTACAAATGACGTACAAACGTGGGGGTTAAGACACCTACAGAAAGATTGAACAGATTAACAGATAGACGTAATTTAATTTTAAATGTTACAAATGGCGCTCAACTTAGAGGGCTTAAATTAGGAAAGAATTTCGAAATATACGCAAGTACTTAAAATAACGAAAAACCTAATTTTTGTCGGCAACTGTAAGAAGCTAAGAAATGCATACCAGAGGCAGACCAAAGAAGAGGGCAGATGACCCGGAGAAGGAAGAAGGTGGACAGGAACAAGAAATAGATGTAGTCACGGACAGTGAAAAGGAACAACAGACAGGTGATAAAGAAGAAACCGAAGTCGTTATGGACACGGAAAATGAAATGATAGAAGAGGATGCCCAAGGCGACCAACCAGATAAACCCACCCAAAAAGAAGACATGAGCATACAGGAGATGTTAAGAATTATAATGGAAAGGAATAACAAAATCCAGGAAGATAATAAGCAAACAAAAAAGAAAATAGACAAAATGGAGGAGGAAAATAAAGAAAACTCAAGGAAACAGGAGGCAAACTCAAGGAAATAGGAGGAAAACTCAAGGAAACAGAATGAAACCTTGAGCGAAAAATCTGACAAGATAGATGAAAATTTTAGGACAAGCTTAAAACAAATTGAGGAAAGGATAAATGAGAACCTTCGGAAGGAAAAAGAGTATTCAAGAAAGTCTAAGACAGATTCAAGAAAACAATAAGCAGATGAACGAAAATTTGGAAAATAAGATTGAGAAAATAAACGAAGAAAACTTGAAACAAATTGAGGGTAAGATGGAGAATTTCAATAAGGAGTTAAGGGAAACTCTCGAGGGGAAGATTGAAAAGGGTACCAAAACGCTTAATAAAAAAGTAGACGAATACAAGGAGGAGGCAGAAAAGCAAATAACAGAGACCAAGAAAAGACTAGATAAAACCGAAGAAACCATCGGACAAGTCAGAACAGAAATAGATGTCAGAATGGATCGAGATGAACAAAGTAATCAAGTCCGAATAATGGCAAATTCGACAGGAAACTAATGATCAATTGGACAGTATGAAGAGCGACATAACCGGTAAAATAACCAATTTTAATTACAAAATAGAACAGGTAAAAAACCAGGTGAATAATCAGGGGGAGAAAATAGAAAATTTACAACATCTCCAAATAAACATTCAAGGGGAGATAGATAGAATGAGTGTTAGACCAACATGTAACGCTCAACATACCATACAAGATAGTAGAGAAAGTGTGAACTTTCGGGACTATCGAAGGAACCCTCTGGAATTTTTAGAAAGAGTAGAAGGAATACTGAACCGATCGAAAGAAACCAGATGGAATATGATCAAGGGCATCTTAGATGAGTGTTTTAAAAACATCACAGACAACTGGTGGAATGTCATTAGGAATGAAGTGTGTAATTATGACAAATTTGAACAATTATTCAAACTAAAGTATTGGTATGAATTAGTACAGAATATTATTCGTGACGATATCTGTCATGGGAGGTATGACAGCATTAAAGGACAGACACCTACGGCATACTTTTTAGGAAAAGTATGTGTGGCGAATTATTTACACCCGAAAATTCCAGAAGAGTGTCTTGTAACCAAAATAGCTTATCAGTTTGATGAGAATATTATCAGTGCTCGATTGAGTGGACAAATTAAAACTCTCGGAGGTATGGAAGCTCTATTGGAGTATTATGAGCAAGAATCTTATTACAGAAGAAGTAGATGGAGATCAGGAAATACAGAGGATCGTAGGAATGAACAACCAAGAGACACTCGACAAAGAGTAAATTATGTAAGGGCAAATAATAATTATAACAATAATTATAATAATAATCGATACCAAGGAAGACAGCGAAATTTCAATAATAGAAGCTATCATAGCAATTCATACCAGAGAGAGGAAGTTTCGCCAAGAAGTAGAAGCGAAGAACATCAAGGATCCAGAAACAGTGAGGAAGAGAGAAGGCATTCACCTGAGCATCAACCCAGGGAGAATGTTGAACAATCCCATAATAATGATGGAAGTCGGGGAAACGGGTACCAGCAGTGAGAAGAAGTGACAGCCAGTCACTGCTAGAGACCACCGGGCACAGAATTTACCAAGGTCCTCAATACAAATTAAAGAAACCGATTACAGTTATCAGAAGCAATTATCTAAAAATTAACAGGCGGAATTACTTGAAGACAGAGCAATTGAAGAGGCACCATTAAATAATGATATAGTTTATATAGAAGTAAAATTAAATGGAGTATAAGCAGAAGCTATGATTGACACGGGAGCAAATGTTTCAATTATTGACCAATTAGAGCTTGACAGAATTACAGAGTTAACCACCGACAGAATACCTACATTACCAATTAACAACATGACAATTATTGGCGCCACCGGGAAACAAAATAAGACAATTAGAAAACAAGTATCTCTGAATGTTACCAACAGTGGAATAGGAATACCTATGAAATTTTTAGTAGCCAAAGGGTTACCTTTTAGAATATTAATAGGGTGTGATATGCTACGGCGACACACTGCAATTATAGATCTGGCCAGTGGTAAGGTTACACTGAGTACAGAAGAAGGTGAGTTATCGGCTGAGGTAATTGGTTGCCAAAGCGCCCCTCAGTGTCTGAACTCATATTATATTAGGGAAAATAATAGGTTAACCATAGGTAAGAATAATGAAGTAACAGAGTCAGAGATGTGCCAGAGGAAGATAGAAGAGGTAATGGAGTTTCAAGGTAGGCAGGCCCAGGAAACAATAAGTGTAGAAGAGAAACATCAACTTATAGAAATCTATAATAGATACAGTACGGTATTTTCGGAATCACCAGGAAAAGCAAGCTTCCTGTGTGAGTTAAAGTTCAAGAACAATGTAAATTTTAATAAAAGGTCTTATCCTATCGCTCAAGCTTTAAAGGAAGCAGCACGAAAAGAAATTCAAAGAATGGTCGTGGAAGACATAATTGAAAGAAGCAACTCCCCATTCACTAGTCCACTGGTAGCTATACCAAAGAAAGATGGTCAAGTTAGATTATGCTTCGACGCTCGAGAGTTAAATAAGATTCCAGGTGAGATTGATGAGATAATGAAGAAATTTTATGGATGTAAGTACATGAGTACTTGTGACGCCGTCTGCGGCTATTGGCAGATTGAATAGCACCCTAACAGTAGACAATATGTCGCTTTTATATTTGAAGGACGAAATTATCATTTCAAACGCTTGCCTTTTGGCTTGGTAAATTCTGTAGCCATGTTCATACAATGTATGGACCAAATTCTTGGTAAAGAATTTTAGATTTTACAGCAGTATATGTCGATGACATATTGATTACTTCATGTACTTGGAATGAGCACTGTAATAGAGTAGAAACTGTATTAAGTAAGTTACTACAAAACAATATAACTTTAACTTTACAATCGAAATTTATCACACACGAATTACCATTTTTAGGATTTATTTTGTCTGCGACAGGGATAACACCATCACCAGAAAAAGTAAAAGCTATCCAGGATTTTCCAAAACCTAAGAATTTAAAACAATTACAATCTTTTTTGGGAATATGCAACTATTACCGGAAATTTCAAAATAGTTATTCAGAAGTGACCGCAAAGTTCCAACATTTACTATCAAAGAAAAACAAATGGAAGTGGGATGAAAATGAAGACAATAATTTTAAATTAATAAAGGATAAATTTTTAAATAGCATAATGCTACATCACAAAAATGTCAATAAACGTTTTTTCATCAACTGTGATGCCAGCAACACAGTTGCTGGGACTGAATAAAGAGAGGGAACTTTAATATTTAAAGTTAAATTAAAAATATTAATGCTAATGTTACTATATTACCATATTTATATATTCATATATAATAAATATATATACATATATATATATATATATAATAGTATGTTTTTCTTTTTTTTTTATTAGATTAAAAAATATTTATAATAATAATAGTATGTTTTTCTTTTTTTTAATTCCAAATAAAAAAAAAAGAAAAACATACTATTATATATATATATATACATATGTATATATATTTATTATATATGAATATATAAATATGGTAATACAGTAACATTAACATTAATATTTTTAATTTAACTATAAATATACTGTAAGCATATATTTTATTAACCGGATTTGCAAAATGTGGGTGTACAAAAATTGATGTAATTATTGTATTTTAGCTAACTCTTCAACTGTTACTAGTTATTCAGTTCCGTAATTTTATTTTAATCAATAAATAGAGATAGGGAGAAATGAAGGAAAGAATATATAAAGTTGCGAATCTAGTATTGGCTGTAAGTCTATTGTATAATAAACCATACACCAGATATTATAAGTCATATATAAAAATAAAAAAAAAAGAAAAACAAGAAAAAAAATAAGATGCCTGAATGAAAAAGGGTTATTTTGATAGAATAAATTATGTAATATTATACTCTTATTATGTTAACAGAATTAAACTGTCTTTTAAAATCAAAAATTAATGTTCTTCATAAACTACAACATATAAAAGATAAGCTAAAATTAAGCTAATGGGTTCATACCTCATTTATGGAAAATTATCCTCTTTTTAATTAAAAAAAATTCTTCTTATATAATATTTGTGGCATTCTTATTTTTTGGTATTATATTGGTGATTTGTTCAAACGATTGACTGGGTTGTTGAATAGGAGTCGAAATAAATATAGTATCATTTTTGCCTTTTATGATAAATAAAATAAGAGTTTACTCATCTGAGTCAATAATTAAATATTTTATTATTCAGAGAATGGGTTCAAGACTATTATTCCTGTTTGTTGTTATTTTAGGAATATTATTTCAAGTAAAATATTTTATTATAATTAGTTTAATAATTAAAATTGGATCTCCTCCATTCCATTATTGATATGTTTCAGTAATTGATGGATTATCTTGACTAGTGTCTTTTTTAATTATAACTGTTCAGAGGATTATTCCCATTATTTTATTGAGTTATTTAGATATAAGATTGATTTTATTTATTGTTTTATCATGTATTTGAGGTTCATTAGGGGGACTGTGTTATTCATCAATTCGAAAAATTTTAGCATATTCATCAATTTACAATTTAAGTTGGATTTTTAGAGGGGTTATATTGATAAATTATATATGACTGGTATATTTTTTAATTTATTCCCTCTCTTTATTTTTGACTTGTTATCTGTTTTGAATAAATAATATGAATTATTTAAATCAAATTTTTATTTTGTTTAACAATAGGGTTAAATCATTAATGTTAATAATTATTTTTATGTCAATAGGTGGATTACCACCATTTTTAGGGTTTTTCCCAAAATTTATGATAATTTATTGTCTTTTGGTTAATAAAATGTATTTTTTATGTTTAATTTTAGTAATAACTGCTTTATTAGTGTTATTTTATTATTTGCGAGTTGTAATGACAGGATTAATGATAACCAATATATCTTTAAAGTTGTCAACTTTTAGGTTAAATAGTACATTATTTATAGTAAATTCTTTATTGATTGGATTTATAGTTGTAACCTTATTTAATGTTATGAATTAGTAAGGTTTTAAGTTAATAAAACTATTATCCTTCAAAGTTAAAAATATAATTTATTGTAAGCCTTAGATTTATTTTAATCACCTTTAAATTTGCAATTTAATATTATTATTAAATATAAGACTAGATTGAAGAAAAAAATAGAAGAATAGGGAAGAAATATTAGATTAGATTAGATTATTGAGAGGAAAATATATCCATAAATAAATTTACAGTTTATTACCTAATTCAGTCATCTCAATTGGGAATAAATCAATGATTAGTTATGAATAAGTGATTTTTCTCAACTAATCATAAGGACATTGGAACATTATATTTCATTTTTGGGATTTGATCGGGAATAGTAGGTACAACTTTAAGAGTTCTTATTCGTGTTGAATTAGGCATTCCTGGATCTTTTATTGGAGATGATCAAATTTATAATGTGATTGTTACTGCTCATGCTTTCGTTATAATTTTTTTTATAGTGATGCCAGTTATGATTGGAGGATTTGGGAATTGATTGGTTCCTTTGATAATTGGTGCTCCTGATATGGCTTTCCCTCGAATAAATAATATAAGTTTTTGATTATTACCACCTTCATTGACATTATTATTAATTGGTAGAATGGTTGATAGAGGTGTAGGTACTGGTTGGACAGTTTATCCTCCGTTGTCAAGAGGCGTCGCACACTCAGGATCTTGTGTTGATTTAACTATTTTTTCTTTACATTTGGCTGGAGCTAGCTCAATCTTAGATGCAGTTAATTTTATTAGAACAATTTTTAATATACGATCAATGGGAATATACATAGATCGGTTACCTTTATTTGTGTGAGCAGTATTAATTACTGCTTTTTTATTATTGCTTTCATTACCAGTTTTAGCTGGTGCAATTACAATATTATTAACTGATCGAAATTTAAATACTTCTTTTTTTGATCCTTCAGGTGGAGGAGATCCAATTTTATATCAACATTTATTTTGATTTTTTGGACATCCTGAAGTATATATTTTAATTTTGCCTGGATTTGGACTAATTTCTCACATTATCACTCAAGAGAGAGGAAAAATCGAATCTTTTGGATCACTAGGAATAATTTATGCTATAATATCAATTGGTATTTTAGGATTTGTTGTTTGAGCACATCATATATTTACAGTTGGTATGGATGTTGATACACGGGCTTATTTTACTTCTGCTACAATAATTATTGCTGTTCCAACTGGAATTAAAGTTTTTAGATGATTAGCAACTTTGAGAGGAGTTAAAATCAAGATAAGACCTTCAATTTTATGAGCAGTAGGTTTTGTTTTTCTTTTTACTATTGGTGGGTTGACTGGAGTGATTTTGGCTAATTCATCAATTGATATTGTATTACATGATACATATTATGTTGTAGCTCATTTTCATTATGTGTTATCAATAGGTGCAGTATTTGCAATTTTAGGAAGATTTATTCATTGATATCCTTTATTTACTGGATTATCTTTAAATTCTAATTGATTAAAAATTCATTTTTTGATTATGTTTATAGGGGTAAATTTAACCTTTTTTCCTCAACATTTTTTAGGATTGAGAGGTATACCACGTCGGTATTCAGATTATCCTGATGCATTTATATCATGAAACATTGTATCTTCTATTGGAAGAAGAATTTCATTTATTGGAATTTTATTTTTATTGTTTATTATTTGAGAAAGATTTATTTCACATCGATTGATTTTATATTCAATTAATATAAATTCTTCTATTGAATGGTTACACAAACTTCCTCCGTCTGAGCACTCATATAGTGAGATTCCATTATTAGTTCAATTCCAATATGGCAGATGAAGTGCGATGAATTTAAGATTCATATATAAATAACTTTTGTTAGAAATTTCTAATTGATCTTATATTAATATGCAGGACGCTATATCACCATTAATAGAACAGTTAATATTTTTTCATGATCATACTTTAACTATTTTAATTATTATCACTTCAATTGTTACTTATATAATAACAGTTATTATATTTAATAATATTATTAATCGACTTTTATTAGAAGGACAATTAATTGAATTTTTTTGAACACTTTTGCCTGCCTTAACATTAATTTTTATTGCATTCCCATCTTTACGATTATTATATTTATTGGATGAAATTAATAAACCTTTAATAACTTTAAAAATTATTGGTCATCAATGATATTGATCATATGAATATTCAGATTTTTTAAATATTGAATTTGATTCTTATATAAAATCTCAAAACGATATATTAATTAGAGAATTCCGTTTATTAGAAGTAGATAATCGAACGATTTTACCTTTTAGTACTCAAATTCGATTATTGATTTCATCATTTGATGTTATTCATTCATGAGCTATACCATCTATGAGAATTAAAGTGGATGCCGTGCCTGGTCGATTAAACCAAGCGAAAATATTTATCAATCGACCTGGTATATCATTTGGTCAATGTTCTGAAATTTGTGGAGCAAATCATAGATTTATACCTATTGTTATTGAAAGAGTTGATATAAATTGTTTTATTAATTGATTAATAAGTTATTCATTAAGTGACTGAAAGTAAGTGATGGTCTCTTAAACCAATTTATAGTAACTAACGACTACTTTTAATGATGAAAAGTTAGTTTATTATAAAAACATCAATCTGTCAGATTCAAGAAACTAAGAATGGTATTTTTCTATCCCACAAATATCTCCAATAAATTGATGTCTTATGTTTTTCTTTTTTTTATTAATTGTTACTTTAATTATAACTTTTATTTATTTTTATTTTATGAAAATTCCAAAGATAAATTTGATTAATAATTTTAATAATTTATATAATTGATTATGATAACAAATCTATTTTCAACTTTTGATCCATCAACAGGGTTATTTTCATTAAATTGATTAAGTTCTTTAATTTTATTATTATTCATGCCTATAGGGTTATGATATATTCCCAGTCGTTATGTAATTTTTATAAATAAAGTTTTAAATACAATAAGTTTTGAATTAAATTTATTAATAAGTTCAGGATCTTTTGGTAGATCATTATTATTTTGTTCTTTATTTATTTTTATTCTATTCAATAACTTTCTTGGATTGTTTCCATATATTTTCACTAGATCAAGACATCTAGTATTTTCTCTTAGTTTAGCTCTTCCTCTTTGATTAACTTTTATTTTATTTGGATTTATTAATAATACAAATCATATATTTTGTCATTTAGTTCCAATAGGGACTCCAATAATTTTAATACCTTTCATGGTATGTATTGAAACTGTCAGAAATTTAATTCGACCAGGATCCTTGGCTGTTCGTCTGACAGCAAATATAATTGCCGGTCATTTACTAATAACATTATTAGGAAATAGATCAACTAATTTAGAAATTTATATAAATTTAATTATTTTAATTCAGATATTATTGATATTATTTGAATCAGCAGTTTGTATAATTCAATCTTATGTTTTTACAGTTTTAAGAACTCTGTATTATAGAGAAGTCTCTTAATGAATAATCATCCATATCATTTAGTTGATTGTAGACCATGACCTCTAACGGGATCAATTGGAGCTCTAACTTTTGTTTCTGGTATAGTAATAATATTTCATATACAAAATTTTATTTTAATATCTTTTGGATTTTTAATTTTAATTTTAACTATAATTCAATGATGACGTGATATTTCGCGTGAAGGGACGTTTATAGGATTTCATACAATAGTTGTAGTGAGAGGTCTAAAACTAGGAATAATTTTATTTATTGTATCAGAAATTTTATTTTTTATTTCTTTCTTTTGGGGATTTTTTCATAGAAGATTAAGACCTGTCATAGAAATTGGTATAAATTGACCTCCTTCTGGAATTATGCCTTTTAACCCAATACAAATTCCTCTATTAAATACTATAATTTTACTGTGTTCTGGAGTAACAATTACGTGAGCTCATCATTCCATAATAGAAAGTAAATATAATGAATCTGTTTATGGTATTTTATTAACTTTAATATTAGGTATATATTTTACTATTCTTCAAATATATGAATATTTTGAATCATCGTTTTGTATTTCAGATTCTGTATATGGATCAACGTTTTTTGTATCAACAGGGTTTCATGGAATTCATGTTATTATTGGAAGAACATTCATTATAATTTGTTTATTACGTCAATTGAAATTTCATTTTTCTAGAGCTCATCATTTTGGTTTTGAAGCAGCTGCTTGATATTGACATTTTGTTGATATTGTTTGACTATTTTTATATGTATCAATTTACTGATGGGGTAGATAAATATTCTATTAGTATATAAGTATATTTAACTTCCAATTAAAAGGATTAATTTTTAAATAGAATAATTTTCAATGTTGTAAGTTATTGTATTATGATATTATTAATTTTATTTACTTTAATAACTCTTTTATATTTTGTGTCAACTAAATCAATAATTGATCGTGAAAAATCATCTCCATTTGAGTATGGATTTGATCCTTTTGAGTCATCTCGAATTCCTTTTTCAAGACATTTTTTTATAATTGCAGTCATCTTTCTTATTTTTGATGTTGAATTAGTGATTATTATACCTATAGTTATTGCAATATCAACTATTAATATTATTGAAATTTATTTAGTGATATTGTTATTTTTATTATTTTTAATATTAGGCTTATATCATGAATGAAAAAATAGAATGTTAAATTGAATTTAATGGGAATGTATTTAATTATAATTATTGGATTGCAATCAATAGGTGCTCAGACTAGCCATTCTTAAAAGCAATGAAGTAATAAATACATTTAGTTTCGACCTAAAAAAAGAATCTTTATTCCTTTGTTTATTAATTGAAGCCAAAAATAAGGCACTTTATTGTTAATAAAGTTATTGAATATATAATTTCCAGTTAAAAGGAAATAAGAATAAAAGCAGCTGCTAACTAGCTTTTAAAGCGGTTAAATTCCGTTTTTTCCTTATTTATAAAGTTTATAAAACATTTCATTTTCATTGAAAAGAGAGGAAAAATCCTTATAAATATTTAAAAATATTTATTACCTTAATATCTTCAATATTATGCTCTAATGTTTAAGCTATTTAAATATATCATAATTAGAAATCAAGCAATAAATGTTATTATTTGAATCTTGAAATTATTTTTTCTTATATTAATATTAAATATTATAATTAATTTTATCAATTCAATCATACCTTGAGGCCCAATTTTTTCTCCTCATCCCAAATCAATTGATTTTTGAAATATAAGTGAATTTTTTAAAAAAAGAAATTGAGTATGAAAAGTTGATAGTTGTTTTAAAAATCATATAGAATTTATGAATTCTCTTGTAAATTTTTTTACTATGGATGAAAACATGGATATTTCATATCCAATTAATAACCCTAAAAAAGATAAAGCCATTGCTATTAGTTTCCCCTCTATGGGGAGAATAATTCTTACAGGATTATTAAATATGATTCATCTAAATATAGACCCTGATAAAATTGAATAAATAGATAAAATCATGATTCTCTTTAATATACTATTAAATGACTCGTTTTGTGAACTAAAATTGTAATAACTAAAATTTATGTTTATTGAAAAATATGTTAATCGGGCAGAATAGAAAGATGTTATTCCAATTCCAATATATATTAATAATAAAATTAAAAAGTTAATATTTCTGGAGCATATTATTTCTATAATTAAATCTTTTGAATAAAACCCTCTCATAAAGGGTATCCCACATAATGATAAATTTGCAATATTTATGAACGTTCTAGTTATTGGTATATTATAACTTATACAGCCTATCATGCGAATATCTTGATTATTCATTAATCTATGAATCAATACTCCAGCACATAAAAAAAGTGATGCCTTAAATAAAGCATGAATAATAAGATGAAAAAAAGATAATATTGGATAACCAAATATTAAAATTGATATTATAATTCCTAATTGTCTTAAAGTTGATAATGCAATAATTTTTTTTAAGTCAAATTCAAAATTTGCAGCTAAACCTGATATAATTATTGTTAGTAATGATAACATTAAAAATACTTGAATTAAATTAAATGATATCATTAAATTTCTGAATCGAATAATTAAATATACTCCTGCAGTAACTAATGTTGATGAGTGAACAAGGGCCGATACTGGGGTTGGAGCAGCTATAGCTGCTGGAAGTCATGAAGAAAAAGGAATTTGAGCTCTTTTTGTAAATCCTGCAATAACAACTAGCATAATTATTGGACTCATTATTATCTTATTAATAAAAGATATAAAATTTCAAGATCCAAAATTTATTATTCATGCAATTAATAAAAGAATTATAACATCTCCAATACGATTTATTAATGCCGTTAGTATTCCAGCATTTCTAGAATTTAAATTTTGATAATAAACAACTAAACAATATGATACTAATCCTAATCCATCTCATCCAATGAGAATGCTTACTATATTAGGTCTAATAATTAATAATACTATTGACATTACAAATATTATAATAATATAAATAAATCGATTAATATATTTATCATTTATCATATATATACCTCTATATAATATAACCATTGATGAAATAAATATAACAGTTGAAAGAAATAAAGTTGATATAAAATCAAAAATTAATGTTATATAAATATTACATGAATTAATTGTAACAATCAGTCATTCTATTATAATTGCATAATCAAAAATAATCATATTTATTGATAGAATTAATATTATTAATCTTAAAATTAATAAAATTAAGAAAATATATATATTAAGTTTATTTTTAGTAATGATCCAATATAGATTTATATTTTTAAATCCACAATTTAATGTTTTATTTTAAACTAATTGAATTATATCAATAATGTTAATTTCAAAATAATTAAATTTAATGGAATTCAATGTATTATAATTAAGAAAAATTCACGTACGTTCCCAGAATTAAAAGAGTAACAACCCGAGAAAATTATTCCATGTTGGGTATGAGAGTATAGATATAAACTATAACAAGCTGATAAAAATGAAGAAAAAGATAGGAAAATTATACACAATGGATTTCAAGACATTAATCTATTTAAAATTATAATTTCTCCTGCTAGACTAATTGTTGGAGGACATGAAATATTTCTAGAAGAAATTAAAAATCATATGAGAGTTATTGAAGGCATAAATCTTAATATTCCTTTATTAATTAGGATTCTACGTCTTCCCGAACGTTCATGAGAAATATTTGCTAAGCAAAATAAAGCAGATGAACATAAACCATGTCCAATTATTATGAAATATGCTCCGATTATACCTCATATATTTATTGTTATAATTCCTCTAATAACTAATCTTATGTGAGCTACAGAAGAGTATGCAATTATAGATTTTATATCAATTTGCATTATACAAGATAATCTAATCATAATTCCCCCTATTAATGAAATAGAAATTCAGATGAATCTATAATTGATAAATATTACTGGTATAATATATATAACACGAATTAAACCATAAGTTCCTAATTTTAAAAGAATTCCAGCCAAAATTATAGAACCAGAAACAGGTGCTTCAACATGAGCTTTTGGTAATCAAAAATGACATATAAATAATGGAACCTTAATTATGAATGCTAATGTTATCCCTAAGTAAATAAACCTATTATCTGATCTCATTAACATTATAATATTAGTTATATTATTTCTATATATATATATAATTGAAACTAATATGGGGAGAGATGCGAATAAAGTATAAAACAATAAATAATATCTGGCATTCACTCGTTCAGGTTGATACCCCCATCCTATAATAATAATTATGGTAGGGATCAAACTAGTTTCAAAAAAGATATAAAATATTATAATATTGTATGAACAAAATGATAAAATTAATAATGTTATTAATAATAACACTATAAACAAAAATAAATTTATATTATTATATTTATATAAGGGACTAGAATTAATTATTAAGAAGGTAATTCAAATTGTAAGAATAATTAATCTATATGAAATATTATCCATATGTATGTTATATCTTAGTATAATTAAATCTTTTCTAAAGAATAAGATGATAAATAGCACTAAAAGAATTAGTATATTTCTTAATAACCATATATTAAATAATAAAGGGGTTAAAAATAATGAAAATAAAACTAATTTTAACATGTTTTTAAAGATATTGATAATAGTTGATCATTACCATGTGATCGAATCATATTAATCAATCTTGATAATCCTACAACTCCTTCACAAACACTAAATGTTAGCAAAACTATTAATATATATATATCATTTAATTCAATTGATAGAAATGCAGAAAATATACAAAATAATCTTAAAATTATTAATTCTAATCTTAATAAACTTATTATGATATGTTTTCGATTTAAACATAATGAGATAATGCCCGATATAAATATAATTAAATACAATAAAGGTAATGACAAATTCATTCGTTTTAATAGTTTAAAAAAAATTTAGATCTTGTAAATCTAAGATAAATTAATAATTTTAAAACTTCAGAAGAGAGTAAAGAATCATTTCAAGCACCCAAAGCTTACATTTTTATTAAGTTATCTTCTGTATGAAAATTATAATATCAATTACAATTCTATTATCAATAAATTTTATTTTTATGAAGCACCAATTATCAATGGGATCTATTTTATTAATACAAACAATACTAACTAGAATTATTTGTATATTTTATATAAATTCTTATTTTTTTTCTTATATCTTATTTCTTGTTTTTATTGGAGGAATATTAATTTTATTTATATATATATCAAGAATTGCTTCAAATGAAAAATTTTATTTTTCAATAAAATTATTAATATTAAACATAATTATTTGAATTTTGATCATAATTATAAATACTATTAGATTTAAGATAGATAGAGTTAATAAATTATTGGAAATGAATAATTTATTTGATAGATTTATAATTAAGAAATTATATATATTTCCGTCAGGAATAATAACTATTATGTTAGTTATTTATCTTTTATTTACATTGATTGTTGTTGTAAATATTATTAGAATTAAACTATCTCCTTTACGAAGAAAATTTTAATGAATGTTAAATATCACTCGACGTATACACCCATTAATTAAAATAATAAATAATTCACTAATTGATTTACCGGCAGCTACGAATTTATCATATTGATGAAATTATGGATCGCTGCTAGGAATATGTTTAGTTGTTCAAATTTTAACTGGATTATTTTTGTCAATACATTATAATGCAGATGTAGCAAGTGCATTTAATAGATTAAGACATATTTGTCGTGATATTAATCATGGATGAATATTACGAATTTCACACGCAAATGGAGCCTCATTGTTTTTTATTTGTGTTTATTTGCATGTTGGGCGAGGACTATATTATGGTTCATATAAAAATTTTGAAACTTGAGCTGTAGGAGTGATCATTTTATTAACTTTAATAGCTACTGCTTTTATAGGTTATGTCCTTCCATGGGGACAAATATCATTTTGAGGAGCAACAGTCATTACGAATTTATTGTCAGCAATTCCATATCTTGGAACAATTTTAGTAAATTGAATTTGAGGAGGATTTGCTGTTGATAATGCAACATTAACTCGATTTTATTCTTTCCATTTTATTATACCATTTGTTGTTTTAGCATTAACAATTGTACACCTTATTTTCTTGCATGTTTTGGGATCAAACAATCCACTTGGAATTAATTCAAATAATGATAAAATTCCATTCCATCCTTATTTTTCTATTAAAGATGTACTAGGATTTTTATTAATTTTAATTATTTTTCTTTGTTATATGATACTTGAACCATATAAATTAAGTGATCCTGATAATTTTTCTCCAGCAAACCCATTAGTTACTCCAAAACATATTCAACCAGAATGATACTTCTTATTTGCATATGCAATCCTACGATCTATTCCTAATAAATTAGGAGGAGTAATTGCATTATTTATATCAATTTTTATTTTAATTTTTGTTCCCTTCATAAACAATTCAAAATTTATAGGACTATTAAACTACCCTATTAATCAGATTTTATTTTGATATTTATTCATTGTTTTAATTTTATTGACTTGGATTGGAGCTTGTCCTGTTGAGTACCCATATATCAAGATTGGGATACTTTTAACAACAATTTATTTTATATATTTTGTTTTAGATCCTATAATTAAATCTTTTTGAGATAAATTAATTAAATAGTTAATTAGCTTATAAGTAAAGCATTTACTTTGAAAGTAAAGAAAAGAAAATTGAGTTCTATTAACTTAATATTAATACAATTTTTAATGAACTAAATAATAGATTTAATCATGAAAAAAAAAATCAATAAATTTAAACTTACTGGTAAATATGATTTTCATGCTAAATATATTAATTTATCATAACGATAACGAGGCAAAGTACCTCGAACTCAAATAAATAAAAATGAAATTAATGTTAGTTGAATAGGAAAAACCAAAGAATTAATTTTTCTACCTAGAAATATTAAACAAAATATTATACTCATAAAAATAATTCTAGCATATTCAGCTAAAAAAATAAATGCAAATCCTACACCTCTATATTCAACATTAAATCCAGAAACTAATTCTGATTCCCCTTCAGAAAAATCAAATGGTGATCGATTAGTTTCAGCTATTGATGATGAAATTCAACAAATTCTCAAAGGAAAAAACAAAAATACTAATCATATAAATTGTTGAAAAAAATAAAATTCAATTAAATTAAAACTCTCAATCATTACAATAGGGCACAAAATAATTAATACAAGACTGACTTCATATGAAATAGTTTGAGCAATTGATCGAATACAACCTAATATAGCGTAATTAGAATTTGATGATCAGCCTGTAATCATTAAACTATAAACCCCTATTCTTGTACAAAAAAAAAAAAATATTATACCCATATTGAACGAAACACAATTGATTAGGTATGGATAAATAACTCACAATAGTAAAGAATTAAATAAGCCTAACACAGGTCTAATCATATAAATTAAATAATTGGATAACATTGGCATATTTCTCTCTTTTAAGAATAACTTAATAGCATCTGAAAATGGTTGTAAAATACCGATAAATCCTACTTTATTTGGACCCTTACGAATTTGAATATATCTTAAAATCTTACGCTCCATCAAAGTTAAAAACGCAACACCAATCAAAATAAACAAAGCAGTGATTAAAACAGTAATTATAAACATTTTCTACATGTAATATTATTACATAATTAAATTCTAAATTTAATGCACTTCTTGCTAAAATAGAATAAATTAAATTATTTGATATGGTCCTTTCGTACTAATATCAAAAATATATTAGTAGATAGAAACCAACCTGGCTCACGCCGATTTGAACTCAGATCATGTAAGAAATTAAAGGTCGAACAGACCTAGAATATTTAGATTTTGCTCTAAACTCTTTTCTTAATCCAACATCGAGGTCGCAATCTAATTTATCGATATGAACTCTCCAAATTAATAACGCTGTTATCCCTAAGGTAATTTAATCTTATAATCAAAAAATTGGATCAATTAAGCATTAATTTATGAAAAGTTCATTTAAAGTTTTATTTATTATAATGTCACCCCAACAAAAAATAAAGTAATTTTTTCAGTTGTTAATTCTAAACTCTAGTAAAACAAATTTATTTAAAATTCTATAGGGTCTTCTCGTCCCACTTATTTATTTAAGATTTTTTACTTAAACTCTAAATTCAATCTATTTTAATTAAAAAAGAAAATTTTTCATCCATTCATTCATACAAGCCTTTAATTAAAAGACTAATTATTATGCTACCTTTGCACGGTCAACTTACCGCGGCCATTAAAATATCATTGGGCAGAATAGACCTTTAATATTTTTCTAAAGGACATGTTTTTGGTAAACAGGCGAAAATTATATTTGCCTAGTTCTTAAATACAACTTATTATAATTTACTAATTTAATCATTTTAATAAAAATATTTTAATTAATTTAATTTTCTTAATATATACCTAAAATATATTAAATGTATTAAAATAAGAAATAAAATTTAACTTACTCATATAAAAAAGCTAATTGCAAGCCTATTTAATTAATTAAAATCTAAAATATTATAGAAATTATATTTAGCTTATCCTTAATATAATTAAATAAATATAAAACTTTATATTGAAATATAAGTTATAATATTTATTTTAAATTAAATTTAATTCTTAAGAAACCAGAAATATTATAGTTCGAGAGAAGTTTCATCACTAAAATTATTTTATTAATATTTATATTACAATAATTAACAAATAACTTTAAATCACTATAATTCGGGAAAAATAAATTTTTATATACAATTAATTAACCCTGATACAAAAGGTACAAATTATAATTTTACTTATTTATATTTATTGTTTGATCTTCACAGTTCAATTAAAAATATTTTTTCCATAAATAATACTAAAACTAAATAATTATTTTTACTTAAAATAATCTCAATAAATTAATCTTAAACTTAAATTATTATTCAAATTATATTGATAAATCAATAATTTTTATTAGTGTAATTAATATGCCTTAAGCTCTAATTTGCACTCTAGCCACACTTTCCAGTACAGCTACTTTGTTACGACTTATCCCACTTTATAATGGGAGTGACGGGCGATATGTACATAATTTAGAACCTAAATTCAAAAAACTATATTTAATAAATTTACTTTCAAATCCAATTTCATGATTTTCATTATAGAAAACAATTCATTTTTATAATAATGTAATCCATTCTTTCTTTAAAATTAGCTGCACCTTGACCTGACATTTTATTAATAAAATTAATGAAAATTATTCTGATAAAGCATTCTTGACAGAGGTATACAAACTTATATAAAGTGAAATCTATCGTGGGTTATCGATTATAAAACAGATTCCTCTGATTAGATAAATTACCGCCAAATTCTTTGAATTTAAAGATCATAACTATTAATAATCTAGTTGTTTTATTTACACTTTCAATAATAGGGTATCTAATCCTAGTTTTAAATAAAAGTTTATCAGACATAAAAGTAAACACATATTTATACATTATTTCACCAAAATTTAAAAATCTTACTATTAATTTATTTTTTAACTGAAACTAATATAATTAAAGTTAGAGAATCGTGTAACCGCAACTGCTGGCACGAATTTTGTCCTCTATAAATAAAATTATTATCTCTAAAATTAATAATTAATAATACTTAATACTGCGCTATAAATAACTATCATTTAGATAGTTTTTAATCAATTTAAAGTTATGCATGTAATATAATTAAATATTTAATTTACAAGCTAGAATAAAACTCCTCCTTTTTAGTTATTTATTAATAGCATAGTTTTCCAAAATGTCAAACAATCCCTTTAAAGCAATATTCACTCAAAAATGTATAATTTTTAATCGATGTTTCCTCACAATAAAAATAAGAATTCATGACTGGTGAATTTTTTGAAATATAATATTATATTTTTACATTAATTTATAAATCATGGCATCAAACCTTTGTAAACAGATCTTTTACAACAATATTCACTCATTTGAGTAATCCCGGTTTTTAATATTTATAATTTTTATACAATATATTTAAAGTTAAATTAAAAATATTAATGCTAATGTTACTATATTACCATATTTATATATTCATATATAATAAATATATATACATATATATATATATATATATATATATAATAGTATGTTTTTCTTTTTTTTTTATTAGATTAAAAAAAGAAAAACATACTATTATTATTATAAATATTTATATATAAATATATATTAATATATTATTTATATATATATATATATAATAATATATATAGTAATATATATAGTAATATATATATATATATATATGTATATGTATATATATATATATATATATATATAGTAATATATATATATATATATATATATATATATTCACGTCTTGGAAGTGAATTATATCAGGAAGATGAGGAAGGCAATCATTGGGTAATTAGCTTTGCAAGCAGGGTCCTGAGTAGTTGTGAACAAAATTATACAGTGACCGAAAAGGAACTACGGAGTGTTGTGTTTTCTTGTTTAAAATTCCGTACATTTATATTGGGCTACCCAGTAACTATTAGGACCGACCATAGGTCAATATCGTTTTTAAGAAACTGTAAGCTTAACCACGGTAGGCTCACCAAATGGGTGTTGATACTCCAAGAATACAATTTAGATTGGGAATATATCCCTGGAAAAAGAATATCATAGCAGACAGCCTGTCACGAGTGAACCTAGAAAAGGGAACATTTGAAGTAGAGCAGGAGAGTATTAGTAAAATATATTATATTTTAAAATCCAAGAAAGAGTTACAGGAAATAATCGGCAAATTAAAAGAAGATCAAAGAACAGGCTCCAAATTAATCAAAATTAGAGAAAGGATATCACAAAATGACTCTATTATAACAGCATTTTTCTGTGTCCATGAAGAAATAATTTTTATTCGTTTTAAGGATCAAGTGTGGCGAATTTATGTACCAGAAATAACGGAAGCAGCAATAATAAAAGACTTACATGAAAGATATGGGCATATGGGACCACTCAAAGTAATCAAAGCATTATCAGAACATTGGTACATAAAAGCAATCAATAAACGAGTGAGACTAGCCATAAGAAATTGCAAAATATGCCAATTAGTGAAAGTAAATAATGAGAATAGAACAGGAGCTATGATTACTATAACATTTAACCGCAGACTTGAGAAAACGTTCCTCGACATATGTGGCCCTTTTCCCAGAAGTGGAGGAAGACATATGTTTAAATATATAGTAATTATTTTTTATCATTATACAAAGTACACAAAACTCTACTCCATCAGTAGAGCCACCACAAAAAAGATCTTAGAAGTTATTATTCATAAGTACATGGTGGAAGTGGGAAAACCAGAAACCATTGTAACCGATCATGGGACCCAGTTTCGAGGAAAGAAGTGGAAGATGGAATTGTTGAAATGTGATATAAGAACATATAAGACATCGGTATATCATCCTAATAGTAATCCTGCAGAACGTGTCTTGAAGGAAGTTGGGAGAATTTTACGGACCTATTGCCACCATGAACATAGTGAATGGAGCCAGTATCTTGAACCAGCTGAAACCTTCCTTAACTGGGCATACCACGAAACTATTGGGACCAGTCCTCATCAAGTGATGTTCGAAAAACCACCACCACGAGAAATAATATCATTAGTTAATTTTCCTCCAGGAGAGAGAGTTGAGTATACTAAAACTGAAATGCATAATAGGCTGCTTCATTAGGCTGAACTTCTGTATAAAAATGAAACAGGAAAGAAGAAAAGAATTATCCAATATAAAGTAGGGGATAAAATATTAATTAAAAATAGACAACTATCTAGTTCTATAGAGGGTATACCAAGGAAGTTACTATTACTTTATACTGGGTCATACCTAATAACCCAGGTAAAGGGTAACAATACATATGAAATTAAGTCAATTCCAAATAATAAACTAAAAGGGGTGTATAACCAGACAGAGATGAAGAAACTGTATTATGAAGAATAATAAAAGAAGGTGAATGATTATGAATCAAACAGTTAATTTTTAATGTTGAAATAAAAATAAACATGTTCTAGTGGGGGAGCTTTATGTAACATTACATACTCAGTGCCTAATACTGAGTAAAATAAAGAAATACCTATTATTGTTATTTTAAAAAACGAATAATAAAAGTCAGTAAGTACCCCATTCTCCAAGTCAGAAATGAATGATAGTTAAGCATCATACTATGAAACAGTTGCATAATCTTTACACCAAACAATAAACACTTTAGCAATGAAAAAACAGTGTAATAAGTGTTACTATAGAAGTCCAGTGTATACAAAGTGCAACATAGTATGATATATATAAATTTAAAAAGACATCAATCACAAGTTGTGATAAAGATGCAGAACTATTGTTATAAACAATAAGTTTAGTAGTAAGTTATTATTGTTTTACTTTGTTAGGCCACAAAGGCAATATCAGTGTAAGTAGAATGTTATTATGTATATTGTTTGAAAGATCCAGGGTTAGGAAAAAAATTAATCATTGCTAATTAGAATAAATTATAAAGAGATAGTGGAAGATAAAATAGGGCCTAGAGCAGTAATACATTTACAGAAATAAATGTCAGAAATAAACTAATTAAAAACATCTAATCAACTGAAAATATAAAAGAAAACTAAATGTAATATAAAAAACACTTTCAGGTGTTCACACTGAAGGGTATATTAAATAATTTTATGTAATTGGTATGAGAAAATAATGTTTAGGGAAAATAGTTCCCAAAAAACAAGAATCTTGTTAATAAAAAAACTATGGATTATAACCACTAAATTATAAAATACAAGTATCTAAGCATATGTAATAGTATGAAGAAAAACACTATGTAAATTAAAATTAATTAGAGTTAAGATTTATAATGGAGTATTTTTCCTAAAAAGTGGAAGAACTAATAATATCTTAATACTAGCCTAATTACTAAAACTGTACCTAGGTTAGCCAATAAAAACCCATCAATTTCTTGGTTGCTAACGGTAACAGAGGTAACAAGAGGTGTTAATTGTTAAATTGGATTTCAAGAGGGTAGATGACAGAAATAATGTCCAGCAATTTTCTGAAATATTAACTACAATTCGAACCATTCACTATTCAAAAGTGACGAACGATTCAGCATAAGAAACTACGTCTGGGACATCCATTCAACCATACTAATTGATGCAGGAATATCCAAAAACATTGAAAATTTTTCCGACAACAAGATCGCTTGAATAAATTGAAACAGTCAATATATTGGTGAGGAAGCCTACCTTCATAAACTAAAAAACTACATATCACCACCAAGTAACGAACACTAGAAACCAATAGAACATAATTCAATTTATAAGAAAACTTAGTGAGGACATTTTAAACTTTATGTATTTAATCCAAAACAGTAAAAACAAAATAACATGAGAACTTCACAGCAGCCATGATTCTTTTCCACTATCTGTACGAATTCGAGTAATCTGCGCTCTGGCGTCTAGAAAACGAACTTATTGACCTAGTTTTTAAGAATAAAATATTTTTTTATTGTAAAGTATGATACTCTAATCTAAGCATTTCTGGCTTTCTTACAGCTCAAAGAATCCTCAAAAAACCCTGAGATATATAATTTAATAATTTTACTGATAACTATAATTGAATATATCTGTTGTGTTATTGAAAAACGTATATCGAAAACTGTTGTAATTTCGATAATAGTCGATCTGAAAATCGATGAACTGGATTTAATAGTTTCCAGAAAATAAACCAATTTCAATTAATAAATACCTTTTTTAGGGAATTGACTTTGTGTTATTCTTTGTAGATAACAAACTTGTTACAGGAAACCGGTAAATAGCAGAGAAGAGTGCGAAAATTAGCGCAGTCATCATAGCGTATGAAGTACAACGGCCAACATAACCTGTCACCTTGAAAACAGCTGATGAAAAGCGCGTTTAAATAAAACGATAACACGGTACACAAAGAGAGGAACTCTCTCTCCCTCCCTATCAACTGAACTGTAATACCTGCAAAGGGATAAAAACGGCAAAGGATCCCGTGATTTATTTTAACGAAAGAATTACTCACTAAATAAATAAACACATCCAGATTTAAAGATATACGTTACAAATGACGCCAACAACGTAGAGCTATAAAGACGTAAATTTAATTAGTTTGTAACAAATGGCTTCCATCGCGGGGCTTAACTAGGTAAAATTATCGAAGAGTACAATAAGACGTAAAGAGAAATTAGTTTGTAACAAATGACGATCCCAAAGTGGGGCGATAACTGAAGAAGTTCGCGGTACGTAACAATATGTACAAACGTTACTTGTATGTAAAAAGCAGTCGAATAAAATATTATGTAACACAATAATAAATAGAATGTGTTGACGAAGATGTTTACGACTAAAATGAAACTGACTTACTGGAATACAACTATGAATAAGGTAAATTATTTTCAGTGGTGCCAAACGCTGCCAATCGCTACTGCCATCTAGTGTAAAATAATTAAAGATTGCGTTCTATAGTTACATTTCAAAACTTGAAAGAAATCAGTTTTGGCAAACACTCACTGATTGAACTGATAACTGATGAGATGATATTTTAATACAAAATAGAAACTTTCCCATTCACGCTTACAATTTCTCTCTCACTCACTCTCTCTCTCTCTCTCTCTCTCTCTCTCTCTCTCTCTCTCTCTCTCTCTCTCTCTCTCTCACTCTTTCTCCCTCTCTTCAAACACACGGGTGTTTGTATGTTCATAATAATCAAATATAAATAAATATAATAAAAAATAGTTACATTGTATTGTTGGTGACACCGTATTATTATTTTGTTTACAAAATAAATAAAAGTATTGTTATAAAAGCAGAAATATATAATATATTAAGAAATAATCAGGTTTCCTTGTTTGCCTGATAATTTTTATTTAACAATAACAAATTCAGAAACAATAGTCCCTTTTAAAGTTTATTTTTCCTTTTGAGTTACATAAAGTTTATAACAAATTTTAATAGTAGGCCTATTAAAGAGAGGAAAAGTCTCTATTGAACTGTCTATGAAACTATAGTTGAATCATTTTTAGTATATAATTTCTGTCACTCATATGAAGTGTTATTAATGTCCAGTAGAAACTCGTGTATTGGGACTAGACATAACTATAGTTACAATCCTCGTATGCAACAACTATCTACTATCAAAGGACTGTAACTTTAACATAAACAGAAAAATTGGCTTCAAAGTTGTTTTTCTAACGATAAAGGAATACACATATATACGGTCAATTCTTACTTTAAAAGTACTAGAATAACAATAAAATTGAATAAAATATATAATTTAATATAACCAGTTGCAATCAACCGTTAATTATTACTTTTGAGATTAAAACATAATATTGCCGAAACTAGTAATATCAAATCAAGTAATAGACTTTTCTTATCTTAGCTGAGGGTTTGAGGAATAGGTTTACCATTATGTATCTCATATTTTGTACTATCACTCCTTAAATATATTTCATAGGTTCTGTAAACTGTGGTCAACTTACCTGTTCAAAATACAACAAGAATATATCATAGGCAACTTTATAATTCTTCTATTTCCTATCGTCGACTGTAGTCCTTAATTCTGTAGTATTATTTATATTCGGTCATAGACATTTTTACCTTAATTTATTATAATAATTTTTCTATTATTTTGTCTTATTTTTTAATGTAAATTTTTACGTTTTATTTAATTAACTTACTTGTATCATACTTAATTTAACGTATTTAGACGGCCGTTACCGTATACGTCATTACTGTTTTAGTGTGATTCTCTACGTACGTATACACCTTAACAATTACAATACAATATAAATCATACCTTGTTTATTTTCATATAAAAATGTATTTTACATACTACAATACACACACATACACGTAAGCGCGCTTAGACATAAACATACACAGAATAACACGTAATACAATAAATAAAACTTAAAAGATAATGAGAAACAAATAACTGAATGATACAAGATATTATGCGTATAAACACAATTATAAATTATTTTCCAAAATATAAATATATATTTGTGTAAAAATGAAGAATTGTTTTGTAAAGAAGATTTGAATTTTCTATGTAGAAGAGAGACATTTTGTAACCATTTTGATTTCTTGAACGATCATAATCTATCAATTGTTCATTATAATTTCATTTTAAACATGTAAATGGTGCAATACATACGAAGTCTTGAGCTTAGTGCTTTTCTCAGATATGACTGACTATACATGTTACCACTTCGCAAATAATATTACTATGTGGAATAACTTTATTTTTTAAGATAGTATTATAAAATGGTACGTTTGATTTTATTTAGACAAGTATATACCAATATCCTGTTTCTTAACTCACTAAGTATCATTTATTCTGTTCTACGAATTCTTCAGACTGACAGTCAATTACCTGCTTTGTGCAAAATAAACAGACATTCATCATTTTAAAACAAAAAGCTAGACACATCAGTCATATCAACGGTACGGCTTACAGTCACAAACGTTTTACATTTGTTGGGATAATAGCAACTGGTGTTTCTGAAATGCTACACAGTTGCTTTTGTTTAGTCTGTAACAAAAAACTTAATTTACTTGAAATAAAGAAAATCGGTAAGAGGGAGTTTGAGTGTGTTTTCATGTTTCACCAAAATATGAACTTTTTCGAAAATGTTTTGTAATGGAGACCTAACATTTTTCCCACTTGATTATCTTAAGCGTGAATTTGAGGTTTTAGTACTTAAACGCTACTCTTAAAATTTTCGAATATTTCCACTTTCCAGAAAGCCTTTTCTGTAATCAAGAAGTTGAGCGCAACCCAAATCCACCGTATCTTCCTTTAGTAAAAGTGACACCAAGGGAACAAAATTAAAAAAAAAATAGTCCTTTTATTATAACTCGGATCCATTAATATTTTTCTGATGACACGTGTTACGGTGAAAAGGTCGTGAAACCGTCTAGTGTAATAATTACAGGGACTATCTCACCTTGGTTAGATAGGCCTGTATCTATCAAAACCATTAATGATACAGTCATGATATTTTTTCCATCTGAAGGCTAAATAGTTAGTGTGTATTGCAAACCTCGTTAAATATATTGTAACAATAGGCCTACTTATTTGTATATTTATGAAAGTAGCATTCATGCGTATTACATACTTGTATATAATTTATATATAAAAAATTAGAAGTAAATTTTAGTGGTGTGAGCATAAATAGACAATCCGTAGCCTGTTGATTTTAAGTTGAGTGCGCGAGCGTGTGTGTACAGTGTTCGGCGCATGTGCGTATTCTGCAGGCTGTAGCAGGATTTATACAAGGAATGGGGATATGTCTACGTATGCATGTATTTTACATATATTAGTAAGATCTGGTTCATACATGAATAAATTTTATAATAAATATGTTTATTTAATGAAATTTGTAAGAGGCTAAATCATATCTCAGATAAGACAATGCCATTCAAAAACGTGCTCATTTTTTCGAGTTTTGACAGAATATTATTACAAAATGGGCAAAACTAACGGCGTCAAGTAAATCGAAACTAATAAGTAACAAACAATTATGTTATGTGAACGTAAAAAATCGCGGATTTTATGCAAATGCTTGTTTACACATCAACATGACGTTTGTGAAAAAACATTTAAAAAATGATGTGTGGAAGACGGTATATGCACACTCAGACCAAGTTGAACAAGTTAAAGACGGAATTATTCCATTATCCCATACCTCACATGTCGACATGTTTATACCTCCGACAATTTACGACGAGGAACAGACACTAATTATTTACTCACGCATACTCTATGTCGGTATGTTCGCCGATGTAATCGTTATCAGTAACATCGTCATCATGCCGGAAACGGCACTTACAACAATTGAGAGAGGAGCATCAGGCTACCATCATCATCATGCAGTATAAAGACAGCCAACCAATAGTCTACGTAACAATGAGAACATCACAACATCATTACCATCAACATCCAGGAACCACACATACGCAATAATAGCTTCGCAGTAGCAACACACCAAACGCACAGGTCGAAAATTAACAATTATATTAAAGGAAATAACTTATAAAAACCACTATTAGGAGCTAACAAAGAAAACAAATTTATGAATGCAAATAGTATAAATATTTAATTGAAATAAGTAATTTGTAGTTTAAAGTTTTCTTTGCCTAGATGGTTTTCTAAGTGAAATTATGACCAGAATAAATGGTTTGTGAACAATATTTTATTTCAGAATTAAAGTACACCTCAAAGCATTTTACGTACACCAGTTACTTTTTGAAAATCACATTCATTAGATGGTGTCCCTTATGTTCAACACACTCTTCGAGCCGTAACGGTAAACCGTACATTACGCGCCGCAGAACTTCCGAAGAGATTGCCGCCACTTCTGTCCGAATATTCCGCTTCAAATCCACGACTGCCCTTGCAGTGTGAGCAGTTGCCCCGTAGTTGCGGTCAGAAATCTGTAGGGCACTTGCGTGTTTTAATGCCGATCGCCGAGGACTCCTACGAGTGGCATGACGCACGCGTTCAACATTCTCCGGGGTTCGAATAGTACGCTGTTTCCTTGGTGGTATCTTCTTTAAGGCAGAGGACGTTTCCCGAAAATTCGCCACCCACAACAGTATGGTATTGCGGCTTGGAACACTGTCATTTCGATGAATGCTGAAATGGCGGCGAAAAGCGCGCTGCGTAACAGTAACTGACTCATTGTTTTTAAAAAACGTTTCCACTACGAACGCACGATGTTGTGCTGACCAACGCTCCATGGCGACTGAAATGCTTTGAGCTGTCGAACACATGACCGCAAGCTCGATTGCAGCGCTCCATGCTACACTCCACAGAACTACTTCAAAAATCGTCAGGTTTCTCTGCCGGACCCTGTATTAAAGGAAATCTATATCTATATAAGCCAAATACCACTGACTGACCCACTGATCACGATATCTCTGAAACCACTGAATGGATATCAATGAAACTTTGAATATAGCTTCATCATAGGTCTTAGGTGCTCACTAAGAAACGGTTTTAAAAACTTTCACTCCTAAGGGCCAAACCCCCCTCCCAATATATGTATGTATCTATGTATGTATGTTCCACATCTCCTCCTAAACCACTGGACCGATTTCAACTAAACTTGGTACAAATATATTACGCGACGGGAGAACCAACATAGGATAGTAGGATAGGTGTTTTTTCTTTGGGGTCTTCCACATCTCCTCCTAAACCACTGGACCGATTTCAACCAAACTTGGCCCAAATATTTTACCCAACGGGAGAACCAACACAGGACAGGTGTTTTTTTCGATACGATCCTCTGGGGGGTCCTTTGGGTCTTAAAAGTCTATTAGATCTGGTTACTATGGCAACCCAATACAATAGATTCTGGTTACCATAGTATCGGTGGCAGTAGCACGGGAGTCGTCCGACGGGCCTTCCCCGGAGTCCATCCACGGAACCCGGGGAGTCTTAGGTCGGATCCCACGAAAGACGTCGGGGCCAGAGTCCACGGTTCTTATAAATAAAGATATAGGTTATGATATCAAAGGTGGTGTATGCAAAGCGGTGAGAAGATACAATGAAAAGAGGTCACTTATTCCCTGGAAGATAAAATCTTTGTCGGGCTTTAAATATGACTGTAATACTGACTACGACAATGACAAAATTTTATCTATTGGTGATTTTATACAGTGTAAATGGTGTAATGCTAAAAAGTGGAAAGAGGAAAGTCCTGGGTTATGTTGTAGCAACGGAAAAGTCCACCTTCCTCTCATTAAAGAACTACCAGAACCTCTCCACAGCCTTCTGAGGGAAGCCTGTTTCTCTCATGGCCAGTTGTACGTTGCCTGTTCAAGAGTTAGCACTCCTGACAGTCTGGTTATTCTTCACCCAGAAGGAGAAACTAAAAACTTTGTGTACAAAGAAGTTCTTTAATGATCCGATGATTAGTTCTTTATTACAAGTTCATAAATTGAAGAAAAATCTGAAATGTTTTCATACTAAACACAACTTCATATAACAAAAATGTTTAATGTTTATTTTAAATAAAATATATAAGAGGTTTTAATTATTTATTTGTAAGAAACCTACTTTAATTGAACTTTATTAATTAAATAAGATTTTCATTACGTACAACGTATGTGCCAAATACCACTGACTGACTCGCTGATCACGATATCTCTGAAACCACTGAACGGATATCAATGAAACTTTGAACATAGCTTCATTATAGTCTTAGGTGCTCACTAAGAAACGGTTTTAAAAACTTTCACTCCTAAGGGGCAAAAAACCAAATACTGAAATTTATCGCGGGAATTGCATACTTAGTAAATGAAGTGGTTGACATCTCAGTTTACTGGAAACCCCGAATACATTTAGTCCTGAGTTTTAATTCATTGTTTTAAATTGAAAAAAACTTCGTTGTTTGCAGGTTCTTATAGTCGAGAAAATTTCGAACTTCAATTAATTAATAAATGTATGTCCTTTTTTACTCGGAAACGGCTCTAACGATTTTCTCGAAATAAATAATAAATAGCTGTTGCTATGAATGTAAATAAACAAACTAAGAGTTGAGAATTTGTACAATCTATCTAATCCTATACTATTAAGCGAGCAATAATTGTATTGAACGATTTTCTCGAAAGTTGGTACTTAAGGGTATTTTGATACCAGAAATCGATTGGACTCGGTCACATTTTCCGCAAAATTCGTTTAACCCTTTAATGGGCTATGGGAAGTATACTTCCCAGTGTATTTTTTAGTGTATTTTTGGAGTGAAAACTTCTATAGGCACGTTGGGCGATTTTTTGGATGGGTAAAATCTTATGAGTTCGCGTCACCGACATGCTAATGTTAACAGTATGACTCTGTAGCTATAAGCATGACGTGTTGCGCGTGGCCAGCAGTGAAAGTATAGATTATACTTGTGTGTAATACTATTATTTATACTAATTAACACACTTTTATCGTTTACGTACTTTATTTTGGAGTTTCTTACACTGCCGAATTTGCTATCGCGTGTTCGATCCCTAGCGCGATTTTGGCTTTCCGTATTAACAATTAACGCAATACTTATGATCTATTGTAACATTAGTGTTGTGTATATGTATATAAGTAAAGTTAAATTGACTACGTGGAAAGTTTAATGTGTGTATACTGTGCATTGTTTAAATTATGTTTTAGTTTGATCATTATTTTAAATGTTCAAATGTAGGATCACTGTGCAGTACAAAAGTGAGTACTAAATATGTTAATATTTTTATATAGAAAAATGAATAACATAAACAAAGCATGTATTTTCAAATATTTCCAATATTCGTATCAATATTTCCGTTTACAAATTTGATATTACTTATTTTTTATTTTTGATATTTGACCTCTGCCATACATCATGCAATGAGTATTTCATAGTGGCTTAGGAGTTATCTTACTAGCGTAAAATGTATATAATTGTTGCTGGGAGTGCCGATAAATGTGGAAACCAGACTGATGTTAAAGATTTTAATTTACAAAAAATTTTAATAATTGATACTACAATTAATTTGAATATCCAAAAAAAACACTGTTATTTCATAGTTTTAAGTTTTCACTTCTGTCGGCAGTCCTCAATGACTGCCTATTTTATTTTCTACAGGCAGTTATATTCATACCAAGGTGAGTGTTAATATTTTTACTTGTTATGCAATTAACATTGCATAAATATGCAATTATTCGGTTATTCTTTTTCTTAAGGTACAATGGAACACATGTCCATCGATGGTGTAGTGGCGCCTCATCGAATAGTTCCCGTGATCATGTTTATTTTACTCATTACCATGGCTCATGTACGATACTGACTCACAAGCTAATGATTTGCGGGCCACTGTCGTGCAACATATTTCCAACAACTGGCGACGGTTCAAGCCCTTTACTATGATACCGTGTGGGACCATAAATTACAGAACTATGACACAATACCAATCTCATATGTCTCTTCGCACCACATACGCTACTTGCAGTGAAATCATGGCTGCTGGTGAACTTTACCCATATGATATTCAAGTATATCGAGATGGCACGTTGATCATGAGATTTGGGGGCCCGACGAAGGGAAGCCAGTTATAAGAATGAAGTGTTCAGGCCTCATGATGTCGGCACACTTTGAGCCAATCATTCCAGTAGATGAAATGCCAACACCTTATGACCAACAATCGTCCCTAATGCAGATGCCGCCAACATTACTTCCGGTACAGTTACTGTTACCAACAACTGCTTCTCACAGCCCTCCTTCAGTGCCTGACGAAGTAACAGAACCAGAAACCCAGGACCACTCTCATGAAAGTGAAGTAGCTCCTCCCTGTACGAAGCGACAAGGAAGGAGACGTCGTGCCAGGTTCAGTGACTCCAGCAAAAGAAAAAGGCACAGAGAAGCTGTCAAAAAGTATTAAGAGAATAATCCTGAAGTATATAGAAAGGCAGTTAGAAAGTACAACGAAAAAAACCCTGAAGTTCATATCACAGCAGTTAAAAACTATAATAAAATTAATCCTGAAGTACACCGAGCATCTGTTTCCAAATACACAGAAAAACATCCACAAGTAAACAGAGAAGCGGTGAGAAAATACAATGAAAAGAGGTCACTTATTCCCTGGAAGATAAAATCTTTGTCGGGCTTTAAATATGACTGTAATACTGACTACAACAATGACAAGATTTTACCTATTGGTGATTTTATACAGTGTAAATGGTGCAATGCTATAAAAAGTGGAAAGAGGAAAGTCCTGGGTTATGTTGTAGCAACGGAAAAGACCACCTTCCTCTCATTAAAGAACTACCAGAACCTCTTCACAGCCTTCTCACAAGTGAACATCCAGAGTCTGAACACTTTTTGGTAAACATAAGAAAATATAATGGTTGTTTCCAAATGACATCTTTCGGAGCCAAAAAAATAAAAGAAGGGAACTTCTCGCCAACTTTTAAAGTACAAGGTCAAGTCTACCACAGGATAGGGAGTTTGTTGTCTTCACCTCCAAACAATCCCTCATTTTTACAAATACATTTCCTTGGAGACGACGAAAAGGAGACAAACACTATATGTAACAGTTTTTCAAACGTAAAGCCTTGGTTAGTTGCTAAACTTCAAAAAGTGCTTCACAATCACAATTCTTACATAAAGGATTTCAAAACAGCATTGGAAAGTGTTCCAGAAGGCCAGGAGTTCAAAGTAGTAATCCATGCAGACAGAAAGTCCGTAGAGGGACATAGGGGTCAGTTCAATGCACCCACAACAAACGAGGTGGCTTTAGTGATCGTAGGCCAGGAGTTTGCAAAGAGGGACATCATTCTCCACAGCAGAGACTCTAAGTTACAGCGCATAAGTGAAACTCATCGATCTTATGACGCTTTGCAGTATCCACTTATTTTCTGTCGTGGGGAAGATGGTTACTCCATTGCCATTCCACAGTGCAACCCAAGCACTAAAGCCCCTCTAAAAAAAACTATTTCAGCTTCAGAATTTTACTCATTCCGCATAATGGAGAGAGATGGCCAGCAAAATTATTTGTTACTTTATCGCAGTCTCCTGAATCAATTTTTGGTTGACATGTACGCCAAAATTGAGACAGAAAGACTCAACTTCGTAAGGAACAATCAGAGTAAGCTGCGGACCGAAAACTGTGTGCATCTGCGGGACTCCATGTGCAAAAATAATGGGCAAGCCAATAATATAGGCAAAATGGTTGTTTTACCTTCCAGCTTTACAGGTGGACCCCGTTACATGCACGAGCGGACTCAGGACGCCATGACATATGTACGCAAGTACGGCCGTCCTGATCTGTTCATCACATTTACATGACACCCTAAATGGACCGAAATACAAGAAGCATTAAGTGCACGACAAAGGCCTCAAGACAGACACGATATTATTGCCAGAATATTTCACTTCAAAGTAAAGAAAATGATCCATGTCAGTAGTAATAAAAGGTTGGTTCTGGGACTGCCACGCCCCCCTCGTTTGTTTATGTTTACATTTTTTTCACTCCCTCCACCCCCGTCTTCACCAACATAACCGCCGCGCGGTCACCGAACTCCGCACGTTTGTTTACATTTTTTCCGGTTTGTTTACATTTTTTTCTCTCTCGCCACGCCCCCCACTCCTCTGTTTATGTTTACATTTTTCCTTCCTCCCCATCCCCGCCTCGCCCCGCACCCGCCGCGCGGTCATCGAACTCCTCGTGTTTATGTTTACGTTTTTTTTTCACCGCGTGTCCCAGCTTTGCGTTGTTTACGTCCTCTCGTCTGTTTATGTTTACATTTTTTCCTTCCTCCCCACCACCACCGCGCGGTCATCGAACTCCTCGTGTTTACGTTTACGTTTTTCGTGTCCCAGCTTTGCGTTGTTTACGTATCGGAACGTTTATGTTTACGTTTTTTTCTCTCTCGCCGACGCGGCGGTTATCACCACGTGCTCGTTGTTTTCCTTAGCCGCCGATCGACGACACGTTGATCCAGTAACAAACGTAAACATAAACACTCGTCCGTAAACAAAGTAAAGCTGGGACACGAAAAACGTAAACGTAAACATTCGGAGTTCGGCGACCGCCGGAGCGCGTCTGTTTGTAAACAAATGTTTAGGAGAAGGGATAATGGCATGATATATTTTTTTATTAACGACGTTGTTTGGTATTGTTTACGTATCAATTTTTTCAGTTAATACGAGATTTTCGTTTAAGATGTCTGTAACGCGTGTTACACCCGTCCAAATTGTGCTAGATTTTTTTGAAAACGAAGGTTTTGTTTTTATAACTAATTCAGATAATATTAAATGCGGCAAGTGCGGTTTTAAAACAAAAGTATATCTGACAATCGCGCATATCCAGTTCATGCATAAACTTTTATATCCGAAATGCAGAATGATTCGCGATAGGTATTATAAATTTGAAGATTACGCTAAATCGAGAGAGTGTATTACAAATTATCCAATCGCGGTGAAATGTGTTCGAGAAGCGCGGAAACAGATGGAAGCATCATTTGCGTTTCCTCGATGGCGAAAACGTTACCCGTCAGTCGAGAGACTGGTATCAGCGGGATTTTATTACACCGGAACGGAAGACGACGTAATATGTGTTGAATGCGGAATAGTACTTTGTGATTGGAAGGAGACTGACGATCCTTGGCTCGAACACGCGAAAGCTTCGCCAGACTGTGTATTAATTAAATTGTATAAGAGACAGTGTGCGGAAAAATAGTAGTAGTAAACAAGTTTTATCTGGAAATGTATGCGCTCTTTTTATTTTGAATTCGTTTAGTATCGTTTTAAAATTATTATTTATCAAATATGATTTGGTCGTGTGCGTTAATTGTATCCTATAACGGTTTTATCAGTATTATTAGTTTGTAGGTTCGATCCCTCGCATTACAAAATCATATTTTTTTATTAATTAAAATATATAAAGAACAATTTTCAGTTCCCGATTAAATAAATGCTTATTCTCTGTCAGTAAATGGCTTGCGGTCTTAGCGGCAACATTGTGTTTTTACGAGCGCAGATTTTTCGTCAGATTTATTTTGTAAATAATGAATTTTCTGAGACAAATGTTACTCGCTAAATCAAAAGAGTGTATTGCTAATTATCAGAATGCGATAAAATGTGTTGAAGAAACAGAAGAAATGATGAAGTTGACATTTTATACATGGCCAAAACGTTCACCGTCAGCCGATAGACTCAGATCAGCGGGATTTTATTATACCGGAATTGAAGATGACGTAATGTGTGTGGAATGCAAAGCGGTTCTTTGTGAGTGGGAGGAGACTGACGATCCTTGGATTGAGCATGCGAAAGCCTCGCCATATTGTTTATTAGTTAGAATATATAAAGAATTATTTTCTATCCCCACCTAACCGAATGTTTAGTATACGTTCAATTTTATTGTCAGTGTTCAGTTTGCAGTCTCTGTGAGAACATGTTAACGAAAGAATGGACGGTAGAAGTATAATCGATTTATTAAAACGCGAATTTTCAGAAGACGTTGTATTAAGGTTATCAAATATTATTAAAGTAACGAATTTTAGGCGATTTGGTGATAGATCATTTTCGAACGTGTCAACTGAAGGGAATATATGATTGCTTAAAAGAAATTATTTTTTATTGTGAAGTAAAGAAGTTATCTGAAGACGGGTGTTGTTGTAGTGATAAGTTTACTGACGTTATAGACGGTCCGTGCCCGTGCAAAATTTTTGAAAGAAATAAAAATAAATTACTGTGTTGTTTACAGTTGATTGAAAGTCATGATGATTCAGAAATTAAATTATTTTTTGTAGATAGATATCTTCGATTTTTAAAAACAAAATGACTGATAAATTTGAAAATAGTATTTCCGCATTTAATTGGCAAATATATTATTTCGGCCCGCCGCTCGATGGAGAATTAAATTTTAACGAAATTTGTTGTTTGATAGTGAACGAATTTACACGAGCAAATGTTGTTAAAATTGAAAGGAATAAGCAGATTATTAAAATCAGTTTACCGATTACTTATACATACGGTGCTGTATTGAAAAAATTAAAAAACTGTAGTCGTCAAACACTACTGAGTATCGATCATGAAGAAGAAGAAAAATTGTATAAAGTAAAATCAGTTCGTGCGTCACCAGTCGCTGTGAAGACGTCGGTTAAAAAACAATGTCAAAACAAGCGCTGCTGTGTGAAAGATTAATCAATCATTCGATAAACGAATTGTTAGAATCCGGTTTTGTTTTTAAACGATATTTAGATAGTGTTCAGTGTTCTTTGTGCGGGTTTCAGACAAGAGGAACTTTACCTATCGATCATATTCAGTTTATGCATAAATTATCGAATCCGAATTGCGAGATGGAGCAATGTATAATGTATAATTTCAATAATTATAGGAATGCGAAAAGATGTATTACAGAGACTAAAAAAGTGATGTTATTATCATTTAAAAGTTGGCCTACACTCGAGCCCAATTTTAAAAAACTGGTTAACGCTGGATTTTATTATACCGGCGTTGGTAGTAAATTATCATGTATAGAGTGTAGAGTCATTTTAAACGGTTGGAAATGTTCTGACGATCCTTGGACTGTTCATGAAAAAGTATCACCACACTGTTTTTTGGTGAAAATTCACAAAGGTGAAGATTGTATGTAATTAATTATTATTATTATTATTAAAAAATAATAAAAAATAGTATTGATGTATTTGTGTTTGTTGTTTTTTATTTATTTTCTTATCGTAGTTAGAACCGTCAACATATATATAATGAGTGTAAGAGAGAATATCAGTAACGAATTACATAAACAAGTTAGAAAAAATTTTTTAACTCGTAGTGTTGAGCTCAAAGGTCTTGATGATTTATATCAAGCCGATCTTGTAGAAATGATTCCATATGCAAAGTTGAATAGAGGTTATAAGTATATATTAACGATGATAAATTGCTTCAGTAAATACGCATTCGCTATTCCAATAAAAACAAAATCGTCTGAAAATGTTGCGCGAGTACTTAAAATTTTATTACAAAATAATAAAATGAATCATTTACAAACAGATAAAGGTAAAGAATGGTACAACGAACGTGTGCGTAATTTGTTGAAGCAATACAATATAAATCATTATTCTACACATTCAGATAAAAAAGCTTCTATTATCGAACGGTTCAACCGTACTTTAAAAAATAAAATGTGGAAATGGTTTACAACTAACGGTAAGTATACGTGGTTGAATGTCCTTCCTGATTTATTGAGAGACTACAATAATACTGTGCACAGAACGATTAAAATGAAACCTGTAGATGTAAACAAGAATAACGAAAAAGAAGTATTGTTACGAATAAATAAAATAAAACAATTAACGTTCAATAAGAAACCTCCAAAATTTAAAATCGGCGATAGAGTAAGAATTAGCAAATATAAAAAGGTGTTTGCTAAAGGTTACCTTCCCAACTGGACAAACGAGTTATTTACTATTTATAACGTTAAATCTACAGCGCCGAGAACGTATATTCTGAAGGACGATAAAGGTAATATATTAGAAGGTGGTTTTTATGAACAAGAAATAAGTAAAACAAAATTTGGTGACGTATATTTAATTGAAAAAATTTTAAAACGTAAAGGCGAGAAAGTACTTGTACGTTGGTTGGGTTATGATAAATCACACGACAGTTGGATTAATAGAAATAATATTATATAATAACGTGTGTAAAAAAATAGACGTCAGAGATGAAGCTTAAACGGCAGAAACATAAAATAAATATTCGCGATATTGATACGATTGTGTATAATTGTAGTGATCTGAAGAAAAAGAGAAAAAAACATAGTAAATTATTACCAGATAATATTAGATGTTTAATTACAGGCTCATCAGACATGGGGAAGACTAATTTAATGCTTAATTTGTTATTCGATCCGAACGGATTATGCTTTGAAAATATATACGTGTTTTCAAAATCGTTATATCAGCCTAAATACAAGTTTTAAATAGAGTGTTTTCAAAAATACCGTTTATAGGTTATCATACGTTTACAGATAATGACGAGGTTATACATCCGAATGAAGCTAAACCTAATTCTGTAATAATTTTCGACGATATAGCTTGTGAACGGCAGTATAATATACGAAATTATTTTACAATGGGGAGACATAATAATATTGATGTTTTTTATTTGTGCCAGTCGTATAGTAAAATTCCAAAACAACTGATACGAGATAACGCAAATTTAATAGTTTTATTTCGGCAAGATGAACTAAATTTAAAACATGTTTTTGCCGATCATGTTAACACGGATATGAGTTTTGATTGTTTTAAAGAAATTTGTAATAAAGCATGGATACGTGGTAAACATCATTTTTTAGTAATAGACAAAGAGAGTGATATGCGTCGCGGTCGTTATCGTATTGGATTCGATATTTATATAGATACATAAGGATTGATAAATTATTGTACAAGATGACGTCGCGAGCGAAACGTGAACAACTTGCGAAAGAGATCAAACAAATTAGGAAAGATATTAGACAGAAACACGCTAATTTGACTCAAAGCGCTATCAGCGAACAACAGGAATTAGAGAAACAATTAGAACCGATAGTTCAACCTTTAAAAAAGTTAATAAATTTACGTGATGTGCTTTACGATACGGATGAAAAAATGGATGATGTAGAAACGCGTTTAAAAAAACATAAACGTCGTGGAAATAAAATAAAAGAACAAAAAGAAGTAGGAATTACGCCGATTAAAATGAGAAAAATTGGATCGATAACTAGTACACCTGAAATGGATGTTAACGAAGGTGCTACGGAAATATATGAAACACCGCCGACATTACAAGAAGTACTATCAACATCTACTGGTCTTAGTAGAGCAAATTATTGGATTGATAACGCTGTCACAGGAAAATTGCCTAGACTATATTTACGTAAATTGTTTAATGATAAAAATAAGGAAATCGATCATACTTACGGTGTTTATTTTGGAGACGATGATTCGATAAAGATAGGCAATTCAACTATTAATTTCGAGGGCGATAATATTATTATCGATAATGTAACGTATGAAGGTACGCCTGGACTTTATGAACTTCTTTTTATGAAAATACCTGACGATTATATATATTCAGAAGAGGATCTGCATACGTACGGTTTGATACTAAAAGCGACAAATGCTCATAAACAGAGTCACTCTGATCGAGTTAAGAGTAACAAAGGACATAAATATAATAATATAATTAAAAATCTGGTATCAGAGTCAACGTCTACTAAATCGAAACTGAAACGTATTGAAGGACGCGGTGTTTTATCGTTAACTAACGACGATAAGCCGAATTATGTATATTGGGATGATCCGAACGAGTTATGCGACAGATTACGTTTATTAATAGCATCTAAGATTACCGGGCATTCCAGTCATGAAAATGAAATCATATCAATTATCGAAGAATTGCGAGAAGCGAATATAATAAAATAACGTGTAGTAACGTTAATTTTGTCATTTACAAAATGAGTATCGATAAATTCGGACGTTACAATAGACATATGCGGATAAACGTTGTTCGCGGTCCTACCGGTGAAGGTTTTCGTTTAACAGATGAGGGTGATTATGATATAGATAATAAGAGACTCTGTAATGTCGGTAACGCTGTTTCGGAAGAAGATGCTGTTAGTTTTAAAATTTTAAAAGAAAATTGTTTATATCAAACTGATAACCAGTACGACGTTGCTTTGAAAAATATAATTAATTTAGCCGATCCGAAATTACTTACTGACGCAGCGACTAAATCGTATGTAGATACAAAAATTCCGACCGTATCAAATGGAATTTGTAACTTCGAATGTTATAGGTTAAATAACATAGGTTATCCATCGGTTCCGACAGATGCTGTAAGCAAACAGTTTATACTCGATACAGTTAATATAGTTCAACAGAGAGTTGAAGACAGATTAGACAATTTTGTTAATATATTAAACAATCACGTGTATAGTATATTATATGATGTTTATGTAAAAACAACGAAAGATAATCCTGTCAGAGATATAGAAGATTGGAAAAAAAATATATATTTGTAAATTATTGTTTATCGCCGTCACAAATGCGTGTATATCAGAAGAGTGCAGAAGATGTCCGTCGCGGTCGAGGATTAATCGGAAATTTACTGAATAAAGCGGTCGATATTTTACCTATCGAACTACATGTTCCTGGTTATCAATACTGTGGACCGGGTACGAAATTAAGTAAACGATTACAGCGCTGAGATTCGGGTATTAATAAATTAGACGCGGCTTGTAAGGAACACGATATAATATACTCGAAATATCGAGATACTGAAAATCGTTCTAAAGCCGATCGTGAATTAGCGGGAAAAGCTTGGCAACGTGTAAAAGCACGAGACTCGTCTATCGGTGAAAAAGCTGCTGCTTGGGCGTTAACTAATATTATGAAACCGAAAAGTAAATTCGGCGGCGGTATTAAAAAGAAAAAAAATAAGCGGATTTCTAAATCAAAAAAAAGAAAAAGGAGGGGAAGGGGATTATACTTACGACCGTATAAAAAATCTGGTGGTGGTGGCGGTGGTGGGAATAAAAAAAAAAACATCGAAAGAAATAAAGATTCCCTCACACGCTCTCACCAATAATGAATTGTTTTCCTACGCTAAACTCTTGAATGTATCTAATTTTAGAGGTGTTTTTATGAAAGATACTTTACCGTTAAAAATTCAGAAAAATTAAACCGGTATTGTTAATTTAGATAGTATACGCGGGTCAGGTACGCATTGGGTATGTTACCGTAAACAAAATAAGACAATAAACTATTTCGATAGTTTTGGTAATTTAAGACCGCCAATTGAATTAGTTCGTTATTTTCAAACATCGGAGCAACAACCCGTCAATATAAACTATAATTATAAACGTTATCAACGATCAAATACAGTTAATTGTGGACGTTTGTGTTTACAGTTTCTTAGTAATAATGTTTAGCTTAAACGGAGTAGGATCGTCGCTTAGTTGTGATATATTTCCTCCCATCGAACTCGAAGGAAATTGGGAACTCGGGTTGATTAATTTCATGACATACAATTCCATACCGAATGTTGAAGAAAATGTAAATAATATGTTTTATTTCGGTGACGATGGAGTGATTTCATTACCTACAGGCTCTTATGAAATCGAGGATATAAACACTTATATAAATCAAAAATTACCAAAAAGTAATAAAAGGAAAATTATTAAATTATTAATACGTGCTAATAATAATACTTTGAAAAGCGAAATCTATTCGAGTGAAACGATAGATTTCACTAAACCGAATTCTTTGGCTTCTCTTCTCGGATTCGCTAATACTGCCAAACTCGAACCGCTTATATGGCATTCATCACAGTCAACAATCAACATTGTAAAGACAGATGTTGTAAGACTTGTCTGCAGTGCTGTGGCTGGATCATTGAAGAACGGTCGAGAATCTCATATATTACACGAATTTTATCCAACAGTCGGGCCGGGGTATAAATTAGTAGAATCACCGACAAACGTTATCTATTTACCTGTGAATACAAATAGATTAGATAATATCACAATACGATTAGAAGATCAAAACGGAAAGTTAATAAATTTTAGAGAAGAAACGATTTCTTTGCGATTACATATAAGAAAAAGACGAGATGAGGCTAATTTTTCCTTATGGACAAAATAAAACAATAGTTAAGCCCGTAAATAGTGCCAGTAAAATACGGGATGCTAATCAGTTAACATCTCTTAATAGAAAATTTTTAAAGTCGTTAGGGTATAAAGTACTTATTAACAATGAGTATATTGGACGTGTTAAATAGCGCTGTCTATGATGACGATAGTATCATCAGACGTGCATATCATACACACACTCCTTACGCATCTACTACATTAAATAATAATGATGAGATACGTATTCCTGTTCATCAACAAGATCATTATACACTTCCTTGTGAGAGTTATCTACATATCGAAGGTAAATTAATGGGCGAAAACAATCAGAAAAACGAAAATATTCAATTAATTAGTAACGGATTAGCATTTTTATTCGATGAAATACGGTACGAAATATGTGCTACGGAAGTAGATCGTGTTAAAAATGTCGGTATCACATCAGTAATGAAAAATATTTTAACATTCAAACCCGGTGATATGAAGAAAATAACTAATGCAGGATGGACGGGAGATGTAAAAAGTTGCTTCACAACAGATTCAACGAATTTCGTGTTTTGTATTCCTTTAAAATTATTACTCGGTTTTGCCGAACAATACAAACGCATAATTTTAAATGTGAAACAAGAACTGATTTTAATACGATCATCGTCTGATAATAACGCAGTAGTTTTAAACGCTGTCGGTAAATATAAATTACAATTAACAAAAATCAATTGGCGAATTCCTTATATTTATGTTAGCGATGAGTATAGACACAGATTATTGAGTATTGTTGATAGAGATACGCCAATAAAATTAGCGTTTCGTAGATGGGAGTTGCAAGAATACCCGACTTTGCCAGAAACTAAACAGTTAACGTGGACGATAAAAACTGTGGCACAGACTGATAAACCGCGTTATATAATTGTAGGTTTTCAAACAGATAGAAAAAATAACATAGCAAAAAATGCCTCTCATTTTGATTTATGCAACTTGCATAATATTAAATTATATTTGAATTCGGAATACTATCCGTATGATAATTTAAACGGAAGTAAAGAAACGTTATACGAGATGTATAAGGGGTTTCAATCATCGTATTATGATGGTAGCGAGAACGAACCTGTTCTGGACAGGAATGATTATTTATTATATGCGCCGATAATTATTATTGACTGCTCTCATCAGAGCGACCTTTTAAAAACCGGTTCTGTCGATGTTAGTTTAGAAATAGAATCAACGCAAAATTTTCCGCCGAAAACGACTGCATACTGCTTACTAATATCTGATAATTTGCTCGTATATTTACCTTTATCTGGCGTTATAAGAAAATCGATAGAATGAATCGATTGTTAACATTATATTTATTCGCTTGTCACACACATTTTATAATCACTTGTAGTGTTAGCGCTTTATAATAATGATCGGCTTTATTGTTGATGTTCAATGTTTTTTCGATGATACCAAAAATTATATTGTTAAAGAATTGTGTGTACAAAGAATAGAAAATCACAACTGTGCTGGTGTGAGAGAACATTATTTGTTTTTACCACCATTCGATTATCGTTATTTATCAAAAAATAGAAAAGAACAAGTAGAGTGGTTGAAAAGATTTTTTCATGGTTTCAGCTGGAATTGTGGAATTCACAGCTATGACGAACTTCACAATATTTTAAACAGCATCGTTACTGAAGGTGAATATGTGTATACTAAAGGAGCGGAAAAGCAGAGACTCATTGAGAACATGCTCGACTACAAGTCGGTTGAAGTAATAGATCTCGAAGCGTTTAAGTGTCCATCATTAAGTGTCTTACAACAGCAGACTGTGGCACGTGTTGATTGCCCATATAAACATAATCTTGATCATTGTGCGCTAAATAATGTATTTCATATAGCAAATTGGATATTGAATAATAAAATTTAAAATGTATTTATTTTAATGTATTTATTTCACATCTTTTTCCTTCACTATTATTAATCTATGATCGACTACAAGTCGGTTGAAGTGTCCATCATTAAGCGTCTTAAAACAGTCTGTATAAACATATTTTTTTTCTTCACTATTACTATGTTAGAACATCATTATTATTAACCCGGGAATCCATGATAAATACCAAGCCCATCATTGTCACGCACCAACACTGTGCGTTTACTCCAGTCGTTTAATCCCTCGTTATAACGAACCCAAGCTGTTAAGGCTCTATGCAATTCCGAACCGTATAATGTTCTATTATTGCGATCTCTGTATATTAATAGTATAGCTGTGTGATAGCACACATCATTTATTATACTCTTACAACTTGTATTATATATGGTGTTCGCTATTATACTGTCGTCTGATTGCAAATGTACATAACATTCATGACGTTCGCAGTACATTCGATCTGTTAATAACAGTTGTTTTTCTATCCATTTAATAATTTTTTTACCGTCTGTACAGCTAATTTTAGAACTGGACAGACAGGCGTCGACACAAGCACAATTATTAATTTTAGATTCGTGACCGTGTGTTAATATATGATTCAAAATATAATCTCTATATAAATTTATAGAATCACATACACACCGTATTATAGATCGTATATTACCCGTATATAAACGCGATGTATACAAAGATCTACTATATTTTTTGATTTGTTTCTACACATAGCGCAACGACGGTCGCCTTCAGGAATTTTAAAATCTGTATTTTTATTATGACTTGGTCGACAAAATTTAATATCAAGGTAATGTTCTAACATAGCTATACACTCCCATGTGTGACTTAGATATTTATCATCGACACGCACGCTTGGGTTGAACTCTTGCTCACGGTCCATTACCTGCACAAAGGAAAGGATTTTGTGAAAGTATTAAACACCAACACTAAATTTTTTATATGTTATTTATTTATACATATATATAAAATGACAAAAAATTCTATAATTTTTTTATCAATTCTTTTATAAACGGTCTTATAGTCGAGCCTGGCCTGTCGACTATCGCTTTCAATTTCGCAATTTCTCCAGGTGTTAATCTTTTCGGCGAAAAAATCCATTTATTGAGAAGACGACTCTCCTCCTCCTGTTTTGATGACGTGTTCATTTCCATCAAAGACGCAAATAGAAGTAGGCCAAAAACAGCTATAAATGTGTTCTATGTAAAATCAAATACGTTTTAAAAATAACATAAGAAAGTCTTATAACACAAAACAAAATAATTTTTTTTGAATAGAGAAATGTAAAACATGTTATACTTTGTAATAATACATATATTAAAAATGATATAAAAAGAACACACTTATTTTACAGGTGGTCAAGAAAAAAACAAGAATTGTTATACACGTTCTTGTGTAAAACATATTATTTTTATTATATATTAAAATTAAAAATTAAAATTTAATAAGCAACTGTAAATTATTTATATATACATACAATTAAAATTAAATACTTATTTATAATATATACATATTTACATACATCAATCAATCAACTAACAGACCAACCTTAAATTATTTTAATACGGCTTATACCGCGTCTTGTACGAGCCGTGTGCTACATCTTTAACATTTTTAATTTTGATTAAAGCCGATTTAAATAAATCGGTTGTTGCCACGAACAGCGGGTCTTGTGGTGACGATGCTAAAACAGTCACTTTCCGGGATACTTTTTGCCACCAGTTGTCGGAAGGTACATGTTTGATGTCAGCCGTCTGCGTTAATTTTACCTCGATCAAATATCGACCTTCCTCACCTGGTGTTTTGATCCATTTCTTCATGCCGTCTTTTAATATCTCAAACTTTTGTTCAAATTTAGTATTTTTTATTTTTTTTGATTTTTCAGATTTTTTAGATTTTTTAGATTTCGAAAAAGAATTAAAAATTTTATCAAAATCGTCTTCGCTATCTGATTGAGTATCGGTACTATTATCGCTGTTTTTATCGAGTTCAATCGTCTCGACCGATTTCTTTATACTAATTAATTCACGAAACAATTTAATACTATAATAATCTAAATTTTTGCTATTGAAAAGTTCGTCATCAATCTGAGAATTAAAATAATCGATAATTTCCGCTAAGGTCATTTCTTTTTGTTTCCTACGGAAAATATCGATTTCTGACGGTTCATCATCAAATATATGCATGACCGCATTCTGAATAATTAAATATAAATTAATAATAATTGAAGGTTGGTCCAGTACAATCGCTTTCAAATTTTCTAATGCATCCTCCCACAGCACTATTTTTACCAGCCCCGTTATGTAAAGACATTGAATGAGGTCTTTAATTGAAAAATACGTCGATGGGCCGGCGGATGCTGAAGGAGAAGTATTGGATGCTTCGCGTTCCATTACTAGAAACAGAAAAAAAATAACATAATTAATTTCTAACAACATTTTAAAAAAAAATAAATAATATTGTTAGAAAAAAAAAGAAAATTTAGAAATCTGTTAAAAATTTTTCTATTTCTAGCAATAAGTTTTCATCATCATCATAGTTATCTGCAACGCTTGTTCCTCCTGTCGAACCAAAACCACAAGAGCCGCGAGCTGCTGAATCTAAACTCGCTAATCCTTGTAATTTTGGTTCAGCTATTTGTTCGCATATTAATTGCGCTATACGATCTCCTTTTCGAATGTAAAAAATTTCAGAAGAATGGTTAAATAAAATTACACCAACATTGCCGCGATAATCTCTATCAATAACGCCTGCGCCAACGGCGATATGGTGTTTTAACGCTAACCCAGAACGTGGTGCAATTCGTCCGTAACATTTCTCTGGAATTTTAACAGCCAAATCAGTTTTAACTAACGCATTATCATGAGGAGCGATCATGCAATCATACGCGCTTCTGAGATCGAAACCCGCAGCATATGCGCTCATTTTGACTGGAGGATAAGCATTATCAGATAACTTGACAAAAAACAGAGTTGGAACTGCCATTATGCCTGCAACACAAAAAACAAATTATACTGCCTTCAGCGATGATAATATCTATATACAAAAACAATTACATTATCGGATAATATTAACATATATTAAAAAACAATTTTAAACAATTACTTACTGAATTGATGTATGAAGTTGTTGCACAAAAAAGAGAAGAACAAGCTGATAATATCTGTATAAAACAAAATAAAGTATTAGTTTTATAACTTAACATAACCACCAGTAGCGTTAGTGTTTTTTAATAAAAATAATCATTTACCAAAAGTGACGGCAGTCGATTGATAAAAACGTGCGAAGGGAGACGAAACAAGCTGATAAAATCTGTATAAAACAAAATAAAGTATTAATTTTTCAACTTAAAATCTATCACTATCAACAGCGCTAATGTTTTTATATTAAATAAAAATATCCGCTTACCAAAAATAGTAGTAGTAGTAGTAGTAGTAGTAGTAGTAATAGTAATAGTAGTACAAAATAATAAGCAGATGATATCTGTATAAAAATAAAAAAAAGTATTAATTTTACAACTGAACATTATCTATTTGAAATTGTTTTTATATTAAATAAAAATATCCGCTTACCAAAAATAATAGTAGTAGTAGTAGTAGTAGTAGTAGTAGTAGTAGTAATAAGCAGATGATATCTGTATAAAAATAAAAAAAGTATTAATTTCACAACTTAACATTATCTATTTAAAAATCTATCACCATCAACAATGTTAGTGTATACAAAAAATTGTCTCTTACCTGAGATAGCAGCAGTACAACACGTCGAGTCGAACGAAGAATTGTACATAGATCAGTAAAATCCAATTCACTTTATATACATTTTTTGAGAATACCAATTATGACCTCTGTACAGAGACTTGTTTACTGTTTTCCGTTATCAAGCCACTTCCATTTACGTAATTATACAAAAAAACTGTGATTAATAATCATGTGATATGCGCGTGAAACTTGCTATTTACAGATTGTAATGTCAAATAAACAAAAAAATAATATAAAGAAATAAAAATACTGTAAAAAGAATAATAATTAGAACTTTGTATCCAGATTTTGTTTACTGTTTTCGTTATCAAGCTAATTCCATTTACGTAATTGTACAAACAACTGCAATTAATAATCATGTGACATACACGTGAAACTTGTTATTTATAGGTTGTAATGTCAAAACAAAAAAAAAATAATATGTAAGAATACAGTAGAGAGAATAATAATTAAAACTCTGGACCCGGATTTCGTTATCGAACCAATTATTTTAATAACTGTAATTAATAATCGTGTGATATACACGTGAAACTTGTTATTTACAGATTGTAATATAAAAAACAAAACAAAAAATAATATAATTAAGAGTACTGTCGATTAAACAACCCGGAATTATCGCAAATTGGTTTTTCCATTTATGTACAGCGCCAATTAACTGAAATGACGTAAATATTTTTTTTTTCTCAATTTGTATTTTACTGTTATAGACGCAAAACGTTTAAATACTATGATTTTATTTCTCTACATCAGTATGAAGACAAATTCATCAAATTCGTTACAGGACAGATAGAGAGATACAATCGCTTCATAACAAAATCAACGAATTTTGTGTACCTTCAAAACTATTACTCAGCTTTATTGAACAACAGCAACCTATAGGTATTGGAATTATTTATTTTACTGTTAGACTAATTCAATAGTAAATACTTACTTTTTAAAAAATAAATGATTTTACTTTTTTTAGATTATAATGGACAAACAACTCCCATTCAAAAAGAGATTGTCTGTGAGAACCGTTAATGACGCAAATACTTGCACACCTGAACCCGGACTTTCATCCAGACAAGATCCTCAACCTGGGTCGTCTTATATACAACATCCAAGTTATTCTTCTACATCATCATCATCATTATCATCATCATCATCATCATCATCTAATAATAATAATAATTTACGTTTAAAAAATAATAGATTAAAACATATAATTTTAGAAAATAAATTTATAGAAATAGAAAATGCATTTAAGGGTAATTTAAGAACGTATTTTTATAAAAATAATAATAACGTAATTAAAGACATATGCCTATTATTAATTTATTTAAAATTACAAATATTAAATATTTTAAGTAATATGATTGTAATATATAACGCTATAAAATTCAATATTTTAGTTGAATGTACATACGTTAAAAATAATATTAATGAATATCAGGACAGAACATTTAAAACCAAAAATATTATTTTACTTCATAGTTCGTCTGTACCATCTGAAATAGACAGTATGATAAACAGTATTTGTAATGAAGAAGACATATATGTACAAAAAGGCTCTGGATGGTCGGTACATTCAATTGACGGGCTATTGATTCGAATTAATCGTTTTAAGCCTTTAAGAGGTAGTTCGTATATTCCGCTTTCACCAAAACTGACTGCTAAAAAAAGCATAATTAATCCTAAAAATACAGATAATTATTGTTTTAAATGGGCGATTCTTTGTAAATTCGTAAACGGTTCACACCCGGAACGCATAAATTTTCGTTATAAGGATTTAGAAAATAAATTTACTTTAGTAATATCGATTTTCCTACTCCGTTAACACAAATAAAAATTTTCGAAAAAAATAATAACGTTTCGATTAACGTGTATGGTGTTGAAAACGATATCACAATTTACCCGTTAAAAGTATGCGATAATGAAAAATCAAACCATTTCGATCTTTTATTATTAAATAAAAATAATACGACCCATTATTGTTATATTAAAATTTCACCAAATTAATTAGATCGCAAGTAACTAAAAGTTTTAATGATATCGAATTTTGTAAACGATGTCTAACCTACTTCACTGTTAAATCTAAAAAGTTAAAAATACATAAACGAAACTGTCAAAAAAATACACCTACACGAGTGATAATGCCGACTTATAATTTAAAATTTCAAAATTTCCAATACCAATATAAACTTCCAATAGTAGTTTACGCGGATTTTGAATGTATATTAAAACCGATAAGTACTTGTTACCCTGATCGAAAATATTCTTTTACAGTCGCGAATGAACTACACGAACCTATGAGTTTTTGCGTTTATTTCGTTATAGAAAATTCAATTCCCGCTAATATTAAAAAACATTTGCCATCAGAACCGTTCTTATATAGAGGTAAAAATGCTGCAGAAAAATTCGTATCATATCTCGTTGAAAACATAAATTTATTAGGTTTGCTTCTTAATAATATTATACCGTTAAAAATGACAAAACAAGATAAAATCAAATATAAATCTACTACACATTGCGAAATGTGTAAACGCGAATTCACGTTATTTTACAGACCCGTTAGAGATCATTGTCATATTACCGGCCGTTACCGTTCCGCATTATGTAATAATTGTAATCTGAGGAGACAAAATCAAAAATTTGTTCCCGTTTTTATTCACGCTAGTTCAAATTATGATTCTCATTTTATCGTCCGCCAATTAGGGTATGATATTAGGCAAATAATTGTTATTCCAAATTCGACTGAAAAATATATATCATTTTCAAAAAAAACGTGTAACGGAATAACTATTAAATTTGTTGATACTTTTCGTTTTCTAAATAGATCCTTAGCGGAACTAAGTAATAATCTACCAAAAAATCAATTTTTTCATACTAGCAAATTTTTTTCAAATAATGATATGGATTTAGTCACTCGAAAAGGTGTATATCCTTATGAATATACCGATTCGTGGGAAAAATTGGAAGTACAAGAACTACCTCCTAAAGTCGAATTTTATAGTAAATTAAATGCGAAACATATAAGCGATGAAGATTATAATCACGCGGTTCAAGTTTGGAATCATTTTAAAATTAAATCGTTGGGCGACTACAGTGATTTATATTTGAAAATTGACGTATTGCTTTTATGCGACGTTTTTGAAAGTTTTCGTTTGCTTTGTTTATCTTCACATAATTTAGATTGCGCGCACTATTTAACCGTTCCAGGGTTTGCTTTTGATGCGATGCTATTTTGTACTGGTATTGAACTTGAGTTGCTTAACGAATACGAAATGTATATGTTCTTTGAAGCCGCTGTAAAAGGAGGAATATCGTCATGTATTAAAAAACATTCAAAAGCCAATAACGAATATATAAAATAAACATATAATCCAAATTATCCTAAAACATTTTTAACATATTTAGACGCGAATAATCTATACGGGTGGGCGATGAGTGAATATATTCCGTATTCTAACTTTGTATGGACTGATAAAATTACTATTACAGATATATTAAATACCCCTAATAATTCTAAAACAGGGTATATATTAGAAGTCGATATAGAATACCCTGAAAGTTTACACGATAGCCATATGGATCTACCATTTCTTCCAATTAATAAAAGTATAAATCACACAAAACAAACAAAATTACTAACTACATTAGAACCAAAAGAACATTATATTTGCCATTATATCAATTTAAAACAAGCTGTCAATCACGGGTTGAAAGTAACTAAAATTCACAGAACGTTAAAATTTTATCAAAAGCCATGGTTAAAACCGTATATCGATTTAAATACGGAAAAACGACGAATTGCAACAAACGAGTTTGAAAAAGATTTTTTTAAATTGTTAAATAATTCTGTCTTTGGTAAGTGTATGGAAAATGTAAGAAAAAGAATGAAATTAGATCTTGTAAGTGAAAATAAAAAATTATTAAAACTTATTTCTAAGCCGACTTTCAAAGACAGAATTATATATGATAAATCACTTTGTGCTGTAGTATCAAACAAAACGTCTATTTATTTTAATAAACCAATTTATGTAGGTTTCGCGGTATTAGAATTGAGCAAAACCTTAATGTATGAATTTCATTATGATATAATGAAAAAAAAATATGGAAACAAAATTTCGTTATTATATACTGATACTGACAGTTTGTTTTATGAAATATTGACAAATGATTCTTACGAAGATATGTTAGATCCAGATTTGAAAATGTTTTTTGATACTAGCGATTATCCTTCTGATCATAAATGTTATTCTACTATAAATAAAAAAGTAATTGGCAAATTTAAAGACGAATGTAACGGTATTCCGATTAAGGAATTTATTGGTTTACGATCGAAATTATATACCTATACTACGCGTGACAATAATATTCAAAAGAAAGCGAAAGGAATTAAAAAATGTGTATTTGATAACGAGATCTCGTTTAACGATTTCAAAAATTGTCTTCATAATACTCTTTCGGAAACAGAAAAACGTAGAATTATGAAATTAATAAGATCAAAAAAACATATAGTAGAATCGGTATCAATTAATAAATTAGCGTTAAGCAATAATGATGATAAGAGAGTATTATGTGATAACGGGATAAATACAATCCCGTACGGTCATTATTCATTAAGCCATTCAAGCTGATACTTTATAGCCGAACTATGAATCATCTTTTTATGTTACAAAATAAACACAATCAACGTAAAAACATCGTTTTTAATATTTACGATACTCAGGCTATGGGACTTAAAAATTTTAATATCTATTATTATAAAATATTTAAATTTCTTCGTGAAAAAGTAGAAGAATATGATAATAATGTGGAGTGTGTTAAAAATTGTACAAAGTTTGATGTATATCAAAATACTTGTTGTAATAATCATTTAAAATGTGATCAACGCGTTACTCAACTTTGGAATACTATATCTCAATTATTTTAACATATTTTAATTTACCATGACATTTTATGTATATATATTTTTAATACCTGATCAAAAAAACGATATCGACAATATTCAAATAATTTCCTACACAAAAAAATGTTCATTGAAACGCATACTGGAAACGTGATTGTGTTAATTGCAATCAAACCGATAATAAAGTAATCTTTTGACCTTCTACTTACAACACGTACTGACGATAATGCATTTTCTGTGTATATAAACCGATTAAAAATTGTGGCTCAGCATCCAGAAACATATCAGCTGCTACAATGAATAGTCATGTGGAATATTGGAAACGTTTAAAGACATTTTATAAAGTCGAGAAAATTGGACGGAAAAAACATTACCACAGATATTATCCTAATAGGAATCAAAACCCTCACAAACTGGCAGCCGCCGGCTTTGTTTATCAAGGCGATGGAGACACCGTTCGGTGTTTGACATGCCGGGTAAGGTTTATGGAATGGACGGCGGGGGATTGCCCAATAACATTGCATAAACAGGTGATGCCGCAATGCCAGTTTGTGGTAACACGACTTGGATGTACTGAAGCCGGTTGTCAAAATTCTCAGAACTATTGTTGGAAGGGGGTCGAGTGATTATCATCATTAAAGTATTTTAAAAAATAGGTGATTATATTAGTTTCACAATGTAATTTAGTTACTTATAAAAATAACTTATTATAATATGTTCTACACAAGAACATACCTATACAGTAATTATTCGTTACCTGTAAAATAAGTAAGGTTTTTCATATATCGTTTTTACATTTCTCTATTTCAAAAATTTTGTCTTATAAGTCTTTCCTATATCATTTTTTTTAAATATGTAATTATTAAAATATATAATGTATTCTATACGTTTCTCTATTACTTTTTTATCTTAGTTAATAGGGTTCAATTTTTAGTTCTTACAAATTTAATTTATCTTTTGTTTAATTTTAAAAAAAATATGACTCTTTTTTTTTAAAGGATTCTTGGTACGTTTAATTAACAAATTATTATTTTTGTTTGTTATAGGTTGGGGAGGACTGACTTCCAACTACTGTCAAAAAAAAAAAAAAATATGTTAATATAATCTTAATTATTTTGTTATCATAGTTCAAATAGTTATTTTGTATGTACTTGTTAATGTAATCTCAATTATTTTGTTATCACAAAATTTGTTAGTCATTTTGTATGTACATAGTTATTTTGTATGTACTTGTTAATATAATCTCAATTATTTTGTCGTCATAAAATTTGTAACTGTTCAAATAGTTAGTTTGTATGTACTTGTTAATATAATCTCAATTATTTTGTTATCACAAAATTTGTAACTATTCAAATAATCATTTTGTATGTACTTGTTAATATAATCTCAATTATTTTGTTATCACAAAATTTGTAACTATTCAAATAATCATTTTGTATGTATTTGTTGATATAATCCGATCATTATATATGTATTTAATGGTATGATAATAAATATTGTGATCTGCTTTGATTTGTTATTATTATTTCGTAGGAATAATTAAAATAAAACCAGTGTTTTGTTAACAATACAATTTATTACACTCTTTACAACAATGAAATATTTCTCAATACAAAAATTCGATCCATATCAATTTGAAGGTTATAGGTTATCCATCGACTGTAACGTAAACAAGCGTCGACAATAATGCATATCAACTCTATTTTTATAAATTTTATTTACAAACTGAACTTTTATTCTTCTTCATCGATATTACTATCAATTATTGTGTGAAATCGATTGGTCTTTCTTTTGAATTATCAATTGTAATATTAATTCTTTCAATTTGTATAGTACATCATCATTTGCACATTTCAATCCGAATATCGATAGATTATTTTGTTCTGTTCCAACTAATCCGCCCGTAAATTCATTAAAGACATACACAGTGTTATTCTTAAAAAAGTATAAATTGCCATCAGAAAATCTAAATGATGAATCGATTTTAGGCGGTATTCCAGGAAATGTATCGGATATATAACCCCATGATTTAGTAGTGAACATACACTCATTGACTTCTCTATAATAATTATCATCATGAAATATATAAGTTTTACCTGTATAACTGTTAAATACCGCATGCAAATTATTCGGTTGTATGTTAAATAAAGACTGGATATGCTTCGGATAACCATGACTTAATTTAAGACTCATTAAATCAAACATGAATACCAAAGAATCTATAAACATAACTATCTCGCCAGATGGCCGTTGATATACAGCTAAAATTTTTGTGAAATTTCTTGGAAGAAACGTTAACCAATGCTTTATTATAAGCGGTTTGGTGTATATCATCTCTGTCGGATTTAATATCCACAGCCATTTTTCATGTAATATATATAATCGTTTATCGGCAATTAAAAATAAATTAATATTTTTAAAATTACAAAGATCAATTTTATTTGTATCTATAGGACGCTCGTCTTCCGTCTCTGGTATTGAAGAAGATGGTGACATCGGTATGAAAGACGTCATAAAAGTGTTTTGTGTCTTACCATACAAATTTTGAATAGCTAAAACATCATCATCACCTAACTCGATTTTACCGTTGTAATAAGCATACATTACAGAATCGGATACATCTGAATGTGATAAACCTATAGCATGACCGATTTCGTGTATTAAAGTTGCATACAAACTTGATTGACCAAGAGGAACGACTTTGCCAGTCGAATATGACCAATTTTCATCTTCATCAATATGAATTTCTCGTCTTGAATTATTATAATCAGGAAAATATGCGTGCGCTAATGTTCCGCCTTTGCCATCAAACATTCTCGTACATTGCCATGATTCTTTTTGCATCATATGTTTCAATCGTTTATTAGAAATTAAAATATCTGTATTCACTCTATCATGTTTGAAACGTATACCAGACTTTTCCTCCCATACTGCGAAAGCTTGTTTAGTCAGTTCTAACACCTCTTGATTCGCTAAATAATAATGCCATGTTACTTCGGGTTTGTTACATTTGAAACTGAATACTCGATAATCGATAATATCACTGTTACCGCACCTAGTTTTCGACATTAAGTTTATAGTTTCATTATTTAATTCGCCATCAGTAGGCAATTTATAGTATTCTTGAAATATAAGTAACGCGTTAGCAATATCTGATTCATTTACCGCTTGCAACGAAGATTCATCATCTGTTTTAAGATAACCATAGTCATATAAATATCGCTTAACTTTATCCATTTCAATCTGTGTTGTATTATCGGTCGAAGAATTTGCTAGTAATATTTGATCGCATTTTGCCCATAATGTTAAAAAAAATATTACAGATTTAAGCGGCGTCATAGTTTCCGATTATACTGTACAATGACAAATACCAAACAACGTTATTAATACTTATAAAAGAATATATCACGCTATTATCCCTTCTCTTAAACATTTGTTTACAAACAGACTCGCTCCGGCGGTCGCCGAACTCCGAATGTTTATGTTTACGTTTTTCGTGTCCCAGCTTTACATTGTTTACGTCCTCTCGTCTGTTTATGTTTACATTTTTTCCTTCCTTCCCAACCCCGCCCTACCACGCACCCGTCGCGGTCACCGAACTCCGCGTGTTTATGTTTACGTTTGTTACTGGGCCAGCGTGTCGTCGATCAGCCGAGGAAAACAACGAGCACGTGGTGATAGCCGCGTCGGCGAGAAACAAACGTAAACAATGCGAAGCTAAAAACGTAAACAACGCGAAGCTGGGACACGAAAAACGTAAACGTAAACACGAGGAGTTCGATGACCGCGCGGTGGGGGTGGGAAGGAAGGAAAAAGTGTAAACATAAACAGACGAGAGGACGTAAACAACGCAAAGCTGGGACACGCGGTGAAAAAAAAAGTAAACATAAACACGAGGAGTTCGATGACCGCGCGGCGGGTGCGGGGCGAGGCGGCGGTGGGGAGGAAGGAAAAATGTAAACATAAACAGAGGAGTGGGGGGCGTGGCGAGAGAGAAAAAATGTAAACAAACCGGAAAAAATGTAAACAAACGTGCGGAGTTCGGTGACCGCGCGGCGGTTATGTAGGTGAAGACGGGGGTGGAGGGAGTGAAAAAAATGTAAACGTAAACAAACGAGGGGGGCGTGGCTGTCCCAGAACCAACCTTTTATTACTACTCATGTCTTGACAAAAGGCAAAGTTTTCGGTCCAACAAGGTGTTACATGTTAACTGTGGAATGGCAAAAAAGAGGTTTACCGCACGTGCACATACTGCTCTGGCTGCAGGATAGGATCATGCCGCATCAAATGGACAGTGTGATAAGTGCAGAGATCCCTGATCCTGAAGTCGATCCTGCCCTTCATAACATTGTTAGTCCACAATGATTCATGGCCCTTGTGGAAATGTTAACAGAAACTCGCCCTGCATGGTAAACGGCCAATGCACCAAGAGATATCCGCGGCCTTTAGCAACACAAACTCAAACTGCGGATGACGGTTACCCCCAGTATCGCCGACGGTCTCCTGCCGATGGTGGTTTCTCGGTCAACATTAAAGGAGTTGATCTAGACAACCAATGGGTGGTACCGTACAATCCTGTTTTTTCCCGCTTTTTCTTAGCCCACATAAATGTTGAACTGTGCAACTCCGTCAAGTCGATAAAGTATATTTTTAAATATGTGAACAAAGGCAGTGATCAGGCAGCGTTTAGGTTGGAGAATGAGTGGGATGAAGTTTCTAAGTACGAATCAGGTCGCTACATCAGCACTTCCGAAGCGGCTTGGCGTATTTTCTGTTTACCTATTCATGAAAGGTTCCCACCAGTAGTGCAGTTAGCAGTCCACCTTGAGAACGGCCAGAGGGTATTTTTCACTTCCGACAATCTTCTGGACAAAATCCAACATCCACCAAAAACCATATTAACAGCATTTTTCGAACTCTGCAAAACCGTTTACTTTGCCAGAGGCCTTCTTTACTGTGAGGTCCCAACATACTATGCCTGGAAGAATAACCAGTTTTGCAGAAGAAAGCAAGGAAAAGGCGTTGCAGGACATCCAGGAGTAAAAAATGATCATGTACTTGGGAGGGTATATACTGTAGGCCTACATTTACATCCTAACAATGTCGAGTGTTTCTATCTGCGTCTCCTGCTACACGAGATTCGAGGACCAACGTGTTTCAATGATCTTAAAAAGGTATCTGGTATAGTTCATCCTATGTACCAGTCTGCCTGTAGAGCATTAGGGTTGTTAGAAGACGACATGCAGTGGGACCTAACCCTGCAAGAAGCTTCCATTTCAGATTCGCCTCACAAAATCCGAGAGCTCTTTGCTGTAATATTGGTGTTTTGCCTAGTTGCAGATCCCTTAGCACTTTGGGAAAAACACAAAGAAAGTCTATCAGAGGACATAAGAAGGCAGATTGAGATTGAAAGTCATGGTTTAGAGATTGAACTTTGCAAGGACACAGATTATAATAAATGCTTACCATGTCTTGAAAATATGATCTTTTCTATGTCAAACCAATCTCTCCAAGACTTCGGTTTACCTCCACCAACTCAAGACACAAACATTATTACAGTCAATCGCGAGTACCTGAAAGAGCTCTCCTACAATACAGTTCAGCTATCTGATATGGTTGCTGAGAACTTTCCTAAACTTAATGCGGATCAGGAGAACGCTTCATCAGAAGAGCTCATTGCCAACATTAATGATGGACTCGGTCAGCTGTTTTTTCTCGACGCACCTGGTGGCACTGGAAAAACGTTCCTACTAAACCTACTTCTTGCCAGCGTTAGGAAAGACAGAAAGATTGCCATCTCTGTGGCTTCTTCAGGTATAGCAGCTACATTGGTGGATGGAGGTAAAACAGCTCACTCTGCCTTTAAACTGCCTCTGAATATAAACATCTCCCAGACTCCACTCTGCAACATTTCAAAACAAAGTGACACAGCCAAGGTCTTGAAAGAGTGCAAGTTGATAGTTTGGGATGAATGCACCATGGCTCACAAACGAGGGATAGAAGCCCTAGACAGAACTTTACAGGACATTCGTAGCAGTAAAAACCTGATGGGTGGAATAACAGTACTACTGGCTGGAGACTTTAGACAGACTTTACCTGTTGTGCCTCGGGGAACACGAGCAGATGAAGTTAAAGCCTGCCTGAAGTCGTCTTACCTCTGGCCCAAAGTTAAAGTTCGTTCCTTAAGAGTAAACATGTGGGTGCATCATAAAGGTGATTTTAAAGGGGAAGGGTTTTCAAGATTGTGACGATTTAATTGGTAATTAAAATTTAATTGTAAAAAAATTAGAAAGCAAATAAGTATTTTTTAAATCGCACAATTAAACCAAATACCCCTGTACTAACTCAGAATAAGTATGAGATTTAAATTGAGAAAATCTAGCAAAACAAATAATAAAAAAAATCGTAATGTAAAAAAGTTAAGAATAATACAGTTAACACTTTAGTAAATCATCATGCGTTGACCTGTTTAATTCCGGACACAACGTGCATAGCGAACCGTCTGTAACTTAGAAATATCTGAAAATCGTAATGTAAGTAATTAATAATTTGAAGGCACAAGTAGTAGTTAAAATAATTCCTGTAAACTAAATAAGTCTAAATAATTTGTTTCGTCTTGCTATAAGAATGTCTACTTAAATAAAAAGTTGGAACTATATTATGGCGGAGTACTCGCTCCGCTTCGTTGTAACGTACCTGTCGTATCAATGCAAGAGTTACGATGCGGCGTTCAGACAGTACACACCTCCAAGTGAGGGCTCTTCAGAAATGTTTTATTTAAACTTTCAAATAATGGTTATCTACCACTAAAAACGTGGGGAGCTAGTGCTAGTTATATGTATAAGATGTAGTAAAAGGTTTGTTAAAGAAATGTGGTAATATAAAAAAAAAATTAAGAACTCGTAAACAAGGTGACGTCTCAAGTTAAGATGCAAACTCCAGTACAACTCTACCAGTGAACATGTGACGTGCCCAACTGCATACACGGACGTATACAACCCATACAACTCTGACCAGGACCGGCGAGGATCAACCAGACTTCATGCAGCCTTACATCAATCTCCTCACTAATACAACTGTAAGATATTCACCAGAGACACGACCCAGATGACTACCCCGACTACCAGAGTTCCGAAGAGTCACGCCCCAGGACGAGGACAGCAAAAGTTTATTTGAGAGGTGACTCGGAGGCTTGCCTACCGAGAATTAAGTACATTTAAAACATAACTTTTCATACATGGCAGAGACTTTTCAAAAGACAATAATTTTCTCTAAGCAATAAATAAAACAAAAGAAATGTAAACTGTAATATCGAAAATCATACGTTGTAACATTAGTCTTGAAATGTAAGTTATAATCCCTTAATTAAATAATACGATTCTTCAAATGGTTTATGTAATCATGCAAGCTCCTTGATTAGCAAAGTATAATTCAGACGTCTTTACTAGATTTAAAGAGACTCGGATCCGAGGTAAATTACATGATCAATATGATCCCTTGTTTGACATAAAACCCTTTAAATATTTCAGCATAAATTTTTATGTTATGGGATCTATTTATATAACTTGTTAATAAAGGGATGTCATATTATTACAGATTGAAGTGAGTGGATAAATCAGTGAAATACCTTCCCCTTGTGTCATAATAATTAGAGTAAATATTATTGTTCTATGTGTTGAGTTCAATTTCAGTTTGTTACAACGTAGGCAGCCTGTATAATTGGCTAGCGTCAATTATCATGGGTTCCCTGGATTTGTAACGTAGCCCGGAACGTTACAAGATTACTGTTACGATTGGCGATGGAAAGTTAAAAGAGGAAGATGGAAAAGTTAACATTCCAAACAACCTATGTAAAGTTGTAAAAGACCTTAAGACTTTGACAGATAAAATATACCCAGACTTAATGAATATAAGTGACTCATCTTGGCTCAAAGAAAGAGCTATTCTAACCCCAAGAAGTGAGACAGCAGCAATCATTAACAACTTATTGTTAGAAAAACTTCCAGCCGATGTTGTAAAATATCAGTCGGTAGATTCCATAGTAGAGGTAGAAGATGCTGTGCATTATCCGGTAGAGTTACTCCACACACTCAACCCTCCAGGAATACCCCCACATAACCTTCACCTAAAAGTTCGGGCTCCCATTATGCTGCTGCGGAACTTAATACCACCGAAACTTTGCAACGGTACCAGACTGCAGGTAAAATCTTTACATAAGAACGTTGTTGAGGCAACTATATTCACTGGCTGTGGTTCTGGAGAAACAGTTTTCATACCTCGCATTCCTTTGATCCCGTCAGACTACCATTTTCAGTTTAAAAGACTACAATTTCCCATCAAAGTCTGTTTTGCAATAACAATCAACAAAGCTCAAGGACAGTCTTCGAAAATGGCTGGCGTAGATCTGAAGGAAGACTGTTTCTCTCATGGGCAGTTGTACGTTGCCTGTTCAAGAGTTCATTGCATGTAAGAGACTCCTGACAGTCTGGTTATTCTTCAGCCAGAAGGAAAAACTAAAAACTTTGTGTACAAAGAAGTTGTTTAATAATCAGATGATTAGTTTTTCATTACAAGTTCACAAATTGAAGAAAAATCTGAAATGTTTTCATACTCAACACAACTTCATATAAAAAAAATGTATAATGTTTATTTTAAATAAAATACATAAGAGGTTTTAATTATTTATTTATAAGAAACCTACTTTAATTGAACTTTATTAATTAAATAAGATTTTCATTACGTACAACGTGAAACTCCGTAGCGAAGCACGGGTATTTTGCTAGACATTCATCATTTTAAAATGACAGACATTCATCATTTTAAAACAAAAAGCTAGACACATCAGTCATATCAACGGTACGGCTTACAGTCACAAACGTTTTACATTTGTTGGGATAATAGCAACTGGTGTTTCTGAAATGCTACACAGTTGCCTTTGTTTAGTCTGTAACAAAAAACTTAATTTACTTGAAATAAAGGAAATCGGTAAGAGGGAGTTTGAGTGTGTTTTCATGTTTCACCAAAATATGAACTTTTTCGAAAATGTTTTGTAATGGAGACCTAACATTTTTCCCACTTGATTATCTTAAGCGTGAATTTGAGGTTTTAGTACTTAAACGCTACTCTTAAAATTTTCGAATATTTCCACTTTCCAGAAAGCCTTTTCTGTAATCAAGAAGTTGAGCGCAACCCAAATCCACCGTATCTTTCTTTAGTAAAAGTGACACCAAGGGAACAAAATTTAAAAAAAAATAGTCCTTTTATTATAACTCGGATACATTAATATTTTTCTGATGACACGTGTTACGGTGAAAAGGTCGTGAAACCGTCTAGTGTAATAATTACAGGGACTATCTCACCTTGGCTAGATAGGCCTGTATCTATCAAAACCATTAATGATACAGTCATGATATTTTTTCCATCTGAAGGCTAAATAGTTAGTGTGTATTGCAAACCTCGTTAAATATATTGTAACAATAGGCCTACTTATTTGTATATTTATGAAAGTAGCATTCATGCGTATTACATACTTGTATATAATTTATATATAAAAAATTAGAAGTAAATTTTAGTGGTGTGAGCATAAATAGACAATCCGTAGCCTGTTGATTTTAAGTTGAGTGCGCGAGCGTGTGTGTACAGTGTTCGGCGCATGTGCGTATTCTGCAGGCTGTAGCAGGATTTATACAAGGAATGGGGATATGTGTACGTATGTATGTATTTTACATATATTAGTAAGATCTGGTTCAGACATGAATAAATTTTATAATAAATATGTTTATTTAATGAAATTTGTAAGAGGCTAAATCATATCTCAGATAAGACAATGCCATTCAAAAACGTGCTCATTTTTTCGAGTTTTGACAGAATATTATTACAAAATGGGCAAAACTAACGGCGTCAAGTAAATCGAAACTAATAAGTAACAAACAATTATGTTATGTGGACGTAAAAAATCGCGGATTTTATGCAAATGCTTGTTTACACATCAACATGACGTTTGTGAAAAAACATTTAAAAAATGATGTGTGGAAGACGGTATATGCACACTCAGACCAAGTTGAACAAGTTAAAGACGGAATTATTCCATTATCCCATACCTCACATGTCGACATGTTTATACCTCCGACAATTTACGACGAGGAACAGACACTAATTATTTACTCACGCATACTCTATGTCGGTATGTTCGCCGATGTAATCGTTATCAGCAACATCGTCATCATGCCGGAAACGGCACTTACAACAATTGAGAGAGGAGCATCAGGCTACCATCATCATCATGCAGTATAAAGACAGCCAACCAATAGTCTACGTAACAATGAGAACATCACAACATCATTACCATCAACATCCAGGAACCACACATACGCAATAATAGCTTCGCAGTAGCAACACACCAAACGCACAGGTCGAAAATTAACAATTATATTAAAGGAAATAACTTATAAAAATCACTATTAGGAGCTAACAAAGAAAACAAATTTATGAATGCAAATAGTATAAATATTTAATTGAAATAAGTAATTTGTAGTTTAAAGTTTTCTTTGCAAATGATTTTCTATTTAATTTAAAATGGGTGCACTATTTTAAATAATAAGTAGGATTACTTGAATTCAATATATTATTTTTATTAAACTGTTAGTATTAACCCATCAATTTTTATTTAATAATTATCATAATACATTCGCATATGGTTTGCTTTGGCTAAATATTTAACTGTTGAATTTTGATACCCATCAGCAGTTCAACAAATTAATACTTGTTTTATAGATGTGATTTATACTTTGATGGTTGTACATCAATCTTATGTTATACGTATACGATGTATAGTATGTTTTCATTGTAGCTTCTTACAAAAGCAAACGTTCTAGATTCACGTTTTTGGTTTTTTAAATTAATTATTTTAAAATAATAATTAATAAGTAGTGATTGATTTTTTAATATTGTAAGAAACGTATCTGATACGGGTGAAAAGCCACACGTTGGATGCGTCAATTTGTAATAAACGTAATCTGCTGCCCGTATTTTCCGCCTTATCGCCCGTCTCCACGTCTTCAACCGATATTGACTCCTTCTCTTCCATACTGACTTCTTTTCCGGCCTCCGCCGCGCGTTGCTTTGACTTGCCTCTTGTGTGCATTTCCTTCTCTTCTAGCAGCTGTCAGCTAAAATCAGGTTACCTGTAATACAATTACAATTTCCTACTATAATAATTTTTCCCTAATTTCAGCCCTAAACGTTGGTCGCCAATTTGTAAGAAACGTATCTGATACGGGTGAAAAGCCACACGTTGGTTGCGTCAATTTTTAAGAAACGTAATCTGCTGCCCGTATTTTCTTATCTAGTTTTTCTGTAATTTTTATTTTTAAGTAAATTAATTATTTGTTGAAGTATCCTTATTTAGTTTAGTTTGATTAATAAAACAAGGATTATCAAGCAAAACAGGCCGTCGCTGAGTTTACGGTTTTGAAAATGTCGCCAAAAAATAATTGTTCTTAACAATTAAAAATAGATTGTGTGTGTTCTTCACAATCGATTGGTGACTCGACTCAGTTTTATAGGTTACGTGGTCTCTTCTATTTACTTTTAATTTAAGAATTTTACCTTATATAATCCACTAGGCGATCTCAGTTTTTCAAATACTGAAAAAAATAGTATTTGAAAAACTGAGATCGCCTAGTGGATTATATAAGATAAAATTCTTAAATTAATCATAATAGCGATCTGGAGACTGCATAAAATGTATAATATTTAACTTATTTCTTCCGTCGTGTGACTTCGTTTTGCGTTTTGATTTGATTTTACGTGTTTCGAGACATATGTCTCGTCATCAGAAATGAATAAAATAAAAATTCACTCTTGCGAGGTCGTTACATATTAAAATACAAATATTCGAAAACGATTACACACATACCCGCTTTACTTGAGTGCGCACTCGAGTCGGACCGATCGATCAAATCAAAACCGCAAAACGAAGTCACACGACGGAAGAAATAAGGTAAATATTATACAGATTTTGTCAATAAGTGACTTGGATACCATTTCAAACATGTCTTTTTTTATTAATTGCTTGATGTTCGTTAATCCAGCCGTATTCCTCTTCTTGCTTATCGCCTGAAAATCCTTTATCTTAGTTTACTTTAACCAAATAAGATGCTTTATAAATTAATAAATCACTTTATTTGATGATTTTTAATCTCAGGATAGAACGGTTCGTGAATCGAACGGAACAGTAACCGTATCGACTCGCTCACCGAGTTCGACTCGAAAAATTACAATGTTAAAAATGAAATAAAATATTATTTTTTTTATATCAGGTCGTGGATACTTTGAGTTGCTAATAAAGATCAGAAAATGCCTACAGATAAAATACAATACATCACAATTAATTAATTAACCCTCTTAATAAATAATAAAATTTAAATAGTATTAATTTTAAAAGTATTACAACTCTGCGTTCTGTTTCAAATGTCAGTCGAAATGACGAAATTGTTTCAACAATATGGCCGTCGGCCAGCGTCTAAGCGTTTCAAGATCTGCTCCACCTAATGTCTTTAAATTAAATAAAGTTTTAATATTTTTAATGTCCACAATGTTATTAAATAAAGGTTTGTTGAAGTTCACAAGTGTCTGGATTAACAATGTTGTTGGTGAAACTCGTGTTATGTAAAGGTGTGATTGTTTTATTATTAGGGTTATTTCAATCTCACCAGATCGTCGATACAAACTTTGTATTGGGATCGTATTAGTTGGAGTAAATCGTCATCTTGTTATTCGGTCTTCAATTATTTCTGTTAATGTGTTTCGCATGTGTAATGCTTTAATGTTTTTTCGTAATTTGTTATCGACATCCCTTTATTTTTACTTTTTGTCATCAATTATTAAGCAAATGTGATTCTCTGTTACATGGAGTTCATCTATACAGCTTGAGTTTCAACAATAGACTAAACTAATTCTTCCGTTAAAAACCTGCTATGACCTGGCTTGCCCCGGCTTTTATGGGATATGATTGCATCATTTTCCCCTGACCCCGGTCACGTGGTTTTAATTATTTGACATATGTAAATTTTAAATCTGTCACCTCAAATTACTCTTTATTTATTTTTTAATTAAGTTAAATTTGAGTTATATGATGTTGTTGTTTGGAAAAATAGAATTATTTTGATACCGAATGTGCCCCGTTTCGGCCCAGTATCACTTATTCTAACACATTTACAAATTTTAAGTTTTTAGGCTTTTACATACTTTTTTCAACACTTCTTATTTCCTACTTTGTTATTTAAATCTGCCCTAATAGGGTTGTACTTATTAATAACAATAATGTCTGATATTTTTACCTCATATATAACATTACAATTTTAAATACCTATTCTTCATTTCCTTATAATAACAATAATATTGACAGCATGTCAGTTCAATGGCTTATCTTAAGTGTTAATATTACCTTCCCTATTCATCTGATTCTTACAATTATGAGTTTTTATATATAATTTTGTTAGTACCTTCCCTGTTTCATTAAGGTCAGGCTTCTATTTGATTTTATCTGCTTTAGTTAAGACTATTTTGTACATTTTACTGTTTAAGCTCAGCTCTCCTCTTTTGACCTATAAGTTTAGCATTCTGCCATTCCTTTACAATGGTTTGTTACATAATATGAGGTTTTACCACGTACCTGATTTTGATATTCCTAAATAGCTCTTAACAATTACTTTTCGTGAACAATTAGTAAATTTTCTAAGAAACAAATCTAACATAAGAAACTTATGGGTATGCAAAACCCCTTGAACACTTACTTATAAAGCAATATCCTGTGTGTATACAAAAATCCTTCCAACAGTTAATTGTAACAAAACAAAATCTTTTGGGTATATATATAAGACCTTTAAATAACTAATTCTAACATAATATATCATGGGTATACAAAATCCCTTTAAATAATTAATTATAATATAATAACTCCTGGGTATATTGAACCCTTTAACCAAATACAACTTTTATATTTACTGGTTCTTAATGAATGTTATTCCATACATAAGACTATTAACTCACTTTCTCCCTCTTCACTGGTTTATAACATGATCTTTGATCATCACTATCTCCTACCTTGTACACTAATCACTAATTTTTTTTTAATTTACTTCAAAATATAGTGAGTTACATAATACAGAATATTAACTTGTTTTTAAAGCTAATTATTTACATTAATCTTTTTAGTTTTATTATAGGTTTTAGTACCATGGATCTTATAAGACAGGTATACGAAATAAAACACAAGTATCTAAAATGGTCTTGTTCTAAATATGTAGTAGAACACATTAGTAAATATAGATGACCCAGTTATGTTTACTAAATATTAAAGATATTCAACTACGAATAATTGCGTTTAGTCATTCAAAATAACTTACCCTACCATTTCATTTCGAAGATTGTCATTTCTTTTTAACTATTTTTTTCTCTGTTCTACTTAGGGTTTATGAACTCCTTTCTCTCTGGACTCCTTACTTCACACAGAAATTTTGAAATTTGAAAATGTTTACATAAAATATGATAAGCGGTTTAAGTGATAAAGTTACATGAAAGCAATATACGCTATCCTTTGTGAGAAAATGTTTAACAATACAACGTACATATCATTTAAATAGAAATTGAAGAGGAATTTCTTTAAGTTAAACGATACAAACTAAAGTTTTTCTAAGTTGCCTAAACGTCCTAACTCCTTTGGAAAAATTTATTTGATATAAAATGTTTCTTTTATTTTCGTATACGGAAGTCCAAAGAAACTGATAAACAATTCTGTGATACAAAAGAAACATTTTATCGAAATAAATAGATTACTTTCTTCTATGAAATTTTGGAATTGGAAATACGCTTTGGTTCTTTCTAAGCTAAATATTATCTATTTCACTCCTTAAGTAGTTAATGTGTCTTTTAGTAGTCTTATAAAAATTGCATAGCAAATTTTTGTTAGAAATACTGTGCTCATAATCGAACTTAGATTGATCAGTTTGTTGTCTACAGTCGTATGTACTTCTCTTTATAGTATATCCAGTACTAGATTGATAAAAGAGATAAGGAGGAAGTACATGAATGCATAAGATTTAAAACTCTCAGGATGTGACTAATGACAAAATCAACTAGCTCTAAGCAAGGCATTTTGAAACAGGTCTATTTAAAACTAAATGATTTATCGTTATAAACCCAGTTGATTTTCTGAATAATAAAGTAAGTTCACAAGTGCCCATGACATAAAAATTTTTCTATTTATTTAATGTATATTTAGGTAAGGTATATTTTGAGACTATAAAAACTATTAAAATGTTTATGTAATGTTTGATTAACGTTATAAAAAAAGAAGTCAAAATGTATATTTCCGTATTACTTAGACACAAATATACTAGAATAACAGAGCAATTACTAAGACAATCTATTGGAGGCAATAACGTTACGCAGAGGAGACCTTACGGGATTTGGTCTGCGTCGATGTGTATGTGGTCACAACTGGAGTTTCCCACTGTTTCCTAGGCGAAACCAACTACGCTATTATTCCCAACGTGTTATCAGAAAGAGATAAACTCTAATCGTAATCTCGGCAGAGTATAAATACAGGACTCAGAAGCGGTCAATCAGTTACTTCAAGACTGCGATACAGTGTGCGCCTTGTTTAAACAGTGCATGTTTATTTTACTGTACATATAATGCGGACAACGATAAATAATGATGTTCGTTTTTATTGTTTATAAAAAACGACATAGTTGTTGGTTACTCAACGTAGATGGTACTAATTGTTTGTTACGTAAGCCAGTGTTGGACAAACATAAACCTAAAAGAGTGTTGTAGACAATCGTTTAGTTTTATCTTCGTTCATTCCAATGGAAATTAAAGTAATTTATAATTTTTGTCGCGCTCATAGAATGCCCCAAAACTGTATTATATTGGGTACGATGCATTACATATACCATGTTTCTGACTACACAGTATCTGTTTGTTCAGGTTTTATTAAATGTTTTGACATAAAACAAAAATAACCGGCCTATAGTATGAACAAAACAGCTGCCAAAATATTGCGAGAGACTAAAATATTTAAACGAAATATGTATTCAATAAAATATTTAATATTTTACAAAAAATATTTAAATTGCAACCTAAATCCAAAAATCTACTGATTATAAAAAAACTCATTAGGCTTTTAATTAACTACGGAAACAGGCACACGACCGCATATGCACCCGGAAAACAAATCAATAAACTACACACTACAGCCTGCCTAGCGCGCTCACCACTCTCCGCGCGCTCGCGCGCTCACACACACGCATTTTAAAAATATATTTTGTGAGTTTTTTAAATTTTCAAAATATATTTTTGTTCATTAGGCCTACAACGACATACATTTGTAGGCAAGTTTATAAAAAGCAAAAACCACTGGTAAATGTGTTAATTGAATACTATTTACCGCTTAACACTACTAACTTTTTTTTGTTACATAAGTGCATTGAACGGATTCTTCTTTTAAGCAGTTCATTTTACAAGAACGAGTAAACTGAACAACTTGTGTATTCTACTCTATGAGACGTAACAGATTTACGCTATCAGATAAAAATAAGACCGTAGGAAAACTCTAGAAATGACTGTTCACACTATTCTGCCTTCACACCTGGAATCATAAAATGATTAGAACGTTAGGCATAAAAAGTATAATGAGAAACACCGACAGAAGACGTTGTATACCTGGATCATTGTAGAATAAGAAAATTAAAACTATGGCTGACTACAAAAAACACAGCGATTTAGACTTCACAGTTTGTTAACAGTTAGTTATATTGTACAATCTAATTGTCAGACACACACGCGCGCGCTCCCGCGTGTAAGCCAAAGTACTACTTAATGTTTATTATGTGATACTGTGACGATTTTAAAAGAGGAAAAAAAAGGAAATAAAAGAAATATAAAATAATTTAAAATCTCACATTAAAACAAAACATAAACCCCTAAAGAAAATGATAATGTAACACCGCAATAATACCCAAAATAAATAGTTTAAAACCAAAAAGAATTCGAGAATAAAATTGCAATAACACCCCTTAATAATTAACCCGGCCTTAACCTGCCGAAACCGGCATCAACACGCATAATTACCCGTGAATATGGCTAATAATAGTATTAAATCGGAACTTGATAAAAAACATAACGATGTACAATAATAAAATAATAAGTAAGAGATACCGTAGTATAATTAAATATAGTTAAATATGTCAGAGAATAAACGAGTAAATATTAATCGCAATATGGAACTACTTTTATGCTGAATAGTAAATGACGCGAGATTAGTACTCTCACCCCTTAACTAATAAACCACTTGCAATGGAGCGGTCGAGGAGTAAACAGCATACAGCCGAGATGCGGTATAGTAATAATAAGTTTAAAAGTTAATAAACTCGCCAGTTGAGACGTAGCGGCACTCAGTACACATTTAAAGCCATGTGAACCGCGAATATAATCTACCAGTGCAGTTACAGTAGATAGGTAGTAAACGAGTGTGTGTGGATGAGAATTGCGCGTCTATGACATCTCTAGAAATCTAAACAATAAAGTGTATGTAATTAGAAATGTGGTAAAATCATAATGTGAAACTCAATAACTAAATCAACATGTGACGTGGTTACAAGTGAATAAAACTTTTGGGCAAAAGATCCAAAACAACAAGCGATTACTACAACTTATTAAGAAAGAGAGAACCAGGACGCACCATGACTAAAATGACTTCCGAACTTCACCAACAACAGAAACCTGATCTTCAGAAAAAATACAAGACACCAGGACAACGGAGAGAGTCGCCGATTCGCCGAGGATGATACCCACAGGTGACACGGAACTTTGGCTTCCGTGGTTCAAAAACTTGAAGTAGAATATTGTATGGTAAACACTAAATAGATAAAAAATGAACGTAAAGTAAAACAAGAAAGACTGATTTAATTATATTAAATGTAATTTCATATTTAGCAATAACATGCGTTAATTTAAATAATTTTTAGTTAAATAAAGCAATATTTAAGATGACACAAGAATAAATATTAGAAATGTAATATCATATGCTGAAACGAAGTACTCGGATCCGACGGTATTAATAAAAGAAAAACTATGCTAACTCATTACTAAATTACTCTAATTCTCTTTGTACAAGAGGTACAAATGTTTTAACTTTAATATATTCATTGCTAAATTTATGTAATAAAGAGATGTCATGGTCCAAAAGGAGAGTGAATAAATCTACCAAACCCCTGTCAATATCCCTCAATTCACGGGATCCTCTTTAACATTTGTTTACTTTTCAGTTATTTGTGATTTTGTAAAAATTATGGCAGCCTGTTTAATTGACCTGAGCCAATTAACCAGGTTCCCGAATTGTAACGTCGGTGATACGTTATAATACCAAACATTAAAATGGTGAATATTTTCCAGTAGGAGACTAGGTGATATTTCACGTATTACCTCTTCATATGTACAGCATGCTGAAGAGGTTGAATGCACTATATATTTCAGTTAAACTCAGATCGACACTGACGTGTTGGACTTGGCTCCGTGATAAAATTAACCTCACGGAGTACCCCTGATGGGCAAACATATGATATACAGTTAATCGACATATATCATGTCAGACAGCTGTCGGTTCTTTTGCTCATCTATTTCAATTTATACAGGCATTATTTTGCAATAATATTAACTGTGTGTTTATGTATGGTAGCTATGAAGCAAATATCATCCCATTCACAATATCATCGCAAATATCATCCACGGTTTTCAGAATTTTACACACACACACACACACATACACACACACACACACACACACACACACACACAACGTAAGATTACCTAGAGTCTTATGATGCAAAGTACACATAACAAGCTTACATAAAAATACCTTCAACAGTTTGATCTTAACCACGGAAGTAGTTCGTTGTATCTCTCATCAAGATGTTTCGGCTACATTTGCTAAAACTTCATATTCACCCTGCTGTAATCCCTGTCTTGTGAACGCCGGGAGGATTAGTGAACTCGCTGGTTTTCGGCGGTTCCTTGTAATGATTGAATCAATGACACAGGATAATTTACTGATTACTGGATGATTAACCAATAATTTCCCAGATGAATTAATATTAGATTTGTACTTCTTACCGAGTTTCGTGGCCTGGACAAAAAAATATTATTAAAAATATATTATATCTGTTATTGGGCAATGAGAGTTAAATTGTATTATAAACTATTATATACAGTATAAGAAAAATAAAATAATATTTAAATATTTTGTTACGACGGTCTACTCGATCGTCGTAGGTACAGTGAAAACAAAATTACAAGACGCCAATTACAAGGAAAAGTGGAAGTACTCCGACGCCATCAATAAATGTCTGCACCGCAAAGCTTATTCGGAAGTCTTCTGGTGCTTCAGGATAGGCTAATCTAATCAATCTGACTATACTTGCTTCAAACTCTTAAAGACGCTCCCCAGAACGTTCTCGTCTTGTTCTCAACTGAGCGTAGTACACATCTCGCAAATGTTTATCACCATACCGTAATTCTAGAGATGTTTATCAACTCGGCATAGATGTTCTGGCTGTCAGGTGGCACTTTCTGTAGTAATTCTGCCCCAGGTCCTTTTAATGAGAGAACGAGTGAAATTGCCTTGTCGTTCTCCGTCCAATTATTTGCGCATGCAGCAGCTTCGAATTGGCGTAAATACGTCGCCCAGTGCGTGCTTCTATCAAAGGTTGAGGCCTTGACATGAACTGTCCCAACCGCAGGCGAGGTGACCGTCTCTATTGACTTATTTTCTGTGTCTTTCTCTGTCTTTATCATTGGTACAGTCTGTTCACAAAGTTGTTTTGGTTGTAACTTCAGGCACTGCTCGACTTAGTTTTTAATCTGCTCTTTTGTATATGTAATCGAGAATTCTATTTTTGTTGTCATAGTTTTTCCACACTCAAGACAGATTTTTCAACTTCAAATATTTTATTTGACACGGATTCTTCTACGTCAGATATTCTGGTAATTTGATTGTTAAGCTCACCTCGTAATTCACCTACGTCACCACGTAGGAGACCCAATTCTGCTGTAGTATGTTCTTGCATCTGCTTTTGCTCTTGAATTAACGCTTTGATGTCACCTGCTTCACGTTTACGTTCCTCTGCCTCCTGCTTACGTTCTTATTTTTGTCTTTCTTCTGTTTCTAGAATTATTGCTTTCTGACGTTCCTCAGCCTCTTCTCTTTCCTGCCTGCGTTTTTCATCGTGTTGTTTTTCTGCTTCTTCTCTTTCTTGTCTTCGTTCTTCTTGTTGTCGTCTTGTTTCTGCTTCTTCTTCCGCCTCCTGTCTGCGTTTTTCATCGTGTCGTTTCTCCATCTGTTACAGCAGCGCCTGTAAATTTTCCATCATCTGACTGGCATCCATTATTTACGGATTAATTATGAATTACACTCGTCTTGTATAAAGTGTCCACTGTTTCCACTGTTAACCGTTCTATCCCAGTTCTGACACTACTGTTACGACGGTCTACTCGATCGTCGTAGGTGCAGTGGAAAGCAAAATAAGTACAAGACGCCAATTAAGTCACTAATCACCAGCTTTAATTTTTACAGTTAAAAAGTTCGTAATTAACAACACAGTCTACTACAACCAATCAAATATAAATTGTTCACACGCAATAAAATGTCACTAATATTAAACACAGTTGTATTACATTTATACCGCCCGATTATAAAACGCAAGACTTCACTAATAACCACTTGAATGTACACAGTAATGTCGCCCGATAATAACTCTCGAACCGAACTGTAAATATATCGCTGCTATACTGGCTAGAGCGTCCCTGAGTAATTGTATTTATAGCCGCCGAAAATCTAGACGATTCCTAATTGCGTCTTAGCGTCCGTATGAACTACGTAATTAACTGCGGCCTTGACCCAGTCCGCACAGCTGGTGGCATCGAGGAGACGCTCGCAAATCCGTCTACAAGCACGTACGCCACACACAGTAGAGCGAGATTCTTCTGGCACATTCGACAAACACGTAGATTGTTCTGTAATGTCGTAACAATTTATATTCTTTCATTACTTAATTTAATATTTGTAGAGGTAAACGTCGAATTGTTAATATTCTAATAAGTAAGAGTAATATTCTCTTTGTATTTAATTGTATTTAACACAATAGGTATTTTGAAGGTTATAATACTAAAGAGTTATGAACTGTATGTCTTTTAGTAATAACATCTTGTATATAACAATGCGATGATAATATAATAAACTTCCTTTATCTCGCTTCTACACTCAGACACCTGTTTGCTAGACTTGTAACAGTTTGCAAACTCATTGTAGCGCTTTAGAGATACATAATATGAAAACCATGATTACTTTTTGCTGTTGAGGTACATCGATTTGACATGTTTATGAATATTAAGAAAAATAAATTTCTAAGAAGCTCAAAAGAAAATAGATGATGTGTTGTAATACAAAAATGAATATTAATTAGTATTCTGTATACTCTAGTCATAATATTTACACTACACTAATCTTACATATTACCTTACTACATCTTACCCTATCTTACTAATCTTACTACACTTATCTTACACTATACGTACGCAGTAAACACACACACACACATACTGCTGAAAATTGTTACAATACATAACACTTGTTAAACTAGTTTCAAATTGTAAAATTTGTAAAATGTTTAAGTTATAGGAGGGCTAGAAGACCTTTAACCATATTGGATTGGGTGGAATGCCAACATGAAGTATAATTCGAAAATATAATAACTTATTTAACATAAAAATAATAATGTAAGCCTAATATAAATCATTGTATGTAAAACCCTGTAAATTATTAACCTAAAATTATAGTCTATTGAAATAGTGCAAATAAGCAAAACTCAATGAATTATAATTATAAAAATGTTGCAGTAGTTTGTAGCAAATAGCAATTAAATTAACACATAGGCGTAATAAAAGATCAAAATCATTTTGTAAAGATGGGTATTACAATATATTTTGTAAATTATAAATGAGTGTAAAATGTAAACGAAGTGTAAATTAGATAAAAGAAAGTCACTAAACTATTTAGTGAACATTAGAAGATGTGTTTCAGACGAAAAAAAAATTTTAAAAATTATAGAATAAAAGTATACCAAAGTAAACCAAAAACAGATAAAGAAAATCGATTTTTTTAAAATATGATATTCCAGAAACAGAAACCAGCTCTTGTTTAAGCGTATGAGCAGAGAACATCGAAGCAGAGGAATGCTTTCTATTAGTGAAAACATAGTAAATAATTATTAATCAGTGTTAATCAATCAGTTCAAAGTAAACAAGAATAGTTATGTTGAGTGATAATTACGTTGGAATGATCAAGAGAAGGTAATTTACCACAACTATGTAACTTAGGATCTACCAAGGAAATAAGTCACATGTTAAAATATAATTAACAACACAAAAAACGCATAGTAAGAAATAATCTTTTAAGTAATTCTTACGCAATTAAGAGTAATAAATATAACGTATCCATTGAAGGTAACTTTCACTTCATTTGCAATCACAACACCTAGACTCTGATATTTCGTCTGTGTAACATAGTGACAAAACCGAACACTCAAGCAGTATATGGTATTGTAGTGTGACTTGATTAGTGTTAAATTCTGAACACTGTTCTCTAAAATTAAACAGCATAAAAGAAACACTCAACATTAAACTTTAGTTAGAACCAATTTTGAGTTTTGAGTTGTTGGCGCCGGCTATTACATAGGTGGCTATTTGGCAAGATGGCGGACATTAATAAAGTGTTATAGTACTTGAAAAAAAGCAAATAATGGAACTGTACAATTATGTTTGTTTGTAAATTTTAATTTGTATTATACGCTCTCATGCCTGACGTTGAGAATCTTCATGTGGGCGCAAGGGAGCGCATATAAAGAGTTTATATTTTGAAGAGCCAAACGTTTGATTCCTTTTTTCAAAATGCAGTTATTCAATTGCTGTAATACTCGTAGCGATGAGGCTTTAGTACGCAAACAGTACTTTCACAGAAAGCCCCTAATAGAAGTTCCATTTAATTTCAAAAGTTTATTAATTATTATGTACATATTGCTAATTGTCAGAAAATATTTGACGGTATCGGAACCATGTTTTATAATACTGTGCCTGTATATATTACCATTTTTATAAAAATTATGCATGTAAATGATACAATATTTGAAAAAAACTTATCATCGTTATAAATACATATAGGTTTTTACGTACAAAACTTGTAAAATAACATAAACTAAGTTTGGGAAAAAGGAAAGTGGTGAGATATAAAGGTGTAATTTATTTTCATTAACTTGACGTTAACTGACACATTGCCGAGGAAAGTCCCATGTGAGAGGAGTTAGTCTAGCAGCTTCACGCAGACACTTTGTGTTTAATTTAAAGGGTACTGTAAATCATCCATCATCTGTTCCAAAGACAATACGGTGTATTTTAAAAATACGTATTTATTGATAAGTCATTTCTTATATGATTGGGCAGGCGGAACAAACACTTGTAGAGCTTGTCTCAACATCAAAATTAGATACAGCTTAATTAGATGAATTTCTCAAACAATATTTGTAAAGTCATGTTAAGAATCTTGGAGTACTTTGAAGTTCTTGGAATAATCTTATATGTATTGTATTCAAATATTATAATAATAGAGGTTATAAGTATACTACTAACGTTAACTCTAACGTTACTGGATTACCGCACACGTCTGGGCACTATTCAAGGCAAAACTTGAAAACCGCTTGGCACTGGATTTTCCAAAATAATAATCAGAGCACTTGTATTTTTGGGGAGTCAATTTTTTCATATGACGTTCCGCTTGTTACATTCAGTATAGCAAATATTATTAGCACCTAACAATAAACTGAATATAGAATAGCTTGATTAATACATTAAAATAAAGTCTTAAGAATTCCTAAGCCCCTCGACACTACGTATGGAGAAAATGTATGGTCTTTAAGACTTCTGCCTGACTAGAGTACAACCAATGGCATGCGCTATTAAAAAGAAAATACAAAGTTTCTTGTGATCCCGAACACGAAATATAATTCAAAAACCTACTTTTATAAAATTCAAACTAATTTACAACTAATCATATGTTGTCCTTTGAAGTGTACGGATAAAAAAGAAGATTATTTACAAATTTTAAAACAATCATATTTTTGCTATCAATTAATGTTGTCAAATTATAACTTTAATAGTGAGTAAATGTTATTAGAAACGCAAACATTTTGACACTTTTTATAACACTGTTACATCCATATGTAACTGACATTTTTCCTGGAATATTAAGCCTATAGTTTTATTGTTAAACAATTAATTTTCTTAATTCTACAACACGTTACTGTCAAAAAAACAATACAAAATAATGTTTTCTCTCAATACAAAGAGAAGATACAGTTTCTCTTTTTATTAAAATACCTTAATATAGGTCAACCAAGGTCGTGTAAAAACACCGTCACAGTAACTAAAAGCATTTTTACTACAAATTTTTAATATCTAATTTTAAGTATATTTCTACAGTATTCAAGAAAATTTTGTATTATTCAGTATTAGTACATGTTGAAAAATTTTCAAGTCCACAAAAAATTTGTTTAGTATTTTTCACATTATTAACTGAGGGGGAGGGGTAATATGATCATAATGACTCCTTTTACCATAAAAATAGTTTAATTTGTTGTAAATTTAGTAACTCAATATATTGTTAATTTTGTATTGATTTATGCCTATACGTAATAGTTGTAGTAAGTCAATTAATATTAAAATTAATTTTTTTATTTAAAATTATCTAAATTTTTAATATCGAATATCACATAACCAAACTACTGATAAACATTTTTTTACTACGGCTAAATTGCAAGTTAAACGTAATTACTTTGTATGCAGTTAAGATAAAACCTGCTCTCAACAAAGTAAAGTGCAGACACAATTACTTTTATCTAAAATCTGCATTGTGGAGACCCGTTCATATCATCCTTAAACGACTGACTCGGCGTTTTTTTTTTCGCAAGAGACATTTTATCGCCTCCATCATCTGCCGTAATTAATACAGCTCCATGCTAATAGTGTGAGAGACTACTTGTGTTACACCTTAGGCTGTAACAAATATTTTGTTAATATTTTACCGGTGTTAGTTATAACTTTTACAAAATTTCAAGGTAATTTGACACTCCTTGTTACTCTTATAAGAATCAAATTTGTTTATGTGTCACAAGGAAAAAAATATTGAATATTGTAATTGTTACATTATATTAAAAATAATATGCTACTTGTTATTTAAGACGAGGGTACACATAAAGCACACCACAATTAACATTCAGAATGAATACAACTTGGAAATATATCAGTTGAATGTTGTGTACTTCACTGTTGTTACTTATAAATGTGACTTATGTAAAGTATATTATTGACGTTTTACAAGTTTGTAGGTATTTAAACAAATACTGCTTGGGTGTCACAGGCATAAGGTAATATTAAACAAATATTTTCTTTACTTCTCTAATTAAAAATATCGTAAAATCTGTTGACCTCTTCCCTCGCTGGTCTTGTCGACAACTCTCAGATCGTAAAATGTTTGCAAGTGTTCTACTATAACTTTTCAACAAGCATTTAGATCTATTAAGCAGGTGAATAATAATACCATTTAGAAAAATTATTCCAAGACATAGCACTATCATCAAATAATAGTACGCAAAGTAGATAAATACATACACAATGTGTACTCCTGATAAAGAGTTTCGTGTAACAAATTTACTGAAATTTGTTTGTTATACCTGTATCTCATTACTTGAGTGAAATAATGCTAGTTTCATAGTTTTATAGTGTTATAATAATGCTCTTTAGTTTATTTATTAATCATTACATATTATTTAAACTAGGTCAAAGGTGTATAAGTAAAATGATATATTCATATAATGATGATTTCAGAAGAATTTGGTTGAGATGATTACGCGAACTGTTTAGCAGTCGTTACTTTAGTTAATATAACTCAAAAATATATTTTGATTAAGAAAGCCATTTAAAATATTCACTTTTTTGCCTTAAAATCTTTCTATCCTTTTAATCAGTTTTATTAACAGTTAGTGTATAATACATCATAATATTCAATAATAAATTATTTATTCTTATGTACTTATTTTTGAAATATAGTTCATTAAAATGTTATTGCAACGACGTAGAGATGTAAACTGTGATGTTTTTGCATGTTTCATTGATTACCAGAAGGCCTTTGACCGAGTGCAACATCAAAAAATGATGGATATCCTGAAAAATATTGGATTGGATGGAAAAGACCTAAGGACACTGTATAGCTACACTGTATTGGAACCAATCTGCAGTGGTTAGAGTAGATACAGAGAAAACTGAATAGCTACAGATTCTCCGTGGAGTACGACAAGGATGTATACTACCTCCGATTTTATTCAACATCTACTCAGAAGGCATTTTTAGAGAAGCTTTAGAAGAATGTGATGTGGGAATCTCTCTGAACGGTGAAAGAATAAACAAAATACGTTATGCGGATGATACCGTCATATTTGCAGATTAGATTAGATTAGATGGGCTGCAACAAATAATTAATAGAGTGATAGACAGCAGCGGTAGATATAGTGTAGACATCAATATTAATAAAACCAAACTAATGATTGTATCTAAGAACAAGTTCACAAACTGAACCCTTAATATAAACCAAAGGCCATTTGAACGTGTAAGCAAATTTACATATTTTGGTACTATAGTCAGTGAACAATGGCACCACTCTCAAGAAATAAAGAGCACAATTAAAAAGGCAAGAGCAATGTACACTAGAATGAGCAGTTTACTCAAAAGTCACAATTTAACAATAACTGCAAACATGAGACTTTTACGCTGCTTCTCGGTACTCTGCTACGGTGTAGAACTTGGCCTTTGACTGAAACCACAACTAAAATATCGGTATGGAGAACCATACATGACTTCCATATTCTAAGTTACATTGCCCAGCGATCCACAGGAAGCAAATTGATGTCCATTTCTTCGGCTTGCACGCGTTATGTTGGTGTGGGTTTCGGCACTTTCCATTTAAAAAGCGTGCAAATGTACGAAAATAAACATGAGTGAGGCCAGAAATAACGTGAATTGTGTGTGTGTGTGTGTGTGTGTGTGTGTGTGTGTCTTACCTGCCTTTTTATTGCTGTAGGCATAATAAAAAAATGGAAACGTAAACATTACATAACTAAGATATGCTTACCTGCCACGAACGATATATTATTTTATACATGGAGGAGTTCAGTGACATACACACGTACAGAAGTCATCTTCAAAAATACTAGAAGTCGTCCACGCTTTTATGTTGGCAGTGTAACTTACAGGAAGTTTTTTGATGTTTTTAAAACATCTAGGATGCAAACTTTTCCCGATAACTAAAAGTTTCCTTTTTTCGGTTCCCGTCATGTTCGCACAAACAAAAACTGTAACTCTTTGTTTAGAGAGCTTCCCACCAACACACTTTTCATTTTTATTAAATTTGAAAGTCTTATCTGTAGTTAATTTATAAAAAATTCCGGCTTCATGTCCATTAAAAAAGTCTTCATCTTTATATGATCGTCTAATTTCTGGCCAAGTGTTACGCACCCAATTTCCTGTAACGTTCAGATCTACGCATTTTGCCTCACCACAAATTTTTGCAAAGGAAATCGAGTGTCGGGCCTTAAATCGATCTAGCCATCCGTTGGAGCACGTAAAATGGCTGGCGCCGGCAGTCCTGTTACAGTGCTTATCGCTTGCATACAATGTATGTCTGTAGCCATGGGCTAGCGCGCGCGCGCGCACATATATACGTTTATATGAAATTTAGAGTAAAATATCTGAGAAATATTTGACGCTATAACAGAGTAGTACAATATTTAGTGACGTTAAAACCGGGAATTTTTATAATGTTAAAGATATCAGTTTGACCGGACTTATGACAAAATAACACTACACCCGAGTTGACGTAACAGCCGAGGCCGTAATAACCAAGTTCCCCTGTATATATAAAGATATTAACTCAAACATAATTTACATTAAAATGAAAAAATTATAATTTTATTGCCTGGCAACAAAATTATTTTATTTTTAACAATTACCATTGTTTCAAAAAGTTTAAATAAATTTTCAAGTACTTTACTCTTGTTAAAACGTAAAAGGTTGCTGGTAAACTACCCCTTCCCCTTAACCGATCTTCACCAAAATCGAAAGTCCTTGAGATCTCTACAATTCAGGGACGTATGCAAAACATTATTTGATTCTGTTCGAATTTGCGGCTATCGTTTGCCATAGAAAATACGCTTGATAAAAAACGTTGCAGGTAAACTACCCCTTCCCCTTAACCGATCTTCACCAAAAACAATAGGTCTTGAGTACTCTACAAATCAGGGCAGTTTGCAAAACATTATTTGATTCTGTTTGAATTTGCGGCTGTTATCGTTTGCCAAAAAAAAAAATTTCCCTTGATAAAAAAAACCGTTGCTGGTAAACTACCCCTTTCCCTCAACCGATCTTCACCAAAAATAATAGGTCGCGAGTACTCTACAAATCAGGGTTGTATGCAAAAAATCATTTGATTCTGTTTGAAGTTGCGGCAGTTATCGTTTGCCATAGGAAAAAAATCTATAGACACACAGACATAAGACAGACAGACAGACGGACACACAGACACACACACAGACACTTTTCGGAAAACGACTTTTTTTCATGTTTTGAGTGTAGCAGAATCAGAATTTGCAATAATCTCGAACACGATTTTTTTTGCCATCACCATACTTCCATTCCTTAAGGAATATGGAAGTAAAAATTGGTATCTTCCGAAATGTGGCTTAACCGTAGAATACTGAGCATTTCATGGACTGCACATATAACTAATGTTAAAGTTCTTAAAAAAGATGAAGAAAAAAAGGGAAGTTATTAACACAGTGAAGATAAGAAAGCTTCAGTAACTGGGACATCTCATGAGAAATTAACAGAGAATTTACTTATTGCAGTCCATACTACAGGGAAAAGCATTTGAAAAGAGAGGAATTTGGCGACCGAGAATCTATCTAATGGCTGAGAAATTTAAGAAATTGGTTCGGCATGAATACAACTAACTTATTCTGTGCAGAAGTACATAAAGTTAAAATAGTCTGTATGATATCCAACATCCGAAACGGATAGAAACTATCAAGAAAATAAAAAAATATTAAAAACTGTTGTTTGCTTTTATTTAATGACTTGTTTCGTTCAATTGTAGTTTCTGGTACCAAAACAACGTTTACTCAATTTCATCTCCCGCCTAAACCATACAATTTTATTAACAGTAGCTACAAGCAAGTAAATTGCAGGCGGCTAAGTAGCCAAGAAATTAATAGATTTAATTACGTTAAAAATATAGGATCCCATTATGATAGGTTTCATTAATAGAAAGTATGCTGGATAGCAGTTAAAGTTAGTAATTTTGGTTGCAAGTTTTAAAGTATTCCTTAACACAAATGGTAATGAATTAGAGAACTTAATAGCATAGTGGGTTTCTGTCAAGTTTCCTAAGACAATAATACCATTTGCTTTCCACACAAAATGCACCTGAGGTAGTAAAATGCATTATAGGTTATAAGCATTGTGTGCATGCAATAAGGGACTTGTTTCTCAATGTTATTTTATTAAAGCCTAAAATATCATATATACAACTAAAAGCCACGTTACTTTCTGTCAAGTTTTGTTGTCATCAACGTTACAAGAATCAAAGAATTGTTACAGTTTCAGTACTTGGGATGCAACACATCTTATAAAGAAGACAAAAACTGAGTTAAAACAAACCATTTTTAACAGACACGGCCTAAAATCATAGTAGGTTAAATTGATGCTAACAGAATCGCAACAAAAAGTTGATAGTTTTATGAGAATTAGCATAATTCAAATGGATTAAAATGTTTGAAAAGAAGGTAAGAAGCTTCAAGCAATTAGAATCTTTTCAAATATACGATTAATTTCTTAAATCATTGGAAAGCTTTATAAGAGGATATAGAATATAATATAAAATCATTAGACAGTAATCAGTTGTTTGTCCATTAGGCAACATGCAGAAGTGTACAAATTAAGTGAAATGATCATGTAAGGAGAATTCAAAACGAAACGTTCCAAAAGTAGCCTTAAAATATTAACCGATAGGCCGAGGTGTGTGTGAACAAACCGAGGAAAGTATAGTGAAACCGCAATAGGCTGAAGTGCCTAATCATACGATGCCAGGAAACGATAATTTTTATTTAAGTTTAATGTAGATTTATTGACTATTAGAGATATACTGACTTTGGAAGTGATATACTCAAAGTTTTGTATACACTGTTTAGGGTATTCATTATTCATTTATTATTCATTACTACGGTTTCATTAACATATTGCGACGTAAAGCTCGTGTGCATCAGTTGTTTCCAAGAAATTTATATTCTGTCGTCACACTAACTTTCACGTCAATAGGAGAGAAATGTTTCTATTCTTTCTTAAAATTTCATTACTTTTTGTATACGTCATGTGTGTGTGTGTGTGTGTGTGTGTGTGTGTGTACATATTTTTTTGGGGGAAATGAAACAACCCATTGTTAACTACAGTGTTTAAGCACAAAGCTGAAACAATTAGTTTCGAGATCAGCTGTCAAAATATAATGAATGACCTAATTAACACTGGGCCACATTTCTAATGTCGGAAACTTTGAAAAGGAAACAGCGATCTCGCAAAGGTGTATATTTTTAAATAAAATAATATTTGCAATATATTTCACTTTACATTATTGGAACAAATGTTTGTATATATGAACTGTCACAATTTTCAGAGCCTTTAGACCGTCATCGAATTTTTCTTTATAAACTTTCTGACGTTTCGTCAGCATCTACCATGGACATCGTCAATGCTACGGGAACACAGATCGCAAACACCCGCAAACAAATTCGAACAATTCTGTGTTCCCTCGACATTGAAAGTATCCACGATCGGTACTGACAAAACGGTTGAAAATTTATATAGACAATCAGGATCACGGCCTTACGGTCAGGAAAATTGTGACATGTAATTTTTCTGTAGTTCTGTTTCGAAATCGCGTTATTTTTTTAGAATATTTTATTGGATGGTTCTTAAGCTATGATGTAAAACGCGTATACTTAATTGGAATAATAATTTCACATAATTTTGTTTTATGTTATTTCACATTTTGCACAAAGAGAATTGTTTACTAAACCATATCGATACGGAGTTGTATCCACATTGTCAGTATCAAAACAAATTCATCTCAGGAAGTAAGAAAACAAATTGTTTAAATTTAAATAACAAATTCCAGTGTTTATGTATAACTTAATTAAATGCATACACTTAAATTGACTTAATAGTTTAATAGCTAGTACTCCAGTAAAATAAATTTCTATTGGCTTTTACGTTTCTGTTCACACGGTAAAACTAATTACGAATGTTTTATAAAACATAATTAAAATAAATTTTATAAGATTTAATATTGCTTTAGGTTAATATACAGCATTTGTCCAGGCGATCTTTGGCTCTACAGTGGAAGAAAACAAACAAAGCACTTCAAAACTGAAATTACAGCAATAAATTTGAAATCTGTAGTACTGAAAACTCAATTACCTGTACGTTTATTATATTAAGATGCCTTACAATTTAAATTAAAGTAGATTTTACTTATAATTTAACAATTATATTTAAGCCAACCTAAATCAAGATGATAATTAGACTGCCTAACACAAAATGTACATTCAAATACAATATTTTGGTAATTCTAATTCTTGACGTAAAAATATTTATTTGTAATAATTTGCAATTTAATTGTACATTAAAAAGTAGTAATTTGTACGTTTATATATCAAACCGTTTTCCCCAAAATTCCTAGTAAGCATCTATGACGGTTAAAAATTTAAATATTAAATTAATTTCTATTTTTAAATAATAAACTTTTGTTAGAAGGTATAAGATTTACAAAATGAAAATAAAATTGTTGTATACAACTATATACACTTTTGATTAACATTTTTGATCTTCTTACCGACACGAATGTTTGACTCAGGCCATATATGGTAGGAAGTCGGTGCGATGTGCGCTTACTTGTGGGGTTTTTGAGTAAGTTGTATCCGCTCTCGGTATAGAGTGTGCAAGTAAGTAGTATTTTGGTTTCGTCTTATCGTTGTTTGTCTGTTGATCGTCACAGGATGGAGCTGGAAGAATTATTCACAGTTTGGAAGTTTTATTTCATGCGCCGATGTTATGGTAGAAATTGTAATATTCCCAATTTGATAAATGTATACCTGTTTCGATGACCTGAAATAAAGTTAAAACAACTGTTTGTTCATGTATATTTTGTACATTTATTTTGAAGTTTTAAAAGCATCAACTAGGTTTGTATTTTAAAATTTATTGCTTATTGTGAATTGCTGATCTACTCAATTACGACTGACACCCATACTTTTTAAAATTTGTACAAACAGAATTATAATACATGTTAAATATACATATTCTTGTTTGGAATAGTTAACCGTATAATCGAAATAATAATTTCAAACTTTTAGAATATCAATGCAAAGAAAATAATAGAAGAAATTCTATTCATTACCAATTTAAAAAATTATGTGATAAAAGAATGAATCCATAAGAATATACATTATATGCGCTATCCTTAACATATTTTTTTAAACTTTTAACTTATCCTTTCTGTAGTTTGAGTCTCCAGCATACGATAAATATTATAGGTTATTTTAGATTTAATGTGAGGTAATTTAACATAACCTTTAATATTTCTTTCATCATCATTTCCTTCTTCTTCTTCTTATTCTTCTCATCTGCTCATAGAGAATTTCTTCTGTCTTAACACCAGCTTCTTTCAAATTTATACAATTATTATTGTACAATAATATTTGTGTGTAATTGACAAACTTAATCAGACGGTCTAGAAAAAAACATGCCATAAATCTTAAGAAAAAATATGTATAGGCTTATTGTTTTGCAATTATAAATCTGTAAGTCACTAAATATTAAATCGACAACCGTAAAAGTCTTTAATATAGTAATCAGTATTGACAGTAATTCCTGAGGAGGTATATATCTATTTACCCAGTGATTGAGTCCAAAGCCTTCGTTACATGTTACGGGTGATTGTGCAATCGCCATAAAGAAACACTGCGCGCAAACATGTGACATTATAATAGTCTGCCATGCTAAATTGTGATATATTAGTAAGAGTTACAGCAGCTGTTCACATAACTTACGCAGGTTGAATCTGCAGCATGTGTATACTTTTCTAAATTACGATGTGCGGTTAAGTGTATCGTAGAAACAAGACCATACGACAATGTCGATCTGTAACCTTAGCTAAGAAATATTTCATTTTAAGTCCATTCACTATTAGATGCACTTGCCCTTGATAATTTTAAACTGATTTCTTTGCTGGTTTCTGTCTTTCAAGAAAATGTATGTTTTCTGATAAAAAAGTTCATTAAAAAGTAGCAATGTACAGTTTTTTTAATTAACTGCATTATTATATCATAAACCGTTTTTTATTCAACGCAACCGTTTAGTTTTGTTGTTTCCTAAAATTTACTTTCTCTTATTCATTGCTAATTTTTGTTAATTTTTACTTGCTCGCTCATATTTCAAATTGTTCCTTTCGCCATTACTGACTAATTCTTCATCATTGTCTAACGTGAAGTATACGTTTAACTTATCAGTTAGTTGACACTTAACAATATTTCTGTAATTAGGCAACCACCTTTGACATCAAACATACAAATTTTTGTTTAGTAACAAACCTAAAGTTACCTAATCTTGACAATACTCATTATACTACTTATTATTCAACATTTGCATAGTACCCCTGTAAAAAAACTGCATTGGGTTGCCTCTTAGTCAAACCATGACCTGTTTAATTCAGGCTTGAGGTGAACTGTGAATGTGTGCGTGTTTTTCTATATGAACCGTTTAAGAAAACTGCAAACATTTACACACAAGTAATCTTTTACCAGATTTATTTTTCCCAATTTAAAAATCCATAATTATGGTCGAATCAAATGTATTGACTTTCTTGAATAGTGACAATGAGTAAATAAATCATTTCCGTTATACAATTTCATATTTGTGTAATACCAAAAATCGGCGCTTAAAATAATAAACGTATTTATTTATCTCGGAACAGAATCATTGTTGTCATTATTCAAACAACTGAAATTTATACTTGGAAGCGGCAATAAGCTTATTTATAGTAAATGTTTGTAGAATTGCATTTAATAACCTACACTTAGAGTACGTAAGTAAATACGAAGTACGTACGTTATTCATAAAATTATTCACACCATTAAAACGTTTGCAAGACTTACTCATCTAAAATGAAATTAGAAATGAGTATTTATAAGTTGACTTTTAGCAAATAATTAGTGTTGCTACAGTGAAAAATAAAATGTCACTGAGGGCTAAATAAGACGAGTACGATGTCAGTGGCGAATTTCGTGAAGATTTGCAACAGCTACTGACAAAGTACTGGGATATATTGTTTTTAGAGAAAGCATTTGTTCTTGTATAAATGCAAATGTTTTGTATTCAAAGCTTCCTTCAGTTCATCAGTCTCCCATTTTTAAAATAGTTTATGATCATCACACTCTGTGAACTCTAAATGCAGACGCTATCACTTTTCCGGCAGATGAAACAGTTTTCACCTACTTTGGAGCAGTTCTGTCCTCCCACGAATTTTTTGAACTGTTGTTTTGACTCTGGCGTTTAGTTGTTAAGCGCAAAAACTTGTTCAAGCATGGAATGCGTTTACACTTGTTCAAGCATTCTTGAAATACGTTCGTTTGAATGCGTTTCTGAACGACCTGTGGTAAGCGCTGTGGCGATCGCTTTGAAAGCTTCTTCATATTCAGTGTCTGTATAATATGTTGTGGACACAATCAATTAGCGTGTTCGCAATGTCAGTAAGCTCAGGTATTTCACACGTCAATTATTTGAGTGTAAAATTGTTTAGTGTTTTCAATTCTTTTAACGGTTCTAAAAAACCTAAACGATTATTAACACAGTTTCACAAATGACAACGTTTAAATTCAGTAGCCAATTTGTTGTTTTTAAAACGACGGTGCAGAGGCCTCCAAGGGGAATCAAATTTGTTTTTTAAACCGATGTCGTTAAATATTAAATAAGAAAGCATTTTATTAGTGCGCGACATTTTATATTTAAAATTAAATATTTTCAGAGAGACGCTAAGCTTGTTTGGTTTTCATGACCACAAAAATCAAATTGGGACACGTTTGGTTTGATCACAACAAAATTTCAGAACTTAAAATTGGTGCAAACACTTAAAGGCCTCGTCCTAAACATAACAAGTAGCAATTGACATCAAATTAGTAAAATTAGGTGTTTTTAATGTTTGATAAGGCATTTGGCTGATCGGACTTGTGAGCGATCATTGCAAATTGATATTTCTGGATCTCTGAATCTCTCTTTGAGTGAATCTGTGTGTCAAGCTGACAACTTTTTGAATGATCTGTAACACAACCGCAAACATTTGCTGCCATTTCGTTTCTGCTAATACTCATATACGCCATTGCATTGCGTCGTTTCACGAATGTTATTATAGTGGTAGTGTAAATGGTAGGAGACTATTAACTTGGTGACTTATATGTTTCATGTGTACTGGTTACCTTTACGAAAGGATTGCAAAATTTGATAATACGTGTATGATTTATTTTTGAAAGTATTAATAAAAGGAAAATAGGTGTCCCTGATTTACACTAATTTAACCCAATATCTAAAGATCACGAGTCATGCAACGATAGTAACGAAATCAGGGAACAACAGTTGTCTTAGGAAATGTGGCAGGTTCTCTCTCTCTCTCTCTCTCTTCTCTAGCACTACGGTCCCTATAGAACCCTGGCCTGCTCAATGAGTCTCCTCTATTCTTCTCTGTCTAGAGCGTTACTCCACCAAAATGTCACTCGCATCTCCCTCAAATCCCCTTCCACATCTTCACACCATCTCCTTCTCGGACGTCCTCTCCTCCTTACTGCTTCCGGCTTCCCTACCAATTCCATTTTTGGGCCTCGATCACTTCTCATTCTCTCCATGTCCCCCAACCTTCTCAACTTTTTCACCTTCACTTCCGCAACTATGTGACTTCGACTTCTACATACCTTTACTTCTACATAAAGGTATCTTAGCTTACCATATTTCCTTACCTTTAAATTCCCTCCGCCCCACACTGGTCCGTAAATTTTTCTCAGAATTTTCCTCTTGAAAACACAAAGGTTTTCATATCTTCCAACTTCAGCACACGTCTTGCTTGCATATGTTATTACAGGTCTGATTACCGTAGTGTACATTTTCTCTTTGACATTTTTTATACATTCCTGGATCGCAATATATTTTTTAATGCGTAGTAGCTTCTGTTTCCTGCTGCTATTCTTTCGTTAATTTCATCGCTTAGGCCTCCTCAAAACTGTGGTAATTGCCTACTTTTATTGCCTTTCTCTCTTCTCTCATCCCTCCTCATTAAAATATAATTCGTTTTCTCTTCACTTATTTTTAGTTTGGGCTTTTCCCTTCTCTTTCCAATTTCTGATATGCTCCCCCTACCGCTTCTATTGCTTTTGCCATAGAGACCACTTCGTCTATTGTAGGTATTGGCAGGATCTGTTACATATATTTCATCCAGGGTTTGTTTCTATCTTTCTTATAAATCTCTTCAGTACTAGATTGAATAGCTCAGAGAAGCGGTTCATGCTGTCTTACCCCTTTCCACATTAAACTGTTTTGATATAACTCCCCGTTTCCTCACGTTATTTACTGTTTGTGATATATGTGGCAAGTTATGTAGACCATATCGGCTATTAACTTCCAAGAACATATTGTTACGACGTCACAGAACAATCTACATGTTTATCGAACGTTCCAGAGAGATCCAGAATGTAAGCATGTGGCGTACGTGCTTGTAGACGCATTTGCGAGAGTCATCTCGATGCCGCCAGCCGTACGGACTGTGACAAGACCGCAGTTAATTACGTAGTACTTACGTAGTCATACGGACACTAAGACGTAATTAGGAATCGTCTAGATTTTCGGTGACTATAAATACAATTACTCAGGGACGCTCAAGTCAGTATTAGTGCGAATTATTGATCGTGCGGTTTGAGAGTTATAGTAGCGATATTACTGTGCGCGTTCAAGTGGTTATAAGTTAAGAGTGGTGTTTTACAATCGGACGGTATAATTGTAATACAAATGTGTTTAATTTTAGTGGACATCTTATATTTTATTCTATTTTATTCGTAATACAAGTTTTTAAACTTGACTTTGTTTCTTAAATATCCTACAAATTTCGTTATTACACCACTTATTTAATATTGCGATATAATATAGTAATATACGTAGCTGATGGATAACATCTACAAAACATCAGCCAACACTGTGGTTTTGTAAATTTGTTCTCGTTCTAAAACGTTTGCTTGTTTTAAAGAATACGAAAACTTACTGAACCTGATTGACAAGATTTGGGTGGAATATATTTTTCCTGACTAGTTTATTTTTTGCGTTATTAATGATGACGTCTTTTAAAAATTCTCTTGTTTGTGTGTGTTCCATTAGAACTTCCGTAAATTTAAAAGTCATTTCTTTTTAAGCCCCAGGTTTACTACATTTCCGTAGTTGTACACATTGACAGCATTATAAACACACTCAATTGAAGAGTATTTAGTCTCACTAAAGTTCATTTTCAGAAAATTTTTCCGAAAACGTTTCTCGAATTACTACTGAGTTTGTCAGTTGGTGTTTTCACGAGACCATATGGTGACTAACGTGGAATGTATGAATTGGAGTTGGCATATATTACTATTTGTAGAATGATTTTTTATTGTGATGTATGGGCAGGAATTGCTTGTCGTTTTTCTGAATTTATACTACATGTATGTATGACAAGCATAGAATTCATGAGATATTTCTCATTTGCTTTTAAGTTATAGAAGCCAATCCGTGTCTCTATTCTCAACGGAATGAAAGTGATCTTTTACAGCTGTAAAAAACATAGCTGTAGTTTTTCATTGTGCTATAAATTGGCTTATGTTAACTACTTAAAAAATGTATTGATGTTTTTAGACTTTTATATAATAATTTAAGATTCAAAACCTCACACGTATTCCTTTTAGTGATTTCCTCACACATACACGTTTGTGTGTTGTAATGAAACACCTCAATATTACAACAAAAGACGTATTACAACAAAAATTTACTCCAGCTAAAAATTTAGGCTTGCGAGTTGCTAAAAAAATTTAAGGCCTATATAAACGTTTAAGTTACTTAAGAAAAACTTAATTGGCGCACCTTAATATATTTATTGGCACACCTCAAACAACACGCCTTCAAATTTCGTAACAATATGTAGGCTATTTAAAATATCCAAATGTTATTTACCCTATTAAATAGAAAATTATGATACTTAACGGCAATATAACACTAACTTTTAAAAATTACTAAAACTCTCTTTGTTTATCCGTTGGGAATAATAATTTAAATATGTATGTCATGCCACGAAAATCCGTATGTTGACATAACGGTAAAAAAAACAGTAGCCCAAAGAAATTAAGAAATTATTCATTCAAAAATGAATGTGTACACGAAATAATAAGTGTGAAAAATCATTTTTAAAAATTACAATTTTATATTTTTTATTTAAGATTCCAACTCACAAGTTAGTTTTATTTACTTGAGAACCTTACTAACAATTTAAGTAAAACGGGAATAATCTTTAAAATGTGTGATTTTACATTAAAATTAGAGTTGGATATAATCAGACCAACTAACAAAGAATTTTATGTGGTGATAAATTTGAAAGTATTAGAAAGAAAGAAATGCATCAACTAATTTAGTGTCGGTCGACAGTACGTCAATTTATTTGTATGTGTACGCGCGTGCGAGTGCGTGTAAGGGGCACAATATACTTAGTACAGGTGCCATATTGTGCGCGTGATTATCGAAGACTTCAACAACAAATTGAGATAGATGAGCAGAGGGAACGGCAGCTGTCTGACGTGATATATGTCGGTTACCTCTACACCATATGTTAAGCTATCTACCATACGTCACGCTGTGTGGTTAAGTGTATCACTAAGTTAAGTCCATACGTCAATGTCGATATGTATATGGTTATCTGCGAAATACTTTACCTTATATTCATAAACTATTTTACAGAAATATACATAAAACACTTTGGCATGTGTCTTGAAGTACATTGTCTTGAAGTGCAGTTCTACTGTACTTGAACTTTACGAAAAACAAAAAAATATAAATATAGTTTAATTTTTACAAAAATACTTGTTTGTTTGCAGATATGTATATCAAAATGAGTGTTACTATCGCTGTAGCACACGAAGTGAAGGCACAAAAAATTGAAATTAACTTCTTTTTTTGTTCAGGCAAGTAATTTCTTTGCAAATAATTTTGTATGGAGTAATTTAATATGTTTACTCCTTAGGACAAAATTCGTAGTAATATAGAATATTACATAAAAATAATTGTATGCAATCTGAATACTCAAAATAACCTGTTAAAATTAAAATTAAGCTTATTTATTAGAAACATATGAATTTAAATAATCGTAAAATAAAACAGAAAAACCTATTCATTTTAATTCAATAAAAACCTGTATTCAAAAGTTAAAGCTTATACATTTACTAACGTTATTAATTTAAAAATAAATTGCAACTTTGAAAGATTGCGGGACCACAGGATTACCGATTCCTGTGATGACTACTCATATGTATAGGAGATGAATAGAATTTACTTTAATTTTAATAAGTTTATTTAAACCAATACACGCATAATTTATTTTGCTTTAATTGTAATAATTAATTAATTTTTTCTGACCTTTTTTAATACATAGTTTTAGTTGGCGATTAGATAATTAGGTACTGTTTCTGGAATAACTATTCACGTTTCGAGCAAAAATACAGGAGGCAAATTATTTGTTAAACGCAATTTGATTACTCAAACAGGTAAAAAGGATTAAGAATGGCTCAGTAAATTTCTGAAATATAGACGTTTGTTCTCACAATGGTTTCTACAAAAATTCAAAAAGGCATTACCATTATAAAAGACATTTTAAAATCATTATCAGTACCAACTAATAAAGTGTTTGTGTTTGATTCCAAACAACTCTTACAAATATTTGATTTTAAGCCCAAAATTTATAAATCTCAAGATTAACAGGACAATAGTTCATTAAAACCTGTCTAATAACCGATCTCGGATATCCAAATTACAATGGAAAACCTAGCTACCAACGATAAGAGATAAAATTTGAACTTTCTAGTAGATATTTTCTTAAATTTTTTTTTTACTAACTGTTATTATTGCAAACACTAACACGCAATTATACTGTCCATAAGCGAATATGGAAATTATAATTCCGTGTTAGTAGTTGTAATACAAATTTAGTAAAAATTATACTTAACTCTTAAATTGTGTTTATCTTTTAATGGGTCTTTTATTTAAAAAACACGAGTCGTCTTCACTTGCAGGTAGGATACGATATGAGAAAGAAAATGGAAAAATACTTAACAATACACCTGTGTGTCATAACACATTTCTTCTTTTTATTTTTGTGTTAACTTCTTCTTCTTCTTCTTCTTCTTCTTCTTCTTCTTCTTCTTCTTCTTCTTCTTCTTCTTCTTCTTCTTCTTCTTCTTCTTCTTCTTCTTCTTCTTCTCCTCGTAACATGTCCGCAGCAACACTCCCTATAAATTTATTTTCTCCAGTATTCTTTCTACTTCTTTTCTTTATTTCTTTCTATACCAATATTTCGACTCATTCATTATAGGACTTTACTTGCAGTTATTTGACCCAATACCAAATTACGACCCTTCTTAGGAACTTCGTTTTGGAGTTAAAGTACTTTGCTGTTGATTTCTAAATACTACTTACGTGTCACTTTCAGTAACAACGGAGTTTACTCTGTCTTATATAGTGTTGCCTTGGTATAACTATTTACTTTTTTCATAAAAATACTTACAAAGCGCTGCTAAGCAGCCGTAAGTTATTTCCCTTCTTTCCCTATTGTCCTACATAAGTAATTAAAGTGGCTGGCTACCTCTAATGATTTTATATCAATAATTAGTTTTGATCAAACCGGTATGTCTTCTCTAAATGGTAAGCCTATTAATATCTTTTTGAATTCAGAGATTGTCATGTTATAATACGGCTACATAAGATTAACACGCTACACTATCTGTTGCATATTATCTTCTGTCTCTTGAACTATCAGCTAATCATCACCAATATTAGGTTCTTCAGCTATATTATTTCAGAAAATAAGTTTCCTTCTTACTCGTTTAACTTGTCTTTTACCTCTTCTTAATCTTAACCTCTTCTAACCTTGTTTCTTTATTTCTACCTTCACTTGCACAATGACTTCCTGGTATACTGGCAAATCAATGACTGCTGGACTGTTTAGTTACATTCATCATCTAAAGGCAAGACCATATTGCTGTAAATTCCTAATTCTGCTGGTAGCTTTACGCAGAGGGAACTGTCATAAAGCATTGTTTTGACTTAATCTATATAAGATATTGGTACATTTATCACTTTTCTTATTCCGAAAATATTTTTTCAGAATGAAGTTAATTATAGCTGATTATATACTTTACTAATTCAGCTTTTTATATTTTTTCTAAAAACGACTGGTTTCTTTGACTCTGGATCTCAATGTGCACTTCTAAGGCTGTAAAAGTATTGTTCCGTCAAAATATTCCCTTACATAAAACACAATATTTACTGGTTTCGTATAGCGTTTCTGTAATTAAGGATGTTTAAGTAACGTTGGAACAACACTAGAAAAAGTAACGACCTTTTAGCTATTTCTTTTATTTTGTAAATCCGGTTCCTAGAAATGCACAAATTGTTTTGTTCAGTAAAAACAAAAGTCTGCAGGATGTATGTTTTAAAAGCAGCGTCTAAGTTGCTTCCTGTGTTGAGAGTATTGTTTCCCATAAGTGAAATACTGTACTAGGCACTTTAAGCACATGTAACTTTATAGTCTAACTAATTCTAATTTCTGGTAGCGGTTTTTTTTTCAAGAAATAATTATATCTCTTACGTAAATCGATAAAACTGATTTCTAGACAAAATTTAAAGTGTTGTAATTACTGACCAGCATATAAATATTTTTAATTTTACCTCATTACAGTGAAATAATTCTTTATTTCATAAGACGTGTTAACTTCAGCATAAGAACCAGGATAAGGAATATTTTACATGTCACATGTAATTATTGAACCCTTAAGATTGTATTCTGCGTGATTAAATAAATTAATCGATTTTAAAGTTTTACATACAATTTTTAAACATTGTGCATGAGTAGTCGGTATAAATTACCATTTATTACTAATTTCATGAACACTTACAATTTTACTATATAAAACGAGTATAGTTTGTTTCCTTTATAACTCAGATCTTATATCTAAAACAAATTCAGAAAAGTAGCTACCTACTTTTTTTGTACTAATTTAAGAATGTATTTAACGTTTTTCATTAAGCTGAGAGTTGGGTCATTCATGGTGAAATAACGGTACTAATTCACAGCAGCACCAAATTTACCCACCATAGGCGTATAAAATTATTTCATAATCTTATCTTATGTTTCGGATTTTGAATTCATAGGAAATCGTAAAATAATATTACAAAGTCATTTCTTTTTAAGCCCCAGGTTTACTACATTTCCGTAGTTGTACACATTGACAGCATTATAAACACACTCAATTGAAGAGTATTTAGTCTCACTAAAGTTCATTTTCAGAAAATTTTTCCGAAAACGTTTCTCGAATTACTACTGAGTTTGTCAGTTGGTGTTTTCACGAGACCATATGGTGACTAACGTGGAATGTATGAATTGGAGTTGGCATATATTACTATTTGTAGAATGATTTTTTATTGTGATGTATGGGCAGGAATTGCTTGTCGTTTTTCTGAATTTATACTACATGTATGTATGACAAGCATAGAATTCATGAGATATTTCTCATTTGCTTTTAAGTTATAGAAGCCAATCCGTGTCTCTATTCTCAACGGAATGAAAGTGATCTTTTACAGCTGTAAAAAACATAGCTGTAGTTTTTCATTGTGCTATAAATTGGCTTATGTTAACTACTTAAAAAATGTATTGATGTTTTTAGACTTTTATATAATAATTTAAGATTCAAAACCTCACACGTATTCCTTTTAGTGATTTCCTCACACATACACGTTTGTGTGTTGTAATGAAACACCTCAATATTACAACAAAAGACGTATTACAACAAAAATTTACTCCAGCTAAAAATTTAGGCTTGCGAGTTGCTAAAAAAATTTAAGGCCTATATAAACGTTTAAGTTACTTAAGAAAAACTTAATTGGCGCACCTTAATATATTTATTGGCACACCTCAAACAACACGCCTTCAAATTTCGTAACAATATGTAGGCTATTTAAAATATCCAAATGTTATTTACCCTATTAAATAGAAAATTATGATACTTAACGGCAATATAACACTAACTTTTAAAAATTACTAAAACTCTCTTTGTTTATCCGTTGGGAATAATAATTTAAATATGTATGTCATGCCACGAAAATCCGTATGTTGACATAACGGTAAAAAAAACAGTAGCCCAAAGAAATTAAGAAATTATTCATTCAAAAATGAATGTGTACACGAAATAATAAGTGTGAAAAATCATTTTTAAAAATTACAATTTTATATTTTTTATTTAAGATTCCAACTCACAAGTTAGTTTTATTTACTTGAGAACCTTACTAACAATTTAAGTAAAACGGGAATAATCTTTAAAATGTGTGATTTTACATTAAAATTAGAGTTGGATATAATCAGACCAACTAACAAAGAATTTTATGTGGTGATAAATTTGAAAGTATTAGAAAGAAAGAAATGCATCAACTAATTTAGTGTCGGTCGACAGTACGTCAATTTATTTGTATGTGTACGCGCGTGCGAGTGCGTGTAAGGGGCACAATATACTTAGTACAGGTGCCATATTGTGCGCGTGATTATCGAAGACTTCAACAACAAATTGAGATAGATGAGCAGAGGGAACGGCAGCTGTCTGACGTGATATATGTCGGTTACCTCTACACCATATGTTAAGCTATCTACCATACGTCACGCTGTGTGGTTAAGTGTATCACTAAGTTAAGTCCATACGTCAATGTCGATATGTATATGGTTATCTGCGAAATACTTTACCTTATATTCATAAACTATTTTACAGAAATATACATAAAACACTTTGGCATGTGTCTTGAAGTACATTGTCTTGAAGTGCAGTTCTACTGTACTTGAACTTTACGAAAAACAAAAAAATATAAATATAGTTTAATTTTTACAAAAATACTTGTTTGTTTGCAGATATGTATATCAAAATGAGTGTTACTATCGCTGTAGCACACGAAGTGAAGGCACAAAAAATTGAAATTAACTTCTTTTTTTGTTCAGGCAAGTAATTTCTTTGCAAATAATTTTGTATGGAGTAATTTAATATGTTTACTCCTTAGGACAAAATTCGTAGTAATATAGAATATTACATAAAAATAATTGTATGCAATCTGAATACTCAAAATAACCTGTTAAAATTAAAATTAAGCTTATTTATTAGAAACATATGAATTTAAATAATCGTAAAATAAAACAGAAAAACCTATTCATTTTAATTCAATAAAAACCTGTATTCAAAAGTTAAAGCTTATACATTTACTAACGTTATTAATTTAAAAATAAATTGCAACTTTGAAAGATTGCGGGACCACAGGATTACCGATTCCTGTGATGACTACTCATATGTATAGGAGATGAATAGAATTTACTTTAATTTTAATAAGTTTATTTAAACCAATACACGCATAATTTATTTTGCTTTAATTGTAATAATTAATTAATTTTTTCTGACCTTTTTTAATACATAGTTTTAGTTGGCGATTAGATAATTAGGTACTGTTTCTGGAATAACTATTCACGTTTCGAGCAAAAATACAGGAGGCAAATTATTTGTTAAACGCAATTTGATTACTCAAACAGGTAAAAAGGATTAAGAATGGCTCAGTAAATTTCTGAAATATAGACGTTTGTTCTCACAATGGTTTCTACAAAAATTCAAAAAGGCATTACCATTATAAAAGACATTTTAAAATCATTATCAGTACCAACTAATAAAGTGTTTGTGTTTGATTCCAAACAACTCTTACAAATATTTGATTTTAAGCCCAAAATTTATAAATCTCAAGATTAACAGGACAATAGTTCATTAAAACCTGTCTAATAACCGATCTCGGATATCCAAATTACAATGGAAAACCTAGCTACCAACGATAAGAGATAAAATTTGAACTTTCTAGTAGATATTTTCTTAAATTTTTTTTTTACTAACTGTTATTATTGCAAACACTAACACGCAATTATACTGTCCATAAGCGAATATGGAAATTATAATTCCGTGTTAGTAGTTGTAATACAAATTTAGTAAAAATTATACTTAACTCTTAAATTGTGTTTATCTTTTAATGGGTCTTTTATTTAAAAAACACGAGTCGTCTTCACTTGCAGGTAGGATACGATATGAGAAAGAAAATGGAAAAATACTTAACAATACACCTGTGTGTCATAACACATTTCTTCTTTTTATTTTTGTGTTAACTTCTTCTTCTTCTTCTTCTTCTTCTTCTTCTTCTTCTTCTTCTTCTTCTTCTTCTTCTTCTTCTTCTTCTTCTTCTTCTTCTTCTTCTTCTTCTTCTTCTTCTTCTTCTTCTCCTCGTAACATGTCCGCAGCAACACTCCCTATAAATTTATTTTCTCCAGTATTCTTTCTACTTCTTTTCTTTATTTCTTTCTATACCAATATTTCGACTCATTCATTATAGGACTTTACTTGCAGTTATTTGACCCAATACCAAATTACGACCCTTCTTAGGAACTTCGTTTTGGAGTTAAAGTACTTTGCTGTTGATTTCTAAATACTACTTACGTGTCACTTTCAGTAACAACGGAGTTTACTCTGTCTTATATAGTGTTGCCTTGGTATAACTATTTACTTTTTTCATAAAAATACTTACAAAGCGCTGCTAAGCAGCCGTAAGTTATTTCCCTTCTTTCCCTATTGTCCTACATAAGTAATTAAAGTGGCTGGCTACCTCTAATGATTTTATATCAATAATTAGTTTTGATCAAACCGGTATGTCTTCTCTAAATGGTAAGCCTATTAATATCTTTTTGAATTCAGAGATTGTCATGTTATAATACGGCTACATAAGATTAACACGCTACACTATCTGTTGCATATTATCTTCTGTCTCTTGAACTATCAGCTAATCATCACCAATATTAGGTTCTTCAGCTATATTATTTCAGAAAATAAGTTTCCTTCTTACTCGTTTAACTTGTCTTTTACCTCTTCTTAATCTTAACCTCTTCTAACCTTGTTTCTTTATTTCTACCTTCACTTGCACAATGACTTCCTGGTATACTGGCAAATCAATGACTGCTGGACTGTTTAGTTACATTCATCATCTAAAGGCAAGACCATATTGCTGTAAATTCCTAATTCTGCTGGTAGCTTTACGCAGAGAGAACTGTCATAAAGCATTGTTTTGACTTAATCTATATAAGATATTGGTACATTTATCACTTTTCTTATTCCGAAAACATTTTTTCAGAATGAAGTTAATTATAGCTGATTATATACTTTACTAATTCAGCTTTTTATATTTTTTCTAAAAACGACTGGTTTCTTTGACTCTGGATCTCAATGTGCACTTCTAAGGCTGTAAAAGTATTGTTCCGTCAAAATATTCCCTTACATAAAACACAATATTTACTGGTTTCGTATAGCGTTTCTGTAATTAAGGATGTTTAAGTAACGTTGGAACAACACTAGAAAAAGTAACGACCTTTTAGCTATTTCTTTTATTTTGTAAATCCGGTTCCTAGAAATGCACAAATTGTTTTGTTCAGTAAAAACAAAAGTCTGCAGGATGTATGTTTTAAAAGCAGCGTCTAAGTTGCTTCCTGTGTTGAGAGTATTGTTTCCCATAAGTGAAATACTGTACTAGGCACTTTAAGCACATGTAACTTTATAGTCTAACTAATTCTAATTTCTGGTAGCGGTTTTTTTTTCAAGAAATAATTATATCTCTTACGTAAATCGATAAAACTGATTTCTAGACAAAATTTAAAGTGTTGTAATTACTGACCAGCATATAAATATTTTTAATTTTACCTCATTACAGTGAAATAATTCTTTATTTCATAAGACGTGTTAACTTCAGCATAAGAACCAGGATAAGGAATATTTTACATGTCACATGTAATTATTGAACCCTTAAGATTGTATTCTGCGTGATTAAATAAATTAATCGATTTTAAAGTTTTACATACAATTTTTAAACATTGTGCATGAGTAGTCGGTATAAATTACCATTTATTACTAATTTCATGAACACTTACAATTTTACTATATAAAACGAGTATAGTTTGTTTCCTTTATAACTCAGATCTTATATCTAAAACAAATTCAGAAAAATAGCTACCTACTTTTTTTGTACTAATTTAAGAATGTATTTAACGTTTTTCATTAAGCTGAGAGTTGGGTCATTCATGGTGAAATAACGGTACTAATTCACAGCAGCACCAAATTTACCCACCATAGGCGTATAAAATTATTTCATAATCTTATCTTATGTTTCGGATTTTGAATTCATAGGAAATCGTAAAATAATATTACATATCGAATAACGTAGCGTATAAAATACAGCTATTGTTTTTCGACACATACAGATATGTAAACAATAAATACAAGCAATGTATATAATAAAAATTTTAATCATGTAGATATAAATTTGCGTGACTCATAAGAATAAAACAGAATACCCTTTTTATACTGTTTCTTGGAACTATAGTTTCAACATACTATTTTAACACTGAATGATTTTTCTATTTACTCAGTAATCTATTTACATCCGTTTACATGAATATTTATTTTCTTTTTATATCTTAATAATCTGATATAATTACCTGTTAGACAGATATCCTGGCCAATAGGTAGGAAGTAACAGCTGTTTCTTGACAAAAAAACATTTTTGTATAAAGTCATAACCAAACCAATATGGTCTTACGTGTGGCAGTGTGTATATGTATGTGGCTCCTGGACGCTGCTGATGAAGATGATGATGATGTGTCGATTCCCATGTACACCGTTAGTTGTCAGTGTTCTATTGAATGGTGGTAATGATATTGGTTTTCAGCACATCACTTTCTGCTAATTTTTACACTCATTATTAGAGTTCATGTGCGAACTAATAAAGTCATGAGATTCGTGATGCTCTTTTCTTTGTTTAGGTGTTAATTAATTTGTGGTGCTTGCCACATATTAAGTAGCCGAGGGTTTGATTAATTTGTTTATAGTTCGTTTATAATTTTACCATTCACTTACAAATTGTATCCACACATGTGTCATTTCGCATGTCTTAAAATGACATCATTCACTTTACTGTAAGTCTGTCAGTGTGCGAATTTTTATTAAATAAACACATTTAATTATTCGTATTTTATCTCTGTCTGAACTGGAGCTCACTACCACAACAAAGATACGTGTGTGCACAAAGACACGATTGTTTCCTGCAGCGAGCAGGTGATGGCAGACCTAACGCGCGCACGCGCGCACACGCCTTACCCCTAGTAATAAACGTAAATAATTGTTCAGGAACAGGTGTTTAAAACACGTTACGAATTGTCCAATTCTTTTCAGTTCCTGTATGGACAAATTAAAACTATTTACAGGTGTTTATCTTTATGGCAAATATTTACAAACATATATCTATATAGATGGCGGCTCAGTAGACCAGTGGGTATGGCACCTTGCTACTAATCTAGAGGTCCCGGGTTCGATTCTTAACCTAATCTAACCATAAAATCAAGGTGCGTTTTTCAGCCCCCAGGTCGAGTCAGCCTGTTGAAAATGAGTACCTGGGATAACATCCTGGGGATAATAATGGACGGCTGAAGCGTAGTGCTGGCCACACTGCCTTCCTTGTATGCCGTACGGCTCACATAAGGCAGCCTACCCTGCCTGACTCCTAAGCTGCTTCGGTGGTACACATGGGAGTCATTATTATTATTATTATATCTATATAGATACAAATAAATTGCCCTTATTAACGATAAATATGTATCGTTGCAGTATTTATATTTACTCCTACGTAAGGGTTTTCTTTTTAGTTACATTTCCTGACCGTTACTATTGACTAGGGAGGCATGGTTTATAAGTATTGCTAAATGCTTGCAAAGAGTAAAATGACCATGAAGCTTATTAGATAATATGATTCGTTAGATTTGTATATGAGACGATTGAAATGTAGATTTACAAAGCATAGTTAGTTTTAATCATATTCAAATTCTGTAGCAAACGTTTGAATTAAATTCAAATATTTTAGATATTAAAAAATAATTATTAGGTTTCTTCTACACAATTAACAAGTGTTACCTCTGTTTCATTACTTTGGAATGTGTTATAATTTTATCTATTTTACTTCCATATTCCTTAAGGAATGCAAGTATGGTGATGGCAAAAAAAATCGTGTTCGAGATTATTGCAGATTCTGATTGTACTACACTCAAAACATGAAAAAAAGTCGTTTTCCGAAAAGTGTCTGTGTGTGTGTCTGTGTGTCTGTAGATTTTTTTTCTATGGCAAACGATAACTGCCGCAAATTCAAACAGAATCAAATAATTTTTTGCATACAGCCCTGATTTGTAGAGTACTCACGACCTATTGTGTTTGGTGAAGATCGGTTGAGGGAAAGGGGTAGTTTACCGGCAACGGTTTTTTTTTATCAAGGGAAATTTTTTTTTGGCAAACGATAACAGCCGCAAATTCAAACAGAATTAAATAATGTTTCGTATACAGCCCTCAATTGTAGAGTTCTCAAGACCTATTGTTTTTGGTGAAGATCGGTTAAGGGAAAGGGGTAGTTTACCGGTAACGTTTTATGTTTTAACAAGGGTATTTCCTATGGCAAACGATAACAGCCGCAAATTCAAACAGAATCAAACGATTATTTGCATACGGCCCTAAATTGTAGAGGTCTCAAGACCTATTGTTATTGGTGAAGATCGGTTTAGGGAAAGGGGTAGTTTACCAGCAACGTTTTTTTAACAAAGGTATTTTATATGGCAAACGATAACAGCCGCAAATTCAAACAGAATCAAATAATGTTTTGCACACAGCCCTGATTTGTAGAGTGCTCAAGACGTATTGTTTTTGGTGAAGATCGGTTAAGGGGAAGGGGTAGTTTACCTGCAACGTTTTTTTATCAAGCGTATTTTCTATGGCAAACGATAACAGCCGCAAATTCAAACACAATCAAATAATTTTTTGCATACGTCCCTGAATTGTAGAGATCTCAAGGACCTTCGATTTTGGTGAAGATCGGTTAAGGGGAAGGGGTAGTTTACCTGCAACATTTTACGTTTTAACAAGAGTAAAGTACTTGAAAATTTATTTAAACTTTTTGAAACAATGGTAATTGTTAAAAATAAAATAATTTTGTTGCCAGGCAATAAAATTAAAATTTTTTAATTTTAATGTAATATAATATTTTTCATTTAATACGGCAATAAAAAGGCAGGTAAGACACAAACACACACACACACACACACACACACACACACACACACACACACACACACACAATTCACGTTATTTCTTACGTTTGCACGCTTTTTAAATGGAAAGTGCCGAAACCCACACCAACATAACGCGTCCAAGCCGAAAAAATGGACATCAATTTGCTTACTGGCGAAGATAGTAGTTAATGAATGGGTAGGCAAAAATCTTATCTTAAATTTTTTTTAAGGAATCACTAAAAGGACGGTGGGTCAAATCGGACGCTGAGGTAGAGTTTGCTGTAACCGAATGGTTCCACAAACAGCCGTAAGAATTTTACTAGCAGGGAATCTACAGGTTAGCGCAACAGTGGAACTCATGTCTTAATGTTATTGGAGACTTCTTTTAAAATCGTTGAATAAAAAATGCTTTACAGCTCTATACGTGTGTCTATTGAACAATCCTTGTATTAGTCATACGCAATAATACAACTGATTGAACTTCAAATTTTTAAACTTGATTAGTTTCTATATATATGTTTAATGTTACAAATAATTCAAATAACAATCTTGATCATCTGTTAGTTCGGCGGAATAACAGTGACACTTTTAATAACCGCATAAAGTAAACACTTAGAAACAACACAGGCGCTTTAACTTAACTGTTTGGACCACAGAAGTGAGGCATGCCTCAACGCTCTATGTGTACAGGGCGGGACAATCCCCCCTCACGCTTCCCTATCACACCACTACATTGCTTACATACGATGTATACAAAAAACGCTGAGGCAAGTTCAGGTTGCCTCATTCGCTTTAAACGAACTATGCCGAATCTCACCTGTCACCATCTAGCGGTCGCTCAATAAAGCACGTTTCGGTTTAATAAATTTGACAGTCGCAGTAACAATGTATAATCTTTACGTTATGTAGTTCATACGTATTTATAATTTTTATTCTACAGAATTTTTTAGGGTAGGCATTGCCTCAATTGCCTCCATGTAACTTCGCCACTGATATATATGTGTACAACGTTATCGGCAACAAAGAAGTAGTTTTTGTTAAAATTCCTTCCCGGGATATTTGGCCGTAGTCCAATGTTTTCTACAAAACCAGACATTTCGGCAATGCCATCGACTTCCATCATCAGTGAAAATCGAGTGCGATAACGTGAGGTGGTATACATTAGTGACCACAGTACTGTGGTTAAGGCTGAAGCAGTAAGTAGAAAGAAGTAGTTTCTATGGTAATATTTCATTTCGAAAATGATTTTAAATATAAATCTTAGAATATGGAAGTCATGTATGGTTCTCCATACCGATATTTATTCTTGTAACAAGGCTTATAACGCTTCACTTTTTAACAATAAAACGAAACACCAAAAACACGTATTAGTAATTAATATGTTAATAATCCCATTTTTAAATAAATAGGAATTTTAATTTATTTTAAATGTAATTTACATATTATGTTTTATAATCATTTGATTTTTAATTAATGAGGTTGCTTATAGATTCACATACGCACTGGCTCAGTGTCTAGCGCGTAATGAAGGTGGAGATGTTTTCTAATTTCTGCTAACAGTTTCGAAAAGCAGAGTTCGTTTTGTACTCCTGAGAGCCGTACGTCTTCACTGTCAGGCCGCTTCATTAATCACAGCGGCTTGCTTCAAAGCTTGACAACACGTTGAAGACTAATTTGGCGTTTCCACCCATCTAGTTCTGTAATTCTTTAACAGAGTCGCTCAACTAGTTTGATTTAAAAACAAAATCTGGCTTATAAATATCTTGTATTGTTACAATTTTGCTGAGTACTAGCAAATTCAGCGTAAAATGGACAAACACTTCTATATTATACAGGAATAGTTATAAAGATTTATAATAATGTTCGTTAAGGTTACATCGGCGCTTGCAATGTTCAGTACTAAGCTGTTTTATTTCATTTTGTAAGTGGTAAATAATGAAATACGTAATGTCATAAACTTTCGCCTCCTTTTATCAACAAAGCTAACTTATTATTTATACAAAAATTATTTACAACAAACAACTATCTCTTACATACTTAGTTAATGTTTTGTACTGAGGCACGTAATTTTTTACTGTATTCCTCATAAACCAACTAAATTTCGGTGCAATGTGTAGACAATTTTGTGTGCGTGCTTGTGAATACGGATGCATTTATTACCGTATATTACTTTCATTATTTACCGTATTTACCGTATTTATTTTTATTTCAGGCAGACGTATTGGAATACTTGAATTCCAGGGTTAGATACAAGAATGATATTACTAAAAGACTTGAAACTTTCATGTTGCCGTTATATTCTATTATCCATATCTTTCTTAAGAATGTGTCAATTTTCGTGCATCAGTCTTTTTATTTGTACTTTCTTCCTAGTGGTGCTAAAGTTGCTCATATTAGCGGGTAGCACATTCTAGTAGATTTATTGACAAGGCTCAAGTACCTTGCTTGCAATTACCTTTCGTTGTGCCTTTGTGATCGTGTTTCTCAGTTTGAAAATTTTTACTCGTATATCGTTCTGTAGGCTTCGATTATAGTGGCTCGCGTATTAACTACCGTTGTCGGTAAAGCACGCCAGAGTTTTAGTCGGCTCTGTCTTATTTCTCCAGCCTATATATTGTTTACAATTTTTTATCCGTTGAATGTGAATTTTATATCGGCTGTCTTTATGAACTACGGATGTATATAAGCAACGACGCACGCACCATTCACTCAGTAAGAGCTCTTCGACTAGTGTGTCCACTGTAAAACGAAGCGATGATAAATATTGCGGCACAAAAGCAAACGAATAACGCATGGAAATTTGGCCTACTTTTGATGAAAATTTGGTGTAAAATGTTGGTTAAACGTCGAGAGGAAGAAAACCATCAATGTTAAGTTTTGAAAACCAGATACACATTGTGTCTTTAAGTGTGCATGTTCATTTTAGCTGCCATTTTGTAGTACCAGAAATAAATTTGTACAAAATTGCTTATGACTGTACTATACCGTTCACTTAAGCCATAATTTTCCTAGCTAAAAGTGTGTTTCCACTAAGACATTAGTAGCATACACCTTATGGGTTTAAAGCATTTCTCTGTTAACACGAAGGTCAATTTGTGACCTTGAAGTCAAAGCATGATTTGTAGTCTGAAATCAACCGAGTTAGTCAACAAATGATTACCAGTCGGGGACTGTAAAGGCTGATGTAGCCAGTGGGGCTCTAATGATTTGATTTATACCGTTGAGATTATATTGGCTATAACTTCGCCTACACTATTTTCGATTCTACAAGAAAGAAGTTGTCATTAATTTTTGTTATATTAATGTAGCTGTACACACTTTACAGTTTCTTAAAAATATTTATACAACTAAACATGTCATTCATCTAAAGACAAAGTTACTAATAATATTATGAAGTGACCTTTTCCCTATGCCCAAAGGGTGGATCTTTCCACCATGCCTATCAGAAAAAAGGAAATACTATATTATGTGTGGTGAAATGACACCTCCTTTTTTCAACAAAACAAATGTCTTACTTACGCGAACAAGTCTGCACAACATTACGTAACTTTGTGCCTACGTACTCCACTCAACGTATGTGCTCCACGCAATATGTATATATATCTTATATCGTGTACTCACACCTTCTCGCTATTTCCACTAAATTCTTAATTAAATTTCCAATCTCTGATTGGTGTATAGTCGTCCATCAAAATATTTTTTTTTTTTTAGCTAGCAGTACAAAATTTCTGCTTTATAAGTTCAATGTTTGTCATATATGAAACCTATATAGGTTTGCTGAGTCAAAACCTACAACTTTTGAGACTCAAATAAAACTGTACATAGTATCAAATACCATTGAATTATTTTCAGTGGTTTTCAATAAACGATTTCAATCATCATTTCATATCGTCTTCAGGTAGAAACGTGAATTCCACTTGTGACTGTGAATAGTGTTTTTCTTTCAATATGAAGATGAGTTGAATCTCTTAAACATTGTTTATCAAGAGTCACTAGGAATAGTCGAGGTACAATAATCGATATTTTTTATTTTTCTGTATTTCGCTTATAAATTAGTGCTACTTAAATACAGCGCATATATAGACTTGTCTCTGTCCTGTGCTATACTAATCAACCTAACATATTACTTTTGAAAACGGATGCAAGGAAAGGGCTATTGCGTCTATTACGTTGCTGTTACATTGCTATACTTAGTATTTAATAACACAAAAATATATAAACAACAATATATAAACTTTTATGAATATTTAGTCATGTTTTCCATTTAATATGCTTTTGTATTACGGAAACTCTTTGCTAAAGAAGTGCTAACAGAGGAACGTTTAAAACTAGACTCAGATCTAGTATAAAGTTTTACAGACTCAGTATACACAATACATCAAAGCTCAAAGTACTAATATTTCAAACGGCAAAGGAATCAATTTATCAAGAAACAAATAAAAGCCTCAAAAGAGTTAACTAAATGTTACTGCTGGGATATAAAAACGCCTTATTACTAGTGAACATAAAGGAAAATATTTTAATAACTACTACTACGTTTTTATTTTATGAAGCATTGAAGTAATATTTTTCGTTCATAATTGAACTTGTTTTTCCTGTTGGTTGTAAATACAGTATTAACACATGTTGTAACTTTTTTTTAAAGTCTTATAATTTACAACGTGAGGATAAAAGTAGTTATTATTTAGAATAAATGTTTATAATTGCCTATCAGACTAATAGACTAGATGCGCATAATGAATCGGTAAGTTTTATAACAAGCTTGTGCACCAGTTATAAAAAAAGGTTCTTGAACGCAAAATCAATAATAACCAAAATATTAATTTAATGAAGCATAATCCTGTAATGTCACTGAACTAAAATGCACATGTCTATTACACATTTGGTATTCTACTTTAATTATGCGTACACCAAAACCATTTTATATACGACTGTGGGCCAATATTTAATTTTTATATTGATATACGTAAACATACATTATTTTGTTTATAATGTAATGTTATTCAAGCAATGTTCTACAATGTATAGCTTTTTAAAAGTTAAAGTATTCTTTCACAGATGTCATCGTGAGAATAAATATGTAACACTGGCAAACTACGGTAAAAGCAGAGTTTAAGTGATAAGGAAATGTAAAACAACAGTAGGCTACACAAATTCTTAAATTCAATAATCTTTTTGAATCGCAACATTGGTACAGTGGTTACCCAGATCATCGTGAATTACACTGGAAAGAAAGTAACTGGCACCAATGAATTCACTAGTTACGAACTTTAATTAAACACAAACAACAGGTAGAAATCATCAAAGGCAATATTATAATATGTAATACTATATGGCAGTATGTAATACCATAATTCAAGTTAAATTTGTCTAACACACAACAACATATGTCATCGTATTACAGCTTTACACTGATTAACACAATAATAACTTTCCGCTGCAATAACTCCGAAATCACCTTAATACCGTCATGTCTAAATTGAACTGCCAGCTTTGAATCCCAATATTTATGCCTACGCTGCCTTGCATTGTAGTAACATAGCGGCCACGATACTGGTAGAATTGTCAACTAACGTCTAGAAGCTGGATTGAATTATCTTGAGCATTATGTATTAAATCCGCTGCGCAGGATGATCTCCAAACGCCTGGATCAACTTCATCACATAGTCATTCAGCGATGCGATATTATCTATTTCCTCCAAGTAAGTCTCTACACGGAGTAGAATGGAGGAGAATCATTGACCAGGCCAGGATTCTACAGGGACCGTAGTAGGCCTACCAGATGAGGGAGAACAATATTAAAATTTTTTAGTCTGTATTTTTTGCGTTTAATTTTGTATGTACATTTATAGTTTTGCAAGTGAAGAAAATAAACCCTTTCATATACTTCTTACATATTACTTTATTAAGTACAAGTTACTGCGTCTTCACGCTTATATGTACATTTATATAAATCTGTCACATAACGTCAGTAATAAAATGTTTAGTCTATTATAAACTTTTGCAGTATTATATTAATTATTTACAACATTATATTAAATTATAACATTATATTACAACATTATTATTAACTACAAAACATTATAAAATACACACACACGCACACACACGTTTATAGTTTACTAAGTGGTAATTTTTTAAATTATTGTAGTACTAGTAATGACTTTACGCCTCGGAGGCAGGCTACTAGCGTAGTAGCTCTATGAAATTGGACGCATATTGTGTGAGCGGCTGGGCGAAGTTATGGAATGTTTTTGCAGTTGTGGAAGCTGATGTGCGCCTTAGTTTTTCGATGCGTATGATTGTGCAGTCCCTGTTGGCTACGAAGAGAACACAAGGCCAGTAAATTCTGTATTGCGAAACAAAGCGTTAAATTCAGTAAGGTATTGTAATTAGTCGTTTTATAGCGTTTTAGCGTAATGTGATCATAATGAATAATTGCGCGAGGAGATGTGTAATTAGATATTGGTATTCTTTGTTGCAGCAGTCTTAATTAAATCACATCTATTGTTTGTTGCGTTAGCGTGTGTTAGACAATCGTCCACTTGAAGAATTGTGCTGATGAGATTCTATATTTATATTTTCATTTTATATTTTTATTTTTGTTTTTTGGCAGTGTAACCAAAGTTATAATTAACGATACTTCTGGTAATGTTTTGACTATTAACCCGGCTATTAGGCCGTGCCGCATAAAACAGACGTTTTCCTCCCACCATTGGCAGTTATCTTCAAATTTGCCACTTCTGAGGTAACTGGTGATCAGCGTACCAGTTACCTTAAAAGTCGTAACACCGAAGGTGGTCTCCAATTGTGGTGCCGAAACGTCGAAATGTCTGTTTTATGCGGTAGCATTAGACCGTGGCCTAACAATCCGGTTAGTAGTTAAAATATTAACAGAGTTGACTCAGGCCGTGAAAGCGTAATGTAACAGTTGTTGTTTTTATGGCCTTTAGTTATTTTATTTCCATTGTTTAAACACGATTATTCTCTTATCCTAAAAAACAACAAAAACAACGTCTACTACAGCAAAATAATATTAATAGCAATAATAATAACCTTCATCTTTGCCGTCGTCATCGTGGTCAGTGAATTGAATATATAATGAGGCTTACACACATGAGTGGGTGCATAATAATTACTACAATTAGAAAGTAAACATAAATAGTGGTTGTTTTACTGTTAAAAAGTTAACAGTTGCTTGTTTGACATACTATTTTGTTCAATTGAATAGTAAGAATTACTAGTACAGTAAAATAAAGAAAAGCAGTTGTAATCTTAATTGACATAATATTCCACTGTCCAAGTTATTTTATTAGTTTTTGCATTTTTATTATATTATTAACATACCATTTCTAGAAACAGTCACTACAGTCGACAATATGAAATCAATTTGTCAAAACACTGTGAGGCGGTAGAGAGATCAGTTTCGTCTCCCTTGCAGTGACGTCATCCTGTGTTTTGTATATGTCAGTCGTATTTACTAGAGTACCGTACTAAAGCTTGTACTTAAGTAATACTGTATCAGATGGGATGCCTGCATGGAATATGGCGTGACAATGATAAGACACACGAAACCCTTAGTTGCAAGGCAAGCACTCCTGGTGGCCAGTCAAGTATTATCAGTGTAAAAGTGTTCAGAAACAAAACCTCTCTTAGAAAACCCTTTCTTACACAAACAATTAGTTTTCTTGTGATACTGGAATAATTAGATCTGAAAGTAGGTAATGGGCACAAGTATAGTGACCTTCGTATAAGACACCTCAACTGAAGTCTCCTGAGAATCTTGTCTAATTTCTTTGAAATTATAATCTAATTACTGAAGTTGATATTCGCTCAGAAGTAAAACTGTATCCTTAATAGAAGCATAATTAAGATTCCTTCTATCAAAAAGATTAGAAACGCAGCCTTTCCGAACATTGGAAAACGTACAAAAACATCATTTAATTCAGTCTAGTCAACCTTGTATGTGTGTATATGCGCGCGCGCGTGTTGTAACACATTACAACAAGAAATACTCAAATAAGAATATGACGTAGCGCCTGAATCTAAATCTAAATCTACTAAATCATGTGGCCCCTATTAAAATGTTAGGAGACTGATTTTCTGTATCCTTTCCTACTAAAACGTATTTACGATTTTGGAATTTCTTCCTAAGGAGATTTTAAATCCTTTGTATTGACAACATTTATTCCCATCTTCAGAACTTGTATAGAAATATAAATTGTACATACATAAATACGTCTCTCACGTTGAGTGGTATTATGTATAAAACACGAGGATTATATTTAATTATTATTAAAATTATATAATGCAATTGTAATGACACTCATTTCTTTACGTACCATGTACAAGTCTTTACGTGTCGATTAACACCGAAATAACTCATTACACGTACGCCAGCACAAAATATTCTAGTTTTTAGTTAATAACCGAAATTCATAAAACCTTTCATTCTTAGTTAATTCAGGGCCACTACTATACTAAGAACAATTTCTAGTGCCGAGAAACTGAGCATCAACGATACCTATCCATATTAAACATCCGTTCATTGTTTTCTATAATAGAGTTAGTATAATGTTATACAAACTTTATAACAATACAGCCTATTGATAGAGTTATGAGTTATCATTTCTGTTCCTCAGCCTTGCCTTTTGCAACTATAGTTTCATAAACCCGCTCATTTTAGTAAAACAATTTTCAGCACTTTAGAAAATCAAATGACTCTAATCTCCATTTTTCCAATTGCACTACTTTCCTGTTAACTAGGGAGTTCTTTTATTGTATTCCTGTCATCAGACGTTGCGTGTGGTCAACAGAGCTAATCTGAAAACACTGAAAAAAGCTGTCACGTCTAGGCTGATCCACACCACAGCTCGTCTAATGTCGCGTCTGCATTGCACATTTGAAACACCATCGCGCCGCCCAACACCACAGTTCTGACCTTTGGACACAATTCTGACTCCTAAAATGTGAAAGCGTTATAAAATTATTCACTTCTTGAGACATATATACAAAATTGAGGCGCAAATAACGTTTTAATAAACTTTGTCTTGCTAAAATCTGTGCACATACATTCAGTGTACATGTGTCCTTGCATACATAAATTTACATAAGTGTACATATTGCGTGTCTTATCAAAACGGGAGAAATAAGAACCAATAATATAGTAGTTTATTCTATTTTTAAAAGGCGCCATTGAGGATATAACTAAATGAAAATAATATTAGTCACAAATTTGTGACCCGTAAAACTCTTTATGTTCTAAAAGAACAAGTCTTCTGTATACCGTATCAGCTTAATCTTTGCCTTTCGCATAGAAAGTATTAGGTATAATCATCTACATCACTTTCTCAGCATTAAATGTAAGGAAAGACGTAGTGAGGACTAACAAAGCAGTTATTATACAACAATAGTAAAATTTTCCCTCTGTACTTCATTTATGTCGTGATGTAATGCACCAGAACGATAATGATAACGGGGTTAAACTTAAGTATCATACATAGTAAAGTGTGGTATAATCAGAACAACCTTAAGAGCAAACTATACAATAAATTATTTAAAGTGTGCACAAGAGCATATTGTACATGGTTGGTGTTGATTAGGCAAGGTCAGTCTTGACCGAAGGCGCCTTGCCGAAGGTGATGATAACTCCAGTAATAAGTAGTTAGTTGTCCAGTTAAATAGTTTGTTGTTATAAATAGTCTTATGTCCCACGTACGCAAATAAATAAATGTTTATATTCATTTTATCAGTAATATTACCACTATTTTTGAAAAATGAAAGAAAATCGAAGAGAACATAAAAAATAAGCTGCATCATAATACATACAATGGAACAGTCAAGACTCGTGATGAGGGATTATAACTGTAGACTAGCAAGAAATTGAAGCATGTCCAGGCGGAAGACAAGCTGGTTATACTGTACAGTACCTAGAAGACGGAACAGGTAAAAAGGCCTAATGCCGTTACAGAGCAATAGATGGCAAGAAGAAATTAAAGTTTCAAATATGCAGATGTTGTAATTAACCGTGACTGTCGATTCAGGACGAAACAGCAAGGTGCCTGCAATTATATAAAGGTAAATAAGTGTACTATTTTGTAGATAATAGTCTTTTAAGTGGGCAGATGACTTGACTAATAGCGTATGTTTTTCCGTCTCCGCACTCATCTGAGTGAATTTGTGTATGTGCGGGCGTGTTTGTGTTCATGTGTACAGAGAGAGAGAGAGAGAGAGAGAGAGAGAGAGAGAGAGAGAGAGAGAGAGAGAGAGAGAGAGAGACAGACAGACAGACAGACAGACAGACATCAACAGTTCGTTGGTTGTGTATGTGTGTGTTAAATTTAATAGACGAATGTTGAAGAATTTATTTTGTTTGCTTTACACACCATTACCACTGCGCTTCTACTCATAAAGAGAATGCAACCAATTCTCAAAACGTTACGAATTATTAGAGAGAAGGAAGAATTTGAAAACCGTTTTAATGGTTAACTAAAGTCATAGAATAATTTACGTTGAGAAATAAAAAAACGTGTAGTAATAAATAAAAAAGTGCATATGTACAGACACAATATTACATTATTTATCTATACCCATCACGAGTTAATAGGAATATTCCTGTTTAGTAATTTAATATTTCAATTAATTTTTACCCTTTTGTAGGTACGACGTATCGTTCTACACTCTCAAAATCGTTTACTCTTGTAGAAAGTATGCAGATTTTCCATTTCAAACTATGCCTTACACAGTGGTTCAATGTTTGAAAGTAAATCGAATTTGCTGAATTCTCACTTGCAGGCGCCGAGAGGATAATCCAGTCACAGTTCCATTTCCTGTGACTTACAACAACCGAGTTGAGCTTGTTTCACCCGTTTCCCGTTAAGTAGAAGAATACGGTTTCTAATCAAAGCGATACGATTTCAAGTCTTTCAGTATTAATATGTGCTGTGTAATATTAGCATGCAATGTGTGCCATTGATTAATATTCCCTATTTATTGATTTGTCACTTTCATTCATGTTAGTTTAATTAATGAAGCACCATGACGAGACATGTAATCCTAACATTATATTATAGTGTACACACTTTTGCAGTTGTACTGTAAACATCTGAAAATATCATTTAAAAACATGGTTTAAAGGTTAGTTAGGCCTACTAGACAATGCATAGGTAAATGTTTCTTCACGACCTTGTGTGATTTTTTTTTAAATTATAATATTGTGTACTTGAAACAGTATTTCTTCTGAACAGTAAACATTTCTATAAACTATTACTACATTCTACAATGTAGTTTTTTTTGCAATGTAATGAATCCCGATAGTGTGTTGTACACGCATTATTTTAAGACGCGTTCACTATAATTTTCCATGGTATCAGATTTTATGGTAACAAATACAAATCTTTAAATTCTACGTAATCAATAATCTACGTAACACAAAGTGTACATAACTTAACAAATCTATTTGAAGTTAGCTTCTGCCGAAAACGAATGTTATTTTAGGAAACAATTTATTGTCCGTTAAAACAGATCAATTCGCACCAAAATAAAAACACGCACAGATGCAGTTATTGCCGACCACATAATTCTAAGTTTGTGTATAAAAACTACAATGCTTTGTAAGTTCCATGTCAGTTTTATTAGTAACCTAAATGAATGGCCATGAATGAATTTCCATTTCTTATCCAGTATAATATACTAATTAAAAACTTTGAACGTTGTATGATTTTCAATCGTAAAACATTTTAATTGTTTATTATCTATTGTGGTTTTGTATCTTCCATCACAAAATATAAAAGCATGGCGTAAGTTAAATAAAAATAAACTTAATTTAAACTAACGTTAGGTTTTGTTTAGTTGGATCATAGGCTAACATTTACCTCTTACACATAGTTCACTGATAAATATGGATTATCTAATGTAGAAGTACAACGAAATAATAAAAAAAACACATGTTGTACATTAAATGTTTTGCTAATCAGCAACTCGCGTAAGTTATTATAAAATAATGTTTTATACACATGTTATACATAAGTATTGCAATCTGTTGTTTCTGCGTGTGTTAAAAAAAAGGATTATTAGTCCACAAATTTGAACACCCGACGTCTTGGACTTCAAACATTATACATAATTAACAACTTTTTCATGATTACTTGCTGAACTGCTACTTGTCATGTTCCGGACGAGGCCTTTCAGTGTTTCCACCATTTTCAAGTCCTAAACTAGGCAAAAACTATCCCTTTGGAATCCATATACATGTGTGTGTGTGTCCATGAATCCGCCCTTCACGGCTGGTCAATTCGTAAATTAGTCAACTTATCACTGCCCTATTCGTTTCGTAGTCCTTCAGTCGTCTTTCGACTGGTTTGTACCCTCCCCGCATATACCCGTGGTGCGTGTGGTACTGAGTCTGTCACAGGTATATGGGACCTACAGTTTAACGCCGGATCCGAACGGCAATTTTTTTTTTTTTTGGGGGGGAGGGTTTCTACTAGGCAGGATACCTCTCGCTGGGTTGCCATTACCTTGCGAGGGGGAACGGTCGTATCTAAATCAGATGGCCCCTGGCGGGCATTGAACTCGAACAGCGTAGCAGCGTCACACGCTAGCCACTACGCCACGACCGCTCCACTACCCTACCCTATTGGCTCAGCTCAATTAAGCCACGCCCTGCTACCCACGAAAAAGCTTCGTCTCTCCCTCTATTACCTTATTAATCTACACCAAGCTTTGTCTATATACCTAACACTTATTATACTACAGTCTGACGGAATCGACATATCTCACCCTTGCAAAATATGTTAAAATATTTTTTAGTTGGTAAATTCTGTTTCTATGTTCATTAGTATATTACTGTTCTTCGTACCTACCTTCAAAATTTCTAACGCTTCATGTAACTTCTTTTTATTTAATTATTTGGCACTTTTAATATGTCTACCTTATCAAGAGTGTTGGTAAGTTTATGCACTATTTCCATGAAATGCCTAGCGTATAGTGAATTAAAAATCTTATCTCCTTCTCCCCTTGCAAAAGTACGGAATTTTCTGAATATCATAAAACCGTTTAACAACATTATAATTACATTTGAAATTAAAAACCTACGCAGAAAACAGTTCAAAATTTTCTTGTCTTAATGCACCGTAAAAACAAATATTTATGAAAGCATGTAAATAGTTTTTTAGTATAGAGATTCTAACTGTAACAACTGACTGAACGTCATCTTCAAAATGTAGTTATGTTATTTCTAATTTTTGTGCTTAATAAGTTTCACCATTTAATTAATAAAACATATTCAATCCAACAACATGTACAAATCACTAGACTTTGTTATCAAAATTACGATTTTTTTGTTTGTCCAAATTTTCGTGCTTACGCACAACACTACATAATCATTCTGTAACTTTAAATAATCAATAAATTTGAAACAACTGTATCAGTTGCTAATCCAACCACTTCTGGAAAACGCTAGGTCAATTTGAAAATATTGCTGCCTTTCGAAAAAGTGTGTGTAAGAACTTAAAATATTGAAATCCACCTAGTGCACTAGAATTTAGATTATCTAGGCCTACAAATTTGCCAATTTTTCGTGAAATATACGAATCCATACATTTTAAGTTCAACTGATACAAAACCTAAAACCATATGTCCATAGAGGTACAGTATATTTGCTGTGTAAGCTCTGAAAGAATTTGAATTTAATTCAGCTATAGGCCGAAACGCTGTCTTTGGTAACACTACTCATTTTTGCTTGAATGGGTTCGTTAATAATAAAATTGTCAAACTTCGGGCAATCGTACTCCACATTGAAGAGCGCTCACATTATAAAGCCACTGTTAGGTGAGGATTTTTGTCCATCAAAACCTTCAACCTTTATTTATTCATGAAATATGCACGGTGTTACTACTACTAAAGAGGAAAGTTATCGCATTACTCCCCCCCCCCCCCGGTGGATGATATAGACCTAATTTTTGGTTTCAAGAAGATAGCGCTACGTGTCACAGTTCATGTCAAGCATTGGATTTACTGACTGGAAAATTCAAAAGTTCGTTATTTCGCAATGTTTTGACATTAAATGGCCAACGAGATTATGTGGTCTCAAGGCTTGTGAACTTTTAATATATTTATATTTAACCTTTTGTCTGTGCCATTAAACCCCAAAATATTTACTGTTTACAGGCCAGCGTAACTTTCGTCACTGGTGAAATTGGGCCCCATTTACGCCAGACCGTCACCAACAATTGCACCACATGCGTGAACGTCACTATATCTAGCCTGAATGGTGTTTTTGTCAATGGTCCATATCTAGTCACCATTGAACCATTTTGTTTTTCATATGTAACGCTATCAAACCAACTTTAAAAAAATAAAGAATATTGTAAGATCACAAATATAAATTAAAGTTTAATATAAGATTAATGTTTCAGCGTTCCTAACGGAAACGAGTACATAAAGTCGATTTATGTTTATATCTGTAACAAACTAATATTTCTTATTTTTACATGATATTTAATGTAGCTTTATTAAGCATATGTGTATGAATTTTATGTATTTCTTAAAAGGATTTTATGTATATGTATGGTACATTTGAGTATTTTAGAATTTAATTTTACTTTAATATCTCATTTTTGAGTCCCCAGATTTCGTAAAGAAATCAGCTAGTTGAGTTGGTGTAGGATAGGGTTATTTATAAAAACAAATTCTATTTGTATAAGTGAAATAAAATTAAGCATTTTGTATATCTCCCTGCAACTTTTTAATGTACGTTTCAATCTAATAAAAGGAATCGCCTTTCATCCTGGCTGTTAAAAATGTATAATAGACCACTCCATTAAAATAACTATACGTACTTTGTTTGAGATAATTTCCATTACCTTCAGCCAGGAATCAATAGATCTGATTACATGTGTCACAACCGTTATTAAAAAACATATTGAGACTAGTACTTAATAAAAAAAGCCCTTAAATTTCTGTGATTATTCACTAGTAAGAAAAATCCAGATATAGAACATTTAAATTTTAAGTAAAATTTGAATAGTTTTTGTTTCATAAAAAGGGCGTTTTAGAATAATAATCTACGATTAATTTAGTAAAATATAAACAGTAAACTGATTTGTCTATGAGAATTAGCAACGTCAAATATTCTCATAATGTATTACGTTCCATAAAGAGTCGACATAATATATCTATGAATATATAAATAATAAAGCTAACGTAATCAACGAATGCATTTGAAACGACGTTACGTGTCTTAGGTGAAGAGTAAAGTCTGAATCAGTCGTAGCTTAGGCAATATATCACGGCTGTCAAACAGTTCATCTATCACAGGGGATTTCGGTGAGACAACCAACCAAGAACTGATTGTTTCCCAACCAGACGTAGTTTTGGGTAAAAGTTTGTCTTGAAAAATTCAAGACTAATATTTTTCTTAACAGATAATATCTTTAGCTATTTTTCAAATTCATTTAGGTGGTTTCCAACTGCCATGGATAAATTGAAAGAGTCTAGAAAAAGCGTTATAACTAGTTAGTAGGCGTTATAAAGATCACAGCATCGGTTAAATGAACTTCAAATGTAACTTCTACATTTTAGTAAATATTTACTTTATAACCGGAACTAAAAGGAGCTGTCCTGTGTGAACACTGTTAGTTCTCTTGTATCCAACAATTAAACTCAAAGTTCTTAGTTTTAAAACAACTGCTTTCTACAAAAATTAAATTATTATCCACAATGGATGTATGCTTCAATAATACTTGTTAACAGAATTTATAAAAAAAACGTTCAAAACTAAAAAGGAAATTACTTAAAGATTTCAACGTTAAGCTTAATAATTTGAAATAGTGAAGCTTTACATATTTTAACAAGTGTGAAAAAGTAAATAATTTTGCAAAATTCTTCGGATCAATTAGTCATACCATCATATACATTTTATAGAAGGTTACATGAAAAAACGTGTAAATAGCGTACAGAAATTTTATTACATCATTAGTGATTCTGGAAATATTAATTTTTTGAAGGTTACACAATTTTCACTATACATTACAAGCCGTCGGACAAGTTGAAGTAGCATACAAAAGCGGAATGACTTACCCCCTGCTAATTAATTGCCTACAGGCTGCCTTGAAGAAGGAATGGAAAGTTGCCTCTTTCTTACATTATGTCGAGTACACACATTACAAAAGGAACTATTAAATACTGAATATTGTTTAAGTGTTTTGGCGTCGTCCACGTTACAGCAAAACCACATTATACCCAGATCTGGTACGTAAAGGTTCAAAACGTAACACCAAAAATATGTTCACCTGCTCACCTTAATATGAGAAGACAGAATTGGATTTGGTCTTGGAGATAATACTGCAGTGTTATGTAATTAATGTACACGAATACACATAAAATTGTTTACCACATAGAAATAATATATAATTAATATATTTCTTTTATTTCCAAATTTTGTCGGTATATAAAATGTAACAAGACTATAAATTCTCGGAATTTTTGTATGAGCCACTGTGGGCTACGTTTTGGTTCAACTGGTTTCTCCCTTCTTATCCTCTCTTTTCCTCCTCTCCTACATCTTCTTCATTCTTCATTGATGTCTCTCGCTTCTTTCGTCATTCCAGATGGCACTTGTCCTTCTCTTGTGGTTTCCCTGAAAACTTTGGTAATTGTCTAATTTCTTTTTAAGTAGCAACCATTCTTCAATGTCTTCTTGAGTAATATAGAGTTATACGTTTTACGTTTTTTTTTAACCATGTATTGGACATTTTGAGCTTTCTGAAATAGTTAAAAAGCTTCCATGTTAATCTGTCAAGATTGATTCTTTGTCATAGGGGTCAAAGGAGACCTCGCTTCCTTAAATGCCAACCTCACCTACTCGCGGTGACCCCTGTTTCTACTAACGAGGGTCTGGTGACCGAGTGCCACCCGGTATAAGTGGGTGCCCCCCCCAACCAAGTTTCAACGGCCTCCTAGGAGGGCGGATGAGCGGGCAGAGTTTAGGGCACACATTTCCCCTCGGGTGGCCAGAGTTTCGGATGGGAAGCTGTCCTTAAAGGCTGAAGACCCAGCAGATGGTCAACGGTATAAGACTTCCAGGACTAACAATCTTTGTTGTATCTTGGATTAGTTGAAATACTGTTAACCTACCAGTAAAACTTTGTTCAGCGGTACAGAATGGTGGAAAGCTGGGAATGGAAAATTACTCCAGCTGGTAACCAATCGACCGTTGCCAAGAGCAACACAAGCAAGTAATCGGACTCTGGAGAAGTTGCACTAACATGAATGAAGGACAAGATCAAGCATAAACAGAAAGTTCTTGGTATTTATTACATTTTACTTTTTTCGTGTGTGAAAGCTCGGCAAATAAGGTTTTAGCTGAACGACGACAATCAGGAGTATTGATCGACTGCATGTTTTGTCCGAAGAATTCTACACACTAAGACCCAAAACAATATTTTCAGAGCCGATAGACTAATTTTTCTGCTTTTAGGAAGTACAGATTTCTGTCCACCCCTAACTGTTCATTTTCTTTGAGTGTTCATTTCCACTTTTCTTCTCAGTGTTCGCCTGAGTACTGCAAGATCAATGAAGTATTCAATTTGTTTCACTGTAAGTGTTTCTTTACAAGTGCAGACGGTCGTTGTTGTCCTTGTATGAGGTAAGAGAACGTGAAGCCGGTGTGCACTATTTGCAGTCTGGTGATGCAGACTTGTTCACGTTGACTGCGATACCCTGCTGTTTGCCACATACGGGTGCTCTGCTTAACGGGAGAAATTCTGCTTTAACCCTGTATTCAACATCCGCATCTAAACATTAAGAATGTTGGAAAGAGCAGCTACTTTTGCGTTTCCAGATCGTATGGCAATCTTATTTACCCCTGTGCTGCCTACATCGTGTTTTGCTGCAGCGTTGGCTTCTTTGTTACCTTGAATGTGTGTATGACCAGCAACAATAAATGAAAGATGAAACAAAAGTGAAACATTAAACAACGTCGTATAACACATGGTATAGTTCCAATAACGGATCCACTATGTCCGAAATGTTGAAAGAATTTAGAAAAATTAGTGAATCTGTACAGATCAAAAATTTTCTCTCATCTTGGTGTTCACAGAAACTTAGAGCTTGCCAAACCGCATACAATTCGGCGGTTTGGCCACATTGGTCAATCTCAGTGGAATGGGACGCGCCCTCAAGGACAAACGCATTACCCCCTCCGCTCACTGTATTCCAGCCTTCAGTGTACATTATGATATTGTAACGACGGATTTGTATTGAAAAGGCAAGGGTGACGTTGTACTCGCTTCTCAACTAGCCCAGTGTGCCTCGTCTGTATCCAGGCAGTCCACTCACGTACGACTCAAGTACGTTCCAGAATACTCTCGAGAACACTTGAAATACTCATTATGCTGACACGCCGCAATAAGGGTGGAAAGTTATCCTGGAAAACGTGCGCTACCTGTAAAAGGGACAGAGGCTGGCTTTTTGTCAGTTAGTTACATTCAGCGATTTCCTTAGTGCGGATCGAGTGGTAGGAGAAAGTGTATACTGTGCTATAGTTAGTGTGAAACTCTATTACTTGAAATTATTATTACGTGTAGACAGATTTAACCAGAATTATTATACGAGTCGATTAAAATTTTTATTTGTGATTAATTAATGCTGGTAATTAGTGATTTTATTGACGTATCTGTTTTGTTTTCCACTGTACCATACGACGATCAGTGAGACTATCGTAACAATATGTTCTTATACGCAATACCCTATCTCCCATAGCAGGGTCTTCGATACGCAGCCTGGCTCCTTGCAGTGTTTCAGGTGCTCGAGGTTCGGCCACTCATCTCTCTTCTGTCAAGAGCTTCCACGTTACGTCCGATGTGGAGTGGCTCATCGAGGCTGTAATAAGGCAAAGCTGGATTACGCCCATCTGCTGAAATGGATGAGAATACCCACCTTATATCGCTGCAGAAATAATGCAGCGACTCTCTGCCCGGCAGTGGCTCCAGGAGCCGCAGTACTGCCCTCCAAAGCACAGGGCCTTATTACGCGGCTGTGGCAGCTACTCCGGTACAACCCCCTCTAATCTTAAGAACAAAAAGTAACGCACTCGTCGCCGCCGGAGACTCTCCGGCCGACAAGCTTCACAGGCCCAGCCTGCACAACGTTAGTGGGAAGCTCCGCCCTCAGTATTACTCACCCACCCGTTTGATGTGAGCAAACCACCAGCCGTATTGTCAGCCCTCCGCAACCCCGGTGGAACCCAGTCAGGCACGTCTGCAGGAATTCCATGAATCTTATCGGGCTCCAGTTAAGCTCCTTACCGCCTGGACCAACAAGCTTGTCAAAAGCATCTGGTCTGCTCCAGACACGACCACAGTTCCAGCTTTGGTCTTCCAATCCCTGTCGACTTTCTTCCTGTTCCTATCCGTTAATGGCTAGAAACCTGCCGATCATCGTGTGTATTGCGATGACTTTCGCAATAGGGTGGAACCCTACTGATGACTTTCATAACGGATCTTTAGATGATTTTATGAAATGGATCATTTTAAGTTTATTGTATGAAGATTTTCGATGTGTCAGTATTTACGAGTGCATAAGTATAGTGAATATGAAAATGTAGCAATAAGTATAGGTAGTCGCATGCGCATGTGTGAGTGTCGTAGCCTCGCTATTTCAAAATATGTGGTAGTGTTTTATGAACGTGTTTTTAGAAATGAAAATTCGACTATAATGCGTATTATTAAAAAAATTCCATAATTATATGCACTAATCACTATCCAGTATTCACTATAAATATGTTAAGGGGAAACATCAATAAAAAGTTGATAATATTATGGATATTTTAAATTATTTTTAGACAACTCAAAACCACAGTAAAAGTTGTAAACAGGACTTTTTGTATTATATCTCGTTAAACCTCATCTAGCTATTTTTTGTAAAGTAAGTAACAGATTTAACCAATTATTATGCGCGTTAGTGAAACTTGAGACGTTTAATATGATCAATACATTAAATATTATAGACGTTTAACAAAGATTGGTTGACGTACGTATCATAACCGACACAGCAAAATATATAATATTAAATACAACTATGCATACCGCACTACGAGAACGGGCACGCGCACACACACATACATACTTGATTAATACCAACATTTTTAATGAATGAATGATATATTTTAATATCCACAGTATTAGTTTATGTCTTCTGCAAGTGGTTTATTGTTACCCCCTTTTATGATTTGTGAGGGACTCAAGGCTTGTCTTGATTTTCCAACGTCATACAAAAATAAGCGAAATATAATTTTTTACAAGAGCTGAAATGTTTCTTTGTCGTTTTATTACTTTGTAGTTGCCATATATGTAGCAAAAAGAAGCCGTGAATTAACACAGCCTCTGGAAGCCATTGTCTTAAAATAAACACAATAATACATAAACTCTAACTTAAAAAAAGTTAAGAAACACTATTGCATGTTTATGGATAGAGTCAAGAGAGACATTGTGGTGTACGGGGAAACGAAGTTTGTAGGTTTAGGGGGGAGGCAGGCAAGCGTCAACAGGTTTAAACTGGTTTTCACTAGTTTTATTATTCCCCTCAACTGCTTTTAAATAATTTTGAGGTAGAATATTATATTTTTATTTGCACTCCTTTACCAAGTATTTATATAAGTTATACTAAATAATAAATATGTATACATTTATGTACAAGTTATATAAATAGTATATATATATATAGTATATATACAAGTGTTTATATAAATAGTTATACTGTACTTCCAATTTATCATATACGTCAAATTATATATAGGCCTACGTATTACTAACTGTTACTTGCGGCTTCGCACGGGAGTATTTGACTTTTAATAAGTATTTTAATATAATTTTTATTGTCAATGTCTATATGGCGTTCTGTCAGCTTGTATAACAATTTTGTACTCATTAGTCAAATTCTCTCCAAAGCTGTTGTCAACACTTATAGTATTTTAACTTGTACTAAATTATTATGTTGGTGCAACAGCCTTTGGAGATTTAAAAGTACGCGTTTATAAAGCTTTTGGAGATATTTACAAAGTACCTGTTAAAGCAAAAACGCTAAATTCTTTATTTAAAATGTTAATGTGATAGAAGCATTGTATAACACGTTAAACTTTATGTTTTCCTCAACCATGGCTTTTATTTATTTCAGCAGTAAACTAAAAACCAAAAACCGTTGTCACCTAACCTCACAAATGAAAACAACACGTATTTACGCTTTGCATTAAGTAATAGGACAATTTACAATTAGTACACTTCTTCTTTTCCACATCGTGTTATACCGATACAATCGCATATTATATAAAACATCGTAAATGTACTGCAGGAATGGATAAATATACAGTTCCGATGCCACTAAATAACTTTTGTTTATTTACTTGTTACTATGGTAATTAATTCTGGTCATCATGGTGTTGTTGACATCCTTTAGTAATAGGCTAGTATTTAATATATTTCATTACTTATTCATTGCATCACCAGAAATACGTATAAACATAAATTTTATAATCGTTTAAGACAATTACAAAATATATAGTCGTATGCGTATACAAAATTACAAATTATATTGTTACAATCTCATATTAAAAACATTAAAAACTGCAGGAACTGATAAAGTTACAGTTCTGATGCCGCTAAATATCATTTGTATATATACTTGTTACTATGGTAATTAATTCTGGTCTCCATGGTGTTGTTTGATATCTTTATACTCGTCAATAAAAAGCCTTAATTAAAAAAGCCTAAATCGTGCAAACGGGACAAAATACCAAATTCCAAGTCAGACAGTATTTTTCGCCTTGTGTCAAAGGTTACCTGTGCAAAATTTGGTGGTAATCGGTGTAACTGTGTGGATTTGTATTCAGTACATAATCCTCAGACTTTGAGTTTTATATATACAGCTTTGTAAGAGAACTGTAGGTAATAGAATTTTTTAATTTTTTTTTGTAATTAGTATCATAAAAGCTACAAAAAGCACCCAATATAGGCCTACTTTATGTAAATTTTTCATCGCAGGCCTGTGTTATTAATATTATCAACAATTGTATACTCATGTATACACTTACGATGATCTCACTGATCGTTGTATGGTACAGTGAAAGCAAATTACAGACACAAATGAAGTCAATAATAAACAGCTTTAATTGATCACAAATGACAATTTGTAATCAACTCGTAAAATAATTCCAGTTAAATTTGTCCACACCCATTAATAATGCCAAATAATAGTTCCACACTAACTGTAACACAATAAGACTTCTCACTATACTTTGACAAACACTCGATCTCCGCTAAGGAAATCGCTCACTAACAACTATTGACAAACCCAGCTGCTGTGGTTTTTATAGGTCGCGTAAGTGTTCTAGAATAAACTTTCCATCCTTACTTGGGTGTGCCGGCTAATGCGTATTTCAAGTGTGCACTTGAAGACTCTGGAACATACTTAAGTGCTGCCTTGACTTAGGCTACATTTGCTCGACTAAGTGCGGGACCATGGGTGGAGGACGCTCTCGGCTGTTGGAGATGGTTCCTTAATTGCGTAACAATACGTTCGTGGTATAGGCATAGCTATATAGGTGTACACACACACACACACACACCACACACACACACATAATAAATAATAATTTATATATAATTTAAATATGCACACATTTTTGCAGCTAACAAATTCTAATACATGTAATTGATTTTTGTATGCAATGAGCACGGTTTTCTATACATCGCGGATTCACTAAACCCGTAAGCCATTGCATATTTTAATATAATATGTCCTGATACTCGAAATATATTTAAAGTTCTTTCAACTCTGAACTTTCGCCACACAGTTGTTCAATTTGGAAATAATGTAAATCGAATTTACTAAATCTCACTTGCAGACGCAGAGAGAATAATCCATTCACAGTCCAATTTCCTGTCACGTACAAAAGAGGGATTGATCTTCTTACACCATTTTAGAATTGTGAAGTAAATGAGAAAAGAACATTTTATATTTATAAGTGAAAACCTGTATAAATATCGGTATGGAGAGCCATATATGACTTCCATGCTCTAAGATTTATATTTAAAATCATTTTCGAAATGAAATATTTCCATAGAAACTACTTCTTTCTTCAGCCTTAACCACAGTATTGTGGTCACTAACGTATACCACCTCACGTTAGCGCACTCGATTTTCACTGATGATGGCAGTCGATAACTGCCGAAACGTCTGGTTTTGTAGAAAACATTGGACCACGCCAAACAGGCCGGAAAGGAATTTTAACAACAAACTACTTCTTTGCTGCCGATAACAACAATAAATAAAAATTATCCACATGACATATAAATACAAAATTATCCCCTCCCCCTTCAACTATCATTTTCATTTATAGAAAAATTATCCCCACCCCCTTCAACTAGCCTCTTTATTTATAGATATTTTATCTACGTTTCTACAGTGGATTATTATGACCTTCTTTTCAGGATATTTTATTTATCAAAATTAAGTACTTTACTCTTGTTAAAACATAAAACGTTGCTGGTAAACTACCCCTTCCCCTTAACCGATCTTCACCAAAGTCAATAGGCCTTGAGTCCTCTACAATTCAGGACTGTATGCAAAACATTATTTGATTTTGTTTCAATTTGCGGCTGTTATCGTTTGCCATATACAAAATTCCTTACACACACACACACACACACACACACACACACACACACACACACACACACACACACACACACACACACACACACACACACACACACACACACACACACACACTTTTCGAAAATTGATTTTTGTTCATGTTTTGAGAGAAGTACAATCAGAATCAGCTCTTATCTCGAACACGATCTTTTTCGACATTACCATACAGTACTTCCATTTCCTTATGGAACATGGAAGTAAAAATTATATTATTTCCTCACTAACTTATGTTATATTAAGTACGCTAAGTACAACGCGTGTGTAACATACGTGAGTGCCTTTATCATTTCACTTCTAGTATTCTATTCTACACGTTATAAAGATATGTAGGCTAAATTATTAACAAATACGGTTACAATCTCTGCTTGGGACCGAAGTTAGAAACAAAATCCATTCTTCACACATGGAAAATAAAAAAGTTGAAGAATAACCATTTTGTATAATGAAGAAAAACGATTTATTTGAACTAATGTATTTATTTGCAAACTACAGCTTATCTTTAAATATAATGCATGAGAGCACCCCTCACTTAGCAATACTACCCCCAGATGCTAACGTAGCAACTCAGCACTGTTTCAAAGTATCTCGAGTGCTAAGGATGTGAGGATGGCAAAATACAACCACCAGCAACAGAAAAAGTTATTCTTGTGTCCTAAAATTGTAGAAATCTCTGAGTAGGAATTTGTAGTTCCCAAAAACTAATTACGCAATTTGTGGCATAATGAAATTATTTCCATGGCGTCTCTTGTCTAGAGTCTTGTTGAGTGCTCACTCAGCCCGTCAAAAAAAATATATATATTAGAACGTTAGCAAATTAAAAACTGAGAACTAAGGTATAATTATACACTTTATATCAAAGGTTCACACAAATGTTTACTATTTTCTGCAAACCGGTACTGAGACACCAATTTCTCAATATTTCCTTCAGTTTTCCATTGTGTATTTGAGCATTTTTTATTAACATTAAGCACAATGTTAAATAATGACTTACTTCAATTATTCTGTAATATTTATTTTAATTGTAAATTACAGATACTTTCCTTCCTTAGAACACATTTATATAGTCCAAAATATTTAACTGTTTCACAACTCTGCCGTTAATTTGAAGACATTTATTGTACAAAGACATAAAATAATCTGGATTTAAAGAAAGGAAAATAATATCTTTTATACAAATTAATTTTCTTTTCCACTCTTAGTGTTTGTATAAATCGTCCTCAAATATAAGAGATTAAAACAGAAGGAAAGCTCTATTTTTAACAAATTATATTCACAAAGGCTCATATTTTTCTTGTATACATATATTTTATATTATTATTAATAATAACAAAACTTTTTACAAGAATACACTTTTTTCATGAAATACAATGTTTCAATAGTATTCAACTACAATCATCAGATATAAGATTAATAAAAACCCTAATTTAAATTATAATAAATAATAAAAATTTTAACAAATTGTAACTTAGTAAATATTTGTCTGAAGTGAAGATGGTAACTCTCAAATTATTAGGAAGTATATTTTAAAAACTTTTTGGAAAGTGTTATTTTATTCTTCTATACCATAACTTGTAGGTGTTGTCCCAAGAAATTATTTAAAAATTTGTTGTGTGTTTAAGTACATAATATTTAACTCATTACAGCAATAAAATATCGATTCTGTTTTTTTTAATAGTTTTAATAAAAAGATAAATGATAATTAAAACTATTAAATGAACATTAGTTATACTGTATGTGCTATCCATGAAATGCTCACTATTCTACGGTGAAGCCACATTTCAAAATAATACGGGTTTACCGTATAAAAGACAATACGGGTTAAATAGTCTAATACGGGTAGTTACACTAATTTGCATAGTGCGCTAAAACATAAATAAAAGGGAAAAGATAATAAATAAACTCTTGGGCGTATACGCATAAGTGGATTACTGCAAGAAACAATATGTTTTTGTAACTCATATATTTATTTTAAAATTCGGTATCATTTTACGCATGGAACTTTGGAAACCACAAGGAACTGGGAAAATTATTCATTCTACTAACCTGCTTTGAATCAACATCTTAAGTATCTTCTACGAAGGTATTAAAAATTCTACGGCTACCAGATTGTACTCCTCGACTTCTGCAATATTATTTCTTACAGTGTTTCAAAAAATTTTAAACTTAAATACATTTTATAATTTATTGTCAATTTTAAATATAGCTACTATGTTTAACTTACAATTAAACTTTACACGCACGCACGCTTGCGCGCACGCACACACACACACACACACACACAAAATCAACGCGAGAGAGAGAGAGAGAGAGAGAGAGAGAGAGAGAGAGAGAGAGAGACAGACAGACAGAATGAAATACTTTGTAAGAAATACACTAAACGTTTCGTCATATTAACCCACTGCTGCAAATATTATGAAATAAAATACAAAAAGGAATGTACAATATAAATACTAATGTTTCATGCCATGTTTTGTCGTTTTTGTATTATTTCAATACGGCTACATATACTTATTAGAAAATGTGATGCGTAATACACATTAGCATTTACTTTCATCAGTGTAAAGACGACTCTACAATCACTGGTGTTTTGTACAGGCATCGGAGTAGATTTATTGTTTACCTTTTGTTGTTCAGTTGTTGCTCTGCTCGATTTGTAAAATGTATATTTAAAGATATATATCATTATATGTACGAGTTTTGATCAAAAAGTTCTTATAATATGTCTATTGATTGCACTGGAAGTGCACAATCCAAACGGTTTTCTTATGATGGTACAACTGTCTGTAACAAATGTCTGTGCTTGAACACAATTGATGCTCAATTTATATTTAATAGCTAATTGAAGAAGGTTAATTCTGGTGTAGTTAACGACTTTTTAGTAGTATACTTTGTAAGATTACAGACTTGCTTAACATTTTTTCTAAGATAAATACTGAGACAAAGTGCTCAAATCAGTGGAATTTTTTTGAAGCTTTAGGCAAGTACTTTATGTAGGAACTAACAGTTTACAATGGTAAAAAATGTTAAAAAATAGTCGTAAACGATTTCAAAACGCTGATAGTTAGTAGATATTGCGTATTACGTATCATATATTTTTATCAATACATTCTTGATCAATGAAACGTAATAGTTTCACATCTCGTGCCGACTTGGTGAATTTATAAGTACAGGTAGCATCGCGGGACATCTTTAGCCTTCACCACAGAACTGTGGGCCTGACGTTGGCACCCCGCTTTCAGGTAGACTCGAATTCCACAGAAGATGGCAGCCAGTGGTGCTGTTGAAACGTTTAGTTTGTTTTTAAACCCTGGACCACGGCCAAACAGCCCGGTAGATACTTCTACTACGATTAGCGGTGTACGCCTGTGAAGTTTAAAAATGTATAAGTGATATTTCTTAAACCCTGTATATTGTTTTCTGAAGGACATTTACCAGTTTGTTCTTCACTGACAGAATGAACCCAGTATCTCATCGATAATGAACCTAGTTAACGAGAATGAGGATTCCTCCTAGTTAACATGCCAGAACCAGGAAGTTGGTGCTAATATTCTAGTGTCTAAATCAGTATCACTTGCAGACAAAGGAAAGACTGAAAGGATTTGTTTCATTACCATATTTTACCAAATTGTATTGGAAAAACATTTTAACGCGTAGAACATTTTGATTCTACGCGTTTCAAGATGTTCTGTTTCATTATGTTTTGAAACACTGTCATGCTATGTACGCCAAACGTAATCATGCAAATTCTTTACCTCCTCAACAATATATGTTTTAACAGAAACAAATGGTAATATTAAAAATACAATGCTTTATAACTAATAAAATATTTTTCTTAGAATTGAATTCATTTTAGTAATGAAAATGTTGCTTAGATGGATCATGTAATAATGCTGTCGATAGGCTTTGCTAATAGCTTTTTAATACGTATATGTTTCTGAAGCAATGGTTATTGTCTTGGGAGCAGATGACCGATCGCACAGAGTAGCTGTCAGCCTTAACACTGACGGTCTGTGTGAACCCACTGAATTACACGACTCTCAGGAGAGAACCTCTTCAACAATAAGTTTACGTAACGATAATAAATAATCTACAGTTTCTGCTACCGTTTTCCTTTTGACACTTTCATTATCTTTTTACTCACTTTTCCTAAATCTTATAACACTTTTATAAGGAATTAATTTCAGTAGTATTTCTGACTACTGCACCTTTGCAGTTTATTACTGTATGCCACAAAAATTATATGTAAAAAAATATAATTCCCACATGGATTCCATTGCACAAAAATAACCATAATTGTAATAAATTATAAATGTAACCAACCTACCACATTTTATAGGTATACACAAATGTGGTATATAATATTTTGTCCCTTAAGGAGCCATACAGTGGCAATAATAGACATTAATAACAATAGAAATCAAAGTTGTATGTTTCGCCTGTTTGTTTCTTTATGATCCACGAAAATTACACCACTGCGCAGGCACAAGTCAGTACACTGTCCACGTAACGCTAATCTATAAAAATCTGAATTGTCGTGATCATGTCTTGGTCTTAGTGTTCTCTTCTTGCTATGAAAAATTACCACATATACAATACTACAATTTTAGGTTCTTTGAATTTTTAAACATTTTACGTACGGTCAACTGACCAGTGCTACATTGCTATAGAAAGTTTAGGTTCCCCGGATGAATTAATTTAGTTTACAATATTGTTCCATTACTACCAGAGATCTGTAGCGCGCAAAATGTTTGGCACTAAAAGTTAACGAATCGTTATTTTGATTTCAAAGAATCTAATTTTTTAACAATAGTTCCTTAAAAAATTATAAATATGTCTACGATAATTGATTTCTTTCTAAACAATACTGAACATAATTGATTCGTTATATAACACAGTTTACTCAGAAAGACCCGTATGTAAACCTCATGAGTATATAGATTTTGCATATTATTTTCTAATTGTAATGTTTCAAAGTGTCTTGGATTGTTTTGAAATTTTGTTTCTGTGCGACCTCTATCTTGCGAAGATTTTACAGGAGGATCACGAGTCCCATGACGTTATGCTGAACTACTGTAGTTAGTAACGTAAGTACATTTTTTTTAAATATGTATCTTTTCGAAACAAACAATTTTTTTAACTAAATTGTCTTTTCTCAATAAGCTTACTGATATCTAAAAAACATTCTTCTTAAACTGATGTACAATAACCATGATAAAAGTTATTTTATAACTTTTTATTGTAAACTAAAACATGAAACACATACTACTACACTGATTATTTAAATTTGGATAAATAAATTTTTACTCTAAATCGACGAAGAACTGACAAAGTGACAAGCTACAACGAACATGAGGAACCACGTGTTTACTTGTGGTTGACAGGAAAACCATATAGGCCTACGTCAATGTGATACTGAAGTTGTTTTAGCAGTTTATTTTGGCAGACGTTTAATGATCACTCCGTGATCTGTAATCAACTATATTCAGTAAAACACTATTTTTTAAGATACAAAAACCAAGAAAACAGCATGTAGCTACTTGTATTTATATTATACTTGATATAAGCCTACCAGTGTTTTTCTAACGTTTTACAATAGTTGATACTATATAATACCTTACTGATATTACTAACACATACAATTGCACTAGATGACTTAAGTAGAGAGTCTATGGATAAATGTCTACGTGTGTGCACGAAAACAATGGTATTTTTAAAGCATGTAATAATACATTAGTTCTAATAACCAATTATTAAATGTGAATACAAATTGCGACAGTATCAGGAGCGATGCAGTAGCGACGTGACAACATTTTAATCAAAGTCCCCCCAAGACGTACCACGCGTAAGGGTACGTCCAGACAGGATCCGTCTAGTCTGGCAATCCGTCTTTTTCAGGCAACTGCGTGCGTCTTGAACAAACCTACCTACGCTAAATGGCAGTGGCCGCACAGAATGCGTGCGCGCCTTATCAGTCTTCTCTGTCGAGTCCGTCATCCGTCTTCTTTCAAAACAGTTTGTTTCTAGACGCAGAACGGACAAGACGCAGTGTATAAAATGAGTATTGAGCCATCCAAAGAAGGCATTATTTCAGGGGTGTTCAAGTATCCGCCTCTGTGGGATTCATCCCACAAAGACCACAAGGACCGTAATGTAATCCAACGTAGGAGCAGACGAAGGTATGTAAATAATGTTATTAATAAATGCATTTACTTTAATATTGATACAGTATTAAATTAATATTAAATAATATTGACAAATATTAATAATTCATTATAGCAGAAGCAGAATGTATTTATTTACAAAATGCAAGCACATGGTAATAGCTGAAGTTGTACATTGTTCTATTTCTGCAACAAACGGTACTGCCATGGAACTTCTCCCTCGGGACTACAAAAGTACTGTGTGAATCTCTGCCTTATCAATTTCGCTGAAGTGGTGTAACGGTTGTGAACTCGAGTTACTGGACTATGGTCCACAGATGTTGTCTCACAATCAGGCAAATTATCTGTCGATGTTACACAGTCATGAGTCATCACAATGTTATGAAGTAAACAGGCTGCTTTAACTACTGACACAGATGTTTCTACACTTGTTTCTACAGCCTTATTAAGTACTCACCATTTGGCTGTAGGCATTCGACCATTCGGCGGGCTCGTGACAGTCTGTAATTGAAAATTGTTTCGGAATCCCCTAGTGATTTTCTCGGATATGGCCTCGGGACGTGTTCCATTAATGGATAAGCTTCATCGGCTACAAAAATTTACGGTGTTTTATATGTTGTCCCCGGTAAATACTCATCTTCAGGTATATTCAGGCAATTACTTTGTAGCTGATCATACAAAACAGATCGTCTGGACACTCCACCGTCGCTTTCACTACCATAGGCACCAATATCCAACACAGTAAATTTATAGTCCGCGTCACTGACTGCTAATGTGTTGATGGAATAGAACTGCTTGTAGTTATAATATTTGGACCAAGATCGAGAGGGGCACTTGATAGCTACGTGCTTGCCATCCAGGCTGCCTAGGCAGTTAGGAAAATTCCACTTTTCCCAGTATTGTTTTGCTATGAAAAGCCAAGTATCAGCTGTCGGTGGTGCAATATACGTACCACTTAACAGATCCAATAGTACATCACACGTTTCCTTTACTATTTCTACGACAGTACTTTTCCCCATGCGAAATGGAAATGTCAGGGCCCGAAAAGAGCTGCCTGTATCCAGATAACTGAAACAAATTATTTTGTTTTCAGAAAACCTGAAGATGAAATGGCGTGGAATACGGGACTAATACAGAAAGGAGCTCATGAAGCCGGAGAAACCCCGATCAGGTGACGGAGCTGATAGCCATTCAACCTCCAACTGGCCCCTTTTCCCTCTGTTATCATTTTTAAATGATTCAATGTCTACTCGGCCCACGACAACAAATCTTGAGTCAACAAGGAGTGAAGATGCACTTGAGCCAGCCCAAGAAACTACTAAAAATGCTGGTAACGACTCCATTACGGAATTCAGTCCAAGAGCAGGACGCAGTCAAGACATCGCACAAACCCAAAGTCGACATCTACAGAAAGGAACATGCAAAGGCAAGCCCTGAAGAAAAAAGGGGCCTTCACAGTCCACAGACCATGTTGGAGCTTGAGGCTAAAAAATTCAAGCTTCTCGAGAGGGACTTAACTAAGGATGAAGATGACGATTTGTTATTCTTTAAAAGCATGTTGAAAGATTTCAAATCTCTTCCAAGAGAGAGAAGAATGCTACTAAAGGTTACATTCCCTCCCCAAGTACTACAATAACATCAACATGGAGTGAACTGACTGACACTGGCATGGGTGACTACCAGAAACAGTTCTCGTTCATTAATAACTCACAGTGATTTGCCATTATTTTGTATCTATATGTACTTAAATGTTTGTTTTTAATGAAATATAAATCATTGAAACAGTAAACAAAAATCTTACCTTAATGTAATAACTAACCTTTCCTCTGTAGAAATTGGATCGCGGTAATTTAATTTCACTTTTGACAGTCTGTCTCGAATACTTTCATGAATAATATCAAAGCAGTATTTCGACATCCTGAAGCACTCAGAAAATTTTTCATCGTGCTGAAACGCCCTTTATCCCAGAATTTTTTTCAGTATATTCTGAATAATGATCATTTTCTTTTTGTATCTTACTTTGTCTAGTAGAATGGTCTTTATGTTTCCTGGCTTCTCTTTTTCGAATGCGTGATGTAATTTTGCCATCAATGTTTCCTATCATCATCAGCCGATCTGCTCTTTGGTCTGTTAAAAATTCATGTTCTAATTGCGGCACTTTTTTTCCCGCACACAGTTGCAAGAGCTTAAATCACTACACTTACAAGCACAGACATCAAGTAGTTTTGATCAATAGACTCTGAGAGCCGTTTTTTAAAATTATGTTTGTACTGGTCTCTTTCAAATGATTTGTTTAAGCCTTGCATAATATCTATGCTTTTTTTCAACATGTCTTTCACTGTTCTGTGAGACACTACCGGAATTGATGATTTCTGCCACAGTGATTGCATTTTATGCGCATTGCGCACACTAAAGAAGTTATATTACGGGTTCAATATTTTTTTAGCTACATGCGGTGACATTTAACGTAACTTTAAGCATTACCCGATCTTTATCCACCTTCAAGAAGTTAATAAAACAAATTTCGTAAATTCTCAATTTTTTGGTAAAAACTCGAATTTTTAAGGCAGTTGCGCAGAATGAAGATATTATTTTTCGGGCTTAATATTTTACGCTGTTCTTCCTAGATCTAAAATACAACTTTTGAGACATACCCGTTTTTCATCGGATAAAGTTGACTTTTTTCGGCCCACCCTACCCTTCAGGCTTATAATTTGAATTTTAAATTTAACCTTGTCACACAGAAATCATTCCACTTTAAGCTTAAACAATTTTTATGGGTTATCTTGTATGTTTAACTTCACACTATGAGTGACTGACGAGCACGTGATCTCTGCTATTACATTTATAACTATTTCAATTAATAACCAGACTTCATGGAACCACAATTATAAATTCATACTTCCTTTAATTCTTTTATTTTAAGCTTACTCTGTCTCTAAGATTATTTCTTTAACTTTACTGCAGAATAATTTTATCACGTGCTTGTATTTTTACCGGCACGAACATGGACAGCCTGAGCCACACGCACACACTATCGTTACATTTCACACACACAAGCCACAATTAGATTAATATTAAATATAAACCCTCAATACTGGCTCACCTGAAGCTCTTTATCGGATTATCTACTCATTGTAGTATATCACGGTACACCGTCACAATCCAAGCCGCACCAATTTGAAAGAGAAAAGAGGAGGATGAACACGCTGCGCGAACTTATAAAACTAAAACGTTGCTGTCTAAATCTCGTTGTCAGGAACAGACGCCACTGCCAACCAAATGACGTCACCAATCAATGTCGCAGCGGCCGGCTGATTCTCGATATCGAAAGCGGGCATCGCAACATGCAGCGATAATGCACTGAACGCACGGAAAATACAATTAAACTGGCCGTGGCGTTTACCTTTTAATATAACCACGGCACAGTGCATCAAAAGTTTAGGAAACAACGTATGGTATTCGCCATACCTTCGCCTGTCATTATATATCTCATGACACCAACTTCTTTCTTCACACAAACTTAATTTCGGTTCGACATTTTCACAGAGCAGTAACCTCCGGCCTATCCTTCTCAATGCCATGGTGAAGACTGACAGAACGTATGACTGATCCTGTATGGCCACGCCGTATAAAACTGATGAGACGATGTCGTATAAAACGCATCATGACGTGTTGCACGCAGAGGAACGGATCCTGTCTGGACGTAGCCTAATACGTTACTTCCTATGAATTATTAACAGGTGCGACAGCTTGACGTAGTTGAGAACTGAAATAATCACTACTCCACCGCTTTCAGTGATTATTAATAGTCCCGCCTTAGACGTGAGATCCGTTCTATTTCTGAAGTTATATAACTTCATTCAGACACCGAACTAAATGATTAATTAATGCGTATCTCAAGTGGCCTCTTGACGAGTCTAGAACAAACTTGAACGCAGCCTTGACTAGTCACACCTGCCACACTGGGCAAGGGGAAGAGTGGAGAATGTTCTGGGTTGTTCGGTAGGGTTCTCGTAACACTGCCCCCCCTTAAAGCCTGTTCGTCCCGAACTGGCAAACCGTCTCTGAAGTAATACTCGGCCAGGCGATCTAGGTGGACGAACTTGCGAAGGATAATTCTTCGGTTCTTCGAATTCAGTCTCGTGTGATCTGAACATCAAGTTCCCAGGAATTCGAGTCTTCCGCTCAACGGCTAGTTTTGCTGGAATGTCTCTCGTTGCGTCATATACTGATGTCCTAAACACCATCAGCTGATCCAGAACTGTTTTGTTCTCGTCAACAACCCCTTTCGTTACTGCATCTTCAGCAACTTTTCCCCCGGGCGCTTCTAGTAACTTAGGAACAAAAAAGGGGTTTCCTTGATACCGTTCTTGGCTTTCCAATCACTTCTTTTGATGTTACACTTATTTGTAATTCCTCTGCTAGTTCTTCTTCCATTTCCACCTTGCATTAGGAAAGGTCCCTCTTGACCAGACTTGTTGACTTCTTCTTCGGCTAATGCCACTTGCTTAATCGAATGGTTGGCAGACCCTGTCAGTTTAGCTATGCAAAGCGTTATCTTGTATTGGCCAATCTTCAGGACGTCCTCTATTAAGTCCACAACGAATCCGTATTCATTCATAATGTCCGTGCTAAGTATCACTTCATCAACAATGTTCTCAACGAGCATTTGGTGGCTAAACTCGAGAAGTCCCAGGCGTACACGTACGTTAAATTTCCTAACACCTTGACGGGGCTTCCAGTCACAGTCTGTATTGTACAATAGCTTATTTAAGGCAGTTGGTTGCTGACTAAGTCGGGGCGCACAATGGACACTGTTGCGCCCGTGTCAACTGTAAATAATGTTGTTGCAACTTCCGCAAATCCATTAACGATCAAGAAGTTTTCATTGGAATTATGTAACGTGGAAACTGTGTGCTGTTCTGGGGCTGTGCTTCTCCAATTGGTGCGGCCACTCTCTCCTCTCAGTATTTTCTTTCCCCAGCAATCTGCCTGTAGATGACCACGTTTCCGTAGATTGACTATCTCTGGTACCGTCAATAAACATAATGAGAGAAATCCACTTCCGGAAGTCCTCCGATTGTTTGGTATAAGCCACTCTCGTCAGTCGGTCGACATTCCCTTCAAACTCTTAAAGGCTCACCCCTGAACGTTGTCGCCTCGCTTTAAGTTGAACACGGTACACTTCGCACAAATGCTGGTCACTGTACCTTAATTCCAGAGCTTTTTTTAATTCGGCATATGTGTTCTGGCTGTCAGATGGCACTTTGTGTATTAGCTCTGCGGCAGAGTCTTTTAACGCAATAATGAGTGAAAGGCCTTTCTCTTCTTCTGTCCAGTTATTTAAGCGAGCGGCAGCTTCAAATTGGCGATGATAAGTTGCCCAGTGAGTGCTTCCATTAAATGATGGGGCCTTTGTAAAAACTGGCCCTACGTATGTTAACAGTGTTCTTTGACTTCTCTGATATTTTGAATCTTCTAGAATTGACAAACTTCTTTTCATAGTTGACATAGATTTTTCTATTTCAGATATTCCGTCAACTGGTTTGTTCAGCTCACCTCGTAACAGGATGAATTTTTCAGTGGTATCCTTTTGTATGAACGTCTTGACGACTAAATTCTTCTTTTCTTTACGTCCCTCTGTTGCGTCATTTTCACGCTTACGTTTTTCGTCTTGCCGTTTTTCTACTTCTTCTCTTTCCTGTCTTCGTTCTTCTTTTTGTTGTTCCTGTCTCTGCTGTATCATTACTCGGAATGCCTCAATCATATGACTGGTATCCATTTTATTTTTATCAACTACCACTAACACCACTCTGCTGCGAAGTGTCCTCTGTTTCCACTGTTAACCTTTCTATCGCACTTCTGACACCACTGTAATGACGGTCTACTGATCGTTGTATGGTACAGTGGAAAACAACATACAAGACACTAATGAAGTCACTAATCACCAGCATTAATTATCACAATAAAAAAGTTGTAATCAACAAGGTCGTCTCTTTCAATAAATCAAATAAAAATTGTTCACACGCAATAATAATGTCAACGAATCTTGAGTCTTTCACAATTATAAAACACAATAATTCTTCATTTCGACAAACACTCGTTCCGCGCTAACAAAAATCGCTCACGTAACTGCCTTCACAACGTCAGACGCTCTGCTTTTATAGGACACGCAGAGTTCTAGAATTGCGGTCCATCCTTAGTTGCACGTTACTTAATGCTGACGCTAATGCGTATCTCTTGACGAGTCTAGAACAAACTTCAACGCAGCCATGACAAGGGACACCTGCCACACTGGGCGAGGGGAAGAGTGGATAATGTTCTGGGTTGTTCGGTAGGCTTCGTAACAGTATTATAAGCAGTGATTACGACAGTGATATTCAACGCCCAGTTTTACAGTTATATAAGTTACTTTATTTCGTAATTACATACAAACAAGTATGTGTTCCCTAAAATTCGAATCGTTCTTATATTACGACTTATTCATTTAATGAAAGTCGCAAAAGCGTAAAGTTCCTAACCAGAATAAATAAAACAAACGTTCAACATATAAAGCATCTATGTTCCCTTCAACATAAATCATGATTGACAATAAACAAACATTATTTCTTTTTTGCAGATGCCAATTTTTAGTTTTGAAGATGCGCATTAAAAACTACGAATATAATGTGTTGCGCTTGACCTACGACTTTAATAAGTTGTGTTTCTGTAATGGATTTGTTCCAAAAATAATTGTTAGCATTCCATCTGGTCTAGGAGTAGGCTGGAAACTACTAGCGAAGTTGCATCTGTGGTAGTATTATAGTCATACCTCTGATAATAGGTAGTATTGTGATGTAGAATTAAGGTTACAGAGCTTCAGTACGCCATAAACCTTTGAGCTGACACTTAAATCTAAACTCAATAAATTATGTGTATACACGCCAGTACACTTTATAACATATTATATTAAAGCTTAAAACCGATACTTAGCCACCGGTGGCAGTACATATATCTTATGTAAGTAGACAGTTGCATGTTTGCTTACTTCCCACGGGTCTTAATTAAAATCCCGTCAGAACTGTCTCCTCAAGTAATATGTAAGGCAATAAGGAACGCCTGTAGTGTCAGGGTACAAATGTTCTTATTACGAGAGAGATCGGTATCTGATTGAAATTGTTTTATAACTTATTTGGTTTTATCCACTTAAATTTTGATACCAAATGTCTACCAATTAAATAATTGGTATAAGTTTACAGAAAGTAATCTGCAAGGCACTGTTTAAGAGGATTAAGAATAATTTGTTTTCTATAAAATCGCGGCCGACTTTAAAATTCTGTCCTTATCCAGCGTGGCCTTGTAGGAAGGATAATAATTAGAAACTAATTTAGATTCTGATTCTAAATAGAATCTGATTCTGTTTGGTAAACAACAAATACGCAAATTATTTGACGTAATACCGACCTACACATTTCGCTATACCTACAAATTTAATAGTAATAAATTTTATAACTGAACAATTACTATTACATTAGTTCAGAGAGATAATTGCCTTTCTGTGCCTCGCTACTCAAAGTGATGAAAAATTAAAGACTATCACTTACCTAATAAGGCTTTTTGCAGATGGAGGAGGCTGACACAACAGATTAGCTCTTTATCAGGTTAAAGAATAATCACCATAACCGTGGATAAATAAGGCGAATCCGATGGAAGCAACCTTAGTTTTATCATTAACTTCAAAGTAATATGTGAATAGAAAAGGGAAGCCTCAGAACTAAAGCATTTTGCCAAGTTACTACTCATGTTAATGCTAGATGGGTTTTTGAATCAAACCAGTCCTACAGCTGTCGACGGCAGATTGTGGTGGCGTTAATTTTATACTTTAATAGAGAGACTTACGAAACTGTTTATCACTTTTTTGTTATGACGGTACAATTGTAAACCTACAAAACACTTTTAGTGCATTGTATCATTATATCGTTTAAATCTGATTTTTATTTATAAATATTTTAATTTTTTGCTGTATTGTTTATTACATCGTAAAAAATTTGTTTATATTGTTTATTACTAAATCTAAACATCGTAATGTCCTTACTACTTCATTACAGTGATTACAAAAATATATATATTAAACTTTAAATTATCAAAAGTTCTTTACTGTTCTTTTGTTACTGGTCTTGTTGTTTTACAATGAATTTGTGTTACAAATATTATGTTTTGATATCACCTGAATATAACAATGCGTATGCTGTGGGGTCCATGATGGTCATCTTCAGTCCTCTTCTAGGGTGTGATCCACGGTTGCTCTTGAAGTTCCATGAGGTTGATTGTTTCTGGTAGTCTCTTCCTAGACGATTAGATTTTGGTTCTAGAAGTTCATCCGGTTGCTGTTTGTGTTATCTTCTTTCGGAGTCGGTAGTTTACATTTTATTTTTGGTTACAGTTCATATTTTATCTGCACTAAAATCTGGTAATTAACATTTCTCACCATTTCCAGCTTGCTAAGAGGTGTGTCGGCTAAGTTTCCTTTTTTATTCTATACATGTTTCCTCACGCACTACATTATAATTTTGTTTTTATTATTATTATTATACTACATAGGTCAAATCGAACTTATTATAAACTTGATTAAATATTGTTTAACGGTATACACCTATGTGTATGTTTACAACACAGCAGCTACATCCTTACATCTCGGTGTCTATCGGGCGAATGCATGCAATGTTTAGCGGCAAGGGTTCAGTAAGCTGGCGCGGTTTTACGCACTAAGAAAATAGTTCGTTCTTTTAAGTTATATTAATTATTTACTAATTAAGTCATAATACATTATTTTACCTTTTGGTTACGAATTACGAATTTCTTTATTTATTTTGTACATATTTTATTTAATTAAAGTAATTATTATTATTAGCTAAATAACACCGTTCTTAACGTGTTGGTACGGGACAATTTGCACGTTGTTGCATGAATCTAGGCATAGGTGAGGGGTGGATAATACTCTTACTTATATTGAAAGCCATTTTTTATTTGTGCGATTTAAACATTATTTTAAAATCGTCACATCCTCCTGCACTTAACGATGAAGATGGGGTTGTGGGGTAATAATTAAATCTAATAAACACAATTACATTTGGGGACAGAATTTCATACTGAAATTTCTCTCTCAGATTATTTCTATCTATCAATTGACTATCTTACAACTTGTACAAAATATTTAACTTCTAATACATTTGTTACATATAAAATACACAAAAACATAAATCTACCTTATTTTAAAATCTTACATCTACTACCGGTTTTTTGTTTGTTTGATTTCTTCACTCTTTTTACGGAGTTATACTCATGAGTAGGTTACTAATAATAATCCCGAATTGTAATAACAATCGAATTACTTTTAGTTTACTTCGCTAGGAATTAGTTTTTTCTTTCTCGTCATCGTCATCTTCATCGTCAGCTGACTTCTCATTTATTATATCCTTCTCGCAGGACTTTAGCTAAGGTTGATCAGGCCTCGCTATTATGCGTACGAGGGTTTTGAGTTTATACTCATTTACGATATAATATGTTGCAAAATCCTATCGTATTCCTGTATAAGTATATACAACATATTTTATTCTCAATACTTAAATAGTATTCTCGGTTTTCTATCTTTCTCGTAGTCGTGCTTCTGTATTCTGACACGAAAAACATTTTTTTATTTGAGACAGATGGCTTCTGCGAACGTAATTTTCTGTATTGGGTTCATACAGAGCTACAGTAACGGGGGTGATGAACTTATGAATTTTATTGGAGCCACACCATCGGTACGATAGTTTGGAAGTGGTCCTATCAACGGCTTTACTCATTGGATGCGTTTTATACATTACTAAATCACCTATCTTATATTCTATTTGCCTATTATTCCGCTCATGGTATTTCCGTGATTTTTGTAAATTCGCTCTCAACTTTGCACGAGCTTCTTTCCATATTTTTCTCACGTTATTCGTATTCATGTCATGGGGCAATAACTCATGGATTTTCCATTTCGTGGTTAACGGATGGTTGGGTTTATATTTGTAGAGTAAATCAAATGGTGTTGATTTATGGCCTTCATGATACGCTGAGTTGAACGCAAATTGTATCCACGATGCATTTTGATCCCAGGTTGTCTGGTCTTTAGCATGATAAGATATTAGAGCTGATTTTAAGTTACGCAAGTATCTTTCAGCTAGGTTTCCTTGCGGTCTGTACTCGGTCACTTTAATATGATTTATCCCTAATTTAAAACACATGTCGTTAAATTCTTTCGATTTAAATTGAGGTCCATTGTCAGATATTAGGTTTAAAGGTGTACCATAATCTTTAAATAGTCTTTCTTGTAGAATTTGTATTGTCGTAGATGCTAATGCACGTCTCATAGGATACATCCACACGAATTTAGTGAAGGAGTGTACACAAATTAATAGCATAGTATTTCCGGATTTAGAACGGGGATAAGGTCCAGAATAGTCTATGTATATCTTCGAGAAGGGAGTTGTGGGTATCTCTGAGATTAATTTTCCTACTTGACTGATTCTTGCTGGTTTGCTCAGGGCACAGATTTCGCATTCTTTCAAGAACTTTTTATTTCACTGTTCATGTTTTCCCAATGGTATTCCTTGCGAATACGATGTATAGTTTTCCTAATTCCCATATGAGCTCCAATGGTTGATGAATGGTAGTATTCCATTAGCATAGGTTTGATTATTTCCGGGGCGATTATTCTCAGTAATCTTCCGTTTGCCTTTTTAAAACAAAGTACTCGTTTACTCAAGATATATTTGTCAGAATAATTTCCTTTTTCTATTTGTTCTATTATTTTGCACAATTTCGGATCCTTTTGTTGGTGGTATGCGATATCCTTAAATGCAAGGGGAAAGTTAGTAATTAGTGTATTAACGGTAGGGGTTTCAACATTTTCTTCGCCTGATCTAATTGGGTAGTTGGAACATGCGGGATAGAGTATCGGCTACTACATTTTGAGTACCACGAATGTGTTGTACACTTTGAAAGCAATTCAATCTTAACACCCATCTTCCGATACGACCTAACTGTTTTGGGTGGTTCAATAACCATGACAAAGCTTGATTGTCGGTTTCTAGTAGAAATTCCTTATGTTCCAAAAATGGTTTGAATTTGTCAAAGGCGAATACTACGGCTAAACATTCAAGTTCATAGGCTGAGAACTTCCTTTCTTGCTCGGTCAATGTACGGGATGCATAGCTGATCGGGAGTCTAGTATTATTGATTTCCTGGTATATTACGGCTCCTAATGGTACACTCGAACTGTCAGTCTGTACGACAAATGGTTTACTGAAATCTGCTAACTGCAATACCGGTGGGGATATAATGCTTTCTTTAAGTGTTTCAAACGCTTCTTGGTGTTGAGTAATCCACTCGAATTTCGCTCCTTTCTTTCTTAAAGCATTCAATGGGGCTGCTATATCCGCTAAGTGAGGTATGTACTTGTGAAAATAATTAATCATACCTAAAAATCGAGCTATACCTTTGGCGTCTCTCGGTGGTAAGAATTCTCGGATTGCGCGTGTACGTTCGGGATTGATGCTAACCTTACCTTCGGCAGATACTATGTGATCTAAGAAGGAGAATTGATTTACTGCGAAATTAACTTTACTCGAGTTTACCGTTAGTCCAGCTTTCTTTAACCTGGATAATACTTCACGCAAGTGATCAATATGTTGATCCATTGACTCACTATATACTACTATATCGTCGAGATAGTGATATACAAATTTAAATTTAACATCATGAAAAATTTGTTCTAACAGTCTGCTACATACTGAACTTCCTTGTGATATACCGAATGGTACTCTAGTAAATTGACATAGATTAAATGGGACAGCAAAAGCAGTTAAATGTTTTGATTCCTCAGCTAGTGGGATTTGATGGAATGCTTGGTTGAGATCCATTATGGTGAAGATTTTTGCTTTTGTAAAATAGTGAAGCGCGCTGTGAATGTCGGGCAGAGGTATCGATTCAAATTCTATTCTCTTATTTAGCTGTCTATAATCCACAACTAGTCTATGTTTGTCAGTTCCTTTTGCTACTAGGAATGCAGGTGATGAGTATGGAGAAGTTGACGGTTCAATGACGTGCTGATCAAGGAGTTTGTTAATGTGGTTTCTCATTATTTCCATCTTGGGCGGTGATAATTTGTATGGGTGAAGTCGTATTACCTTGTTGTCACTAAGATTTATTTTATATTCGATTAAATGGTTTAATCCTAACTTGGGGGTGAGTACTGTAGAAAATTCCCTTATTAACTTTTGAATTCTTAGTCTCTCATTTCCTTTTAAATGACTCAGACTAGACTCTTTATGCTTTGATTGAATAGTCGAGGTTTCACAATCAACGTCGTTACTTGACTCGGAGTCGAACTGATATTTTCGAGTACCATCAAATCTGAAGAAATATTGTTTGGCATACATATCAAGGATTAACCCAGTTTTACTTATGAAATCAGCGCCTAGTATTAAGTTTTGTCCTAACACTTCTGCTACTAGTAGGGGAATATACCAAGTAAAATTCTTTATTTTTAATTTCACCGTAATACTGCGCGATACCTTTAGGTTTTGTTTATTAGCGGTTGCACATTTTATGTTCACGTTTGGGTTACGTTTAATCAGATTATGACTATCTAATACGGTGGCTAACTGTTGACTAATTATACTACGGGTAGATCCGGAATCAATTAAACCAAGGGTATTCGTTGCTCCAAGGTCTATCTGTACGTAGGGTAGTTGGCAGATACTTGTTTTACATGCACCAATAGTGGTGCACTTCTCAATAAATCTTGTTAGGTAATGGTCTATGCGTTTATTTTTATGTATTTTTACTCTATGATTATTATTGTTTTTACCTTTCCTTCTGTTTCTGCGGAAGACGTAGGATTTTCGTTCTTCCAGCTTCACATGTTTTTTGATTGCTCGGTTTTCTGTTGGTAGCGCTCTTGTTTACATACCTTGCTAATGTGTCCGGCCTTTCCACAGTTATAACATCTTCTTTCCTCATTTACTTCGCTAGTAGGTAGTCGGGGTTTTGATCTAGAGTATGAAATATGGGGGTAGCTTTGGGTTTTATATGTACTCACGAATCGCTTATCGCGGTAGTTTCGGGTATCTGTTCCAATTGGTAGAGTTCGGAATGAATCTCTGCGTTGAGTCTGGGACATAGAAACGCGTCTGTGCTGGTCAGAATACCAGACGTTGGACGAATGTATACAACATAGTTCTAGTTCGGTGAAAGTGGTTGGTCGCTTCATGAGTGCTAGGCGAGATCGCTCCTCGGGGGATAGTCCGACTAAGATATTGTCTACTAACTGTTGTTCACTCCATTTGACTTGCAGCAATAAGGCAGATTCTCTTATTTCAGATATATAATGAGCTAATCTCTCGTATGCTCCTTGTACACGAAGTAATAGATTCCGCTTCAATTCTTCGTAGATACCGGTGGGAATAAAATGTCTTATTAGGGTTGTATGAAGTTCTTCTACTGGGTGATTATGCCTTAAGGATTCTAACACACGATCTTTTAAAGGAGGTCTACATTTAGGTAAAATTACTTGTAAAATCTGGTCATCTCTTAGTTGTCGCAGATCCTTTAATTTTAAAGGATGCTTAAGTCAATCTAGGAGCTTTGTAATATTCAGCCCATCAGTGATTGGTATGTCCAACAAAATATGTTCTACAGGGTGGGTTATCTTTCCATAAAGCTCTGTAGTTAAATTAAATGGAGTCGTCATTCTCGGTTTTTCCGGAGATTGATTCGTCGGCAAGTGAGAAAGTAAATCGTATGTACGAGACATATTCTCTAGTTTATTAGGGAGTAGCGTAACGTTTGCTGGTTGGATATTGGCTTGTCTATCAGTTAGCCGTTCTTTAAATGGATCTATGTTGGATTCCTGCAGAAACTGAAACTTTACAGTACAGGTTTGCTGTTCTTGAGTAGGAGATTGGGTAGGGGAAATATTTAGTTTTGTCATTGCTTCTTCAATCTCTTCTAATCTAAACGATTCGGATCTTCGACGTAATTCGCGCATTATCTCGGGTAATTATTGTAATGCTTCCTCCGCGAATTTTTGTACATCCTGTGGGGTAACTTTATCACCGGGCCAATTCAACAAATTGGTGATACGGCGGGTCAGATGTTCGATTATTTGGGTGGTGCGTAAAATTACTGCGGGGGATTTTTCATCACGCAGGGTTTGTGCGATCGAAGTTAGTTCTGTATACTTGTTATAGCATGTTTCCTTTTCGCTCTCAAAATCTAAAACACTTAAACGATTTAATAATGAGGGTTTGTCCGGTTTATTTTCATGTAACGTTTTGCGAAGTTCCGCGACAGTTACATCTGAGTATGGAGGACCACGCAATAATGCTTCATAGCTTAATTCGTCTTTCAACAACAAGTCGGGGTTAAATTGAGCCATTTTGTTAATAACGTCGTTTAAATAAACGAAGTATTACGTACGACAAATCTTATATCAGCTTAAACTCTTGTAAAGCTCGACTTCATTTAACACATACATATATCTCTTATTACACATAGAACCTTATATTAATTAATCAAAATAAACTTATCTCACAACAATTCAATTTTCTGCACTGTCATATATAATTAGTCAAAACAAAACGCTAATATCATTGTATAGTAGAGAGAAATTTCACATACGAAAAGTTCATTCCTTTAACAATAGCACAAAGGGTCAGCTGTTTTAGGGAGTCGCACTGTTTGCATAGGGTGGTAACACAGGTAGGACAATTCAGAACAGGAAAGACTTCGTGTCTAGGATTGTCTGTTAGGTTAGCGAGGGGAGCTTTTCAATGAGATGCGTGCATACAAAAGGGGAGAGTTTACATTCCTCAACACGTATTTAACATGAACTAGCTTGTTCATACCGACAGGTTTAGAATGGAAATTGACCAGCGATGACTTGTTTATTACGGTAAAGTCACGATACTAATATTATTATATCTTAATTAAAATTTTACTCATTTATTTTTTTTTATTTCAGAGTGAATAAATTTATGTTTGTCAAAGTTATTGTTAAAGAATTATAACAATATACAATATAATTATTAAAACAGCAACACAATACATAATTATTATTATATTTTACAAAGTAGCAGAGTGGCGCAATTTTGTGCGTCACGATGCTCGCAACTATTTTAACTTAAGCAGAGTGGCGCAATTTTGTGACGTCTCCCTTGTTAAGATATCACAAATGTCGGGAACCAGTTCAATTTGTTACCTGTTAATTGAACTAGCTGCCGTTGTTAGTAAACCTTAATCACTAACAAATTATAACTCTTTATTGTTCAGGAATTAAGCAAGGATTGTATAAATTTATTCACTCGTTGGTTGTTAGCAGAAACATCTCTTTATTAACATATATATCTCTCATACTTTACTTTACTTTTAAAACTCAGATTCTAAAATTTCTGCATTAATTATTTTGAAAATGAAATTCTTATTCTTTTTATATCAAAAGCATTCAGCTAGATATTGTTTTTTAGTACCTCGGATCCGGGACTCAACTTAGTTATGTTTTTATTACAACTTCAACCAAATTATTAGAAGAATAATTTTGGTTGTAAATTTTAATATTAATTTAAATCTAAACATCGTAATGTCCTTACTACTTCATTACAGTGATTACAAAAATATATATATTAAACTTTAAATTATCAAAAGTTCTTTACTGTTCTTTTGTTACTGGTCTTGTTGTTTTACAATGAATTTGTGTTACAAATATTATGTTTTGATATCACCTGAATATAACAATGCGTATGCTGTGGGGTCCATGATGGTCATCTTCAGTCCTCTTCTAGGGTGTGATCCACGGTTGCTCTTGAAGTTCCATGAGGTTGATTGTTTCTGGTAGTCTCTTCCTAGACGATTAGATTTTGGTTCTAGAAGTTCATCCGGTTGCTGTTTGTGTTATCTTCTTTCGGAGTCGGTAGTTTACATTTTATTTTTGGTTACAGTTCATATTTTATCTGCACTAAAATCTGGCAATTAACATTTCTCACCATTTGCAGCTTGCTAAGAGATGTGTCGGCTAAGTTTCCTTTTTTATTCTATACATGTTTCCTCACGCACTACATTATAATTTTGTTTTTATTATTATTATTATACTACATAGGTCAAATCGAACTTATTATAAACTTGATTAAATATTGTTTAACGGTATACACCTATGTGTATGTTTACAACACAGCAGCTACATCCTTACATCTCGGTGTCTATCGGGCGAATGCATGCAATGTTTAGCGGCAAGGGTTCAGTAAGCTGGCGCGGTTTTACGCACTAAGAAAATAGTTCGTTCTTTTAAGTTATATTAATTATTTACTAATTAAGTCATAATACATTATTTTACCTTTTGATTACGAATTAGGAATTTTTTTACTTATTTTGTACATATTTTATTTAATTAAAGTAATTATTATTATTAGCTAAATAACACCGTTCTTAACGTGTTGGTACGGGACAATTTGCACATTGTTGCATGAATCTAGGCATAGGTAAGGGGTGGATAATACTCTTACTTATATTGAAAGCCATTTTTTATTTGTGCGATTTAAACATTATTTTAAAATCGTCACAGAAGCATGGAGGAGTGTTGTTGAGGACGCTAAAGCCCACCAAATGCTGTAAGCCAGATAAGAAGAAGAATGTAACGTAGCCTACTACTTAATAAAACTTCTGTTGTTAGTTATAATTTACAGTTCTCCCAAAATTGTTATTTATACTCATTATTTTAGAGTGTAGGCGACGACAGGTAAAAGGCGTTGGTCCACCAAATACAAACTGTTAGTTGAATAATATGGTGGTGTAAGTAAAACAGAAGTTAATTCAATTCCGGTCTAAATGGTGTATGGTCGCCCAGTCGCCACATCAGACTATTCTCTTTATAGTCTTACAATAACTAAGCACTTTAAGTACTGATACGACAATTGCGGACATTCGAGAGTTTCGTTCTACGCGTTTCATGGCTAGCCGAGCATGTTCAGTGTCTGTGTCATGTTCAGTCAAGGCTGTGCAGTTAAGTACCCTCTAGAGTGGTCGAGTGCATGTCAACTACGCAAATTATTCTGGCACGCCAAAATAATAGAACATTATCCTGGAACATCTGCAGGCTGTAAACAACAGGGGCTGGCTTAGTTAGTTATTTACACCTGGCGAGATTGTACAGCACGGATCACGTGGTTGTTGTGGAAAGTGATTACTGTGTTATAATTAGCGCGGAACTCTTAATAGTTGACGTTATTATTCCGTGTGGACAAATTCAACTAGAATTATTGTATGAGAGTATCTTTTTCATTTCATGTTGTTATTTTTGACTAAACTAACTAAAGCTGGTGATTATTGACTCCATTGGTGTCTACATTTTGTTTCCACTCTACCATACGTCGACCAATGAGAACGTCGTAATAATATAAATGTTTGAGGCTTATCTTTGAGACTGAACGGAAACAATAAAAAACATAGAATACCACTAATGTACTTTATTTTTAGTGAGTTTCACTAAGCGCTATCGATCGATTTAGATCATTTTCAGGTGGGGACATAAACAACAATGCTTCTTACTAGATTCGGATTTTTGTTCCGAGCTGAAGATGTACTAAATCTGCCAGTATCGCTTAGTGAAAACAAACTAAATATACTTGAGATCATTATTGGTATTTTATAACTTTAAATCGTCAGTCCACTAATAAAATTGTGCTAACCCCAATATACTAAAGAGGCCTATGTATTGTGCTGCACCTGGCATAAATTAGCTCAACATGTTATTTTCAAAATTCCATATAAAAATATCGGTAGGTAGAACCATACATGACTGCCATGTGCTAAGATTTTTATTTAAAATATTTTTCGAAATGAACTATTTCCATTGAAACTATTTCTTTCTTCAGCCTTAACCACAGTACTGTGATCACTAACGTATACCACCTCACGATAGAGCACTCAATTTTTACTGATTATGCCAGTCGATAGCATTGCCAAAACGTCTGGTTTTGTAGAAAACATTGGATTAAGCCCAAACAGCCCAGGAAGGAATTTTAACAACAAACTACTTCTTTGTTGCCGATATCGTTGTACACATGACATATCAATAAAAATTATCCCCTCCCCCTTCAACTATAATTTTCATTTATAGAAAATTACCCCCACCCAGATCAACTAGCCTCTTTATTTATAGATATTTTATCTACGTTTAACAGTGGATAATTAAGATCTTCTTATCAGGATACTTTATTTATAAAAATTAAGTACTTTACTGTTGTTACAACAAAAATTGTTTCTGGTAAACTACCCTTTCCCCGTAACCAATCTTCACCAAAATCAATAGGCCTTGAGTCTTTTATAACTCAGGCACATATGTAAAAATTTATTTGATTCTGTTTCAATTTACGGCAGTTATCGTTCGTCATGAAAAATTTCTCTTGTTACAACATAAAATGTTGCAGGTAAACTACCCCTTTTCCTTAACCGATCTTCACCAATCACAATAGGTCCTGAGTACTCTCCAATTCAGGGCTGTATGGAAAAAATTATTTGAGTCTGTTTGAATTTGCGGCTGTTATCGTTTGCCAAAAAAAAATCTACAGACACAGATAGACAGACAGACACACACACAGAAACTTTTCGAAAAATGACTTTTTTTCATGTTTTGAGGGTAGTACAATCAGAAACTGCAATTATTTCGAACACGATTTTTTTTGCCATCACCATACAGTACTTCCATTTCCATATGGAACATGGAAGTAAAAAGGGTATTACATTAATTACAATTCTATGCTTATTATTTAGTAATACAAAAGAATATTAGGGAACAATAAAGATTATTTATGAATTTTTACCATATCATTGGGTTTCAATGTAACACGCTTTTCAATTAGGATAGCGCTTTGTCGATGGTAAATCAACAGAAGAGAGTTTTAAAAACTGGTCTCAGATGCATTATAAGAGTGTACAATATATAAAAGCTTAGAGCAATATCATGTCCAACTGTAAAGGAGACAATTTATCACAAACAAATAAAAGCACAAACGAATTATTTAAACGTTCCTTTCTGTTCTTTTATATTAACCATTTGCTGGTTAATATAAAAGAAAAGTGATTTATTATCTACAGGAAATTTTTTTAAGTTATAACAAAATATTTATATTATATGACTTATTTTACTCATGCGCACTGCAACTAACAGACCTATCAAAGTACGCTTAGGCCTGCGTCTTCTCGTGATTAACTAGCAAATGTTTGCTGCAAACATTGTCGATGAAGTAATTTTTGGCATGAAGATTATGAATGCCTATCGATTTCTTGTAAATTTTACTAATAAATCTAGAGTTTGGCTAGGAAAATAAAGTTTTTCACTTGTTAGATTTTAGGATTACACAACCATCTGACTAAACAAGGGGCATTGGACAAGTCGACAGTTGTGGAAAACATAAACTGTTGGTAACAGGACTACCAAGGCGAACAGAGTAATGAGTTTTAACAACAGTAACATAAACACACTCTAATACTTTATCCCCTCTATCAGATACACAGTGTTCAGTCTCTTGCAGTACTAGTTTCGCTGTTACGAAGTCATCATTAATTATTTTTGTCTGCTTATTACTTTTAATTAAATACGTTCAAAATACTGGAACAATAAAATGTGTATATTAAAGCAGTTTTAAGTACATTATTCATCCTAGTATTAAACTCTCCTAGTTACTTATTACCTTTTTTTTAGAATGTTATATTTTTACACTGCATATCAGTGTTAGAAACCACATTGATATTAACCTATGGAAGCAGTACAGCCGTGCTTCCTTTGCTCTGACGTCATGCTGTGCTTTTGTGCTTGTCAGTTGTATTCACCAGCGTTCCGATTTCAAGCGTTGCACTTAAGTAATGACTGCATGGAACATGGCGTGACGGTGATAAGACGCACGAAACATTAGTCACAAAAAGGATTTCAAACGGCCACTCAACCATTATCAGTGTTGTGGTCGGACACAAAACTCTTATATAAAACAGGTAGCCTAGTTTATACAAGAGAAATTACTTTACTTCCGCTGGTAGGATTAGAGCTGACAGTATGTACTTTAAATCGCATAAGTGGAGTGAACTTCATATAAAACACCTCAACTCAAATCTTCTTACAACGAGGTCTAATTGATTTGACAGTGTAACTTAATTACATAAAACAGATTAAATTCATTCTCAATTAAAACTGAAAATTATGTCCTTACTTGAAGCAAAATAAAGATTCTTTTTCTAACAAAACATTTAGAAGTGCAGCCTTTTCAACAAGCCAGGAAATATATATATAGTAGACACATAATTTTATTCAATCTAGTCAACTGTCTATATCTGTTTATTGTGTGTGTGAGTGCGTGTTTGTGTGTGTGTGTTTGGGGTGCGCGCGTATGTGTTAAATTCCAACAAGAAAACACCAAATGTTAATGTGGTCTACTTAAATTATATATCAACTACTAAATTAATAAGCTGCTAAATTTACCTATCGTTTGCTTATTGTATATTGAATTAAGCTGTTCAAATATTACTAGCTAATCGTTAAACCAAAGAAGAAGTAGTAGTAAATAATTTCTTAAATTAATTTCAAGCATTTTAAATATTCTTGGAAATGTATTCCTCCGATTAGTTAGTGAAAATCCAAATTCAAAAGTGACAAATTTAATTATAAGTAATTTAGAGATACTGGGGAATAAACAATATTTCTTCATTATGCTTTATATTTTCCGTGAAGGCATAGGTATAATTTATTCTGATTTTAATGACTGGAAAACACAGTTCATCTTGTTCAAACGTTTCCGCTAAGTAGAGGCATACGGTTTTCAAATCATAGCACTACGATTTGAAATCTTTACGGATTGAAAGTACTAATATCTGTTTTGCAGTTGAAATGTAATCCGTAGTTATTTATTTATAAGTATCTTAATCATGTAAAATATGTTTTTAAATTATAAATCAGTATTAGAAGATACATAATCTAATATTATTCCGTAGTGTAAACACGATTTTAGATATAGTAAAGGCACCTGCAAAGATAACTTCAAACTTAATGTACATTATATATGCAGGATAATGTTTACACAAGACTTTGTGAGGTTTTATTTAAGTTATAATGTTCAGTATTTTAAATAAAATTTCTGGCGGCCAGGAACACATTTTATAAATACAGGTGTCCTACTCACAGGAACTAGCCTTAACAGTTCAGTGGTCACTGACTGCGAAACCTTTGTCATTGTTGTGCAGCCTTCTTGACTTAAGATGGCCGTCGAAGGCACGGCCGGAACGTCTGCACCCAACAAACTTGGACCACGACCTTACAGCCGAAGTTCTGATAAGAGTTACAGTTAATTACACTTTTATTAAATTTATTCCAAGTTTTTTACTTTACTGCATAATTTGTTATTTTTGTTGTGTCAAGTATAAACAAAAAAGTATATTATTTGGTGTAATTAAATTTTTTTTCTCTAAAGTACTAAACACCAAAATTTTTAGTGTTCTAAACTACTATTAAAATTAATTCTTAATGAAAGAATTACGAGAAATAAAAAGTAGTAAAATGTTAGCAAGAATGTCAAATGACGGCAGAGGTAAACGTTAACACAAAGTGCAGGTAGAGATTGTTTGCTATCGTTACGTAAACTTATTGTTGAAAAGGGTCTCTCTTGAGAGACGTGTAATTCAGTGGGTTCACGCAGACCATCAGTGTTTAGGCTGACAGCTATTCTGCGCCATCCGTCATCTATTCCCAAGACAATAGCCATAGCTTCAGTAACATGTACGTATTGAAAAGCCATTAGTCGCGTGACTAGCCAACAACATCATATTATTATAACACGCAGCACATTCATAATTGTAATACTTTTTGAGGATGCAACAGTATATTATTAGTTACATAGTGTTTTAGAATATAGTGTTTTAATATCACCTTTTATTTTTAATCTAAAAATACTTATGTAATATTAAGTATACAAAAATCGAAATTATAATGAAGAAAAGTTGGCACAATATGCCAACGTTCTTTCAAACCGCGATATGTTTTTGGAATGATTTTACTGGTAGAGTATTGCTTCCGTTCGCTAGTAATTTTTGCATAATGTCTTGATGACTCTGGAAACGTTGCCTTTTCTTTCCTTTACTTTTGTATTGTTTTGTCTAGCGATAAGCCTTTTTCTCCTCGACTAGTCGCCTCCAAACACCTCTGTTCTCCAGCCTCTGTCTCCAATCCTCGATACCTATCCTCCTGAGGCCATCTTCTACGTCCTGTAGCCACTTTCTTCTAGGTCTTCCTTTCCTTCTTTGCCCAACCTCGCTATGTTCTCGCCATCTATCAGTTCCTCGAATTTCCGATTGTTCCTTATGCACTATTCTGGAAACGTTACCTTCTCATTGTATTAATTAATATTGGCAGGAGGCAAGACACCATGGTGCGTTATCAAAAAAACGGCGGTTGCAGTATCATTCTTCTTTTTTGTGAAAAATTCTTAAACAACCAATTTCGTGTGTGCTGTTTAATTCAATAAATTATATCTGAATATTTTTGCCAATTTTCTGTAGATAACGTGGCATGTGGCAAGTGACAAAAAATTTATCTATTATTATTTTTATTGAACACGCACCTAGTGACAAAATTGTATGAAACATATTGCCACAATCTCTGTGTTACTACCACAAACATCACGTAGTTGATGATTGACTTTTAACCTTTAGTACCATTTATTAATTGCTGGATTGAGCTTAAGAGACTTATCAAAAGCCTTCAGGAAAATTTTCACTAATATGGCACTGTATCCCAGTCTTTTAATTAATCAAAACTGTGATGCAGTATTTATAATCTTCCATTGTATAGCCTAAAGGTAAAGAAAAAAATACTAAAAACTCTAAACCGTAAATTCTTTTCATAGTTGATAAATTTAAACTGTGCCTCAAATGTGGCTATAAACTCAGACAATTGACAAAGAAACTTATACCAATATAAAAACACTTTTGAGTTATGCTCTAGTAGTGCAAAAAAAAACATTTTAAATTGCATCAATGTTTTGTCCAACCTCGTACACTACTTATATTGGAACGTTTATTCTCCAACGTAATAACGGATCAATACAAAAACACAAAATATATCTTTTAATGTTTGTACAAACCTCTAGTGGCTGTGGGGCCATCTTGATACTTATGACAGTTAATAATAAGAACGTAACGTATCGTGTATCACACTTCACTAGTTCATGCGACTACGCTGAAAACATACGAAAATATCAAAACATGGTATGAAATTTTAATATTTATATTCTACTTTGATGTTTTACACATTCTTGCATAACATTTCTAACATGTGTTACTATGACTAACAGTTAAGAGTGTTCTTCACAAAGTGTTTGTGTCGCTATATGTAATAAATTATTTAAATTATATTTCATAAAAAATATTTAATTGTAAAGTACAGTAATTATTCATAAATTATTTAACAACAATATTTAGTTTTTAAACGTGTGTCTTAAAATAAATGTATTTTAAATTTATAAAAACAACACATGCTGAAAGAATATTGTAGAAATCGTAAAGGTACAATCTGATAATTGTAAACACTTAATTAGAAACATCCGAAATAAATTTGAATGTTTGTTGTAAAGCAGGTTAGAGTGAATAATCTTTTCCAGCGTCTTGTTATGGTTACCATAGCCATGGCTACCTTTCTAACTATTCACCTTTGGTATTTACCGTGTGTCACAAAATGCTAATATCCACAAAATTCCTAATTTGGTCCAGTTAAATTAGCCGTCTTTTAAAGACAATTTAGGAAAACATTATCACAAAATTTTATTACTGAAATACATTAGAAATGATATACTTAACACGTACTAAAATTTGGACAACGAATTCTTGAAACAATGTCCTCAAGTTACCGTGTGGGACAAAACACAAATTTTAGAAATATATTTAAAAACAATAAGTTATTGGAAAATGCAATATAGATGTGTTTTGTAATAATTTTAAAGTTATCGCAACTCACAATTACCAAGTTACAATTTTTTGAATGTACCACACAATTTTTCTCTTCTTTTAAAACCTTTTATTTAACGCTGATTTACACGAAAACTAAGAGTACATAAGAAAGTCAATTTACTTACATAAACAATAATAGGAACTTCTTTAAACAGCGATTTATTACATCTTTGTACGATAAAAATTGGCTAAATTAGAGCCAAAACTTTGAAATCAATGACCACTACTATTCATTGAATATATAATGACAATTGTAAAATACCTCTTATGTTAGAATACTATGTGTTTAAAAATATAATATGCGCAAATCAGAATTTATGAATTAGGTAATCGTATTATATTATAATTAAACACAAATAACAATAAAATTACACAAATTTTTTTATACGCGAATACCTTTAAATATATAACTATTGCATGCAAACACTTATGTACTATATGTATTTAAGATTGAAACCGGATAATAAAATGAATATATCATTCATAATAAAAAAACCGTATGGCATTATTTATTATGTTTTGTCCTCTATAATTGTTTGTGTTGTTGGCTACGCAGATTAGTGTAAAAATTACCTGTATTGGAATAGTGTATCTTTGATGATACTCAAAAGAGTAGCATCAAATATCTAAAAATTAATTACATTTTACACATTGTTATCTGTAAAAAACAATATTAGCAGCATGAATTTAACAGAAGGTGTATGCCTCCATTAAGGAGGCCTTACTTCATACTACAATAAGTCCACTATTGTTAACCATTGATCGTTATAAGAGCGATAAGCACACTGTAGCGTGGACAAGGCATTGTGTTGTGCTACCTTCCTGACTTGCCACTATTAATGACGGTTATATCTTATACGCTCCCATAAGTAGGACACTAGTGTTATAAAAGGAGGTGCCTGATGGAAGTAAGTGCGTCACTTTTTAATCACTAATTTATACATCAATAACCTTACAATTCGTGCTGTTGCATTTTGCTTTTGTTTTCAAATCGATATCTAACTGTATCTAAACGTTTTATGTATACCTGCGATAAATCGTCCTATACGAAGTTTTCAAATGAAGCTCACGATTATTTCCACACAATATAACTGTTAAAATCTACCAGTCTTGTACATTTATCCCATTTTAATTACCCTAATAGGAGGAAAAGATGAAAATCTCTTATGGCTATAGTACATTAAAACTTACATTAAAGGCCTACTAAAGTTGTGTATATAATGTATTGGCGAACACCCAAATTACGTCATAAATTCTACAATACTGGTTTAAAAAAAAATAATACAAGTATAATCCAATTATTTTTATACAAAATATATAAGGAATAGATACTTAAAGTACACGCCTTCCCTAATAATATTACCGGTTTCACGATCGATTTAATTAAATATTTACTGAGTCAGAATTTTTTTTAAATACACCTTTTCCCTCTTTCATTCAACATTAATATTTAATGCTAAATGTGCATATTTAAAACCTAAGAGTGTATAAAAACCTACTTTTGGGCAATAAAGTCTATTTTAAGTTCTTTAGAGTTTGAATTTTGAATACTGATATGATATAATTTGCCCTAATATTTGCCAAACTGTTTCAATACGTCGCTGTTGAGCAAAACGTTATCTGTAGTTTACAATGTAGAGCAATATTACAGAACAACTAATATAATATTCAGGATTTTGCTTATTATTTTCTTATTGTAAAATAACTTCTATGGAATTTGTGTTCCACTACCGGTCAGAAAAAAGTGATCAGTAAATTTTTGTAGAAGACCCCTAATTATATTGTGTAATGGCTATGAATCATTGTTTTTATAACATATTGTTATTGTAACATCTTGTGTTTCATATGCAGAATGCTAATGAATATAGGCAAGAAATGCCATAGAAATGATTCCTCACATTTCCATATTTCCTCACATTCTATTCCCGCTTCCTGGAAAATACACATTCCTCAACAGAGACGTTTCACAAATTTTTCCGGTGTTGGTGATGTCAAAGTTGTTATGGAGTTAGTACATATTTGTGTTTTCATTCCCTCAAATTCAGGATATATTACATAAAAATCTCACCACTTGACAAATTTTGATATTGAGCTGAGTTGCTACATCAGCATTTGTGAGTAATAGTGTTAAGTTAGACTTGTTTAATTTAGTGAATTAAAAAAAAACTATTGTAATTCGTAAAAAAATTATTTAAATAAGGCACTTTTTTGCCTCATAAAGTTACAAATGTATTAATATTTTTTTAATTTAGTTCTGAGTAAACGGTAGATTCGTGTTTCTATTAGAGTTGCAGAGCAAATATTGCTTTTTAATAATTTAGAATTCTTAATAACACCTTTCATAAGATTATTAGAAATGGTATCATAAACGCACGCATTTAACGTAATGCAGATATCAGTTCGATTTCTAATGAATTACATTACTTACATGGTTTGTGTTTTAAGTATTCCTTCCACTTTCCTTCACAAAAATAAAATTGCGAAACAAAATCTATTTCAGAGTTGTACGCCACAGGAAACTGATATGTAAAGGATTATCCTCTCTGCGTCTGGAAGTGAGACTTAGTAAATTCGATTTACATTGCTAGATTGAACAAGTGTGTGGCGAGTGTTCCGACTGAAAAGAACCGAAAGATATTCCAAGTGTCACAAACTTTATAAATATTTCAAATGGTGTCTGTTTCCATAAGCCCGCGATATCTAGAAAAGAATATTAACTTTCGAAAAAAACATTTATGTGTAGGACTATTTGAATTTTTAAATTACGTAAATATATTGTACTATATTTGTAAACAGATTAAAATATATAGGTGTAATTGCATATCTACATAGACATACTAATTGTTTGCACTCTTGTGAGTACATATGGGAAGGTTAAGAGAAATAATAATTATTATTATTATTTTATAATATTTCCTTTTAATGATATTTGACTACACAGGTTACGTTGTGCTGAATACTGCGTGGATTGAAGACAGAAACTGAAGGTGTGCAGAGCGAGTTTTCTTTTCAGGTCGCCTCTTACTCATGGTCACTGCGAATACAGTAAGTAAAATACAGTATCGTTTGATGACAGATACTAATAGAGCTTAGTCGAGAACAACAGATTTTTCTGACAAGACTACGTATACAAACCTAATTTCTTACCTGCTTCAAATTTATCAACATCCAGTAAAGATTAATGGATAGTTCAAAGAAATTAACGATTTATTATATAACAGGTACTAAGTGATCTAAAGTCTAAAGAATTTTTAATTTATGAAACTAATAATTAGAAAGTACTTACGTTTTTATTCTTAGAATTATGTACAATTTTAATATTTTCTACTTGTAAAATTTTAAATATAATGTCACCTAACACCTAATTTTCTTTTAGGGCCATACGTTTTTAAAAATATTTTCTTTATAAGTTATTTTCAGGATACAGATTATGTAAACAATGATTTTATTTTCATATAAAGCAGCTTCTTTAAAGATTTATTTTAAGCAGCTCCTTAATTGATTTATGAAAGAGAATTCACGTTTCACCCATCGACGGAATGTAAAATTTTACTGTTATGGACTGTTTTAGTTTATGAATGGCGTTTATAAAACATTTGTAAGAATTACAAAAGACGTGTAAACACACTATACTTTAACTACAATTTATTAGGATTGACTTTCCCAAGACAAAATTTACCCAAAGCTACGTCTGGTTGGGAAACAATCAGTTCTTGGTTTTCTCGCCGAAATCCCCTGTGATTGATGAACTGTTTGACAGACGTGATATATTGCCTAAGCTACGGCTGATTCAGACTTTATTCTTTACCTAAGCCACAAACGTCGTTTCAGATACATTTGTTAGTTACTTTAGATTTGCTGCCCATACATTGTTAGGTATATTATAGCGTACCTTTAGAGACAGTATGAAAACATTTTAAATTGCATGTTCTTATACAGAAACTGCAGTGGTGCATATCGTACAAATCATATTTAAAACCCTTTTTAACACTTTAATTATTTTTAATATACCGAAGAGAATAAACGTTTACAAATTTTATTTCCAGTCTAAAAAAATATTTTTCAACAACATGTTTTCTAGTTGTTCCTTACGATTGTATAACAGCAGAAAGCATTAAGGATGTTTTATTAAATACTAAACAGGTTATATTATATTTAGCATTACCAGTATAATACACATGTACTTATCTTCAGATAGTTTACTCTTTGACAAGACGTAATAGAAATTTATTTTAAAAAACTGCTTAGAATACGCAAATGATTAAATTTTAAATATTTTTGTAAGACAAATAAAAGTAATTCATTTATCTAAACATTATAACGAAAAGAAAATATAGGGTGTTGTAATTGTAAAAGTGTTGTATTTTGTCGGGCGTTACCTCCGCGCACTTTTGTTACTTACTCTGTTGACTGGATCCTCTGCAGTGATGTAGTCCTGTAACACAACTTAAAACTATGCTTTTTGTGGGCGCCACTTGGAAACGTTTGTTCCAAGAAAAAATTAAAATGTGATTGATAAAATTTTTAAATCTACGAAAAAATTTAAACAAGTCAGTTTAGCTTTGAAAAATCAGTTAAGTTTAATGATTCTTTAAAAACAACAAACAAATCGTCTGAAGGACTAACATTCATAAAAAGAAAAAAATTATAAAATTGCAGAGAAAAAATTTTACAAGTTATTATTATTGACAATTTTTTTATATCCAATCAAGTATCGGCTAGTATAATTCAGATTTTGACTCAGTTGAAAAGCATGAGTTTAATATGTGAAAAAACTTTACTCTCAGGACGTGACTCCTTTGAACTACCAAGACATATCAATTAGATGCCTTACAAGAAAAAAAACTAAGTGATTTGAAGGTGTATGTGTGGCGTGTAAAGTACAACTGTGTGATAAATGTAACCAGGTAACAAATGACTAATTTTGGTAACTCAAGTTCCAATGGTCGTTTATTCTCTCACTGGACACTTCCTTCGGGTAGTTTCTCAATCTCGCCTCTTCGGGTGTACACTGAATCTATTTAAAGTCAAATTTTGCGATCATTACTTTTTCCGCACTTTATGTCAAAACGTTTGGCAGTAGAATCTCGTTCAAACGCCGCCGCTACGAATCATCTGTTTAGCGTTGATTCAGAAATCTGCCACCGCAGCGCTGATTCCCATGCAGTGTTGAGGAAGGCTTAGTGTATTGTTTGTTTACGTTCGGGGGAATTATTTGTCACGTTAGTCAGTCAATGCGAACACAGCAGAATTCGTTCTCTATTTAAATGTTTGGTCCCTCCTGGGCCGTCGACGTTCTGGCTGCGTGATTTCTATTAAAATTTGCCGTATCGCTGCTCTATTTCAGCGATACTTTTTGGCGTAGACTCTCGTTGAGGTTAAGTCAGTCGGTTATGTCTATGTACGGGAAAAGCCTTCCTGCCGTGTCTTGTCGATTTCTCGCCTCTTTGGTTTCGCCTTAGCTGCGTTGATCAGTGTTGTGTGAGATGCATCAGTTCTGGAGTTCAATCTTCAAGTGTTTTTGGGTCGAATTTGGTCTCGCTTTTATACTAATTCAGGATGACTGTTTTCATCGACTTCCGGTATATTTGTGTAAAAATTCTTTCTTGATTGTTCGAGAATAAACGAAATGGAATGTCATAGAACAATTTTCACTTCCGTAGAAGCTTTTAGAACGAATTTCTTATTCTTCATACAAAGGATATTTCAAAATTTACACTGGTATTTATCAAACAGTTTCACATTAGTACTTACAATTTGTATGCCATTAATGCATTTAGATTCCTTGTTTTTAACTGAATCTAGCGATACTAAATATGATTGGTATCTAATTAACTTAAGTCTAATAAACAATACAATATACAACCCTCACCTTGAGTTGTTGTCATTGAAAACTCAATTTTTATAACAAAAATTGTTGTGGAATTACAAAGTTCCTTCCACAAGCTGAACCTCTACTACTACTACTTTCCTACAACAAAATAAACAAATTTTAACATCAATAAAACACAAATAAATACAATTTTATATGGCCTCTGCTCATGGCCCAGATTCTTGTCAGTTTTCTAATACAATGATTAGTCTTTTTCTTTAATATATGTATTATTTCACCACTATACACACAGAGTTTATTATTTTGTCTATCTTTTGTGATACCTGGTTACTTTGTACATATATTATATTTATCACAAGATGACATAGCATCATTGATTGGTCTTGAGATGTCATTTTTTATGGTGTGACAAATCTCACTCTAATTAGTTAAATTCTTTTAGAATTGACTTTACTTTCAACTGAGTTTGTTTCTTATTAAGGTATTCTGATGTATTGTACCTTTCTATTTTATTTTTGTTAGTATCATGTAAGTATTTAGCCAGATATGTTTATTTTTGTACTGGATGATGGGTTTCAGCCATACATGGTATAAGTAAATATTTTGCTGACTTGACTATTACGATGTTAAAGTTGGTCAGGTATATTAGTATAGTTGCTTTATATCATATTACAGCTTTCTAATGCAATTTGGTTGCATTTTGGCAACATTAAATTCATAAATTATACAATATTAGATGCCTATTACATGTTTTTAGTTAACACTGTTTTTGGCTATTTTGACTGCTTTTTATTCATTTGACAGCTTCCTTTATTTAAGATAAATTGTTCACTATTGTCAGCTTGACAATCACATATAGTTTGTATTTAAATCTGATAATAATTAATTTTTTCATGAAATCTTGGTGTATGGTCTCAAATCCAACACATTAATATTTTTTTGTCATTGCAAATATACAATTTTTATTTTAACTTAAACTCTTTCTAATAATGTATTTAAGTCATTTAATACATTTATTTTATTTACATCACATAATATAATAATGGATCATGTCCATTTATTCACAAAAAAATTTTTTTAATACCCTATTCATAGTTATAAAACTTAATAATTATTGACTTTATTCTGGTAGATTCTGACATTATTTCTCTCTCTTATAGTGTCTTATGGTTTTTTCACTCTTATTCACTTTAATAATATATATGGGGTTTTGTCTTAGTCATAGTTTGGTCGTTTTTTCAAGTTGATAGAAATAATAATTATACAAAATTACACAATTTTTTGGGACTACTTGGGTTCGATACTGTTCACTTCACTTTCCTCTTATGCTAACTTACTATATAATGATTTCTTTTATGGAACGTTCTGTGACGTTACATATGCCTCTCCGTTAAAGTTGATAATTTTGGAAAAACATATCTTTGGTTTTGATGAAATTATCATCTCTATAATAACCCTTTATTATTAGCTTCTTTATATCTCATTCTTTTATCTTATAATTAAATTCCTGTACTACTCCTTTAATATATTAATCCAACTCAATATTCCTAGTTCGTTCTTTGTCGTATCACCTATTCCTTTCCTTTTTACCTTGATGTTTTATAATTAATCTTTGATATAATTCCCTATCAATTCCCTAACTTACATAGAGGGTTGGGAGTCAGAGTGGCTCGCTATGGCATACATTCTCTGTCCCTTCCTGTCTATAACTACTGAAATCAGAGGCAACACATCCCTGTTCAGAAAATAATAATTGCACCTTTGCAACAAATAATAATAATAATAATAAAAAAAAAATACAATATTCAAAGATCATAGGCTCCTACACATAAATTCCCTTTCTTAAACTCTTCTGATTAATTCACAATTATATTAATATATCGTTCTCCGCAGGTTAAAATTATCGTTTAAAATCATTCAATGTTAATAGCTATATTCATATTCATCATTACCTCCTTATGTAACACACTGTTTTCCCTTTTTTTTTTCATTTATCATTTCCATTTAAATATCAAATATATGACAGCATTTCTCCTTCTTTTCTCCTTTACTAAGTGTCCGTCTTGTAATATTTATTTATAATAATCTCTCTCCTTCTCTAAGTACGGGTAAGCTGGTAAATATACGTTGACATGGCTATTGGAAATAAATCTATATTTTATATATATCTTTATGCCTTTGGTGTAAGGTGTCCTCGTAATATTTATTAATAATAATCATTATACAATAATATTTATATTTATTTAAAAATCTCTACCTCCTTTCTAATTATGGCTAAGTTAAAAAATTCACGTTGACATGTTTAGTCAAGGTACCTTCTCTATGATGCTGTATTTGACTTGGGTCTTTGGTCATGGTACTTGGTTACTGATTGAGTATTCGACTTGCGAATTTTTATTTTTTTTTAATCATGGTACTTTTTTAATGAAGTCTGGTTATACGTTCCTTTTACCTTGTTCCTAATTGTCAGTTACCTCGTAGGTATTGTTTTCATGTTTAATAATATTTGGGCCATATTTGTCAGTTTGGGTTAATTACGTTGATTATTTCAACCCCTTTTGGTTGTGTTCCTTATATTATGTCCTTATTTATCATTCCCATTCCTTTTTAATTCCTTCTCTTTTCAATATTCGACCTTCGATGTTTATCACCTCTACTCCTTCAAATGCCTGGTCTATGACATTTATTCTGGATGATTAATCCATGGCATTACCATCTCATCACATGTTTGGGCCACAATTTTTCTGCATAGCGGAATTCCTCCTCTCTCTCACTTTCATTTTGGGGATCATTATCTGGTTCTCGGCCAGTTTCTGCCAATACATGGTTTACATAAAATACTCGGGGTTTTTCGTCATTATTTGCCTGATTATGTTGTAATGAAAAACCCGGATTTTCGTGAACTGTTACCCGATTCTCATTATTATTTTGATTAGCGTTTGGCTCTTGTTGGTTGTTACTTTCGTTTCGGGGTGGTTCGTTACTCCTACCCTCTGATAACTGCTGCCGGTTATTCGCCGTATCACCCTGGCTACCTGGCGCCTGTTGAGTCATATACCCGTAACTTGGTAAATTGGGTGGATATGGTCGTCGATTATCGGCCATCATATAATTTACCTGGGGCCTATATTCATTTTGGTTTCTCCTATCGCCTCCTCCTTGGTTTCCCCCGTTGCGATAACCATTACGTTGACCATAATTACTTCCTCTATAATTATTCCCGCGATAACCGTTTCCCTGGTGGAAGTTCCTACCGTAGTTATTCCCGGTGTAATTACCTCTGTTTGGTCCCGGATAGTTGCGGTTAATTGGGCCCTGATTGGTATCATTTCGGCCATTTGGTGGGATATTATTATTCTGATTATTGGTGTTTAGATTATTACTGTTCCCACCTCCATTCCGGTTTGGTCCGTTATTATTTTTGTTGTACTCTACCTTACGATTGGGGGGTTGGTAATCCTGGAACCTTCCTGTGGATTCGCAATTTTCCAATAATTTGGCCAGATCGGCTATTTTGCTAATCTGTTGGTATAATTGGGCATCCTTGATCCCATAGCTGTAATGTCCAGCTAACTGCCTTACCAAACATTCTTCTGGGATCGGCGGTATCAACTTCCGTGCTAAACATACCTTTCCCAGGAAATAAGACGTCGGGGACTGTCCATAGGACGCATCGTATTTGCCATAGAAAATGTCCATTCTTACCCTGTTTTGTGCAGTCTCTGACCAATACTTTTCCTTAAACTGGCGTTTAAACTCTGCTAAATTCGTTATTTCTGTCGTACCGCTATCCACCAGTTATCCTTAGTATTTTTAAACGTCTCGTCAAGCATCTCTCTTATCCTGTCCCACCTTGTTTCTCTACTTCTCCCAATAAATTCCTCCATTCTTTCCAAAAATTCCATGGGGTTTCGTCGATAGTCCTGGAAGTTGATTACTTCCCTGTTTTCACCATGACACGTATGAGTGTTTAGTATTGGTGTGTCTCTCAGCGCCTCTAATCTTTCCTGCAGGTTTTTCTCTCTCTGGTCTATTTCCAGTATGCTATTTTTGTTAGTTTTTATTTGTTCATCCAGCCTGTTAGCGATGTCATATGTTTCCTGCATCCTCTCGCTAACGTCTTTCTGGACTTCCTGCATGATGGCGTCTTGGTTCTGCCTTACCTTGTTTTCGAGATTTCTAACATCTTGTTTGGTCTCTACTGTTTGCTCCTCTATACTTTCGAAACGTGTATTGTTTCCCTCCCGTAACCTTTCCAATTGTTTCTCCATGTTTTCGACCTTCCTGTCACTATCGATCTTATTATCATCGATCCTTTTGTTTACTATTTCTTATTTTATGCTAATTTCTTTTTTCAGGGACTCTATGCTTCCTTTTATTTCCTCCTTATCTTCCTGTCTGTTTTTATTCAGGGATTCTATATTTTTGTTCATACCCTCCTTTAAAGATTCTATGCTTCCTTTTATTTCCGCCTTATCTTCCCGTCTATTTTTATTATTCTCCTCCTTCATTCCTAGGAGCATCACCATTATTGCATTCATGTCAACGCTCGCTATTTTTTCTGATTCGGGTTTCTCTGTCTGTTCTACCATTTGTATGGGTTCTTCTCCCGTTTGTTCTTCTAATTCCTCTGCCGTTTGTACCGGTCTTACCATTTCTAGTGTGGGTGGTTCTAATTCCGTTTCCTCGACCTGTACTGCCTCTCCGTCTTCCACACTTAACTCGGGTTCCGCAGTCTTCTTCACCTTCTTTCCCTTTGGTTGCGGCATTTTAATATGTTGGTAGTTGCCGGGCTTGTTCCGTCTTTTTCAAGCCTCACTAGTTGGGCTGCCAATTTATAACGAAAAGAAAATATAGGGTGTTGTAATTGTAAAAGTGTTGTATTTTGTCGGGCGTTACCTCCGCGCACTTTTGTTACTTACTCTGTTGACTGGATCCTCTGCAGTGATGTAGTCCTGTAACACAACTTAAAACTATGCTTTTTGTGGGCGCCACTTGGAAACGTTTGTTCCAAGAAAAAATTAAAATGTGATTGATAAAATTTTAAATCTACGAAAAAATTTAAACAAGTCAGTTTAGCTTTGAAAAATCAGTTAAGTTTAATGATTCTTTAAAAACAACAAACAAATCGTCTGAAGGACTAACATTCATAAAAAGAAAAAAATTATAAAATTGCAGAGAAAAAATTTTACAAGTTATTATTATTGACAATTTTTTTATATCCAATCAAGTATCGGCTAGTATAATTCAGATTTTGACTCAGTTGAAAAGCATGAGTTTAATATGTGAAAAAACTTTACTCTCAGGACGTGACTCCTTTGAACTACCAAGACATATCAATTAGATGCCTTACAAGAAAAAAAACTAAGTGATTTGAAGGTGTATGTGTGGCGTATAAAGTACAACTGTGTGATAAATGTAACCAGGTAACAAATGACTAATTTTGGTAACTCAAGTTCCAATGGTCGTTTATTCTCTCACTGGACACTTCCTTCGGGTAGTTTCTCAATCTCGCCTCTTCGGGTGTACACTGAATCTATTTAAAGTCAAATTTTGCGATCATTACTTTTTCCGCACTTTATGTCAAAACGTTTGGCAGTAGAATCTCGTTCAAACGCCGCCGCTACGAATCATCTGTTTAGCGTTGATTCAGAAATCTGCCACCGCAGCGCTGATTCCCATGCAGTGTTGAGGAAGGCTTAGTGTATTGTTTGTTTACGTTCGGGGGAATTATTTGTCACGTTAGTCAGTCAATGCGAACACAGCAGAATTCGTTCTCTATTTAAATGTTTGGTCCCTCCTGGGCCGTCGACGTTCTGGCTGCGTGATTTCTATTAAAATTTGCCGTATCGCTGCTCTATTTCAGCGATACTTTTTGGCGTAGACTCTCGTTGAGGTTAAGTCAGTCGGTTATGTCTATGTACGGGAAAAGCCTTCCTGCCGTGTCTTGTCGATTTCTCGCCTCTTTGGTTTCGCCTTAGCTGCGTTGATCAGTGTTGTGTGAGATGCATCAGTTCTGGAGTTCAATCTTCAAGTGTTTTTGGGTCGAATTTGGTCTCGCTTTTATACTAATTCAGGATGACTGTTTTCATCGACTTCCGGTATATTTGTGTAAAAATTCTTTCTTGATTGTTCGAGAATAAACGAAATGGAATGTCATAGAACAATTTTCACTTCCGTAGAAGCTTTTAGAACGAATTTCTTATTCTTCATACAAAGGATATTTCAAAATTTACACTGGTATTTATCAAACAGTTTCACATTAGTACTTACAATTTGTATGCCATTAATGCATTTAGATTCCTTGTTTTTAACTGAATCTAGCGATACTAAATATGATTGGTATCTAATTAACTTAAGTCTAATAAACAATACAATATACAACCCTCACCTTGAGTTGTTGTCATTGAAAACTCAATTTTTATAACAAAAATTGTTGTGGAATTACAAAGTTCCTTCCACAAGCTAAACCTCTACTACTACTACTTTCCTACAACAAAATAAACAAATTTTAACATCAATAAAACACAAATAAATACAATTTTATATGGCCTCTGCTCATGGCCCAGATTCTTGTCAGTTTTCTAATACAATGATTAGTCTTTTTCTTTAATATATGTATTATTTCACCACTATACACACAGAGTTTATTATTTTGTCTATCTTTTGTGATACCTGGTTACTTTGTACATATATTATATTTATCACAAGATGACATAGCATCATTGATTGGTCTTGAGATGTCATTTTTTATGGTGTGACAAATCTCACTCTAATTAGTTAAATTCTTTTAGAATTGACTTTACTTTCAACTGAGTTTGTTTCTTATTAAGGTATTCTGATGTATTGTACCTTTCTATCTTATTTTTGTTAGTATCATGTAAGTATTTAGCCAGATATGTTTATTTTTGTACTGGATGATGGGTTTCAGCCATACATGGTATAAGTAAATATTTTGCTGACTTGACTATTACGATGTTAAAGTTGGTCAGGTATATTAGTATAGTTGCTTTATATCATATTACAGCTTTCTAATGCAATTTGGTTGCATTTTGGCAACACTAAATTCATAAATTATACAATATTAGATGCCTATTACATGTTTTTAGTTAACACTGTTTTTGGCTATTTTGACTGCTTTTTATTCATTTGACAGCTTCCTTTATTTAAGATAAATTGTTCACTATTGTCTGCTTGACAATTACATATAGTTTGTATTTAAATCTGATAATAATTAATTTTTTCATGAAATCTTGGTGTATGGTCTCAAATCCAACACATTAATATTTTTTTGTCATTGCAAATATACAATTTTTATTTTAACTTAAACTCTTTCTAATAATGTATTTAAGTCATTTAATACATTTATTTTATTTACATCACATAATATAATAATGGATCATGTCCATTTATTCACAAAAAATTTTTTTTAATACCCTATTCATAGTTATAAAACTTAATAATTATTGACTTTATTCTGGTAGATTCTGACATTATTTCTCTCTCTTATAGTGTCTTATGGTTTTTTCACTCTTATTCACTTTAATAATATATATGGGGGTTTGTCTTAGTCATAGTTTGGTCGTTTTTTCAAGTTGATAGAAATAATTATTATACAAAATTACACAATTTTTTGGGACTACTTGGGTTCGATACTGTTCACTTCACTTTCCTCTTATGCTAACTTACTATATAAATGATTTCTTTTATGGAACGTTCTGTGACGTTACATATGCCTCTCCGTTAAAGTTGATAATTTTGGAAAAACATATCTTTGGTTTTGATGAAATTATCATCTCTATAATAACCCTTTATTATTAGCTTCTTTATATCTCATTCTTTTATCTTATAATTAAATTCCTGTACTACTCCTTTAATATATTAATCCAACTCAATATTCCTAGTTCGTTCTTTGTCGTATCACCTATTCCTTTCCTTTTTACCTTGATGTTTTATAATTAATCTTTGATATAATTCCCTATCAATTCCCTAACTTACATAGAGGGTTGGGAGTCAGAGTGGCTCGCTATGGCATACATTCTCTGTCCCTTCCTGTCTATAACTACTGAAATCAGAGGCAACACATCCCTGTTCAGAAAATAATAATTGCACCTTTGCAACAAATAATAATAATAATAATAAAAAAAAAATACAATATTCAAAGATCATAGGCTCCTACACATAAATTCCCTTTCTTAAACTCTTCTGATTAATTCACAATTATATTAATATATCGTTCTCCGCAGGTTAAAATTATCGTTTAAAATCATTCAATGTTAATAGCTATATTCATATTCATCATTACCTCCTTATGTAACACACTGTTTTCCCTTTTTTTTTCATTTATCATTTCCATTTAAATATCAAATATATGACAGCATTTCTCCTTCTTTTCTCCTTTACTAAGTGTCCGTCTTGTAATATTTATTTATAATAATCTCTCTCCTTCTCTAAGTACGGGTAAGCTGGTAAATATACGTTGACATGGCTATTGGAAATAAATCTATATTTTATATATATCTTTATGCCTTTGGTGTAAGGTGTCCTCGTAATATTTATTAATAATAATCATTATACAATAATATTTATATTTATTTAAAAATCTCTACCTCCTTTCTAATTATGGCTAAGTTAAAAAATTCACGTTGACATGTTTAGTCAAGGTACCTTCTCTATGATGCTGTATTTGACTTGGGTCTTTGGTCATGGTACTTGGTTACTGATTGAGTATTCGACTTGCGAATTTTTATTTTTTTTTTAATCATGGTACTTTTTTAATGAAGTCTGGTTATACGTTCCTTTTACCTTGTTCCTAATTGTCAGTTACCTCGTAGGTATTGTTTTCATGTTTAATAATATTTGGGCCATATTTGTCAGTTTGGGTTAATTACGTTGATTATTTCAACCCCTTTTGGTTGTGTTCCTTATATTATGTCCTTATTTATCATTCCCATTCCTTTTTAATTCCTTCTCTTTTCAATATTCGACCTTCGATGTTTATCACCTCTACTCCTTCAAATGCCTGGTCTATGACATTTATTCTGGATGATTAATCCATGGCATTACCATCTCATCACATGTTTGGGCCACAATTTTTCTGCATAGCGGAATTCCTCCTCTCTCTCACTTTCATTTTGGGGATCATTATCTGGTTCTCGGCCAGTTTCTGCCAATACATGGTTTACATAAAATACTCGGGGTTTTTCGTCATTATTTGCCTGATTATGTTGTAATGAAAAACCCGGATTTTCGTGAACTGTTACCCGATTCTCATTATTATTTTGATTAGCGTTTGGCTCTTGTTGGTTGTTACTTTCGTTTCGGGGTGGTTCGTTACTCCTACCCTCTGATAACTGCTGCCGGTTATTCGCCGTATCACCCTGGCTACCTGGCGCCTGTTGAGTCATATACCCGTAACTTGGTAAATTGGGTGGATATGGTCGTCGATTATCGGCCATCATATAATTTACCTGGGGCCTATATTCATTTTGGTTTCTCCTATCGCCTCCTCCTTGGTTTCCCCCGTTGCGATAACCATTACGTTGACCATAATTACTTCCTCTATAATTATTCCCGCGATAACCGTTTCCCTGGTGGAAGTTCCTACCGTAGTTATTCCCGGTGTAATTACCTCTGTTTGGTCCCGGATAGTTGCGGTTAATTGGGCCCTGATTGGTATCATTTCGGCCATTTGGTGGGATATTATTATTCTGATTATTGGTGTTTAGATTATTACTGTTCCCACCTCCATTCCGGTTTGGTCCGTTATTATTTTTGTTGTACTCTACCTTACGATTGGGGGGTTGGTAATCCTGGAACCTTCCTGTGGATTCGCAATTTTCCAATAATTTGGCCAGATCGGCTATTTTGCTAATCTGTTGGTATAATTGGGCATCCTTGATCCCATAGCTGTAATGTCCAGCTAACTGCCTTACCAAACATTCTTCTGGGATCGGCGGTATCAACTTCCGTGCTAAACATACCTTTCCCAGGAAATAAGACGTCGGGGACTGTCCATAGGACGCATCGTATTTGCCATAGAAAATGTCCATTCTTACCCTGTTTTGTGCAGTCTCTGACCAATACTTTTCCTTAAACTGGCGTTTAAACTCTGCTAAATTCGTTATTTCTGGTCGTACCGCTATCCACCAGTTATCCTTAGTATTTTTAAACGTCTCGTCAAGCATCTCTCTTATCCTGTCCCACCTTGTTTCTCTACTTCTCCCAATAAATTCCTCCATTCTTTCCAAAAATTCCATGGGGTTTCGTCGATAGTCCTGGAAGTTGATTACTTCCCTGTTTTCACCATGACACGTATGAGTGTTTAGTATTGGTGTGTCTCTCAGCGCCTCTAATCTTTCCTGCAGGTTTTTCTCTCTCTGGTCTATTTCCAGTATGCTATTTTTGTTAGTTTTTATTTGTTCATCCAGCCTGTTAGCGATGTCATATGTTTCCTGCATCCTCTCGCTAACGTCTTTCTGGACTTCCTGCATGATGGCGTCTTGGTTCTGCCTTACCTTGTTTTCGAGATTTCTAACATCTTGTTTGGTCTCTACTGTTTGCTCCTCTATACTTTCGAAACGTGTATTGTTTCCCTCCCGTAACCTTTCCAATTGTTTCTCCATGTTTTCGACCTTCCTGTCACTATCGATCTTATTATCATCGATCCTTTTGTTTACTATTTCTTATTTTATGCTAATTTCTTTTTTCAGGGACTCTATGCTTCCTTTTATTTCCTCCTTATCTTCCTGTCTGTTTTTATTCAGGGATTCTATATTTTTGTTCATACCCTCCTTTAAAGATTCTATGCTTCCTTTTATTTCCGCCTTATCTTCCCGTCTATTTTTATTATTCTCCTCCTTCATTCCTAGGAGCATCACCATTATTGCATTCATGTCAACGCTCGCTATTTTTTCTGATTCGGGTTTCTCTGTCTGTTCTACCATTTGTATGGGTTCTTCTCCCGTTTGTTCTTCTAATTCCTCTGCCGTTTGTACCGGTCTTACCATTTCTAGTGTGGGTGGTTCTAATTCCGTTTCCTCGACCTGTACTGCCTCTCCGTCTTCCACACTTAACTCGGGTTCCGCAGTCTTCTTCACCTTCTTTCCCTTTGGTTGCGGCATTTTAATATGTTGGTAGTTGCCGGGCTTGTTCCGTCTTTTTCAAGCCTCACTAGTTGGGCTGCCAATTTATAACGAAAAGAAAATATAGGGTGTTGTAATTGTAAAAGTGTTGTATTTTGTCGGGCGTTACCTCCGCGCACTTTTGTTACTTACTCTGTTGACTGGATCCTCTGCAGTGATGTAGTCCTGTAACACAACTTAAAACTATGCTTTTTGTGGGCGCCACTTGGAAACGTTTGTTCCAAGAAAAAATTAAAATGTGATTGATAAAATTTTTAAATCTACGAAAAAATTTAAACAAGTCAGTTTAGCTTTGAAAAATCAGTTAAGTTTAATGATTCTTTAAAAACAACAAACAAATCGTCTGAAGGACTAACATTCATAAAAAGAAAAAAATTATAAAATTGCAGAGAAAAAATTTTACAAGTTATTATTATTGACAATTTTTTTATATCCAATCAAGTATCGGCTAGTATAATTCAGATTTTGACTCAGTTGAAAAGCATGAGTTTAATATGTGAAAAAACTTTACTCTCAGGACGTGACTCCTTTGAACTACCAAGACATATCAATTAGATGCCTTACAAGAAAAAAAACTAAGTGATTTGAAGGTGTATGTGTGGCGTGTAAAGTACAACTGTGTGATAAATGTAACCAGGTAACAAATGACTAATTTTGGTAACTCACGTTCCAATGGTCGTTTATTCTCTCACTGGACACTTCCTTCGGGTAGTTTCTCAATCTCGCCTCTTCGGGTGTACACTGAATCTATTTAAAGTCAAATTTTGCGATCATTACTTTTTCCGCACTTTATGTCAAAACGTTTGGCAGTAGAATCTCGTTCAAACGCCGCCGCTACGAATCATCTGTTTAGCGTTGATTCAGAAATCTGCCACCGCAGCGCTGATTCCCATGCAGTGTTGAGGAAGGCTTAGTGTATTGTTTGTTTACGTTCGGGGGAATTATTTGTCACGTTAGTCAGTCAATGCGAACACAGCAGAATTCGTTCTCTATTTAAATGTTTGGTCCCTCCTGGGCCGTCGACGTTCTGGCTGCGTGATTTCTATTAAAATTTGCCGTATCGCTGCTCTATTTCAGCGATACTTTTTGGCGTAGACTCTCGTTGAGGTTAAGTCAGTCGGTTATGTCTATGTACGGGAAAAGCCTTCCTGCCGTGTCTTGTCGATTTCTCGCCTCTTTGGTTTCGCCTTAGCTGCGTTGATCAGTGTTGTGTGAGATGCATCAGTTCTGGAGTTCAATCTTCAAGTGTTTTTGAGTCGAATTTGGTCTCGCTTTTATACTAATTCAGGATGACTGTTTTCATCGACTTCCGGTATATTTGTGTAAACATTCTTTCTAGATTGTTCGAGAATAAACGAAATGGAATGTCATAGAACAATTTTCACTTCCGTAGAAGCTTTTAGAACGAATTTCTTATTCTTCATACAAAGGATATTTCAAAATTTACACTGGTATTTATCAAACAGTTTCACATTAGTACTTACAATTTGTATGCCATTAATGCATTTAGATTCCTTGTTTTTAACTGAATCTAGCGATACTAAATATGATTGGTATCTAATTAACTTAAGTCTAATAAACAATACAATATACAACCCTCACCTTGAGTTGTTGTCATTGAAAACTCAATTTTTATAACAAAAATTGTTGTGGAATTACAAAGTTCCTTCCACAAGCTGAACCTCTACTACTACTACTTTCCTACAACAAAATAAACAAATTTTAACATCAATAAAACACAAATAAATACAATTTTATATGGCCTCTGCTCATGGCCCAGATTCTTGTCAGTTTTCTAATACAATGATTAGTCTTTTTCTTTAATATATGTATTATTTCACCACTATACACACAGAGTTTATTATTTTGTCTATCTTTTGTGATACCTGGTTACTTTGTACATATATTATATTTATCACAAGATGACATAGCATCATTGATTGGTCTTGAGATGTCATTTTTTATGGTGTGACAAATCTCACTCTAATTAGTTAAATTCTTTTAGAATTGACTTTACTTTCAACTGAGTTTGTTTCTTATTAAGGTATTCTGATGTATTGTACCTTTCTATCTTATTTTTGTTAGTATTATGTAAGTATTTAGCCAGATATGATTATTTTTGTACTGGATGATGGGTTTCAGCCATACATGGTATAAGTAAATATTTTGCTGACTTGACTATTACGATGTTAAAGTTGGTCAGGTATATTAGTATAGTTGCTTTATATCATATTACAGCTTTCTAATGCAATTTGGTTGCATTTTGGCAACATTAAATTCATAAATTATACAATATTAGATGCCTATTACATGTTTTTAGTTAACACTGTTTTTGGCTATTTTGACTGCTTTTTATTCATTTGACAGCTTCCTTTATTTAAGATAAATTGTTCACTATTGTCTGCTTGACAATTACATATAGTTTGTATTTAAATCGGATAATAATTAATTTTTTCATGAAATCTTGGTGTATGGTCTCAAATCCAACACATTAATATTTTTTTGTCATTGCAAATATACAATTTTTATTTTAACTTAAACTCTTTCTAATAATGTATTTAAGTCATTTAATACATTTATTTTATTTACATCACATAATATAATAATGGATCATGTCCATTTATTCACAAAAAATAGTTTTTAATACCCTATTCATAGTTATAAAACTTAATAATTATTGACTTTATTCTGGTAGATTCTGACATTATTTCTCTCTCTTATAGTGTCTTATGGTTTTTTCACTCTTATTCACTTTAATAATATATATGGGGTTTTGTCTTAGTCATAGTTTGGTCGTTTTTTCAAGTTGATAGAAATAATTATTATACAAAATTACACAATTTTTTGGGACTACTTGGGTTCGATACTGTTCACTTCACTTTCCTCTTATGCTAACTTACTATATAAATGATTTCTTTTATGGAACGTTCTGTGACGTTACAACATAAATAAACGTTTAAAGTTAAATGTAGATGAAAATAATCACTATTTTATTTGCACTTTCGTAAGTACTAGTGTATATAATCACACCCTTTTTAACCCATTAATTTGGCCTTTATACAAGCCTTCATGGGTTTGTAAAGTTGATATAATGTAAAAATAAATTGTACCAGGAAAAAATTAATATAAAGTAAAGTAAATATAAAAATAATGCAAAAGTAATTTTATTTGAGGTAAATGAAATATATTTGATATATAAACAAGTATTTCGGTAGTAAACCGTATTAAATATTATGAACTTTTTTTAAATATCACATTGCAATTATAAATATAATTCATCATTTAATCTGATATATATTCAGACGTTAAAATATACGTAAATAATATAATCTGTTATCTATTTAGAACATCAAAATGTACACGTAAAATAAAAGTAAAATAACAAATTATATTTGTAAAACTGGAATATTCTTATTTCCTTTTCTGTTTTGTTTGATAACTTCACGTACAAAAAACAATCTAAGCCAACTGGCCACTGCGGTTCTGTAGGATAACCGTCAACCTGGCAGTCAAATTTTCACGCATTGGATTAACACATAATGGTGCAAAATTTCACTAGTGACGCAAGTAATGTCGAACTTTAAATAGGCTCCCGTTTAGGGTTCATTGGCACCATACAAGTTATTTAACGTAATCGTATAAAAGAATGTTCTCAACCGTCAGACCGTGACGGTCTTGGTGGCCAACTGATAGTACTACCTTCAGAAATCATTAGTCCTTCAAACTTTCCAGCCGGTAAGTCCAATTTTTTTCATGATGTATAACAAGTAACGCAGTCTTGTTGAAACCAAACGCTAGGTTCATACCATCCAAGCTGGTCCACAGTAATTGGTCATTATTGCCTAAACACTCTTGCCACAGACAGTACATGTTGAACCTTGTTCGTTTCAGAAAAAGGGATGATGCTTTAATGGACCAAAATCAACATCTAACTGAGACCGATAAAGAACTGTAGTGGCCACTTTGGACTTTAGTGTATCTGATGATTGTCCAAAAATTGAAATGTTTTATTATTAACGATGCCGTTTAATAAAAAATGTGCTTTGTCACTAAAAGAAAATTTTCGTCAAAACCGAGGTCACCTACCGACCAAAGAAAATTTGCCTAGATAAAATGTCCAACAGTCCAAATAATTTTGTAAAACAAAAAATGATTGTCTTGAACTGCTCCTCTCTTCTCTCTGACTCTCTCTCTCTCTCGCTCTCTCTCTCTATCTCTCTCTCACACACACACTCACTCACACATACACACACTTTCCCGAACGCCAGTAATATTTTCAATTAACCTACTGCTTATCAGTGGTCGTTTGATTGCTAAACTAACAATTTATTGATTATTTGACACTTAAGGCCGATTATTGTGTAGTGCCACGGAGAGCACGAAACTTTCGGTGAACAGAATAGCTGGTCTGTTGAAGACTAGCATCAAATGGTTACAGTTATTTAGCATAGAAATGAGATACAGGAAAAATGTATTTCCAAAGATAGGCCGCAATCCGTTTTTACAGTTAGAGCCTCTGCATTGAAAAATGCTTTATGTATTGCATTACATTTATATTTTATTTAAATGTATTAAACAATATATTGGAAACTTTTTTGCACAAAAAGGGCTTTCACTTGTGCAGGTACGTATAATATTCATAAATCGAGTAGACATAAAAAATGTGTGGCATAAAATAACAGATATAGTAAATAAATTTGGAAGTTATTCGTATATTAGAGAGTCCAGAACTATCCATTTAACTACCTTTAAATCAGATTTGTTTTTTGAGCATACTCTTAATAGCTCTTTGCTGTTGGTATATTATTTGACGTTTACTATTTCTGGTAATTACCATATATCAGTGCATATAGGATGCTAGCATATGCCGTAAATTTTTAAGTCACATTGAATTTTTGTACATTTTTTAAGTCGCTGTATACATTATGTTTGTTGTTTAGCTACAAAGAAGTAAAGTCAACGTGGTCTTTTTCTCTTCATTGGGTTTAATTTTTCAATCTCTAAGGCGTTATACGTTCAAGGTAGATGAGGAATAAGTACATTTCCAGAATACACGCGCGCGGGCACACACACACACACACACACACACACTGTGGCGTGACAGAAAATCTACCTTATTATAATGCAAAAATAAGCAAATATAAAATAAAAACAAACTGGTATAAAGAAAAATGACTATAATAATTAATCAAGAACAACAGTAAACTGAAATTCTAGATCCGAAGAAATCAAGTTCATCAAAACCAAACATACCATCTATAATAAATAATAGGAAGATAATGATAGTCCAACTTATAGTGTAGATATACCCAGGTAGAATAAAAGCAGATAAGGAAAACCATGGATAAACAAACCCCCAGAAAAAAAGATAACTATTGAAAAAAACAATCCCACATCATAAAAATAAAACCCCAAAAAGATAACATAAGGAAAGTACAATACAATAAAATAAGAATAAATGTAAATTAAGTGTAAGTAAATATATTAGCTATATGACTAAAAGTGGAAAAGTGTAATTTATTTTTATTGTGAAAAGTGACTAATAATAATGAAAATTAAGTGAGGTTCCTTATTCCCCAAGACTAAATAAAATTACTAGAAATAAGATTAGGGAATACAGTGAATAGTGAGGGGAACCAGGGTAAATCCCTAAATCAAAACAAAAACAGCAATAGACTGAATAAAAGTTAACTTTAATAAACTGTTTAAATAAAAACAAATTGGTTTTGTTGTGATAAAAGTTCATTGAACCAATAGCATTGAATCCTTGGGATTAAATTTATTTTTAAGAGAATATCTTTATTGTGTTTCAAGAATGTCAATTAATCATAAACTGTGTTGTAATTAAGTAAGAGCAATTTAATTGTTAGGATTTTAGTGGAATTGTACGTCAAAAAGGGTAATAGCAATCTGAAATAATTGTAAACTTAGTGATAAAATTAACAGCTATACATAGACCAAATTGTAAACCTCACCAACATTAAAAATTAATAGCAAATAAGTTAGGCCTAATGAAACAAATTAAATGAATGAAAATTGTTGAATTTAACACAATAACAATTTATTATAAAAGTAATAACACTTTGTGAAAGTAATTAAGGAATGAATAGGACATTATTAGAAAAAAGGCAAGTGTAATAACACTGGTGCCTAGAGAAAAGCCTAAATTGAAGGTAGTGTTCAAATTAGCTAAGTAACTCATCAAATTACTGAGAATTAAAGAAACCAAATCATAATAAATCAATCAATGATCTTGTGTAATGATAATTGGAATCTAACATATGCTGTAAACCATTTAATTTGTAAGGAAGTAAAGTAGGTAAGCAAGCAAATAATATGTAAATGTGACTTTTGAGTTAACAAATATTATAAAATATGTCCATGTATGGTATTAGATTATGCAGAATTAAATAAGGAATTTTATTATGTAATTAGAATTTAATAAGAATAGATAATAATCAAAATGTAAATTTTAATATAATGTAAAATTCAATTCTTTTGAACGAAATCAAACTTGAGACTTAAGTATCAGCTGACTGAAAACAATGAAAATTTACTAATAAATCAGCCAGGACCTTTTGAATGATGAAGAAAAAACTGGGAGTTGATTGTTAAACGTCAAGGTGAACACATCAGAACGATATAGCTAAGAAAGATAAAACATTTTTTTTTAACAAGAATTAAGCTTCAGAAAGAAAATTTAAAATATGAGTTGTTCATACAAAAGTTAAATAAAAGAAACCAAACCGTTACTTTGATGAAGTTTGGCAATTATAAACCAGATATAGAAAGAGTCCATGCGCTAATCGAGATTTTTCCAATGTGAATATCATCACTACATTCTGGATGAACTAATTGAACGAAGACACTTTTAACCAACACCTATTACTGAACCCAAAGTACGGATCACTAATACAGAATAATCACACTGCAACGAAGAAAAATTAATAACTACTGCTCTCATGAAGGACACTTAAAGAATAAACATTTATTTGGAGGCAAATCGTCGAGAAGATCTTGGCGTAAATACGTAGCGAAGGAATCGGCCATCTTTGATGAGATCATTTGGTGAACTGCTTCAATCAGCTGTGATGACGTCAGCCCAAGCTTAGCCTGTGGTTCGAATATTTGCATTTTTTACTAACATTTTTATGATAAATATTATTTCGATTTAATTAAGTAAGAACTTTTAATTGTAAGTATTGACTTTTCAGCATTGCCCTTTTCTGACTTCTGATAACAGTTAAAAGAACCTATTAATTTTAAAATGTTATTAATTTAAATAAAAGAAACCAAATCGACCCGAGTTAAGAGTTTCGAGCTGTCAATAAGTATTTCGACTCAAAGTCGACTAATCGTAACGAGATCAATAAATTAAATTAAATATTCAATATTTGAGTGTTATTTCTTTGCAAAGTAAACAATTAAAAAAATCTAAGATATTAATTGAAACTTGGACGTCAAGGAGGAAGAGAACAACATCGAAAAGGAGAAAAAACACCGAATATACAAATACAATAAATCGATTATTCAATATCATAATCTATTTAACGCTTTAAACAATTTATTCATAACCAACCAAAATAAGTAAAATAGGAAAGGAATTAATATAACAACGAGGATTAATACAATAAATAATAAACTATTAAATAATTAATAAACAATAAATAATAAAAAATAAATAAAAAAGATAATAATATTTTTTTTTCTCAATAAATTAAAATTAAACAAAATTTTTCATTATCTTTAATTGAGCAACATAAAAACGTTTCGTTACAAATTGGCGTCCAAACGTGGAACATTATTTGAAAGGAATCCGCTACCCAGAAGGAAGATAGAAATAAATTCCAGACTAGAAATAGGAACATTCTAATCTATTTCAACTACATAAAAAACACGTTTCGTTACAACACACACGCGCGCGCGCACGCGCGCGCTTATCAAAATGTAATATAAATATATACGTATCTACATATAAGCGGAAAACTTTAATTATAATTACAAGAGGTGCCATTTACCAAAAAATACAACATATGATTACAAGCTCAATATCATTATTACAAAGTCTTCTCTGCTTCATTTTATTTCTGTGTCAATGAGTGTTTAATTTCTCATTTTGTTCGATACAAATCATTGTGTTATATTTTCTCTGAAAATTCTAATTAATAGCCTAAAACGTAACTTTCTTTTACGAATATTTTACGAACGTAGTAACGAATATTTTAGTTTGCCTTATATCCTATTATTCTGTAATAAAAACTGTCTATAATGAATACCGCGTTGGGTAAGTAAAGAATTTCGCGTCTTATTAGTCGATTAAACAATACATTAAATACAGAATCCTGAGATGGTAGCATAAGTTGGATATGAAGTAAATAAAAGACAATTCATTGAGGCTATACTTAAGGCAATATTGAAATATATACTATAAAATTTTCTTGTTTGCATTCAAAATTACATGCTAGTCAATGACTGTATCTTTGTTATCTGCAATTGGGTCGAGTTTGATCTTTGAATTTTTTCCTAATTATCACTCATAGTTTGTAGACGACAACGTGAACGTTTGTTAGTTTATTTAGGTATTCATACCAAGAACAAATATTGGTTATGTACAGACTTTTCTGTAAAAGACCATAAAATCAGATACCAAGACAAAATTCAGGGACAAAATTATTAAGTATTGTACGTAGAATACATTAATAACTTTCTTGTTTATGGAAAGTAGTAAGGGTTTTAAAAAACTGGTTTCTGTTATGAAAAATGCTGTTTCAAATAAACAATATTATAACTTAAATAAGTCACATAAAAACTTGAGAAGTGTTTTCGTACAATATGTTTACAAAATGGAGACAAAATATTGGTTAAGAAAACAGCTAATTGTTTATAATACGAGTATAATACAGCTATGAGTTTATAAGTTTATAATAGAGCTATGAAATTATAATACGAGTATACGTCTTATAATAATGACGCAAGTTTTAAAGTGACGCAAATGGAATACTTATAAATCAATAAATAGCAACACTATTGAATTAAAAGCAAATTCAATAGCAAAACACGTATTTATTTTTTGAACTTCCAAGCAGTTGCTTTCATTTGAAAAACGTGTTCTCCTGCTTAACGGAAGCAGGTGAAACAAGATCAATTCAAGTTCAAATTCACAGGAAATTGAACCGCGACTGGATTATCCTCTTGGTGCCTGCAAGCGAGCTTTATAAAATGCGATTTACTTTCCAAGATCGAACAACTGTATAAAGCACAGTTTTAAATAACAAATCTGTGAACTAAAACAAATCTTACTTTTAGGGTGTAAGTATAAAAAAGATGTATAAATTATTTTCAAAATAACAATAATAAATATGAGTATTTGTATTATGCGTTGATAAATAAGAATAAGCTAGTGATTTTACATATAATATTTTTTATACAAAAAATGGTGTACGTACATATGCATTTTCACGTTTACTACGACACTTATTTTTACTGTATTTAATGCACATTATTGTGCAACCCGAATTGACCTACATATCAATAAACCAGTTTTCAAGAACTTCCTTCGTTTTAATTTTCCATAACGCTTTTGACAACCGGTTGTGTCTTCATGACGCTGAATCCAGTGCAATGGAATAGCTGCTGCGATCTGAGCATGCGCACAGAGTGTCTAGTATCACTAGAGGTACTACAGGGTCTTATGCCAGGTAAGTCTGTTTTATTAGTCTTGACAAGTCTGTTCTGTTATCGTTAATCGCACTGTAAGGATACGTATCATTTACATAAATGATGTAATGGACGCAACTTTAGATAAAATCGTTTGTTTTTTAAACGCATTTTCTGTTGTTATAACTCAATGTTTTACTCCCTGTCCAGACGGTATTTGTTTATTAGTCTATACTTTCTTGGTCTCAATTGTGTAGAGATTCACAGCGAAATTTCTATCAGTGTTGCACTATTATCTCAGGTTGCCTTTATATTACTTCAACTATCGGTTTAATACTGCTGTTTAAGTGCTGTTTAGTACTAACAATGTACATTAGTACTTAAGTGCGTATACGTTTATGAATAACATTTGTCATAGTTCTTTTTAAATTGTCTGTATTTGATGATATGTCACTTTACAGCCAAACAAGAGACATTCTGCTAAGGTATACAAACTTATGACGGTTTAAAATTCCAAAATAAGTAATGGAAAGAGTCTTGGCGACTTCGTGAATACCACAGAATAATTAAACAAATTAAGACTGAATTAATGAAGATTCCAATAGGTACGAATTAATAATTGTACGTATAATTTTTAGTATCCTCTGAAGAAAGGAAAACAAAATCTGTCACCGCATTACACGATTTTGATAAATCTGTAATTTCCCGTGCTGTAAATAATTTTTATGTCACTAAAAACTGTAAAATTTCTTACTTCATTAAAATTACTTAGTTCAAAGAGACTTGTACTGTTTACAACACGAGAATATTAAATTTTTTATCCAACAAGGGCCATTGATTAGGATCAATTATAATATTTTAATTGCCGATTTCTCACCAGTTCTAATTTCAGTAATAAAAATCAATATATAATTTCAATTTTTATCTAAGCCTGGTACACAGAGAGTATACAACTACTTTCATTTCACCGTAAAAACCCAATGAATAAAAGTTTTATTACAAAAAACAAATTACACGTTTGTAAAAAAAGAATATCTAAATGTTTTGAAAACCCATACCGTGGTTAAGAAATGAAGATTATATTAAACGTATTATACCATTGTTTTGATAATTAGCTGTAAAACAGTACGTTATACACACACACACACACACACACACACACACACACACACACACACACACACACACACACACACACACACACACACACACACAATAGCCAAAGATCAGGAAGAAACCAATAAGTGTATAGTTGAACACGAGTCCAGAATCATAGTAACCAGAACGTCTAGAATGTCTATTCTTACTGCAACACTATTCCCCTGAATTCAAAAATTGAAATGAAAGCTCATTTAGTTAGTTTTACTAAAATTCATACACAAATAATGTTTTGGTAAAGTTTCATATTAGGTGTTATTATATTTAGTATTCCACTGAGATTACTTATGTATACTATTACATTAAATGGCTAAGAGAAATGTTTGTGTATGAATGTCTACGTGTGTGCATGTGAATGACGATATTGTTAAAACGTTCAGTAATGTATTAAATACAAGTATCACTTGCTAAAGGTGAATACAAATTGCGACAGTGTCAGGAGCGGTGCAGCAGCGATGTGACAACATTGCAATCAACGTCGCCCCAAGACCTACCACGCGTAATACGTTACTGCCTATGAATTATTAACAGGCGCGAAAGCTTGACGTAGTTGAGAACTAATAATCACTGCTCCACCCCTTGCAGTTAGTCGTGTTAGACGTGAGATCCGCTCTATCTCTGAAGTTTCATAACGTCATTTAGCCACCGAACATGATAAATGATGGGATTATTTGCTTTATAAGTTTAACAAATGTGTTATTTAATAACATTCTTCAAAAAGAAAATATGTAATTATAAGTCATAACTTTTATACCTAGGTTTTTGCCTGGTTGTATGCTGTATGTCCGTGCACACATAACGTTAGCATTTAAAAGTAGCTTGCATCTCTACTAGAAGTTGACGAGCAGTTATTACAGTTTGTAACTTCACGGGTTCTTGTATAGTAATTACAAGCTTTTGTAGTTTTTGTTTGTTTCGTATATGAAATACAATGCTAACATACATATAGCATATTACAGGGGATTCGTATATGTGAAATGTAGGCAGTCGTAATAAAAACCTATTCAGATGTGTATTTCTTCATTCACACATTTAATAAGAGCTGTTGTTTTTCCTAATTACGTAATGCTTAAAAGTACTAAAAGACCATTTCATACTGAAGAACATGGAAAGTTTATATATTACATGACAATGCGATGTATGATTGGTAGAATAGCTCCTCTTGTAGTCGAATGGGATCGGGACGGGCCTGCTTTCTGTCTAAGGTTTTTGAAAATGTTGTAGATGAACTCTGTCCACCCATGTCGACAAAGCAATTGCTAAAATTCGATAATGTCGTTCTCTCTTTTGTCGAATTATGCTCATGGAAAAAACCCAATCTCACAACCGACTACTACTAAAGTCCCAGAGAGAGAGTCGGTCTTATTGCTCAGAAGAAGAACAGAGTTCAGAGACTGTGGCAGCGAACGCAAGATCCAATCAGTAAAGCCAGTTTCAATCGGACGGCAGGCTAGTATAGTTATAACTACCTGCTCTCTTCGAGTCCTGATCAGATCAGGAATACACTAGGGGGTTTCTGCACTCCTCTTCCCAGAATATGATACTCTCCTTTATCTAAAGGGAGACATCATACTCCACAACGCAAAAAAGGATTGCATAGAATGCACTTGTCTCTAACTGGTGATTCTACAATTACTGTCTTCGCCGAAGCACACGAGGCCGGCACTAAAGCAGCAGTAGAAAAAGAAAACAGCTCTTACTTCTGAAGAGGAAAAGCTACCTCTCAGCGCATGCTTCTGCTGGTCTTCCTCTGCTGCTCACGCCAGCTTGGTAGCACTGTTATGAACAATCTAACTGTTCACCAGTGATAAGCAATCTCAGGTATCCTTCAAGTAAGAAGTCGAGTGGACTTCTCTCAACGCTAAGGGAGGTATCTAGCAAAACAGGCTTACAACAACTCTTCCCCGAATGCGTGTGAGCAGTACAAACTTCGTCGTAATCCTGCTGTGGCCGCACCCGCGCTCCCTGGCGTCTGACAAAGGTGACTCTGGCCTTTCTGGCTGGCGGACCAGAACTCACGCCCTCTCCTGACAAAAGGCCAACGAGGGACGAGGCCCTCGCCATATCCTCTGTCCACTTGAGTGACTTCCCTGATCGTCTTGCATGGAGACGGATGTTATCCGTCCTGAACTTGATTCCCTCCCGGTTGGTGAGCCGGACGCCTTCGTACCCGTTGGACTGCGTAGCGTCTCATCTAGGTAACCTGGGAGGCACCGTTCCTCGTTATCAATCTCGTCTTGAGCTTCGGCCGTTGATATTGTCCTAACAGGTGTTAGGACACTCCGCAGCCGCTTCCAGTGTCGCTCAAGCGTCCTCTGCTGTTGGTAGTGTTTCGCCCCCGTTTGTCCATAATTTGGCTAATGGCGTTTTCTACTCCACGGTTAAATAAAGACATGCAGGGATTTCATTGGTGTATTTACTTACTTTCTGTCTTAAATATTGTGAAGTTGCTAAAGTGTTAGTTTTCTCCTTTCGTTGACCAGAGGATAATGACAGAATAATTCCCTGTGTTATTTTTGGTAAAATTGTTGTGTTACGTTTTTGGTAAAGTCTTTATAATCCTATAAACTAAACATTAATTAGTACAATTAATAAACAATTAGTATAATAACTTAGCCAATATTTAGGTACCTAAGATCTAATTTTATTAATACAAGAAAAAATTTACACATGATATAAAAAGGGAATGACCTAGTTAATGTTGGTATAAATAACCTTCTTCGTTAATAATTACATAATATGATTGGTAAAAAATTACGTTTTGAGTTTCAAATTATTGTAGATTGTTATCAAATTTTCCATTGCCTATGGAGACGCTGCTGTAACAATCTATTGTTACCTTATGTAAAATTCATGTGGCGATAGCGAAAACATGAAAATAACTGTGTGGCTTCAATATGTCTAGTCTCGTGATAAAGATAAAAAAGTGGTGATGCAGAAGAACTAAACACCTTGTTTGCTGATGTTAGAACAATGACAACATCACCCAAGAGAATATTGTGTTTGAGCTGCATCAGTGAAAACTCCAGCTATTACACTGGCGACACGTCACAGGAGGTTTTACGTCTCTAAGCTAAATTAATACTAAGTGATAAATATATAATTGTATGATATAAATACAGTAAAGTATGTCGTCCATTACGTATATGTATACGTATAATTTTACTTCCTTAGCCACAAATAGAATTGGGTAGGCCTAGTTATTTAACTATCAAGTATTTAGTAAATGATCAGTCTAAAAGTACTACTAGCTTACTCCAGTTACATTACTAATTAAAACCACATGTAAATATAACTAAAATTTACTTTAATTTCAAAGTAATTGAATAAGTAAACACAATACATTAGGGTTTATTTATATTATAGTACAGTGAATTGGAAAAACAGACGCGGTTTTTTACCTTCTGACACAACCTTTAGGCTATGTGTTTAGAGTTATTCAGTCCAAGGGCAAAGATTGAAACACCGAATGCCACCTGCTTTTGTGCAAAGTGTCGTTGCCTTTACTATTTATTAACACAGGATAAAATACAGAAGCTCTATCGATGGATACACACACTATTGACAAGACGTATCATATTTACTGCTGACTGTTTTTAGGTTAGAAGTACAATAACTTTGTTAAATAACTAATAAATGCATAAACGTTGAAAACAAAACTTGTAAATAATTTAATTCTGAGAAGAATGGTGTAAATAAAGTCAATAAAAATCAACAAAAAATTCCAATTGTTTCCAATTTTCCAAAATTTGTTTTTGGGCAAAGATTTTTCTGTTTTACGTCGGATATCATGAAACTTATGGGAGATACAGTTCTGCGACTTCTTTTATTCGATTTTTCAGGTCAAAAGCCATAAGAAACATCAGAATTAGCCCCTTCCCAGAATTTCAGAAAGTCTTCATTTACCCGGGGGAATCGAAACCCGGGCGAAATCTTTCGCTAGCCGTAACTTGCTTACAAAGCGTTTCCGGACATATGTTTATATGAACTTTTTTTCTTCTTTCACACTATAGAACCATTTCTCGAAATATTTCCCTCTCCTCCCGGGACACCCTGTATATCTATACACTCTTATACCACACATTGTTTAAAATACTAATCTACGTAATATGCCTAAAGTGTAGTTAATTAATAAACTGTGCGAACTACTAAATATTATGAATTAAGTTATAATAAATATTATTATTATTATAATTATTATAATAATAATAAATAAAGTTATACGCTGTTACGGGTCTAAGCTAAAAGAAACAGGTGTAATTCCAACACGCCAAAGGATAAATAATCTGTAACTATGTTGTATAAATAAATTAAAGTATGCATTCTAATAACTATATGTAGGCCTATATGTATAATTTTATTTACTTAGCCACCAATAGATTTGGGTAGGCCTACTTATGTAACTATCAAGTACTGCGCGAATAATCAATCTGAAATTACTCTAAGGTTACTCCTGTTACGTCACTAACTAGTACCACATGTGAATGGAACTGAAATTCAATTAACTTTCAAAGTAATTGAATACGTAAACACAATACGTAGGGGTTTATTTATATTATAATTAAAGCTGGGTATTTATTTAGCTGGTTTTTTATAGCTATACAGCTGCCGTATTTCCTAAAGCGGGGTTCCTAATCTATCAAGGAGTGAAACTGGTTGTTTCAAGATGTAAGTGAAAAATAGGGCAGGAAGCCTTACACCAGGCTGTATAGCTATAGCTTGCTATCTACACAGGGTGTCCAAGCAGTAACCTCGACATACGGCAATCTCTCTGTTAGGCGATAAAATATTTTTTTTTTCCGGTTTGAATATCATTGGTTTATCCCATTCAAAAATAATGAAAGGCGTAAAACTGCAAACGTCACAATAGCGAAACGACAAAGAGAAGAGACGGAGAAAGGCTTTCCCCTTACATACAGTGGCAGGCAATGGGGTAAACAATTACACCGTGTAAAGGGATAGGGACCACTGTCAAGCTGACAACAGAAAACAGCCAACAACTCTTGAAATCAGTTCAGGACAGAAAATATATATTTTCGCTGTTAGCAACGGCGTAAAGATGTGGACTGTTACGATATGGAAATGTACTGGTTACGATAAAATATACTGGTACTAGCACCTTGCATCTGTACTGGTACAAATGACATCTCGCGTTTGTGGACCTCGAAAAAGCATTTGACGCTTTGGATAGAGCAACACTATGAAGGATAATGTAGAGAAGAGAACACTCTATTCATTTAATAAATGAAATTAAAAGTTTATATAACGGAACGCAGATACAGATAAAACCTAACAGATTATTAGAGCCCATTGGAACAATCTAAGCCTTACAGTGGTTCCCAAACTTTTCAATCCGCGGATCCCCCCCCCCGTAAAACGTAATTAAATATTTGACGGACCTTGTCTTAGTTCTGAAATGAAAGAAACAGTACATATGATACAAACTCTTACATTTAATTAAAATGCATGAAAACCAAAATTCTTATAACTTGTAAATTACAATATTAATGATATCAAACATAGTTTAATTTGAACAATGAAGCTGCTTTTGAAGAATTAGCTTAGCTGGAATATTGGGTTTAATGGTTTAATGTCTCATAATTTTAATACTCAGTCACTCCCAACATCAAGTATATTTCTTATCTGTGACTTCAAGTACCTAAGCTGCGAGAATGCAGTTTCACACAAATAATTAGAGGAAAACACAGTTAATAACTTCAAAGCTTTTTTTGCGAGTTCAGAGTAGTCAGTCAGTACATATAACCAGAAGTCAGCTAACTGTAATTATGAAAACTGTAATTTTAATGAAATGTCAGTGAATCAATGAAAGTCCTGCCAGTGAATCTTCTCCTTGTAGTGTAAGAGAGAGGTTAGTTGACAGCCCATCAGCAAATGGATTCCTTATCCACATGTCACTATCATCCGTCACTGGAAAATATTAGCTGCAAGAACAGTTCCTCCATATGAGCCTTAATATCACAGGGGATCTCCTTTGGAAATTTTCTCCTGACATCTGGACGAAATCTCTAATGAGAGGGTATTTTTCGAACATCTCAGAGTATAATCTCTGAATCCAATGCTTCAATTTTTTTGTCATCCCTTCCGTTTTATCTCAAACCTGGAAAATAGTGATGCTAGATCCCTGAAGGCTTTAAGTGAGTCCATTCAGGTAGATGAAGAGATCAGCAAGGTTTGATAGTTTCAAAATCCAGTTAATGTCACGGAACCTGTTTTTAAATTTGAATTTGGAATCAAATAGAAAAAGCTTTACTTTATCCCTCAGTTCAAGTAATCTGTTCAATACCCTTTCATGCGAAAGTCATTGTAATTCACAGTGGACCAACCATTGCTTGTGCCACCACTAGTAATTACTTCACATATTATACTAAATAATCGAGAATTCAAAAGCGCGATTTTATTCACACTCCGACTACCTCTTCAAGGCAACTCTTCAGTTCTATTGGCATCTTCTTTGTTGTTGACGCTTCTCTGTGGATACAACAATAAAACCACTCAACAAGAGGTGCTACAGTTTGTGTCATTGCCATCAGTCTATTATTTCTTCTACACATCGATATTGCTCCGATGTCAGGGTAGATTTTTACATAAAAGTAAATCCTGGTGTAATTTATTCTTCTAATCATAGCGAATGAAAGCAATTAAATTTGCGTTGGGAGAATGTCAGTACTTTTATCTCACTTGATGGTAAAAAATGTACAATATTGAATTCTGTTTATCAATCCCTCCCTAACATTTTGTGCCATTTCATTTGCCTTTTTTCTTACTGCATTGTTTTACAATGAAATTGAATTAAAAGATTTACTACTTTTCTCGCCCTGAACTGCCAAGCTATCAGTTTAACAGCAGATTTTATTATTTCCTCGCCAATGGTATGTGGCTTTCTGTTTACAGCGATGAGTAGAGACATTTCATATGGAGCAGGAATTTCATTATAGCCACCACTTACTGGATACATAGTTTTTTTTTTCATTACGCTACTTAAGCGTAAAACCAGCTACACGTAAAAACATTTTGCTTAGATAGAGTGCTTATACGTGGACTAAAACTGTGCGATCAGTTCTGCGTTGACTCGGCGCTCTAGTCAGTTCGGCTGACAAAGAGGTCTGATAAGGACATGATTTAAAGACATGATTAAAACCATTAGCTTGAAATTACTTTTACAATTACAATTGGTTTGAACAAAAAAAAAAGTATACTGGAATCTTGTACTAATTGTTTTAAGAGTAACTCGCTTACAAAGCGTTTCCGGACATATGTTTATATGAACATTTTTCTTATATATTGTAGCATAACAAAATTATCACATTAAACATTTAACTTAATGCAACATAAATAAAGAAGAAAAGTACCATAGTGAGTGAGAAGAATGAATTGTTTTAAGGATTAAACTAGAAACTGTATATTAAGTCAATAAAATGTTAATAAGAATAAAAAATAACAAAGAAAACCATTGATCAAGATAACTTACTATGTAAAAACCCAATAAACCAGCAGTATACTCAGTAGATTGGGGAAGCAGAAAAAAGGGAAAGACAAGAAAAAGGAAATAAAAGGGTGAAAACAATATTAATAATGGAAATTTATAAGGTCAAGAAGCAGAGAAACCACAAGACCAGAAATTACTAATATAATAATGAAGAAAGGACAAAATATGTCAAGATTCCTACAAAAAGCCTAGAAACAAGAAGGGCTATTCCAAAAAATGTTAATAATGGAATACATACCATTGAACAAAATTAAAACCAATATATTTAGACCCAATAACTGAAGTTACAAGATACAATCCAAATAAAACCGAATTGTAAACTAGTTATAAGTATAATATGTGAAAAATTATTAAAAAAGACTACCATTAGTGTAGACAAAAATAAGTGACACACTATAATAAAGTGTAGTGTAAGAAATAGAAATCTATTAAAAAGACTACCATTAGTGTAGACAAAAATAAGTGACACACTATAATAAAGTATAGTGTAAGAAATAGAAATCTATTAAAAAGACTACCATCAGTGTAGGGAAATATTATATAAAAAATAAAAGACAGTCTAATGACTGAGGTCAATTTTAATAATAAAAGTGTTTTAAAAAAAAATTAAGTAGTATAAGAATATAGTAGGTATAAGACGTTTTTATTTTATTGAGTTACCAAGACAGTTATAGTAATTGAAAGAGACAGTTAATAACTGAAGGTGTCATTAGTTATAAGATGTTTTTATTTTTATTTCATTGTGTTACCAAAATAATTATAGTGAACACTAGAGACAGTTAATAACTGAAGGTGTCATTAGTTATAAGATATTTTCATTTCATTGTGTTACCAAAATAATTATAGTGAACACTAGAGACAGTTAATAACTGAAGGTGTCATTAGTTATACGATATTTTCATTTCATTGTATTACCAAAATAATTATAGTGAACACAAGAGACAGTTGATAACTGAAAGTGTTATTAGGCATAAGATGTTTTTGTTATGTTTAAATGATATAAAAAAAAAGGTTAGTAGATATACGATATTCTGTTGTATTTTAAAATCATGTTATTTAATTTTCAAGTTTGTAAGGCAGAGAGGCAAGTAGGAAATAGAAATGTAATAATTTTATTCAAAACTGTAAACCATATGAAAGATACAAAGCAGATTAGCCAAGACACCACTTTAGAAAACACAGACTAGTATTGTAAACCCAAAACTATCTATCAGAGAATCAACCTACATAATAGGGGATAGAATTCAATACATACAACACAGAAATTGAAAATGTAATTAATACAGATACAATTAATAACGAATAGAATGACAAAGGAAAGAAAATTAACTTCCTTTGGAAACAAATAATACTAGGCCTATGATGGTAATCAAATCAGTCTAAACAGTAAATTAATCAATATTGAAGTGTTTTAACAACAAAATTATTAACAACAAAGATAATCACGGAGTTATTAAGATTATTCCATGGAAATATTATCAGAAAAAACACTTAAAACCATTTAAACACTAAATTTGTACAAATTATGAGGAATACAATAATTATAAAAAATTGTAATTTTTAAGCTTAAATGAACTTGAAACAAACCCAGCTATATATCCAAATATGTAAAATTAATTAATCAATATTACTGAGTAGTTAGATTTATGTAAAATTAAGAAATATTTGAAATACAGTAAAAAATAAGAAAACTTATTATGTATATTTAGATGATGAACCAAGTCTGAGACATATATTTTTATAAATGAACAATAGAAAGAGGAAAAAGACATATCACAAATTTCCCTAAAACGACGACGTTCAGAGTTTAGTCTATTGTTAATCGTGAAGACGACTAGTTGAGAATGTACTAACAGAATACCGAAAAAGAATAATTTAGTGTAAAACCGAGTGTGGTTATGAAGAGTGTAACAGAGGTTAACTAAAAAATGAAAATAACATTAACCATTAACATGTAACACCTCACTAATTCCAAACAACAGTAATAACACCATCAAACACAAGCACAAGAAATCAACGGCCATTTTGAGACGATTTTGGACCATATTAGCAGAACACGAATACACATATTTGAACACCGGACACTTCACTAGTAACCCATCCCGAAACGACATCGCAGGAGAAGAGAGGACACTCTGCACTATATTTCTGGACCAACACTACTTCGCAGAGAAGGGAATATTCATTTATTTCTGCGGGAGAAGCTCAACCCGTTCCAGCAGTTCATAGCAGCTAAAATCGAGGTGACGGCAGCCATAGTTGATTTCCGAACCAGCACGAGACACAGCCAGCTTGAAGGGAGTGACGTCATTTCGACGAATGGTTCGATATTAACTTTCATAATTGACAATTTAAATAATAATATTGTTTTATTTCAGCCATAATAATTTAGTTTAAGAATACCTGTAAGAATGTATCTTGTTCCTTGCCCTCTGACCATTTCGACTCGCTAAAAGAACCATAAGTAATTAACCTTGTAAAAAATATATTTTGTTAATCTTGTTCGCTACCGACTGGAGCAAATATTAGCCAATGCCTTGGCCATGCGCAGTTTGAATGGCGCATAATTTTAAATGTCAATAAATGAACATCATTATTCAGTTACCAGAGTTGTATTTATTTGTATAATGAATGTTAACTATTTTTTTTTTCTAAACAAAAATAATTTACAGTGCTAGAATAAATATCTGAGAACAGTACACACACAATTAATTAATTAATTATTAATTAATTAAATTAACCAATTAAACAAAAAACTAAATATTAGTAAAAATTTCATAACTTACAAAATTTTATTTTATTATCAATCAATCACACTTAATTATAAAACATTATTTATATTTAATTTATTCTTAATAATTGGTGAATCCAAAGTGGAGCTGTATCATCGGCGAGTTCAACACCGAGATTCAGACAACATAATTCTTACTATCTTTAAGAAGACTAATCTTGTGTGATCACATCAACATAATGTATCTATAATATATTTTATTTTATATTTGTAATAAGATATATTACAATATATATATATATATATATATATATAGCCTCCAGGTGGTCTAGTGGCTAACGCGGGCGATTGATGCGCTCGTGGTCCCGGGTTCAATTCCCGGCGGAGGTTCCGTACGGCGTGCACTAAGCGTCGTGAGGCAAACTGAGTAGGCGCTGAGATAACAGCGCCGCCTCCTGGCTGTGAATACCGCAACTAGCGGCTGGTGGCGCGTAGTACTAGCCATACACCGTCACACTAACACAAAAAGCCGCGCGGTACGCCTTGGTCCTTAACGGACTGTTGAGCGGAGGTGTATTTATTTATATATATATATATATATATATATATATATATATACACACATACATATATATATATTACTTTAATATTTATAACTAAATTTACCTCAAGATATACTTTTTTCCTATTAGGCATATATAGGCATATATATACATGATGCCATAAGGAAATGGAAATTGGACACCTTCAAATGACTGTAACTGGGGAGAGGATTAGATTTAAATATTTTAATGTATGCATTTGTAATTACGTCCTGGACTTGTATTACATATTGTTACAACAATTAACACTTTTCGTTTACGATAAGTTAGAGTTGATTGTAGGCACGTTTAGGAGAAACAAAGGAAATGATTCTAAGTAAAACTAAAATAAAAACAACTAAGTAACTGTTAACGCTCTAGGATCAACTTTAGGTTAATAGATAAACATTTTATACAGTGTGACATTGAGTGCGTAAAGCTTGTCATGTAACGTTAGCCGAGATCTCCATAGCTTCCCGACATAGAATAGTTTAATAGAAAAATTTTTGCCGATTCACGTTAAACATTATAGAACTTTCTTCTCAACTTTACGTCACATAGGTGGCCCTGGCAGTCTGTGCAGCTGGCATAAGTAGTATGGGCAGTTGTACCACTTAAGTTTTTCGCAAATTATACACACAAATCCAGTGCGTAAGGAAAGAGTTCCATAAACGAATTCTCTGCATGATGTGATAGAGTTATTAGAGGAAAGTGTTCATTAAGTATCTAAGTGTTTAACTTTTGTTTTGCATTGGACAATAGTGACTTTTCGGAGTTTTATTATATGTTTGGATAGTGAGTATTATATAATTTGTAAGATTAGAAAAAATGTGGTCACACAGGTGCTTGTGAAAGATCGGTGTGTCACTACAAATTGTAATTTTATCCGCGGTTCCCAATTTTTGTTAAAAGGATTTAAAGTCACAGTTCAGCTGATGCAAATAACAACGACATATTTATATTTTATAAAACGCAAATTTTTTTATTACCTATATAAATTATTAAAGCATATAAATGGAAGTAAAAACATTGTAATTATTTTCTTTTCCACCTAGACTTACAAGCAAATTGATAATGTGTTGAAGACATGTAATACATTTTTTAAACAAAATGTTGTTTGCACTTTGAAAACAGTTAAAGTTTGCTGGTTGGTAAACAGTGCTTCTTGTTAGACACATTAATTTTTCAATATGCTGTTGGTGGAAAAAGGTGGTGAACTGATTGAATGTGACGTTATCTGACTAACCCAGTAATTGTTCAACTAAAATATCATTATACACCACAAACACGTAGTACTCGTCTGAAGAGTCGATGCTTTTAGCGTATAGACAGAAAATTAGGCAATTAATATGCATAGTAAAACACAATGCTAGGAGTATGAAGTAAAATATTCATTTTAATCTAAATATAGGAATAAGGCTGCCATATTTTCCACATCGATTGGTATCAGTATATTACGTTAATGTATTGTCAAGTCAGTTATTAATGATAACCAGCGAGCAACGAATAATATAGAATGGCCATTTGTACAGAATGCTCAAGACGAGCCGACCAACTCGACAAAGATGGGGGCCCCCCGACATTAAGTTTCGCCCTCTTACGGTTGCACTCAAACATCATTATTGTTTCCGTCACGAGTTAGTTTACTTCCTCTTTTAGCACTTACAAACCCTTCGCAGTAGGATGCAATTTGCTATGACAGGAAAAATCCTTATCGTATTATTTTTTACAGTTGATATGAATAAATATAACTAATGGACAGTACTTAACGAACGGGTGTAACTAACTTTCTTTCTCTAGAAACATGTGAAGTTTGAAGACGTTTACATCGATTCTAAGAAGTAAAATCACAGTACGTACAAAGGTCACATTTTTAACGGTTTTCAGTATTTTAAATTGATTTTTCAATTCTACAACTAACCAATATGGCAGATTGGGCTTAATCATCTTGCGTGTAGTTAGGTGGGAGTGTCCTCTATATATCTGTGTCCTCTGGAACTAACAGACTCCCAAAAATTAACATCTCTCTTTATCAAAATCTACAATATGTACATAATATTGTGAGTAGTGTCTGTACATGCGAACAAACTCATTTAGTTACATTCTTCTCATTTTACTTGCAACTACCAACAAATACGTCAAAACAAAATCGACGAATCTACATAAATATGAAACATGTAGGGGTATGCATATTTAGGTTCTTAAGAAAATTGTTAAAGTAGACCAGCTCCTTTATTTAAATTCTTCCGTTTTTAAAGAACAATGGACTCTGTAGAGTATTATTTAGTTTCCAGAGAAAAATGTTGTGCAGCTCATAATGTCACTGAAAAATTTCCAGCGTAGAGAGACATACAGATTACGACTTTCCCATTTTCTACAATTCTTTTAATTATTAATCTGGCAATTACGAATCTACGATCACCAATTCATTAGATTTATGAAATTTTATTATTATTATTATTATTATTAGTAGTAGTAGTAGTAGTAGTAGTAGTAGTATCAGATGTTATAATTGTATATGCAGATATAACAGGACGCTTGTTACATTACATTTAAGCTGATAGACCTCACAGGCGGTTTTAAGGTCAAAGACAAATTACACTGCATGTAATTCAAGTATGCTCTTTGATAAACATATAATTTTTGACTCTTATAAATATAGACCTATATATTTGTTCACAATTAGTTTTTTCATTATAAATATTAATAATAATTAATATTTTTTTATTTTTAACAAAAATATATTTTATTAATTTGAACTTTTACACTGTGCCGAAAGCCTTCTTTGCTCATCTAGAGAAATTGCTTTTAAATATTCTTCTAAAAAAAATCTTGTTTTTTTTTAAATATGAAAGTGTAATAAGAAAAAAAATGACCTTTGAATTTATGAACATTCTGTGTGTGTGTTTGTCAGTGCGTATAGTTTAATGTATATAGAGTATTGTATGTACACATAGTTTGTTTATTCACTACAATAACTGTTTCGTGACCCCGGAGATGACATTTATGTCTTGTCTAATACAGTTTATTTGTTAAAAAACCGTATTAGGCTACAAAGGTCTTTTATTAGTTAGCGAATTTACACATCTTAAAATAAGCCACATAATTTATCACTTGTATCTATATACCTATTCTGAATACTCTAATTAAGGCCTAAGCTATTATTTAGTGATACACAAATTAAATATTATTGGTGTGATTAAAAAAGTGTGTATTGACTTTATATATAAATTTTACACACACACACACACACACACACACACACACACACACACACACACGCGCGCGCGCGCGCGCGCGCGCAGACACACACACACACACACACACACAATCTGACATACTAATAATTTTCAATCAATGTATATTAATAGGTATATTAATTATTTCCTTATTAGGAACATGTTTCAGGCATTAGGTATTTTGTCCATCCTCAACCATCTTACTTTTTAATCTTGTAGAATATCTGCGTTCAGGTTGGTTCAGGCAAAACCAAGCTTGATACAAATATTCCGCAAGATTAAAAACTAAGATACCTGAGAATGGGTGAAATATCTGAAACCACAAACTTGTTTCGAGTAAGAAAAACAATATATCTTAATGGAAAACTAACAGTAAATATTAAATAATACACACTACAAGAAAATGACTGTACCAAGAAATGTTTGTATACCTATTACAAGAATAGATTTTTTCTGCAATTATAATATAGAAAGTATTATTTGTAATATATATTTTAATTCAGAATTTTGTTTATTTCTTTCTAGTTATGTTCTAATACCAATTTATATTTTTAAGATAATATTTAATCTCGGGTAATTGGTTCCAGTCGCACCTTACGTGAAGTATACGTATTCAGCCCCACGTTGCTGGAGCCAGTTATGTAACGAGACGTGTTTTTTACTTAATATGTGAGTGAAGTTAAGTTATATTAACTTTTATTTATTAACGTGGATTACTGTTTGTTTGGGGACAGGTGTTGGTTTCCGTGTTGAGTTGTCAAGATTGAGGTTACCAGACTCACTTACCGTAGGTTATTACGCTTGACGGAATTACTTACGTCGTGGTCGGGTTCTATCTTCTTATTCTGAAATAAAATTCCTTATTTCTATTTTATTTTTTTAATAAAAGACAACTCGCATCAATTAGGAAAAAATATCATTACTTATTTTCATAAGTTACTGCATTCGTTGCTCTAATCTTTGTTTGGTACAATGCACAAGTCGATTCTTAATCTCAGTTCGATTCAGAGTTACACTTTCGATAGTTATATAAACTCCTGGATTCTTTTGACTGTTATTAAAAAGTAAGAAATGCACACTAAGAAGTACAACATATTACAATTAAATTAATTCTTACTTATTAATAACAATAAAATTAAAATTAAGAAAATACAATGAAATAGTTATTTGGTCTGATGTGAGAACACAGTAGTTAGAGTCGACTCAGCGTTGGTTTCGTTGGCTGTGACAAGATGGCGGACTGACGCTTAGCAACGATATAGTTGATTTACCTTTCAACTATTTAAAACAAGTTTTTGAAATAAAATAAGTCGAATAAATTGTTCACTGGTGTTGAATTGGTCTTTTCACTTTGGTAATGATGAATAAGTTTTACTGTGATTTAGTTCTGGTGTTGTATAATTATTACTAGTGTTAGTATATAAGGTTCGGTCTCACCACTTTTGTAGATCACTTTTATTTACTTTTAGATATATTATTTTCTTCTTTCTTCTGGTTTTATTATTATATTATTATTTCTTGGTTCTTTTTCCTACTAGTTTGACACTACTACTACTACTACTACTACTACTACTACTAGTATTATTTTACTTTCACTCTTCTTCTGATTTGTACTTGACTCTATTATATACTTTTTACACAGAGTAGCATAGACTAGTTCTTTATACTTTCGAGTCTAACCATCAAGTGGAGAAATTTCCTTATACCTTCAACGGGCTTCACCAAATTTCAAAATTTCTCATTTGTCAAAATCGTCGCGTTAAGAGGTCACATGACCTTAATTATGTAAGATACAAAATTTTACATTTTCTAGCTACAATTACTCCCTGTCTGTTACATAATAAATCTCAAATTGGTTTACAGTACAATATTCCTTTATAACAAGACAAACATTTAGACATCTCACATGGCATAGGTGTGAGTTCTGATAATTAATTAAACATTTTATAAACTTTCATTTCATAAGCCATTCCATGTAGCTTTTGACACTTCAAATCACATTAAATTCCATTAATTAATTACAATGTTACTTCTGACACTTATATAAAACATATACTGTATTAGTATTTATACCATCTTTTATTATTTATTACAGTGCTGTAATGGTTTAATAGTTGGATTTACAATAATTTCTATTTTGATATTGGCCAATTAATTGGTATTTCTCTATAGTAAAAAGTTTCAATTTAAAATTACTGTATTACCTTGTGGCTTGATATATTATTATTATTACATGCATTGAACTATCCATTATTTTATTATTATCCATTGAATTGATTCTGACAAAGTGAAGAACAACATTGACATAAAACAAACATATTACCATAACGTTAGACCATTATGTTCAAACTCAAACCAACTTTAAACAATAAAACTTACTTTTCATAACTTCTTAATATCTAAGAGTACAGTTGGTCAATTTATTATGACCTATTTTAAGTATTATTGACACCTGGTCAATTTAAACAATCTAATTCTTATTACCCTAAATAAGGTTTAACACATTAATTTAAACAACACAAATGATTGTATTATTCCCTTCAGTTGACACTAAAAATGTAATAGGGAACTATTTTATACAATTAAGATTATTCAGTCAACATTGAAATAAATTAATTTAATAACCTAAATCACCTTTTGGTTCTTTAAGTGTTTTGGCAAATTGGTAATACACAGGTATATTGAATATCAGATATTTCACACATTAAATATTATTATATGATCACACATTGTCTTTAGTTCTGATTATAAATTTCATTCACAATAAGTTACCAATATTATTAACTGTTCTGTCTGTATAGTTAGTAACCAACATCTTACATTTACATTTTACACTCAATCACTTATTGTTCTTGCTGTGCTTACATTTTCTTTTTACAATTAGTTATTATTGCTACGAACTGTCACTTTTAATGGTTTAGAGTACATATTTGTTCTACATTGGCTTATATTGTACTTCTTTTTGCTTATTTTGTGTTTTAAACTTTCTCATTTGTTTAGCAAGTTTAGGTGTATTGTTTAGTTTATATCATATTATATGGGGGTTTATACACTTATTGGGTTATGCTCATTATGTCGCATTACATATTACCTCTCCACCAAAACATGATTATTTTGTTTAAACCAAGTTTGGGGAAAATAATCGTTAATTTATTTTTTCACTCACAATATTTTCTCATTTCGGTTTGATTGTAGGTACCTTTGATTCGGTTAGTATTTGGGTATACTATTACATAAGTATTATTACCATTGTCTTTATTTGTCCAAAGACAATGGATATGGTCCAGTGTATAACAATAATAATTTTTTGCCTATACCTTCGATATTGCTGGTTTGTTGTCGATTCCTGATGAGTACCGTTTCTCCAACATTATACTTATTTGGATGAACTCCCGTTTTACCTTGTCTTTCCTTCCTCAATTCTGTTTTATGGAGTATCCTGTCATATATTCTGGTGATATCCATTTCTTCATCGGGTTCTTCAAGGAAATGTATTATTTGGTAATATCCCTGGGTGGTGGTTTTAAAAACATCATCTGGTATGGGCAATCTCCCAATGTGTCGTGGTGTGATAAGTTGAAAAATGTTGCAGTGTCTGAAATGTATTCACTCCAGTTTCTATGGTCATCATGGCAATATGTGCGGAGAATTCGTCGTACTTCTCTCAGTACTCTCTCTGCTGGATTGCTGTTGGGATGGTATATAGAGGTTTTGTAAGTTCGGATGCCTTTGTTTATCATTTCTTCCCTCCACCTTCTGCCTTTAAATTGGGTTCCGTGGTCGGTTACAATTGATTCTGGGACTCCAATATCGATAACGTATTTTTCAACAATGAGTTTAATGATTACCTTGGTGAATGCCTTACTAATAGGTTACAGTGTAGTATATTTGGTAAAATGGTCCCAAATAATGACTATGTATTTGTACCTGTGTCTCCCTCCACTTCGGGGAAAAGGTCCACAAATATTAAGGAACACTTTCTCTAATCTTCTGCTGGATGTTTTGTTATAATTGCTCCTTCTCTCTTCTCATTGTTTACTTTCACAATTTGGCATACTACATTTCTTCACTGTTTGTCTCACTTTCTTATTTATACCTTTTATGTACACATGTTCTTCTAACGCTTTTATAAATTTCTCAGGTCCCATGTGTCCGTAGAGTTGATGATAGATTATAATTTTTGATGTCTCCATCGATTTGGGGATGTATAGTTTCCATTTGTTTTCTTTAGTGGTTGGTTTTGTGAAGATCAAATTATTATGGATGTGGTAGAATGGCAATATCTTCAAATCATTGTTATTGATCCGTGTGGTAATGTTAGGACGTTTTTCATTATTTCTTTGTTCTGCTTGGATTTGATTTAGTAGGTCTGCTATTCTGCCCTTCTCAACAATACATTGCATATTTTTCCTATATCTTCTCTATCAATTTCAAATGTACCTTTATCTTTGTTTACTCTTGATAGGGCATCTGCAACTATATTTTGTCTTCCTGGCACGTACTCCCACGTTATGTTGTATTCTTACAAGGCCACAATCCACCTAGTTAATTTTCCATGGCTTAGTTTGCATTTCTTTAGGAAGTATATTGGCTTGCGGTCTGATCTCACTGTTAATGGGTAACCTAAGATATACGTCCGGAACTTGTTACAGGCGAACACCACACTTAACAACTTTTTTCTGTGACGTTATAATTTCGTTCACTGCTGTTTAGTACACGACTAGCAAAATTAATTACTAAATGATCCCTTCATCATCTTCTTGGTAGATTTACGCTCCAAGGATTACGTCACTTGCATCACAATTCATATAGAATCTTTTGCCAAAGTCTGGATGATGAAGAATAATGCTGTCAAGGAATATAGTTTTAATTAAGTTAAACGTTTCGTCATCATCTTCGCCCCATTTCCATTTCCATTCTAGAGATAATAAGCGTTTAAATCTTGCCGTTAATTTCGAATAATTCTTTTGAAACTTCTCTAGTAGTTACACACTCCAAGGAACGACTGAAGTTGGCGAATATTTTTGGGTTTGGGGAAATTTTGTATGACTTCCACTTTCTCTGGAGATGTAGTGGTTCCGATAAAATAAATCATAGGAATTGCAGTCTATTAGTTATTAGCTTAGATGTATCTAATTTGAGTGTTATATTATTTTTAGCTAACTTTCTTATCACCATTTTTATACGCTGTCAATACTCCTCCCGAGTTGTAGAAGTTATTAGTAGGTCATCTACGTAGACTGTTGTGAATTCTAACACTTCTCTTCCCAGAATTAGATCCATACACTTCACAAAAATGGTGACGGAGTTTACAAGTCCAAAAGAAAGTCGTTTGAACTGGTAATTTCTGCCTTAAAAAATGAATGCTACATATTTTCTACTATTGGGGTGCAGTTCTATTTGCCAATAGCCACACACAGCGTTCCATATGCTCATGAATTTACATCCCTTAAATTTCTTCATGATTTCTTCGATTTCTCCGGGTGAAAAGTTCTACCGTTAATAATGTTTTAATTTATTCCCGGGCTTCGAGACATAGACGTACTGCTCCATCTTTCTTCTGTATTGCAACGATTGGACTGGCGTAGGGAGATGAACTATACTCGATAATATCTTGATCCATCAGGCGTTAAATTTCTCTCTTTACTGGTTGTTTTAGCAATTGTGCTATTGGGTACGATTTTTTATTAAAATTAACAGGGCTATTAAATGGTAATTGACAAACGAAGTTCTTTGCCTTCCCTGGCAAATCGGAAAACACTCTCTTATAACTATTGTAGATACTGATTAGCTGCCTTTTCTGTTCATAGGTTATTTCGCTATTACTGTTGGCCTGGAATGACTGAATTTCCTCTAGCTTTTGGTTTCATATGTCGTCTTCGGTGCAAGCTGATTCTTTATCTGGTGTTATTAATTACTCCCTACAATTCTGTAGTAAGGTAAATGAATGTCGATAGTGAAGGGCACAGTTGCGGCCTATTATCTCACTTAACCATTCACCCTGTTTATTGTACAGCTTTATTTTGCCACTGCACATATTAATGACTGGTGAGTGTCGCCGTAGCATATCACACCCAATCATAACTTTACCCTATCAAGAACACCATTGGAATCGTATTGCCCTGACTGGATACCTCTAACATAGCTTGTGTCGGATTGTCTTATTTGGCCTACCAGTAGTTCCCACTATTACCATATTACTCACTGACAGTGTTGGTATATCCTCGTTACACAAATCTCTTATTCTATTAACTTCTCCTTTGTCTATTAAGGATACATTTGCATCTGTATCTATCATTATCTCAGCTGATACTCCTTCCCGTAAAGTAGTTGTGAAAATGATTTCACTAGTTTGATAGCACTCTGCTGTGGATTCTTCTTCAAAGAGTTCGTTACGTATATTTTTAAGATAGTTGTTTTCGATTATGATGATATTTTCCTGATGATCAAAATCGTTGTTAGTTATCTGCCCGTCCAATTCCTGCAGTGATGGGCTGCTTGGTATTCTCACTGCCGACACTCGTTTCGCACTCTCTCCTGTTGCAGTGTAGGTTGTGCGGTTTCTTCTTGAGTTCGGTTATCTGGTCTGAACTCTCTCCTCTCTTCCTGATTTCTTGGTGTCCTATCTTCATTGCTGCAGCTTTTGGGTGGACGTCTCCTCTCTTCATTAACTCTATTCTGATTTCTGAAGTCTCTTCCATTATTAAAGCTGCGCCTTCAGGATCCAAATATATTATTATTGTGAGTATTATTATTATTATTATTAGCGCGAACATGATTTACTCTCTGTTGCTGATCTCTGTTTTGGTCTTCTCTATTGGCATTCGGTCTCTCGTACAGTCTTCTGGATCTCCGGTAATAGTCCTCTTGCTCATAGCTTCCTAGCAGTGCCTCCATGGCTCCTATAGTTTTGATTTGTCCACAGAGTCTGGCTCGGACTATTCCGTCCTCAAAGTGATAAGGTACCAAACATTCCTCTAGTACACGTGGTTCTAAATTTCTAGGCAGCCATACCTTTCCGAGGAAATACGCCGTCGGTGATTGACCTCTGGTTGCATCAAATTTCCCATTGCATAAATTGGCTCTGATTATATTTTGGATTGATTCGGACCAGTATTTAGTCCTAAACATTTGTTTAAATTCCTCATAGCTGTTGATCTCGTTTCGGATGGCTGTCCATCAATTATCACTGATATTTTTGAAACAGTCATCTAGTATCTTTTTTATGATGCCCCACATATTCTCTTTGGTTCGGTTAAGCCCCACTCATCTACTCTTTCTAGGAACTCTATAGGGTTCCTTTTATAGTCCCTAAAGTTTATTGTGTCCCTACTATCTGGTATTGTACTTTGAGTCTAACACATCGGTCGGTTGTGCAGGATTTCTAGCTCTCCTCTTATATTTATTAACTCTCTACGCTGTGTATCGTCGATTCTCTCATTGCTATAGTTTACTTGACTCGTTACTTGACCTATATTATTATCAAGATGTTCCATCTATTCGGATATGCTTTCTTGTAACTTGTCCAGCTTTTCTTGAGTTTCTTGCTGCACAACTTCTATTCTGATTCTATTATTATCTTCTACGTTGTCGGGTTAAGAGGTCACATGACCTTAATTATTTAAGATACAAAATTTTACATTTTCTAGCTACAATTACTCCCTGTCTATTACACAATAAATCTCAAATTGGTTTGCAGTACAATATTCCTTATAAGAAGACAAAAATTTAGACACCTCACATGGCAAAATGTGTGGCCTGATAATTAATTTAACATTTTATAAAATTTCATCTCATAAGCCATTCCATGTAGTTTTGACATTTCAATTCACATTAAAATTCCATTAATTAATTAAAATGTTGCTTCTGACACTTATATAAAACACATATTATTCTTTATACCATCTTTTACTATTTATTACAGTGCTGTGATGGTTTAATAGTTGGATTTACAATAATTTCTATTTTGATATTGGCCAATTAAATGATATTTCTCTATAGTACAAAGTTTCAATTTAAAATTACTGTATGCCCTTGTAGCTTGATACACTATTATTATTACATGGATTGAATTATCCATTATTTTATTATTATCCATTGAATTGATTCTGACAAAGTGAAGAACAACATTGACATAAAACAAACATATTACCATAACGTTAGACGATTATGGTAAAAATCAAACCAAATTTAAACAATAGAACTTTCTTTTAATAACTTCTTAATATCTAATAGTATAGTTGGTCAATTTATTATAATCTATTATTAAGTATTATTAACACCTGGTCAATTTAAACAATCTAATTCTTATTACACTAAATAAGGTTTAACACATTAATTTAAACAACACAAATGATTGTATTATTCCCTTCAGTTGACATTAAAAATAATATAATAGGGAACTATTTTATAGAATTAAAGTTATTGAGTTAACATTAAAATAAATTAATTTAACAACCTAAATCACCTTATGGTTCTTTATAGGTTGAAGTCTTTTGGTAAATTGGTAATACACAGGTATATTGAATATCAGATATTTCTCACATTAAATATTATTATATGATCACACATTGTCTTTAGTTGTGATTATAAATTTCATTCATAATAAGTTACCACTATTATTAACAGTCCTGACTGTATAGTTAGTAACCAACATCTTACATTTACATTTTACACTCAATCACTTATTGTTATTTTTGTTATTTTGTGATTACATTTTCTTTTTTCAATTAGTTATTATTGCTATGAACAGTCACTTTTAATAGTTTAGAGTACATATTTGTTCTACATTAGTTTATATTGTACTTCTTATTGCTTATTTTGGGTTTTAACCTTTCTCATTGCTTTAACAAAGTTAGGTATATTGTTTAGTAGTTTATGTCATATTATATGGGGGTTTATACACTTATTGGGTTATGCTCATTATATCGCATTACAATATAAAATTATTTACAGGCATTGCACAAATGCAATGTACAGAGGAGGGCATTGAAAATGCTTCAATAAATCTAAAAAAAAATATATATATTATAACTAATCAACTTTGTTAACTTCGGGGAGCCCCAAGTTCAGGGCGACTTTATAACTTTACTATTATGGTGTGTGTGAACTGACCTACCTGCTGTGCGTTCTTGCATCTTCTTCTTCCGACTAGGGCCGTAGGAATTTGTGATTTGAATTCGCAAGTAGATTAATTCAAAAGTACAAGCACAAAGTGTATCGTTATAATTATTGTGAATAGTTTTGTGATGTTGGTAGATTTTGGAGTACAGCAATAACAAAACAGTGTTGGGTATAAAATTGGGGTTTATTATTCTAATAGCACATAAAATGAAAAACTTATATCTAACGTAATTCTTACGTACTAAAAAATAATGAGTAATTGGATCAATGTTTTCTGAAAGAATATTAGTTTTCAGAGGGAAAGCTTATAAATACGAATTTATACGGACTTGTTTCTTATTCCTTTTAAAGTTAAAATTTCAAATAATTTAATTAATGATTTTTCAAGACTTTAATACTGATTTTACTACTTCAGAATGCTTTTTTTAAAAAACTTTTAAATAAATTGGCCGTGAAACTTGTTCTACGTGCTTTTTATTTACTTGTGATCGATTTCACGTATACTGCAGTATAAGTTTCTTAAGTGATTCAATATTAAGATTTGCATAGCGCTTTTTATCTACTGTACTTCTTATCTATTGCTTCTTACTTAACTTATACTTGTTTTACACATTATCACAATATTGAAGTTCTTAGTAACTTAGAGTCTGTGTCTTTATAGGCATCTGAATGAAATTGACTTTACAATTGATTTTAACAAAAGAAAGAAAATGATCTTTTTATATAAAATGTATAAATGTTTTTTGACTTTCCTGGTACTGAAGTTCTCGAAGATGTCCTCTGGGGTCCCTCGATGTCCTAGTCCAATCAGCTAGTGGCGATGATTACCGCTGCGTCCTGGATTCCAACGAAGATTTCAGGGATCAGCACTCGGTTCCTTCAGCAACTGTTGATGGATTTAACGTCAGTGGTTTAACTGCTGCAACTGCTTCAGACCCTCGGTTTGGATACTCTGCACTCGTGTGTGTGTGTGTGTGTGTACCTCGTCTCGGGTGTAGCTCTGCGTTGTCAGTTCTTCAGCTCGTACAACGATTTAGACGGCCTCGTTCTGTTGTAGTCTGGACGTGACTTCTCGTAGTATATTGTCGATCTCGTATATGCGTACGCCAACAGTTTGGGTGTATTGCGCAGTACGCTTTTTTGTTGATGAATAAGACTATCGCACGTAGACGCCGTCACAGTCCAGTCGTTGTAGAAGAGTGTCTGCGTTGTTCTGAAGTTGAATCTTTACAGAAGTGTGTGTGTGTGTACTGGTTGAGTCCTTATAGAAGAGTATGTCTTTACTGCTTGAGTTCTACAGAAGAGAGTGTGTGTGTACACAGCTTGATCGCCAACAGAAGAGTGAAGAGCTTTCAGCCCGAAACCAACGGTTGTTCAAAATTTTTAGAATGATCTGATTGGCTGAAACATTCTCCCTTCTACTTAAAATTTAGTCACCTCATTCCGTGAGAACGAAAAATAATTCCCACAGTCCGATAATTATTATTATTTTTAATATTCTGGAATACACCGGAACCAATTGTCGGTCGGACGTCCGGTTGCAATTTGTATTGCGATTATCTTGGCTGCAAGCCAAGTTATCTTTAATCTAACATATACATTTGATTCGTAATTTTTACAATTATAACATATCCAAATCTGAACTCTCTAGCTCACTTACTATGGAAGTTATTTAAATAAAATGCATTAGCTCATTAACTCTTTAATTATATTTAATGAAATTTGCACACCGTATTCTTAATATTTCGGCAAACATTTTGGCTATTTTGGATTTTGCCTGTATTTATTCGTTTCCGAAATATTAATGTTTTAAAGTTAGGGCGTGTCCCTAATTTATAACGGTGCGTGTGCGTGGTTACATAACGCCAACGGAACATATCCGCTGTGCGTTTACGATTGTTTGGAATGCTGGCTACAGCGCGAGATATGGTTCTATTGATTTAAATTTATTTTATATTTGATTTTTAAAATTTTCTACATATAACCCCAAATCTATGGGATTTGGTACGTTATTATATATATATATATATATATATATGTTCATTCACCAATCAATGAATTCATTCTTCATTCACCAATCAATGAATTCATTCTTCATTTACCAATGTACAGATTATAAGTTAAATGTAGTCGCATTCATAAGCGAAGTTTTATATGTGTACTACCTTATTGACAACAGAGAAGTAGTTTGTATGGAAACTCACCGGTTCCCATTTTCGATCACGCACCAGCGATCGGCCGCAAATGTGCGACACGTCCTTATAAACATTTTCAATGTTAAAAAATGCTTATGTACACACACACACACACACACACATACACACATATTACATAGGTTACTTAGTTTAATTCAGATTTAAGTCTCCGAAGATACAGATTATTCTGTGATACGTACACCAGGCTTTTATATATATAGACCCTTCATATAAAACTACAAACATTATACTTGCAGAAGAAATCTATTCTTATAATTAAGGTAGAGAAACTGGAAGAATCTGTACTAACAAGATTTACAGAAATAACTGTTGTGTGTGTGTGTGTGTGTGTGTGTGTGTGTGTGTGTGTGTGTGTGTGGGTAAAGTTATTTATTCAGCAGATGTGTGGAGTGTACAGGACGTAACTGATGTTGACACCTGACAAATATTCCTTAACAATAATCAGATACTCTTTTAAAGATTACATCGTGTGACTGAGTCATTACTTACCATACAGTATGGAGGAATGAACTATTTGGTCCCCCCAAAATTTTGTTTCGAAATAAAAATAATGTATCTCTATTGGATACAGTATAATCGCACGGACGAGGTATTTAAACGGACAAAACAGAAGACATCTGCCCTTACCATCTTATTTAAGAAAATAAATTGCTTGGTATAATATTCCAGTGCATAGAACGAGTTCCGTACTCCAGAAAATACTGAAGGTCTGGATAACTTCTTTTAGGTAGAAGCAGTAACTGAATACTTGGCTGTAACTACGATTCCAACAAAATATTTAGTTGCTTTAATACAACCGTTTGCAGGAAATGTGTTTTAAAAGCAACGTCTAAGTCGTTTCCTGTGCAGAATATATTGCTTCCTATAATGTAGACACAACTGATGTGCACTTTACACACTTTTCTAGTGTAGGGACTAGCACTTCTGTATTCTTATTTCCAATTACAATGATATTCAGACAAATATTTGCCTAACAATAACTACAATTCCTTTACGTAATATTTAATGCAATTAGAAAATGCATAAATATATTATAATTAATTTATTAAAGAAACTTTATAATATTTACTATTACTAACGCAGGAACCTATTTTGATTACGTAGTTTTACTTCCAGGATTTGAACATTTATGAAGCAAATAAGTTGACGGATCTCTCTCTGTAAACGATGGAAGAGCTCGTCTCCAGACTTTCTGTAATCCTCTTCTTCCGCGCGGCACATTCACCACACCCACACCTACGTGATCTTGTCAGGGACGATGTTTCCCCATGCCACATCTAAAGCGACCCCGCACTCTGCTGGACGACCCCCCATAGTCTCCTACATAGGTTCCTTCTCCTGAGGTAGCCAATACACACAAAACATCCCATCAAACATAACTCCTAACCCGAACTGTCCTGAATGGCTCTCTTAGCAGTTCGTGGCCAGTGCCTTCTTTCATGAGGAGCCCGCCCCGGATACACAAGCTCGTGCAGGCAGACCAAGTCGGAGGCAGCAGCGCTGACCAATCGGTCCTAAACTGTACCCGAAGGTATCTCCGCTGTTATTCGGACATCACTTGTTCAGGGCCAAAAAACAATAGTGTAAGTACTTCACTTGTTGAGATGTTATCTCCTCCTACCTAAAAACAATTGGAGCATACCCATCCATCACCACACGATCTGGAAAAACCTAACGCTCTTGAGAGAGTACGATTCTGGAAATCATCAGAGGAGGTACCCCGGGCTGCGCGTGCAAGGGGTCTTGAGCCCTGTCCCCCCCTCAACTACAGCTCCGGCTCCAGCCGTTCTTATGTATTTTGGCAGGGTCCTCATCCGTCACTCACAGCTAAGAAATTCTGTTTTCAGTAGACCGTGAACTGCTTATGCCTTATTATTATTCAATTATTAATCAGTCTTTTTTCATGTTAAAAGATTTTAATATTTAATGAATACTATGAAATATTACATGTAACACAGAAAGATACGATTCTTTCTGTAATTAGATAATAATCTGTATGCAAGGATAATGCGTAAAATGCGTAGATTTAAGAATTTACTAAATGGTCAACTATCAAATAGTCATATGCAAAAGAGTATTTCGTTTTAACGTTATGGTTGACAAACTTTTAATTAGTGTCGATATAAGTTTTATATTTATTTAGCAAGTTACATCACTTTTGAAGTTAAATAAATTGATTAATGAAATTAAAAAAAATACTGGTGATTTCTGATGTTCACATTTCTTTCGAAATGTGCTAGAGAAACATCAAAGTCACTAACTTAAACACTAGCTGAGAATAATGGGAAAAAATGGGAATCATTGGAAGTGGTAATAAAGTAAGTTACATTAATGAAATTGTAAAAACAAAACAAAAAAAACTGTAAAGGCATAACACAGCTACAAAGAAAATTTCTGACAGTTACGTAAATTTATGATGAAGAGGACCACGTTAACGTTCAGTGTATAGGCTAACCGATATTCCACGTCATCCGTCATCTGCTCCCAAGATAGTACCAATAACTGCTAGAACACACGTGTATTGAAAAGGCATTTGTCACGTAATTATGACGCAACTCCTCATCCGACTGCACATCAATTACATTATTGTGTTACAACTAAAATATATAAAGTAATAAAGCTCTATGATCGATTAATGATGTACGCGTCCCTTTTTCAAATTATAACAATTGTGATTAATACTTCAGTATATAAAATATTTCAATAGATAAAAAAAGTGAAATGTTTTCTTCAATTAAAATAAAATATTTAATTAAAATATATATAATTAAAATAACAAAATGTTCTCTACATATGTTAATCTTAAGCAAATATTTTTTCTCCTGAGTTTATGCATCAGATCTTCCGCTGCGTAGATGTGTTAATATTTCCAAGTTTCCATTACAAAATACTATTAGTCTGCATATGACTGTCAATAATACAATTGTATTATATTATATTATAATTACATATTTATACTAGCAAAATACCCGTGCTTCGCTACGGAGTTTCACGTTGTACGTAATTGTACAATTATTGCTCGCTTAATAGTATAGGATTAGATAGATTGTACAAAGTGTCAACTCTTAGTTTGTTTATTTACATTCATAGCAACAGCTATTTATTATTTATTTCGAAAAATCTTTAGAGCCTTTTCCGAGAAAAAAAGGACATACATTTATTAATTAACTGAATTTCGAAATTTTCTCGACTATAAGAACCTGCAAACAACGAAGTTTTTTTCAATTTAAAACAATGATTAAAAACTCAGGACTAAATGTATTCGGGGTTTCTAGTAAACTGAGATGTCAACCACATCATTTACCAAGTATGCAATTCCCGCGATAAATTTCAGTATTTGGTTTTTTGCCCCTTAGGAGTGAAAGTTTTTAAAACCGTTTCTTAGTGAGCACCTAAGACCTATGATGAAGCTATGTTCAAAGTTTCATTGATATCCATTCAGTGGTTTCAGAGATATCGTGATCAGTGAGTCAGTCAGTGGTATTTGGCTTATGTAGATATACATAGATATCTAGCCGATTTACCCAGCGTTGCTCGGGTTCATAATTTATTCATAGGCTCATAGGCACCTATTCTTGTTCTAACGTTATATTACTTGTATATTGTATAATCTTCCTTATATTGTTACGTTCGCATTCTCACTGGAGGAATACTCTGTAGCGCACCTGTTTAAGAACATGTCATAAACTGTATTCTTATATCTGGAGAAGAATTCTGTCGCGCGTGATGCTCCTGCTCGATTTCTAACTCTGGGAGAGGGCAAACAGCTAAATTAGTTTTCAATAAAATGTCTACAGTACTTGCACGCGCTGCGTATTTAACTGTCGTTTTATAATTCATTGTGTTAATGTTGAAATAAGGCATTTTTAAATTAGTGTCTCCTAAACTTATTCTAACAATACAATACCTCTATAGATTTCAGCTTATCAATTTTTATATTCAAACTGAAGCAAGTGCATTTATATTGTCTGAACACTATGATCTGAATACATTCGCTATCAAAACTTTGTTTTTTATACTCGCTTATAACTTACTTCAATCTTAACTTATCCACTTTTAAATTCAAACTGAAACAACTCTGAATTCACACACTATTAAGAAGTTTCTTAAGACGCATATATATCAAGAAATACCTTTGATATCATAACCTATATCTTTATTTATAAGAACCGTGGACTCTGGCCCCGCCGTCTTTCGCGGGATCCGACCTAAGACCCCCGGGTTCCGTGGATGAACTCCGGGGAAGGCCCGTCGGGCGACTCCCGCGCTATTTCCTACGCGGGAGACTTCCACCGATGCTATGGTAACCAGAATCTATTCTATTGGGTTGCCATAGTAACCAGATCTAATAGGTTTAAGACCCAAGGGACCCCCCCCCAGAGGATCGTATCGAAAAAACACCTGTCCTATGTTGGTTCTCCCGTTGCGTAAAATATTTGTGCCAAGTTTGGTTGAAATCGGTTCAGTGGTTTAGGAGGAGATGTGGAAGACACCAAAGGACCCCCAAAGGACCCCATCGAAGAAATCACCTATCCTATGTTGGTTCTCCCGTTGCGTAAAATATTTGTGCCAAGGTTGGTTCAAATCGGTCCAGTGATTTAGGAGGAGATGTGGAAGACCCCAAAGGACCCCATCGAAGAAAACACCAATCCTATGTTGGTTCTCCCGTTGCGTAAAATATTTGTGCCAAGGTTGGTTGAAATCGGTCCAGTGATTTAGGAGGAGATGTAGAAGACCCCAAAGAACCCCCCAAAGGACCCCATCGAAAAAAGCACCTCTCCTATATTGGTTCTCCAGTCGCGTAAAATATTTGTGCCAAGTTTGGTTGAAATCGTTCCAGTGGTTTAGGAGGAGATGTGGAATATACATACATACATACATACATACAATAGGGGGGGTTGCCCCTTAGGAGTGAAAGTTCTTAAAACCGTTCCTTAGTGAGCACCTAAGACCTATGATGAAGCTATGTTCAAAGTTTCATTGATATCCATTCAGTAGTTTTTGCTATACGTTGATTCTATATCAGTCAGTCAGGTAAACTCCCCCCTTTTCGCCCTTTAAAGGTCGAATTTCCAAAAATCCCTTCTTAGCGGATACCTACATCCCATAAGGAACCTACATGCCAAATTTCAAGTTTCTAGGTGTTATAGTTTCGGAGATTTCGTGATGAATCAGTGAGTCAGTCAGTGAGTCAGTGGTATTTCTCTTATATATATATAGATAATTATATATAAATATTATAATTATATATAATATGTATCAAATAACAAAAACACAAATGCAGAGAACATACTGCAACAAATCAATAACATACATCCTAAAATACAATTCACAGAAGAAAAAGAAAAACATAACAAAATCAACTATTTAGACATAACCATCACAAGAAACAACAACCATATACAATATGCAATATACAGAAAACCAAATTCTACCAAAATCGTTATACCTAACCATTCTGACCACCCACCGCAACATAAAATGGCAGCATTCTATTCGCTATTTAACAGAATGTACAAAATTCCCCTAAACAAACAACAAACTGACAAAGAAAGTATTGTCTGTATGACAAAACAAACTATTGTCTGTATGATAAACAAAAATTCTGTCTAATAATAACAATAAAACACTTTTCATACAAAAATAATTAACACTGTTTAACAGTAGTCTGTGTCACTATTTATATTATGTCACTCATATAACTGTAAGGTTTGTGTCCCTTCTCTATCCTTAAAATATGTGGATACAATTTTGTTAATACAATTTTAATTTATGTTTAGGTACCCTTTATTGGGTTTGGTTGTTATTCAGGGTAAGTTGATTAGGCCTACTAGGTTTATTTATTTAATGTTTGTCTGTTTACTGCCCTATTCTACTGGGTTATTTCTGGGTTTCTTGATAATATTAAATAAGTCAAACCAACTAGGTTTCCTTTAATTTGCTTTCAATTATTATTTCTTGTTTCCTCTCTGAATCGGATTTCACTATTACTTACTATTCTTTTGTAACATTTGTTTCGTTACAAATTGCCTCCCTTCAGAAGTAATTATTTCTGAACACTTCATTAGGTGTGAGGACATAATACTTATGTTATTTTTTCCTTTTCTTCCTCATGATATTTTTTCATGGATTGTTGATTATAATCTTCTGAATACTATTGGGCTAGTATATGGTGACTGGCTATGCTCAATTATATCATTTAACAACATTTTATTAATTTCAGCTCTAACCGCCTCCTTCAATGAATATGGTATAGGATAGGATTTTCTGTGGAATTCTGCTGGTTCTTTAAATTGTATTCTACACTGATAGTTTTTTACTTTTCCTGGTTTTTCTGAAAATACATGTTTATACTTCTTATATATTATAATGAGATCTTCTACTTGTTTTACTGTCAAATTATTTGTGCCTTGGTGTCTAAACTCTCTTATCTCCTGTAATTTACTGTTCCACAGGTCTTCATTTGTCATATTATAGATTATTTTTCTGCATTGGGTGTCATTCTTTAAAAAATTTAATTCCCTAACTTGGTGATGGGTACGGTTCAGAGGGGCACCATCGCTTCCTATTAACTCTGCCGTCCACATAACACCTTCTGAGTTCAAGGACACCTTCTCCTTGCTCAAATCAATAATGGCTGAATATTTCCTCAGCATATCGCATCCGATTAATAATTCGAATGGTAGGCCGATTGCGACCAAACATATAATATTAATTGTAACACCTTTGCTTTCTATTTCCAATGACACTTGTTTTCTCACTGTTTTATTTTGACGCCTAGTGGCACCTATTAAAATAACATTATTGACAGGTAAGGTAGGTATTATATTTTTACTTTGTTTCTGTATTCTCTCCAGTTCAGCGTCGTTAATAAGTGATACATTTGCACCAGTATCTATCATTATTCGTGTAGGAATTCCTTCAATTTCAGCGGTTATGTATAAAATTTTATTATGCTGGTTGATTCTACTTGTCGCCGTTTCCTCCAACAGTTCTTCTCGAAGATTTTTCAAATAATAATTGTAAATAATAGTAAGATTTTGACTATCCGTCCTTAAACTTTGGTTGTTGTTATACTTCAAAATTCTTTTATTTTCCATAATTAGTTTTTCATAATTAGTTGGTAGTAATTTGTTATTACTATGTTTTTGAATTTGGTGGTTTTCGTACCCAGTAGTTAGTAGCAGTAAGGGGTCGCGAGGGTTTATTACTGCCTCACTCCGTTTAAATTAAGGCTATCATGATTATTTTCCGGGCCTGACTGTTGATTTGCCTGGAATGGTGTGCTGGTTCCTGGTTGTTCAACCTCTCGGTTGTCTAATTGTTCGCTTCCCCTTGATTCTCGGAAGTCCTCCTGGCTTCTACTTCTTACTCGGTTATAATGGTGACTCATCCCTCTGGGATTTCCTCTTTGATCATAACTGTTATTAAAACTGTTCCTCTGAGGTTGATGGTATCTCCAGTAATCCCCTTCTTCTGCACTGATATAATTTATTCGGGGTCTGTACGGACGATTATTATTATAATTACCCTGATTATTATTGTTATTAACTCCTGAGTTACTCCTAAAATTATTATAATTTTGGTTTGTTCGGTAGTTATTATATTTACTATTATTTCTATTACCCGGATGGTAATTTTGATTGGGCCTGTTGTTATTATTATTGTTAATTGGGTTTCGATTGAAGTTTCCTGGTTGGTTATTATTTGGGGTAAAATTTTGGTTGTAATTACGATCGTTGACATAACTATTCCGGTTATTCATGTTATTATATTGATTATGATTCATACCATGGTAATTATTTTTTGAACCGCACTGATCCGTTCCTTGTCTGCTTCTTTCGTAGTAACCCTCGTGTTCATAATTTTCTAATAAGTCAGCCATTGCGTGGACCGTTTTAATCTGGCTTCCCAGGCGTGCTCTGGCAATTCCTGTGTCATAATGGTATGCCATTTTAGTTACTAGGGATTCTTCTGGTATTCTTGGCTCTAGGTGTCTCGCCAAACATACCTTTCCCCAGAAGTAAGTAGTTGGAGATGTACCTCTATTTCCATCACATCTTCCCTGACAAATGTTGTCCCTTATAATATTTTGTATGGCCTCGGACCAATGTTTTTCTTTAAACAGTTTTTTAAATTGAGCGTAGTCCACTATCTCATTCCTGGTTGCTGTCCACCAGTTGTCCGTAATCTCTCTAAAATGCTCATCCAACATCTCTCTAATCGAGCTCCAGATAGTTATTCGATGTTTATTAAAATGTTCCTCGATTCTGGCCAGGAATTCCATGGGGTTTCTACGATAATTTTTGAAATTAATCCCTTCTCTGCTTTCATTTGTGGAAACATGAGTAATATTATTTGGTCTGGTTCTAATTAACTCAATTTCTTCTTGATTTTGGCGTACTTGACCAGTTAAATTATTCACCGTAGTGTTAATATTGTCACACCTTTCTCCGGTTTGTTTCTGTAAATTAACTAAATTTTCTTGTTCCTTTTGTATTCCTTCTATTTGAATACGACTATTTTCTTGGACCTGGTCTATTCTGGTATTTATCACTGCTTTATTTTGTATAATGGTTTCGTTAGCTTTTCTCAATCTCTCTTTAGTGTCAGCTATTTCTAGCTTCCTTTACTCATCGATTTGGTCCATCTTCTGGTTAATTGTATCATTGACCTGTTCAATCCTCCCATTAATTCTTCTTAAATTCTCTTCATTGATTTGCCTGAATTCTTCCTTCATTTGGTTATTATTTTCACTTATAGTTTGTCTTAAGGTTTCATTAGTACTTTCTTTAATACTGTCAATTTTTTCATTGGTTTGTCTATTTCTTTCCTTAATGCTGTCTATTTTGTCATTCATTAGTTTATTATTTTCATCTGTATTCCTGTTAATACTGTCTATTTTCTCGTTTGTACTGTCCATCCTCTCATTCATTTGTTTTATTAAATTTTCACTCATTTTCTCGTTTTGTACCCTTGAGTTCTCGTTAATCTCTTCCTTCATACCGTCTATTTTCTCATTTGTTTGTCTGTTATCTTCTTTGATACTATCAATTTTTTCATTCGTTTGTCTGTTATCTTCCTTGATGATATCGAATTTTTCCTCCATTTTTTTAAATAAGTTTTGACTTAAAATTTCATTTTATTTCTTTGAGTTTTCACTGAATTCTTCCTTGATGCTATCAATTTTCTCATTTGTTTGCTTGTTTTGTTCCTCCATTTGTTTTAATAAGTTTTGACTAAAAATTTCATTTTGTTTCTTTGAATTTTCAGTGAATTCTTCTTTGATGCTCTTCAAATCATCCTTCAATTCTTCCTTCTGCTTCTTAGAGTCTTTTTTAATTAATTCCCATAGTTGTTGTAAATCCAGGCCTCCTCTGGCTTCCTCTCTTACTACCGTTTCCACATCCTCCACCGATGTTACTTCTTTCTCTTCCATCCTGACTTCTTTCTCTGCCTCCTTCGTCCGTCTCAGTGACGTCGCCCTCTTACGCATCTTTATTATTTCTTGGAACTTATAGCAGTCGCCAGCTAAAAATTAGGAAATTAATTTGGTTGTTTCAATTTCTTCATCTAATATTCCCTAATTTCAGCCTCACTAGTTGGTGCGCCAATTTATAATACTACTCTTATCCCCGTAGTATCTTAATGGTATAATATATTACGTTCCTGAAATAATAACGCATGGATATGATTTAATAACATAATGGTTTAATCTGTGTAACATAAATTCAAATTATTGGAAAATTCCATTCGATACATACGGTTGTCACAATCGATATTTATCTCAGGATTTAATAACTAAATAATTTTAATATATTTCGTGGGAATTCTTGTGGCTGCTACGAAAAGTTCCTTTACATGTTAATTAATAATAGAGAGTACCTTTACAAGCAATATATTACTTATAATCTAAAAAATTACAAAAATTATATATTAAGTTACATACAAGTTTTGACGATATTCAATACGCTTCGTAAAAGCATGTAGGTTAGAGTAACGTCAACATCATGACTATTTGTCCTTCTCAGAAAATAATGTAGTTTATTAATGTGTACAATAAATGTTTTCCTTGTAATCCCTGTTCGCTTAGATATTGAATTTGGTTGCACTTTAAAATGTTTACTAGTGATTAGTGTTAGTGTAAATTGTTATATTGTCTAGTGGTTGTTCCTTGTTGGATAAAAATATTGTCAAATTATACTTTACACATCTAGACGATATTCTGAAGGGTTTCTGGTTTATTCTGAAATTTTTCTTGATTGTGTGTATTACTTGTTCATGAAAATTGTAGTGGAAGGATTATTATAATCGATGATGGTCTTTCAGATCTTCTTTCACAAACGGGTTATCTATTTTTATATTTTTTTAATTACATCTAGACACGCACTATTCAACTGTTTTCCATCACAATTAACAATTAAGTGTTATTTCTTCTTTTTTAGTCACAGAACTCATACAAATTTCTTAAATTTTGATTGGTCATTTATGTACAGGTTAAATGTTATAGGATCAACACCCATTACCTACTTTATATTTTATAAATTACCCTTAATAGATAATTTTATTATTATACTCTAATGATACATGCAATGTTTATACAATTATTAATTAGATAATTATAAACAATTTGATACTAAACATGCCTCAGTTTATAACAATAAAACCTTATTAATTTGAATTTCTATGATATGTGGTGGAACAATTTGTTGTGGTTGATTGTAATTTCTACTTTGACTGCCTGAGATAAATATATTTACATAAATTAACTGGTGACATAAAATCTTATTACATACAACAAAACTCTTAATAATAATAATTGTTTTTGACAGTTTTAGTTTATTTATACTGCTAAACTATTGTCTGTATGATAAACTAAAATTCTGTCTAATAATAACAATAAAACACTTTTCATACAAAAATAATTAACACTGTTTAACAGTAGTCTGTGTCACTATTTATATTATGTCACTCATATAACTGTAAGGTTTGTGTCCCTTTTCTATCCTTAAAATATGTCGATACAATTTTGTTAATACAATTTTAATTTATGATTAGGTACCCTTTATTGGGTTTGGTTGTTATTCAGGGTAAGTTGATTAGGCCTACTAGGTTTATTTATTTAATTTTTGTCTGTTTACTGCCCTATTCTACTGGGTTATTTCTGGGTTTCTTGATAATATTAAATAAGTCAAACCAACTAGGTTTCCTTTAATTTGCTTTCAATTATTATTTCTTGTTTCCTCTCTGAATCGGATTTCACTATTATTTACTATTCTTTTGTAACATTTGTTTCGTTACAATGTCTACAAGGTTTTCTGTAGCTTTTAGTTCACAATTGTTTTAATTGAATTTATATAAATGATTTCACTTTCCTTGTTTGATGAACGATGGGGAGTTGCTCCTCTTTTCCTGATAAGTGTCGACAGATAGACGTCAGGATAATGTTATTCCTCCTGTTGTTCCTTTAGGATCTCCGTCTGCTCTCAGCGTTCAGCGTAATTTCGGGTTGAGTACTTCTACGTAACATTGTTGAGTAACTCTTAGTAACTATTAATGATTTATATGGTGTATAAGACAATACACTACTCTTGCTAACTTGACGTGTAAATAAATGCCTAAGCGTTATGTACCGTACTAGCACTCGAGAATATTTCACATACTTTACTACATGTGCTCGTCCCTCATGATAGACCTATCGTCCTAACTCAGAGGTAACGATTACACGTTATTAAATTCATCAAGACTGCTTCGTCTGCTATCTAAGATAGGCTGCCTTTCTTTCCGTCAAGGATTAAATCAACTAATGTATTGGCCAATTTTATTGGCCAAAACGTCCCTTCACCCTTACGGCTCTAGTTTAGATAACATTCTACAAAGTAAAATATTGTCTCTAAACGATGTAAAACGTGCAAATGAAACCGGTATAATTTTAGTGCTTTTCTATTGGGCCATAAAACTTTTTCATAAAAAACTTGCATATTTTTTTCTTTATAATATTAACAAATTAGTACTACCAGATAGGTCTTTAGTTTATGGACATTCTGGTGTAAGTCTTATGTTGGACATTTGATTTACACAAAAGTTATTTACACAATTTAATCTGGTTTTTATTGTTATTTAGTAACACAGTTATACACATCGCACACGCGCGCTCTCTATACGCCTATGCGTATGTTCTCACTACTTCGCGACTCTCATTATTTTTTATACAGTCAAAAATCAACTTGATCTAACAATTGTGACATGAATCTTACTGTATATTTGACAATGTCTCAACATGCAATCTTTACTTCAACCAATTCACATTGTAACGTAATATCATATGCCAAGAGCGAAATTATTATTTTATATGCAAATCTTATATATTGCAATATATATACGTATACATGCATGTGTGTTGTGTGTGTGTGTAATATTATTAATTATTACTTCCACACGTAGTTGGTATTATTTTTTAATTGTCTTGACGTACGTTTCACTGACAGTATTAGTATCTTCTGAGGATTATAAACAACAATCGAAATGACTCGATTTCAATATAAAACTACAAATAATTGAATTCGTTTCAATTTCAATATTAAATAACAAAAAAAAGGTTTATTTCGAATTTAACTATTGATCGTTTAATGTTTTTTTTCAGTTAGTCAGCTGTTTTGTTGCTTGGATTGAAAATATTTTATGTTTATTTATTTTAATTTTAATAAATTTAAAATCTTAAGTAGATCAACTTGTTTGTTTTTATTTGAGCTTGTTCTTTGATTAGTAAATTGTTATTATTGTGTTTGTAAATATTACTAAATATTCATATTTTGACAGGCAAGTATTTCGTCTGTGATAGCCGGACGCTGTTTCATCAATAACGTTGTTTTCCCAGCGCATTACTCATCGTATCAGAACAGCATATTGAACCTACGTATTCCCCAGACAATAGAGCGAACGTATCATTTCACACCCACCCTTTTCGTAAGGTGAATGATACGTTTCTATTGTTTGTGGTATAATAATAAAGGGTAGATAAATATTTGATCAATGCCAACAACGACTCTGACATTTAGAATATACTGAACGGTAATAGTGTCCAAAGTAAAACAGTAGATAAAAAACAACAGTTAAAATTTTTCAATGCTGAATTATATGCGCTATAGTGTATCCTTCCTCTAATTTTTGATAATTAATTACTTCGTGTGAAGGAATTAATAGCCAGTACCTATGACTCGAGGTTGCCCATCACTTTCATTAGGAAAAGTAAGCATTAATAATAAGTCACAAACTTTTCAGAATTAAATTTAGTTTTTAGTGTTACATCGTAAAACTATATAAGACAATACTGTGTAAGTTAAACATATAAGTAATCTAATAATATAATGTTTTATTGATATTTAATACCGTCTTGTGAGAGCAGAATATTGCCGAAGGGTCTAAACTGATGGCCCACTGTTTCCATTTAAATTACATTAGTAAAAAGAAACCTATCCGAATCGTTTCGGCTTGTCACGAATGCGACTCAAAGGTTGTATGAATGCAAAAATTAGGGTCTTTCTGTTGACAGTGTGCATCCGTGGTACGGGGAAAATATCGGACCATGAGTTTTGTTTTCAGTTTTCCTCTTTATTTTTGTTTGAAATATTATGACAATATTATTATTCTTTAGAAATATTGTCACAATGTTTTGTAAGAAAAATGTTGGAAAATAATCCATAAACAAAAATCTAAACATTAATGTTAGAAATGTTCATTTAAATAAAACTTAAAAATTAAGGAAAAAGGAAAGCTTACCCCCATGCTAAATGTAGCTCAGAAAGATATGGTGGAAACATGTACGGCATTTCACTAGAAAAAACTAAATGAATTTATAAAGGTATGTCATACGGTTAAACTCCTGTTTTGCTTTCGATGCGTTGTTCTTTATTGTAACGGAATGGACAAAATATTGCCAGTCAACATGTGGCTTGCAAACATAAAAATAGTTAACAATGGAAACATACCTGAGAATTTGTTTAATTTAAAAAAGTGCTAATTCGGGAACGTAGAATATTTTCGCATAGGTATTAAAACACTTCAAGTTGACTGGATTTACGTGTAAACCTCAATACACAAGTTTTAGTAAAAAAAAAGAACAATATCGGTGAAAACGAATTATGTTACATATTATTTATGACACGCCTGCACAAAATCCATTCTGTTCCTAATATCCTCAAACTGGCTTCTGAATTTTGCTTTAATAGTTTCCCTATAGAACCTTGAGATGGAGTTGGTTACTCTTAGCAATCTATAATTCAAAACTATTTCCTTGCTGATTTTTTGTGGAGTTCGGAAAATTGTGCAGTTTTCCATTCAAGAGAGAGCTTTCCAAATTTTAGAAAGCAATTGGAACACTTGTCAGAAAGTCCAAAGTTGGGTCTGGGTCATTTTGAAGAGCTCTGTACAGAGTCCGTTTTGATCTGCCACCCATCTATTTTCGATAATTTTATGAGCAGTTTTAACCTCGGTGACAGAAACGTCGTCTTCCTCAGACGAATATACATCAGAAGGAATAATCAAATTATAAGAAATCACATATTTAAGGAATTCTGGATGATTTTCTTTCAGCAATTCTTGATACTATTCTTTCCATTGTCTGACGGATATTGGAATAATGGAATTGGACTCTTCACTGTCCATTATTAAGAACTGTAATGTTTTCAATACTTACGTAGTTCTACTCCAGCCGACGTACTGATCAACTGATTCGAACTTATCCCATGATTTATTTTTACTTTATTACAAATTTGTTTAGCATTCCGGCAGCAGCGCACAGAATAGACGTCTTTGTCAGCCAATGTCTCTCTTCTTTCCATTAACACAATATACGTTTTACCATTGCACCGACAATTTCTATAACCTATTGTGAACATTTTTCCACCAAAGTAAACATTGTTCTCAAATTTTCATGCAATCTCTAATTTTCTCAATTTTTACTCACAGATGCAACGTATTAGAAGAAATTCTAAAGGACACATTGTCAAGAGATGGTTTGCACGTTAGAATTATAATATGCGTACAGTAAACTTCGTTTCTGAGAACGTACAAGTATTAAAAGGTTCTGAATAATTGGAAGAAAATTGTCAAAACTGTTACTTATAACAAAAGTTACGGATTATGCAGAACTTTAGAACTGTCTTATTTTGTATTTTGTTTCAGTTGTTCTACAAATACTTCTATATGTTTATTATTCGATTAGTTTCATGTCAGAGAAAAAGACTGTATCAAACTTTTAAAAGATTAAAAGAAAACAGAAGAAAAATTAATGTTTACTAAAAATTTTACTGATAAAACAGGCTAAAATAATTAACGGCAATGAGATCAGACGAAGAAATATAAATCTTGAAAATAAAAATTATGTGATCGCCAGAAAGTATGTGACACTATGATTTGTCATTTCAAACAAAGAATTTCACACCGATGTGACTTGCAAGTTTCAGCTTTAGTTGGTGCAAAGAATGTCCTTATTATTACCATAAGTTTACGTCATAGACTATTAAATTAGTCGTACGATTTCAGCTATTATTACAAAAAGACCTGTTACGGAATAATCAAAGCAAAATTTCTAAAATATGGTAAGCGGTCTCAACAAGGTTTCGTGGCTATTTAGCATTAATTTAGAAGTTACCTTTAGCAAAAGTGTCAAATTATAGAAAATTGTGTCAACTCGTATGTTAACCGTTAATGTAAACGATGTTTTCATACTTAAAAAAATTTAATAAAATATTTAGGAGGAATACGATGAATGAAGGTTATCTAAATTCTTTAGCATTGGTATCAGTGAATAAAAATTTTAATTTGTAGAAAGACAGATAGCTTGATTTTATGCATAAATAATAACAAATATAAAAATATTTAATTCGTTATGTTACGACTAACTTCAGTATAGGTTTTTATGTGGTTTTGTTGTTGTGTGCAGCCATTTCCATAAAAACAGTGAACGTGACTATCACCTTTCCAACCAAAAAAGTAAACAGTATGTATAGTGAAGAGTGAATGTATACCGAAATACTCTATACATGTTAAAGTTATATACCTAAAAAGTTACTATTTTGTGTTACCAAATGTTAGTGCTGAATTTGGATTAAAACGTCACACAAACACAAATGATTATCAATGTTTTATAACTCTTACTATTCTGTAAGACATTAAGATCCACCCTCCCTGTAATTACAAGAGATAACTGGGCAGTAAAAGTAATTGGCGGATAAGCCTGTAAAAGTATTATTATTGGTTAAGAAATGTTCTTGGACCTGCTTAGCATCATATTGAATGTTAGCTGTTTAGAGCAAAACAAGTCCAAAAAAAAAGGCCTGTAATTTCAGTTCCTAGTAGTATATACTAATTTTTAATGTACTGTTTACACTTGTATATAAAAGATCAGTGACAGCCTTAAAGCTCAGGTACTTAAGGAAAATGTTAGTCGGAAAACGTTGTGTGAGCACTTTAAACGACAAAGTCTGGCATTGACTAAACTTCTAAATATAATGGGAGCTTCCGTGAGCTCTTCAATTCCTTACGCTTCTTTCGTAATCGACCGTGTTACTTAGAACATACATACTGTTGCGACGGTCTCACTGATCGTCGTATAGTACAGTGGAAACAGAATAGGGACACCAGTTTAATTAATCGCAAATAATAGTTTGTAATCAACAAGGTACTCTCTGACAATAACTGGAGTTACGTTTGTCCACATGCAATAATAATGTCAAGTAGCAGAGCTCCACACCAATTATAACACAGTAAACACTTTCGATTAACACTCGATCCGCACTAAGAAAACCGCTCAACGTAACTAACTAACAAAGCCAACTGTTGTGTAGCTTATGAAGGTAGGGTAAGTGTTCGAGAATAATTTTCCATTCTTACTGCAGCGTGCCAGCACTAATGTGTATTTAAGTACTCTCCGAAACAACGGAAACATACTTGAGTGTGACCTTGACTGAGGCTACACCTGTTCGACAGGATGAGAAACGGGTAGAAGGACGCTCTTGGCTGTCCGAGAAGGTTCCATCCTTACAATACGTTATACACGCCACATTTACGCGTACAATACTTTTACTGTTGGATGGTCGTGTATTGTACCATCTGTATTCTAAATCTGAATAATTTAAATTGGGGGTAATTTGATATTAAATTAAATTTTTTGGTAATAAAAAATAATTTTAAAAATCTGGTAAGACGATCGTATGTATTGTCATTTTGGTAAGTGATATTATGTAAATTGTTTAACTGGACAAGAAATATTCAGTAACTACTGCGATATTTACTCGTGTAATATTTGTGTGCACACCAGGTTACAGGACGCCAGGTATCACGTGCACTAATGAAGCCGTCTCTGTCAAGTTGTCAATTAGGCAGCTCGGTGTCAGTTTGTTGCTGCTGTCACAAATTAACGTGTAGGCCTACTACCTTGTAACTTTACGTCAGGGACAGTGTTTCGTTAATTAACTTACACGAAATCATGAATTTTTTGTGCGAATGGATATTGACCGTTTAATAAAACTAAGCGCTCACATTTTAAAATGTCATATGAAAAGTTTATAACATCAAATATTCCTGCGAAAACATTCTTTCTAAGCCGTAATGCATAGTCACTAGTTCTTAAATGATTATTTAATCAAACATTTTAATTTTTAAAAAGGAGACACAATTTAGGAGAATATGTTAGCTATACTAAACATAATTGTAAGCCGGAAGGAGTAAGGACGTCCTAGGAGGAGATGGTGTGAAGGTGATTTAAGGAGGATGCGAGTAGCAGGTTGGAGGAGTAAGGCTCTGGACAGACAAGAATGGAGGAGAATCGCTAAGCAGGCCAGGGTTATACAGGGACCGTATGGGCAGAGAAAAAAAAACATAATTGATGTATTAAATAATTTAATATAATTTTCACAACAATGTTTTTCTATAAATCCCACAAATATCTGTTATATTTCTGTTAATTATCCTAAACTTTATGTCTAAATCGTTCTAATTTTAATGGCATTATCCACTTTTTGTGTTGACTGAAATGTATAGATTTTCTTTGGCTCAATTGTTCATGTGTAAGCATGATATTATTCATGCAAAAGAGAATAAAATATGAGAACACATATTAACATGCGTTAATAAATAAACATTAATATCATGATATCAGATAAGTCAAGTATTGAGTACAGTAAACGTATTAAGGTATTCGTTCAAGTCATCCTTACTTTAATATTCATTCAAGCAAGTTTTACAAAACTGTCCCTTTTCTATCTTATCAAGATATCTAACAGTTTCTATTTCTAGAAACCATCTTTTAATTGTTTAAGAATTCATAATAAAACTTTAAATAAAGGATATTTGTAGATGCCAACTGGATTAGGCGAATCTATCGACGCATCTTAGGTTTGTTTATAGTATATATTTTGGTTTTTTAAACATTCAGTAACCTAAACGTGAGTCAATATTAAGGAGAATTTTCTATTCAGTGATTAGTATAACTCATTGTAGTATATTGTGAGAAATAAAAGCAATTTTACATTCCAACATAATTGTATTACCATATTCAAGAGGAAACCGTACAGACTAACACACACACACACACACACACACACACACACACACACACACACACACACACACACACACACACACACACACACACACACAGATGTAAATGAGAACAAATAATTTTATTCATATTTCATTTTAATTTTATTTTTATATAAAGCTTTCATTTAAATTTGTAAATCTAAAAGAACAGACGTTATAAAGAATGTATTTCCACAATTCTTAACGATTTAAATATTCTTATAACACTTTTCAGTAAAATTCTTTAAAAATTAATTAATCTGTTAACATACCATACTTGCCCGTTCTCCTGTCATTACTCATGTATTTTTAGACAACGTTTCGAGAAAGTTATTTCTACATACATATTGTTACGACGGTGTCAGTTATCGTCGTGTGGTACAGTGGAAAACAAAATACAGACACCAATGTACTCACTAATTACCAGCTTAGCTTTAATTAGTCACAAATAACAATTTGTAATCAACAAGGTACTATCGTACAATAATTCGTGTTAAAATTGTCCACACGCAATAATATTGTCAAGTAATAGAGTTCCACACTAATTACAACACAGTAAACACTTTCCACTAATCTTCAGCCACCACTCCATCCGCACTCAAGAAATCGCTCAACGTAACTGCCTGACAAAGCCAGCTGCTGTGGCTTATATAATAGGTAACACAGGTTTTCGAGAATGACTTTACATCCTTACTGCAGCGTGCCAGCATAATGCGTAACCAAGTGCTCTTAAACATTCTGGAAGGTACTTTAGTGTTACGTGAGTGGCTCTGGTACAGACGAGGCAAGCTGGGATAGTCCAGAAGTGTGTAGACGGTACTCTCGATTGTCCTAGAGTGTTCCGTAATTGCTTATCAATAACACACACTACTCCGTAAATAATATAACACACAGCATTTTTGAAATGAGATATGCATATCGTGTTGGATAGTATCATATTACAGTTTCGGTAAAATTCTGAATACATAATTTCTTTAAACTTCTAAAATTTAGAAGGTAATTGGTAAGTTATTCTTCATACTCAGTATAAAAATACATTGTAAGCTATATTTGGAGAAACAATACTTTTCGTACGTTGTACAATATATCTTAAACAAAGTTTGCGACTATAAGTGAGTGTGTTTCTCTTGGGAGACATTAGTAGCATCCATTTCACTTTTGCCTCTAGGCAATGTTCGTACTGTGTGAAACACAAACAGAAACATCATCAGCTCAGTGAGCCACATTTCGTGACGCACATTGCACAGTGTTGACACAACTAACAAAACATCCTGTATGATATGACAAGTTAGAGACAGTAGAATATTGTCGTCACTTCGTATCGCAAAAACAAAAGAAAAAGAAACAACCATATGGATGAAGTATTATGTTTCTTCATCATACGTACATATTTTACACAAAACGATCAAGTGTACATCATAAGGAATGATTTGTTACATTCTGAACTGATTGCGGTTGTGTTGGAACCTGATTGTATCTTAATAATACTGATTATCGGTAAGTATTGTAAATCAAATAAATAACAAGTTATACCAACGAGATGATTTTTTGACAGTAAGACGTCTTCCACTTTTCTAACGCAGTTAAACTAGCATTATCTATCTAAATAAATATTTACTTCTGTGCTGAAATTAAAATTTTTTCAGAGTCATATAATTTCATGAAATCTACGACGAATAACTTCATCTTTTTGCTAGGTAATCAATTATTTTGTAAACTTAAAGTGTTATTAATGAAAAACACTTTTTTTCAAAAGTCACGGTAAATCAGTCAGATTAGTACAGTAATTATAAATAAAACAGAAGTGCAGCCTTACATTGAAGCAATATACTTTTAAACAGGAGTGGTAAAAATGATGAGATTTTATAAACAACAAATAAAAGATAAAGCCTAATTCCTTCTAATCATCATTGACATGAATAATATAGTTTAATATTATAAAAGCTAATTGCATTAAATTCAAGAAATGCCTGTTCTCTTTTTTAAATAAGTACTATACATGTTATTTCATCTTTTTTCCTAGTCACGCTCCTTACATCCCACAGGTTGGTGTTGCCGATATGCCAAATTAGCAAACAATATTTGAAAATTGTTCATTTTAGAACACATCGTTGCCATAACAACACGTATCGAATTCCAAGTCCACAACTGTCTTGCCGCTTTTGAACGGCCAATACTTATAATAGGCGAGTATACAAGATTGTTACACGGTAATCTCCTTGAAACGTTGAAAACAACTGACCAGTCACTGAAGGTGTAGAGAAATCTATAACTTTCGGAATTGCGTTGTTAGACTGCCTTATAAATATCGCTGCCATGGCTATGAAGTAAAAATCGCCTATCGGAAATAGGAGTTCTGATACGTTTATGATGTTTCCCATTGTTAGCAGTAAACGTGATATTCACTTCCCTTAACGACACAACCTCATTTAAAATATTGTCAGAAGAATCACTTCTTCTTAAATAGACGGGCTGCTCTAATGATTGTTTTTTGGCAGCTGTTGGCCAAATAACACTAGTACTGAGAGCTCCTATCCTATTCTATGATAGTCTACCTCAGTACTGAGGTTATTTGGCAAACAGCTGCCAAACAATTTTTTGCACTTAAGACGGCCTCCGTTGGTGGAGCCGAAACGTAAGTAACAAACATCATTAGGCCACGGTCTTACAGCCCGGATATCGCTAATACTAACAATGTTAGAACCGATTTTAGATAAAATTTATTTGAAATAGTTAGAAATGCAAAAGAGGGATACTGATAATTCACCCGCTATATCTAAACTTTGAGCCTATGTACCGTAATAATAGGGCAAACTCGAGCGAAAAGTTGAACTTTAGTTCAGCAATAATTAGTCTTTTAACGTATTCGATCGTAAACTTTGATCCATATTGATTTTGTCATTAAAAAAATTTAACTGATTTGAAAGTGCGAGATCTCACAAATTAAGCGTAAATTGCGCAGCCCACGCTACGGTATGCCGCCATCAATCACAAAATAAAAATACGTTTCAATCTTGTACGTTAAGCTAAGTGGCGCTTCCCGTTAACACTACTATGATCACTTGTTTAATTCAATTTTGTACGCTTAAAATAACAAAATAATATAATAAACTTACATCTCCTTATAACAATAAAAAAAATTAAGGGAAGCTTATGTCAAGCAGTGGATGTTATAAGGTAGAGACGAAGAAGAAAGAAGAAGAAAATATTAAATTCTCTCTCTCTCTCTCTCTCTCTCTCTCCCTGCCTCTCTCCCACTCCCCTCTCTCTCTCTATCTCTCCCTCTCTCCCTCTCTACCTCTCTCTATCTTCCTCTGTTTATGCACATAAGCATTCAAAGAATTTTGACGAAACCGAAACATCGAAGCATGGTAATTTTTTTAGGTTTTTGAAACGTATAATGTGGATTACGTTTGGTCGGCTTTGCCGACTCGGCAGGGCTGTGATCCGCGATACGGGCTCCCGTTAGGTTGTGCAAATGCCTTCCTTGCGAGAACCGACTGCCCCGGTGACGAGTCCCTTCGACTCGGCCGCCGCCTTCGGGCGGTCGAGCCTCTTGTCCTCGCCAGCGCGCCTCTAATTTTCCGTGGGCTATGTCCTCGGAGACCAAGGAGCCGCGACCAGGCGTTGCGATTGGCTGAAGCCATGACCACTGTGATCCCCGTCAGCACCTGCTTTGCTGATTCGGCAGGGTAATGACCTGAGACACGAGCTTCCGCGAGGTTGTGCAAGTGCCTTCCTTGCGGAAGCTGGCTGTCTCGGAGTCATTCCTTACCGTTTCGGCCGACGCTCTAGGCCGCTCGAGCCTCTTGTCCTCGCCAGTGCGTCACTACGTTCCCAAAGGCTAGCCTCAGGGGACCATGGTGTCGCGCCTTGGCGGGACAATTGGCTGAACCAAAAGCTCAAGCTTGCCTCCGTGGTGGCTATGTAATTTATCATGGACCCGCGGACTGCACCATAACTCCTTGTGCAGAGCAAACGACCGCGCTGACCTGTTGGCACCTGGCGTTCATCAGGCCTAGGGCCTGTGTTCATCAGTGCACACAAATTAGGGCCTAAGACGCCCGCGCATCATCCATCCAACATCCATCATTACGTTTGGTGGATTACGTAAATCATTTCCAAATCACAGACGATTACAAACAGAGGATGTAAAACCAAATTTATTCTCACTAAAACGTTTGCTAACCTCAATGTCAGCAGCGATTATTTTCTGTCTTGATGAGTTTACATATCAAATTTCTAGACTGTGGGGAATCGAAAGTGTGGAAGCGTCACATTTTTCGATGACGTTTTTGTAGAATGACCCCCAGCCTAAAAACATTATCATGTTAAAATTGTTTAATTAGATTTCAATTAATTAGGGTCAATTAATTAGATTGTTTAGGGTCAATCCGCTGCACTTACTTCGGAAATGCGTTTGTGTTTAGGCAAATCATTCATTAGTAAATCAATGAAATTTCATTACAACGTGAAGACAAAATTGTCTTAGTATGTGCGTGCGTGTAAATGACTTTAGCTCTCAGATCCATGTACCTGAACTTCTGGATTTTACCAAGATGGTTAAATCTTTACGTCATCGTCACACTATGGTCTGTATTTTATGACCTCGGAGAAGAAATGTCATAGAAAATTGCTCGGCATGTAATTTTGTTGCTCTCCACACTGATACTAGAGGTGTTAATATTGGCGGCCTGAGTAGTCCATTAGATTTGTTTACACAGTTCTGCTATACTCTGTGTAAGAGCACTTACTCTTCTTACGAACATCCAGAAATTCTCTGATATCTTGTTCTGTTTTATCCCCAACGAAGGATATCATTTATGGTTTTACGAATTTCAGACTTCTGGTTCTTTGTTGTCTTGTGCGACTTCTGTTTTTCATTTTTCTACACGGCTATGTTGTACTCGTATCTTCCTTTTGTAAATTTTCCATTAGCGTCGCCATTTTCTGTATGATGTATGGTAAAATGAGAGATTACCAGAATAAAGTTGAAGATCTTGTGCATAATATTATGTTACTCTGTGCTTATGTGTCCTCTCAAATAACTTAATTTGTAGTTCATATCTTACATCGACTAGGCATAAATTTTCACTACCTTGAGTGATTTCTTACTTATGTTCAGAGATTCCGGTGTCTGGTTGTTATCCAGTTGTCAGTTCAAAGTGTTATTTTTTGCCGGTAAAGAAACCCGTCTGTTTAAAAAGTAATGTTTTATGTAACCAAACCCTTAACTTTTGAGATTAAAGCAAAACGCGGTATAAAATATGAGATACCATTAATCGACGCAACTAATTTTAGTAGTTTTCACTAAGGCCTGTCGATTGATTTAGACCAGCTACAAATGGGACTATAAACTACAATGGAGTTTAGTTTTTGTTCAGGTGTAAAGATGTTTTAATTGCTCGATACTGCTTATCAGAAGTCATTAAAATAGCGGAGATCAGTAAACGGTATTTTATATTTTTGAATCATTATTTTTCAAATAAATGTGTGCTAAGTAAAAATCACATTGTACTCACTGGAACTAATGTTGTTCTACATATGACATATTAATTTTGAATACCGTTACAAGGAAAATGGCTATTCATTAATTTTGTTCCTGTGTTTACTACTTAACGAGAGAAAAGAACATTATAGAAAAATGGATGCACATTTATGAACATTTGGTCATATCATTTGTTTAAAATTTACGCGCTTCTGTATTAGTACACCTCCTTGTCAACAAAAAAAAAAATCAACAGAACAAGGTTTTACAAATCAGGCTCAGATGCAGTATGAAAATCCACTATACATCAGAGCTTAGAGGACTAATATTTAAAATTGTAAAGGAAACGATTTATCATGAAACAAATAAAAGCAAAGAAAGAATTTACCTAAGTGTTTTGTTACTGTTGACATAGAAATTCACCCGAGTACTGGTGAACACAAGAGAAAAGTAATTTATTAACTCCTACTCTGTGTTGCAGGCTATTTTATGATGAAATATTGAAACAATATTGAGGAGTGTAATTGGAAAAGGGTGTAAGTGCCAGAGTAAAAATTCACAGCAGTAACAAAAAACAGTTATGTAGGTTCGTAGGTGACAGGGGGGAGAGAGAGAAACACAGAGAGATAAGGAAAGAGCAGGAATTAACTCTGTAAATATAAAATAGTAGCATAAGCGTAAAATCAATATACAATGTAGTATCAATGGAATAAACGTGTTCATAAGAAACTTCGTAATGTGAACAGTTTTTGCAATTCTCAGGGTGACTACAACATTACTTATGTCGCTCTAATTTACAAGGCGCATCTTTCCGTAAAATCGATTCATAAACAGTGGATGTTTTGTAGCCCAACTTGTCAGACTTTGTAAATGACTAAAATAAATAATTATGATAATAATGTTATATCATATCAAATATTGCGTAGATATTATATTTTAGCAAACATGTATCTCATCCCATTTCTGTGTGCTAAAACCGCCCCTTGGTTTCTGCAAAGGTTTGCCTTCTTGCGCAAACCAACGATCTCTGCCGCCACGCTACACCGTTCACAGTACCGCAATAATAAGGCATTTTTTTATTTCCTTAAGAAAAGGAAAACCATATACCATATTAGTTAACTAAGAATCGGTGAGGATTTACCTAAACGCTCTAGCGCCTATAAATACTTGTACAATACTCCACTATAACACGTTTTTACTCTCGTGTGCTAGTTTATCACTCCGATTCAAATATTCATCTTTCATGTTTTTACAAATCATTGTCATAAAATTCACTACTAAGAAGAGAACTATAAATATATAATAACTTACATAAATCGAAGCAAATCTTTAAAAACTTGTTTCCTGATTCCTCAAAGTCATGTAATGAATTATTATTAATAATAATAAAAACATATAGTAATAAAAATAGGTAAACAAATACAGATACAAAGTTACTTTGTTTACCGCTTATTACCAAAAAATAATTGGAATATTTGAATTGTCATAATGTTAAAAATATTTTATACGCTTTTGTAGGTACGGCATATCCCTATGAACTCTAAAAAATATTTTATTGCTAGAGAACGTACACAGATTTCCCGTTTGAAACTATGCTTTACTCAGTGTTTCACCCTTCCAGGCTAAATCGAATTTACTGAATCTCACTTGCAGGCACCCGGAGGGTAATCCAGTCACGGTTCAATTTCCTGTGACTTACAACGACTGCAGTGATCCTGTTTCACCCATTTCCGTTAAAGAGTAGAATACAATGTTCAAGTCAGAAAAAAATAGTGTCAGATCTTTATACTGATTTAAAATTATTATATAGGCCTAAAATTTTCAATTAAATTTAGTCACTGTTTATGCATTTATAAGTATCTCATTCATGTCATTTTTCCATAGTCATCATCGTCATCATCATCATCAAGGATTAAACCAAGGATGGTATTCACAATTGCTGACTTCTTCTAGGATAGTGCCATCTGTAACAATTTTTGACCGTACGGGATCAGTTCCATGAAAAGGAATCATCTCGATCTTAAGTGTAGACATTTGTTCTCCAGAGTCTTTGTAGAATCAAGTTAACAAATGAATGCCTCTCTGCAACCTGTTTTCTGAGTCCGACTGAATAGCCTGATTGTCCGCAAACAACAAACTCTCAATTGCAAAGTGGTCAGCCGTAAAATGCTTTCGAAGACACATCTGCCAGTTTTGAATGCCGTCGTTAATATATAAATCAAAAAGAGAAGGTGGTAATGGATGCCCTTGTCGTATTTCGCAATTGATCAAGCCAACGCTAGGAGCTGTTCTCGGTTTTTCTGCTTCAATTAAGATTTCAGTCTATACTAATAAGTCTCTAGGGGGGTCTACGTTTGTTTGCGGTAATCTCAGAATCTACTGAACCGATTTCAATGAAACTCTGCACGCTCATAGCTGGTACCCAGCGGAAGGTTTTCCACTTTATTGGATAACAATAAGTTAAAATGAACCAAAGTTATAGCAAAAAAACCCATTTTTTAAAGTCCAACTTATGCCCTTCACTTCTACGCACCTTCTCGTCGACACGCCACCAGGTTAGTCCGACAGTGCGCCGCATTACCCACTCCGCCCAATTGCATAAATGACGAGTCTTAAAATTGCTTACAAGTCAATTAGGTAGACTTTACATCAGATTCTAAACTATCTTATTATATTACTAGCAGGTACCCGCGGCTTCACGCGCGAATATTTGTAGCCTATATGATTGTTGTGGTAACTGTCGAGTTGGTAAATTGCTAATGGTACATCTATATTAATAATATTCTTATATTGTAAGTTATGAATATCCAAAAAGTGCGAAGCAATAGATCCATGATTCATGCTTCCTCGATATGTAAAATCAAAATTTGATAATTTAGTAGATAGTTACAAACATACAGTAACACAATTAGATAAAATGTTTATTCGTATAGAATAATACATAAGTATATTGATATCAGTTAGTCCATTTGAATATTTACATTTTAGTAGGGATATGAAATTCTTATGAGCATATGGAATTCATATAAACAACACAATAATTCATTGTTTGATTATATTGTAACATTGATTATATAGTAGGCCTACACGTTAATTGTGACAAACCATACTCGTCGACATTTGAATATTCAGTAGGTGAAGTAAGGATAATTAATTCTCGAGAATTATACTTAAGTTACTTCATCTCAGTCATGCGACAAAAGTCAGTGATGTAGTATCAGTGACTTTTCGTTAATTTTACGTCATCGGTAAGTAATATGTGCAATATGTATTGTATAAATTATTAATTGCCCCCTAGAGATTTAGTATAGATAAAATAAATACGTTTCCAATTTTCTTAGCTTTGCAATGCCGAAAAGACGATCATGTTTATGAAGATCTACTGCTGCTGCGAAAACAATTAGACGTCTTAGAGCATCTGAAAATGACGTCGAAAAAGTCGAAATGCAATCAGCTCCTGAAAACTCTTCAGAAAGATCTGGAATAGAAGAAGTCTCACGGGTTGAAAGTCTTACGAATCGTGAAAATACGTAGATTAGCGGCACTGAGACTAGATCTCATACTTCCTCCTCCAGAACCGTTAAAATAATTATTCAATGGAGAACATCTTTTAACAATTTTTTAATGCATTAAGATCGTACAATTCAGCTTTTCAATTTACATAATTCGGAGCCAATAAAATAGTCGAAGGAGCTTCATCCCTACTCTCAAAATTCAATAGCATGTATATCACCTCATGGGATCACTACTCCCCACACAAAACGAAGTTCCAAAATGTCTACAGGTGTATTTGATAGCTGATTATTTACAGCAAGCTGAAACAAGAATGGGTCATATTCGCAACTTGGGTAAGATATTAGTAACAGAACTTCAAAATTTACTTCACGCAATCAACCCATATGTTAGTGAACTGAAAAGAGCGTTTAAATTTGTAACATCTGCGAATAATAATCAGTACAATATTGTGATTCATGCTGATCGAAAAGAAAATAATGAAAATCACAGGGGTCGCCACAATGCACCGACAACTAATGAGGTGGCAGTAGTTTTAGTTAACTAGGAATGCGATAAACTCGATAAAATAATCCGTGCGAGGGATCATACGGTACATCGAATTGCAGAAATACATCGAGCTTATGATGCTTTACAGTATCCTTTAATGTTTTGCAGAGGAGAAGATTGTTATCACTTTACATTGAAATTAGTCGATCCTCAGACTGGGTTACAAACTACTAAGAAAGTTTCAGCTCTACAATTTTATTCGTACAGACTCATGATGAGAAAATATGAGTAAAATCATTTAGTTTATTACAAACAGCATCTGAATCAATATATTCTTGATATGTATGCTAAGATAGAGACGGAAAGGCTTATATACATCCGTACTCATCAAACTCAGTTAAGAGCTGCGAATTACATACATTTGCAAGATGCATTATGAAATAATGAAAGTTTGGATAATTTAGGCCGCTTGGTCATTCTACCCTCAAGTTTCACTGAAGGTCCACGATATATGCATGAGCGAACGCAAGACGCTTTTTGCTACGTACGCAAATACTCGCGATCTGATTTATTTATTACGTTCATTACAAATCATAAGTGGAAAAAGATCGTCCAGGAGTTGCATCAAGGCTTTTCAGCTCATGGTAGACACGACCTGGCAGCACGCATATTTCATCTGAAATTGAAGAAATTAATGGATTTCTTAGTGAAAGGTAAAATTTTTGGCCCAATTGTCTGTTACATGTACAGCGTAGAGTGGCAAAAACGAGGTTTGCCGCATACGCATATTTTGATCTGGATAGAAGAAAAAATACTACCAGATCAGATAGATTCTGTGATTAGTGGAGAGCTGCCGGAACCTGATAAAATCCAGAGTTTTATGATATAGTTAAATATTGTTCCGCATATGATCCATGGGCCATGTGGAACAAAATGCACAGTCACCATGTATGAAGGAGGGTCAGTGTACTAAACGATATCCTAAATCGTTTACAAAAGAAACGACGACAAATGATGACAGCTACCATAATTATTGCTGACTAAGTCCTTTATTGTGTTCTTTATTGTCATGCACTTTTCGTGTGAATTTGTGCGCGTGTGATAACTTTTGTTCGCTATATCTTCCGCGGTAATCAACCCATCGACGTGAAACTTTGAGAGTGGATTGTTTTTGTAAATAGCTACAATTTGTATATTCTCTGAGGTTTACAACTATTTAATAAATACAGTTTTTTCTAGTAGGGAAAAACTCAAATTTTAACTCTTATCATTATTAGGGTAATTTAATTCGTAGATAAAATCAATGCAAGCTTATGCGGATTTATACAAACTTTTGCAGGAAAACTTTATATCTTTCGAAATTATCAACCATGTGACTTGGGTTTAACCAACCGGAAGACACTAATTTCAGGGATATTCGTACTCTGTAAATAAGGAAGGATCGCTTCAGTTCTTCGATTGCAGTAGCAGAGTGAATTTGTGTCTGTCGTCGAGAGTTTTGTTTGTACGAACATATAAAAATCTTAACTTACAATAAAACTTGGAACTTATTGCGAAGATTTGTGTAAAGAACCAAGCGGGTTAACAACCTAAGTAAAAATTATATTAGATTAAAGTGCTTTTCGCGTTAGTGTAAGATAGTCCGCATAGGGAATTATTAAAATCACTTCAAGCTTTCTCGGAAGGTGTACGCCAAATACACCGCTTTTCTAGTAAATACACGTAATCATCCTGAGATTAATAAAATGAATGTGTAAATAAATAATAACTGTTTCGAGTAAGAACGATCATTATTGTGAGTGTAACAACTTTGTGAAAAGTCTAATTGGTGTTAGCAGTTAGACGGAATCGTCAACGAGCCGTATCGAAGTATCGCCGCTGGAGCAACCCGCCGACGAGAGGACGCCAGGAAGGAGAGCGACGCCGAAGAAGAGGACGCCAGGATGGGAGCGACGATCAGAAGAGGAGGAACGCACGTACGGAAGACGTATCAGCAAGTAAACGGATATCATCAAACAAGTAAAACTGATATAACATCGAACTATATAAACTATTATTTCAAAACATAAAAAATACGACAATATTGTAATATCATATACATCATAAAACCAGTTATCTCTTGTGTATAATAAATAATTTGTCATCACCTCCATTATAGACTCGATTGTAATTTCTGCACACACACTATATCCTTTGCGATAATTAAATCTGTATCGTGGAAAAAAAAATATATATATTCACGGCTCGATTTGCTCGTCTACCCGCACGTACGCGGACAAAAAATACGTACGTCTTCTCTGGCATACCCGGGCCAGATAAGTAACAAGGGCACACAATATACTACACACATATACAACACTAATTCCGCCCCACCGCACGGCTTTCCCCCGGGCGTGGGTTAAAGTTTGGCTAATATCTCTCTGGCTGGGGTGGGGCGTGAGTTCTATCACGGCCGGAGGGCGCAACAGGTCTATGACCTAATGCCTGAAAGTGAAGATGATGATGATGATATATATATATATATTAGTAATTTATATGCAATTATAACGTACTAAACGTTTGCAATTTTTCGAGTTCTCATATACGTAAATGGTTTTCCGGCATAATCATTACTATTTCCATACATCGCTGAGTCACTGAACCCAAAAACCATAACGTATTTCCATAAAAGAGATTCTGAATCTCATAATGCATTTATAGTCCTTTTTATTAGAAACTGTCACCACACAGTTATTTAATCTATAAATGTAAATCGAATTGACTAAATCTCACTTGCGGACGCAGACAGTATAATCCATCCACAGTTCATTTTCCTGTGAGGTAGAACGCTGGCATCAGTTTTGATTTACTATTTTACTTTTCTCAAAGAAAAGAGAAAAATTATATTAATATTTATAAGAGAAGTCATGTTAATAATTTCGTTTATTAAAAATTGTATTTCATGCTCATTACCTCAGATAATATTGTCAGCCTTAAATAACGCGAGCGTCTGTGGATTCATATACAACATGTAGTATTCTCTTGGGAATATTATGAAGATTTGTAAATTATTAAAAGGCAATCTCTGCTTGCAACCGTAATAAAAATACGAAATACAATCTCTTCTCACAACTAAATGAAAAGTCGTAGTAGAAACATGTTTAGAAATTACACTGGAAATCAAAAATATCTTTAAACTACAGTATTTTTTACAGGCAACAACTTATTTTTAAATGCAGTATATTAGAGCAAGTCTTACTTGGCAATATATTTCCCAAATGCTGACGAGGCAACTCAGTACCGGTAAAAGTGTCTCAGTTAACTAATATTTATTGAATTTGGAGAAAGAAAATAATAAGGAATCGTACGAAATCCGGTGATTGATTTCACACAACCAGAACTCGGAAAAAAGATAAATCTAATTTCCTCCAATTGTAAAATTTCTGTGTAGGAAAGTGTAGTTGGCAGATAATGTGCGACAATATGCTATCATCTTTATTGGCGTTTCTTGTCTAAATTCAGTAGTGACCGAAGAGCGTTCTCCCTCTGAAGCAAAGAATATTACAACGTCTACGTATTACAGAAACCATAATTTATTTGTCATTGTACAAATAATTATGAGTCTGATGCAAGAATTTACTCACAATTTTTCAGTTGGTAGTAAAATATACTTTGCATCGCGTTCAATTTACTATCCAATATACATGAGTATACCTTACAAATAACTCTAATATGCAAACTGTAAATAATATTTAACACTGTAGTTGTTTTGTAATATATATCTTTATTTTAAACAACAAATAACATATTTTAACACAGTAACGTATTCCAACAGCTATGAGTGTTTCAGTTTTTTGGTTAAATTTGGCTACTCTTTACAGTATACAGACAAAAGAGATATTTATTTGAAGAACACAAACTAATCCTTTCTTCAAGTAAATTTATGTGCCTATGTACATTTAGTTCTTGCTTAAATAATATTTAAATATAAGTGTTGAAAAACGTATTTTTTTCAATAAGCTATGTCAGAAGATTGCCTTTAAAATTCTAATTTACCAAGTTCAAGTAACAATTCGAAAATTATTGTAAAGCATGTGTAATCTGCAGTATTCTATGTAAATGATGTAAGGAATGCAAAAATACATTTTTTTGGAAATTAGTATTTCAGTTTTTTAGCGTGATTTTAGTTGACTAATTTGACGCATCAGTTGTTTGTGCAACTTTATTACGGGTTAAAGTACATAATTTTCTTGAATAACAGCAGTAACTTTATATATTCTTTTTCCTGGGCTATATGTTATCGTTTAGTAGATTTGAAGCAGTTATCTTTTGCTACATTTGAACATTTGGGAATAAGTCTCCTTATCGCAGCCACTGTCTACGCATGTTCATATCGTCAACTGTTAGGTATCGTTAGACCCAGATTTCCTGATAAAAATAAATGATCATTTTTCTTTTATTTTAACTTCATTGCAACTAGTTACAAACTATCTAGCGATTTTATTTTAATACATAAGTTAACAGTGTGCAGGATATGCTTCCACTTGAGCATTCCTCAGTACAGTTGCACTTTGTTCATGTGCTGAGAAATAGGCTACTATAGGCCTACATATTTAGTTCACGAGTTCAAATGTTGTCTGTTTTTGCAAACGCCGAACGAGTCCAGCATTGTCAAGCAGTAGTAGCATGAAGTTTTCTTTCATATTTATCGGAAGCTCGTTTCATCTCGTCAGCGACAGTAGGCATTTTCAGATCCCGATCAATGGCGTCATTTCTTACGTACCACGGTGCATCAAAATACTGCAAAAACCTTATTTTGAAAGAGCTGAATTATTTTAATATTAGATTTCTTAATACAACCCCAAAGCTGTACACCATACACCTAAGCTGTATTCCAGACTTGTTCGTATAACAGCAGCTTGTTTTGCAACGACAGCTCAGAGTGTCTTCCAAGCAGCCACCACATTTTTTCAATTATAAGCCAAGTTCTTCCTCTTTCTTCTTAACATACTCTTTTCACCTAAGTTTGGCATCCAGAGCGAAGCCCAAATACTTCACTGAGCTTGCGTGTAGAATTATTTGCTGATCGATTGAGGTTGGCAAATAATCTGTTTTACAATTGGTGAAATTGATTTTATTAGTGATTTCGTTCAAAAAATGTAGAAATATTTTCTTTTTACGTTACAATCTTCAAAATAATTAAGAAATTAAATGTGTTGTAACGTAACAAAGTTAAGGTCCCAGACGTTACATAAAAACTGTGTCCATAGAAACTCAAACAATACCCAATGTATGCCATAATTAAGGTCAGGAGGGCAAACCTCACCTAAAAAATGTATTGATGGTACCTAGTAAGGTTACTAGGTAATAAAATAGTAAAAATGTATCTAAATATAAAACATGGAGTGATCAGTGGAAGATGTAAACTATAAACACAGTGTCTAATGAGATGAATTTACTATAGACGAGTTTGAAAATAATAGACTGTTTAATTGATATTTAATGTTTTATAAAGATGTACATGTTGTTGGGCTTTATCATGATATTGTGTTTACATGATATTTATTCTGTGTTTTGTATGTAGCAGGTGTGAAGCCATTGCTTTAAGAAAGTATTAAGTAATGGATACTAATTTCATTCATGTTAAACTTGTATTTAAGTAATTAAATACATGTGTATTTATTATGTATGGTATCATGTTAAGTGTATTTACTTTGAATAATTAATGAAGATGTCTTAAAATAATATTTGTATACTTGGCCAGGAAGACAATAATTATTAATAAATTGTCAAGTGGTCATTATAATTGTTATAAACCAATGAAGGGTTCAATGATAAAATAAATAATAATAATAATAAATTGAAATCAGGATAAAATAAAATTAGAATAATTGACCATAAGCCAGTGACTCATTGTACAGTAGGTCAGGTCAGAAAAGTTAAATTAAAAACAAAAAATAATAACACATGTAATAAAACAAATAGGCCTAAAATTAGTATTTTGTAAAGGAAAATAATACCTTTTAAAATACGTTGAGCAAGAAGAAAATGTAGTAAAATATGTATGATTTGATAATGCATATTAGGTAAAATTTGTAGGTGATTTAATGTAATTCCAATAAGGGAGTATTTTATTAAATAAGTGTAAGAATATTTCCTAATTACGGCTCTAGGATAACAAATATTATCCAATAACAGAAGAAGAAAATGGTTGTTAGGGACAACTGAATGAAAGATATCTTGTTGATTTACAACATTCAATTGTTATATGTTAATGGGTAAAGTTCAGCATACAAATTTAAAAAAGAGAAGACCAAATTACATGAATCAAATTAAATAAATTACATGTCATAAAAGAAATCCATTTAAAAGGACTGAGTAGTAACTCCTGAATCTATATCTCAGCAAATATAATTCTGCATACCATTAAAGTTAACTGAATTAAAAAATAACTCATTCAACCTACTTACAGTTAAAGTGTAATGATGAAAATGAACTATAATTAAACAAAGATGATCCATAGCGGAGGAATGCAAAATTAATTAAAATATATATTAAAAAACAAACGAAGAACTTTTGTATTGAAGTACCAAACCTCACTTTCAACAAACAAACGAAGTCTTAATACTACACAAATTCCATTGGGACCGGCAACTATCAGAACCGTGAAGAATAACGAAGACCAGAACTGAAACTGCTATTACATTCTGGGACATCAAATCTAAACTTTTATTGAGAAGCTGGATGTTGTTTTTATTCAAGAGCTGCATCGCCATTCTGTTCTCGCCTCGTCGTAACAAGACACTGCCACATTAAGTATCTGATCCAGTTTGGTAACAAACCTGCTTATGTTTAATTTTATATAATAAGAATTTATAACAATATTGTAATACTTAGTAACCTTAAAATTGCATTACCTGACCTTACTAATAGTTAAAAGAACTACATGTACCCTGAGAGAAAAGACAAACTGAAAATTATAATTAAATTGTAACTCATCTAAACTCCGAATTCAATAACAAATCGATTATGTATTGTAAAATCGATATGGTGTATTAGTAGCAAGAGGAAGCAGCTGCTGGAATTAAAAAATATATATAAAATAAAGAACCCTTCTTGAATTTGACGATTTCGTGTTATTTGTAGAATAATTAGTGTATTTCGAATAGGGTGTAATTTACAGAGAAAGGAACGTGAGAAACGCATCAAGCGGAACGACTTAACCTATAATAACGGGTCAATAGCCAACTACAGCGCTCGCCTGTTGACAGCTGGTGAATACGGGAGAATAGAAAACTAACTTACGCTCTCCGCTCTCTTCTCTTTCCAATTTAGATAATACATACCGACTAGGGTTGGAGAAAATATTGAATTATTCACTATAATAACTGGAATATAGCGTTTCTCTCTTGTAAAACACTTGATAGCTACTTAACACAGATCTATTATCACTAATTAAAAAATATCAACCATATACACAATATTGTTTCCTTATAAATAGATTGATACTGCGGTGCTTAAGAGAGACCACTTACAACTTCATAAACAAGAACACCCACCTTGGAAAATTATATTACAAATTGACGTTTCCAAAGTGAAGCGTATTTAACATTATTATATACAAGAGGAAAAGTATTTATTACAAATTGACTCTGGTTGATGCGCACCGTGAGGACTAAAATGTTAATTAGAATCCAAGCACGGTGGACCAAAACAGTTGAATGAAAATAATGATCCAGCAAGTGTGGACAAGAAAGTGTCAATGAATTGGGCCCAAGTGGGCTAAATGTATGCTTCTTGAGTGACGAATTCTGTCGGCTGGTCTTCCACGTAGTTGAAATGATATGTAATAAATGCATTGATTCTGCAGGAAGAAAATGACAAGAAGTGGACTGTATAAGAATAATTTTAATATCTGAATTAGTTACATTACAGCTGTATTAATTTGAAATGAGGTTGGCTAATACTGCGGTTTGCTAAGTATTATAAATTTTGAATTGAAATGAAGTTATGGCGCTAGTTGGCCATAAGTACGAATGTAAGGCCTAAAGCCTACATTGAATGTCGAGAATAAGTGACAGCGAAAGCTGGGCTGGGCTCGGTATGACCGCCGCGAGCGTTTGATACGCACTGTGCAAAGTACAAACACGCAAATATTGAGGCGAGGTATAAAGCAGATTAGCCAACCTAGAAAACGAAATCATCGCGCTACCGTACATAAGCTGCCCGTCAAAAATCAAAAAGATTTTTTAACACATTTTTTAATAAATTATAATACATTTACAATTTAATTTGAAAGAGTACAGTTCTTACTAACGATAGTTAGCTTCAAGGCTGAGTTGAACCTTGAGTTATGAGATTAGATAACGGCAGTCCGTCACTAGTTTAGAGATAACCATGCATAAGATAAGCCTAGAGATAGGCGGTTGTAGGCCAAGGTTGGCGAACAGCTGTTTCATATATAAATAAGTCTGGTTGACCAGTATTACTGACACAAGTGTGTGCAGTCTATAACATTATAAAACATGAAATAAAAATACATAATTATACAATGTTTAATGCATGATCGGAAGCTCATCACATGATGGACCGATCGCTGGTAGCCCTATGCAAGTCATAGACGGCTACTTTAAAATTAATTGAGGCCCGTAGACCTGTACAGAGAGTTCATTACATGAACAAAATTGTTGTTGAACATGTTGCAGTTACATGTTCTATTGTATATTCAGCAGGGCGGCATGTATTGACCTAGACATGCTATTCCTGATGTTTCAGGAATTTACAATACAGTAACGTATGAACAAGCTAGATGCTGAATGCGAGCCCCAGATATGACATGTATGTCATAATTTTAAGTAAAAGATTTGTGCATGCTTACTTGCAAAATGAATAAAATATAAAGTACAATATACAATAAACTTAGACGTGGCAGTTACATACGGCAGACGCTAACAATAGTTTTCTTGCATAGACATAATTTATGCGAATACAGTAACAATAATTTGAATAATTACAAGATAAATAGAATAATTACAAGATAAATAATTGCAATGTCAAATAACAATACAATACTGAAATTACAGAAACAATTGAAAATAAGTTTAGAAATAACCAAAGTTGTACACAATAGTGAGGAAAACATGAGCCATGAATCAAATGTTCCATATACTAAAATACAAATAATAATAAAGCCTTGCATATTAACTAAACTAATACTTGCTTGAGCAAACAGACAGTTGCTGACTCAAAATAATTAGGCTTATGCTAAAACGAGTGGTTATAACTTAACAAGTTGGAACATTTGACTTATGTGTCCTCAAAATAAAACAAGGTAATAACTCCCTTGTTATTGTTCGTCTCCTTTACAATTTTAAAATGAGACCACCAAAACATGCAATATACCCCATAACATCAAATGAAAATATGTAAGACATAGTATGCCACACAAATTAACATACAATACAAACATTAATATACCACCAAAACTGTGATAATTAGAAGCGTGCAATGACGCAAAATTGAGAAGAAAAATATTGTGATGATTCATCACGATTGTGTTGACCAAATGGTCGTAATAAGTAGTAAGCCAATGGCTGAATAAAGTAGCATTGTGCTAAGTAATCATAATGTCAAATGTCGTCTCGCGCTGGCAACAGACATAATTTATGTATGCGTCTCCGCAAAACACCCGTAGGCGTGCGAATGTCCACGACACGAACCAAGTTATCTGGGCCGGGAAATGTGGCGATGATTACGATTGGCGTAATCATCGCCACATTTCCAGGCTAATGGAGGCAAGTTATCCTCAATAAGCAGAACTAAGTCACCAATGGAAACATTATCTTTGGCAAACTTCCACTTGTGACGCTGTTGCAACTGGTGCAAATAATCGCGAGACCACGCCTTCCAAATGCCCTGGACAAACCTCTGAAGGAGTTGCCAGCGCCCAAGACGAGAAACAGGAACGTGAGAAAGGTCTGGGTCCGGAATCGCTGTTAAGGGCGCGCAAATCAAAAAATGGCCCGGTGTAAGTGGCACCGGGTCGTTAACATCCGATGAGATAGCAAATAAAGGTCGAGAGTTCAGACATGCCTCTATCTGAGACAAAACGGTCGTGAACTCTTCGAAGTTTAGTATAGATTTGCGTACCACGCGGCGCAGATGAAATTTCAAACTCTTTATGCCGCTCTCCCATAGGCCACCGAAATGAGGTGAGGAGGGCGGAATAAATGACCATGATATCACCTGAGAGGATGTGAATGACTTAATCGAGGAGATGGCATCCTTATTGTGCCAAAAGTTGTAAATGTCATGTAAGATGGTGCGGGCCTTACTGAAGTTTGTACCATTGTCGGAGTACAGCTGACTGGGTATACCTCGACGTGCCATGAAACGACGTAAAGCAGCTATAAATGCGCTGGCCGTAAGGTCACACACCAATTCCAAGTGAATAGCCCTAGTCGCTAAGCAAACAAACAAAGATACGTATGCCTTAGTAAGAGTTCTAGACTTCTGCCCGCCATGACGAATCATGAAGGGACCACCATAATCAACCGCGCAAAATAGAAACGGCCTTGAAGGAGTGACTCTAGGGGATGGCAGAATACCAAGTCTCTGAACCTGCTGTGTGGCACTAAACCTGATACACTTGAGACACTTACGAATAATGGAACGGATGACTAGCCGGGCATTAACAATCCACCAACGTTGACGCAGTGAATGATGCACGAGTTGAGCACCAGCGTGAAGTAAACGAATGTGTTCACGTTCGATGATAAGACGTGTAATATGCGCCGATGGGGGTAATACAATTGGATGTTTCGAATCGTAGGGTAACTGGGAATGCTGCAATCGTCCGCCCACGCGTATCACTCCAGAGTCGTCAAGAAACGGGTCGAGAGAAGCCAACTTGCTCCTAATGGAAACAGAAGATCCGTTCCGAAGACAACTAATTTCGGTTGGGAAGTGGATCGACTGAGATTGTTTTATGAAGAAATTGAGAGACTGATGAATTTCTACAGGGGTCAGATCGCCCGAAAGTTTGTCCGCAGATGAGTGCCTAATATTTCTGATGAAACGAAAACAGTAAGCGTATACACGTGTCAGCCGGTGCAACGAGGAAAAGTCCAACGATAAGTCAACAGCCAGGGTAGACATTAGCGACCGGTTATGTGTAGTTTTCTCTTCCGCGGTGACTTCAGAGGACGACTGAGTGGCCGGTACGAAGGATGGGAAGGGACTGGACTCTGACGATTGAGACAGACAGCTAGGACCGTGCCACCAAAGCGAGCAATCGCGCAAAACGTCAGGGAAACACCCCCTAGATATAATGTCAGCAGGATTGCGTCGCGAATCAATGTGATGCCAGGTATAAGTTTGCGTACGACGCTGAATTTCAGCAACTCGATTAGCGACGTATGTTTTCCAACGCGTAGATTGCGCATGAATCCAGTAAAGAGCCACCATAGAATCAGAATACAAATGTACATTATCAATAAACGAATAAAGAGCAGGAATAACCTTAGATACGAGTCGCGATAATAACAAGCAAGCGCAGAGCTCGATGCGAGGTAATGACACCTGGCGTAGGGGAGCCACGCGAGATTTAGAGCACAAGAGGCGACAAGAAGCAGTAGAATCTTGATAAATGACTCGGATATATATGCAACAGCCAAACCCTCTCTCAGAAGCATCCGAAAAACCATGCAACTGAACTGCAACCGCCTCATGAATGCAACGAATGGATCGCGGGACCACTATTTTACCAATCAGAATCAATTTGTTACACAAAGAATGCCAATCCGAAAGTGACTGACCGGAAATCGGTTCATCCCAACCAAGCTTACAAAGCCACAGTCGCTGCATGAAATGCTTATACAAAAAGACAACTGGACCGATTAAACCAAGAGGATCATATATTCCAGCAATAATTGAGAGAATCTTTCTCTTGGATATGCTAGGATCAACCGGAGATAGTTTGATATCAAATAAAAATGAATCGGCAGTGTTGTTCCAAAGAATGCCCAGGGTACGCACATTGTCCTGTTTATTTAGGGGTCGTGAAAGGTTGTGATGATTTGCGACCGCTGTGGGTTCATTTGATGCCCATTTGTGCAACGTGAAACCATATTGACCAAGTAACGCACCTAGATCGGATTTCAGCTTGGTTAGATCGGGGATAGTGTCCGAACCGGTAAGTAGATCGTCGACATAAAAATCGTTGGTTATGGCTAAAGCCGCTTGGGGAAAGGAAGTCTGATTGTCTCTAGCAATTTGTAGAAGGCACCGAGTGGCCAAAAAGGAGGCGCTAGCCGTGCCGTAGGTTACTGTTCGCAGCGCGAAATGTTTAAGTGGTTCGAGGGGAGAGTCACGCCACAAAATGCGCTGATAGTGACAATCCCCTTCAGCTACGCGAATCTGACGATACATCTTCTCGATGTCGGCAATAAGGACATACTTATGTATGCGAAAACGCAACAGAATAGAGAAAAGATCTTGCTGAACATTGGGGCCTACTAATAATATGTCATTTAACGAAAGTCCATTAGTAGTCTTGGACGAACCATCAAAAACAACGCGCAGTTTGGTGGTCAAGCTAGACTGTTTAAACACGGCATAGTGAGGCAAGTAGTAAATATTTGACGCTCCTAAATTGATAGCGCCATAATCGATGAGTGTCATGTGCCCAAGATCCATGTATTCCCTGATAAAGTCCGCGTAGTCGCGAGCGAGCGTGGCATCGCGCCTAAATCGACGCTCTAAGCCTAAGAATCTTGATTCGGCACTTGTGTAAGATTCCCCCAAGTGGGGATTATCAGACTTGAATGGGAGCGACACTATAAATCTACCCTCGTGTTTGCGCTGAGTAGAGCACACAAAATGCTCTTCGCAAGCCGACTCGCTATCAGGGGTATCGTCATGGATTGTTTCTGCCTCCCAAAATCTCTCGAGAGATTGCAGAATTTGACTGTCATTGTTCCTTGCCAGGAACGAAACAGCAGGACCCTCGGTGTGGCAGTGCTTGGGCAGATTGCCAGCCAGAATGTAACCCAGTTTTGTTTCCTGAATGATAGGGAAATTGGGTCCGCGTGTGTATTTATTGGCTAATATTAAATCCAGATAAAATTGTGCCCCTAATAGTATGTCGATCTGTGAAGATATATTAAAATCTGGGTCGGCGAGAAAAATTTTATTTGGAATGTGGAACCGGTTGATATCAAACGAGATTGAAGGCAGATTGTGAGTTAAGTTAGATAAGACGGCACATTTCGCCTCGAAACTATGTCTCTGATAGCGAGAAATAATACGTATAGAAGCAAGGTCAGTAGCGCAACACGCTGTGTTGTTTATTCCTGTAATTGGAATGTTAGATCTGGTTAGTTTAAGGTGTAACCTTTTCGCAAATGATTTCGTACAGAAATTGATCTGGGAACCGGCGTCTAGAAGCGCTCTAGCTTTATGCCTGTTGCCAGCCTGATCAACGACATATACAACCGCTGTAGATAAAAGAACATTGTTTTTGCACTGTAATTTAAATGAGCAATAATTGCTGCTGGCAGCTGTTGATTTCGGCACGTAATTTGCGTGCAGCAATGTGTGGTGTCTTTTTGAACAAATTTTACAGACCTGTTTACTCTTACAGTTAGCTATCAGATGACCTGCTCTAAGGCAGTTGATACAACATTTATGATTTGCAACCAATTGCCCCCGCTCAGCGGCACTTAATATACGAAAATTATTACACATGTAAAGCGGGTGGTCAGATTTACAACACACGCATGAATAATGCTTTGCCGCTGCGTGATAGCTCTTAAAGGTATTGCTGTCAGCAGTATTTGTTAAGCTACATTTCTCAAATTTATTTTTGGGTTTTACGCTAAGTTTGTTGAATTGCTGTCCGGGTTCAATAGGCATTGTATTTTCTAAAAGCTGTCTGCGTAAGTTTAAATAATGCGTAAAGTCTTGAAAGCTAGGCAAGTTGTCAGGGTCTATTGACTCCTTCCAAAGTTTTAAAGTAATAGGGTCAAGTTTGGTGGAGAGCAACTGTATGGTAATAAATTCAAATGAATTCACTGACAGCTTCATTGCCGCCAGTGAATTAACGGAAGACGTTATTGTATTCGTAAACTCCGCCAAGCTTTGGACTGAGTCCTTTATTGTGGACATAACCTGAAGTAGGTTTTGTACATAGTATTTGGCTAATATAAAAGGGTTGTTATACCTTTCGGACAGCAAGTTCAACGCTATTACATAATTTTCTTGACAAATGGGTAATGATTTAATTAAATCTAATGGTTCACACTTCACAGAGGAATGCAAATAATGCAGTTTTTGCACTGGTGTTAAATCGGATCTTGAATGCACTAGATCATTGAAAATTGAATAAAAATGTTGCCACTCAAGTATGTTGCCTGAGAAGCAGGGCAAACTTATCGGCTTTAAATGCATAGGCGTCGATAATACGGGAGGCACAGTCTGAGTATTGAAAGTGTCAAGAAGTTGTAAAATGTTTGCCTCAGTTGAGTATATCATTTCTTCAACCTCAACTCGGTCTGCCTGAGCAACGCTCGTGTCTTTACTGATAAGCTCTATCTCAGACTGTACCTCGTCGTACTTCGAGGCCAAGCTTTTGAGACTTTCCAGCCTTACAGTTAGAAAATGTTTTGTATTTTGATTTATGTCAAATGAATTTACCGCGGATTGTATCCGCACTATCGCGGCCTTTAATCCGCCTCTCTTTCTGGTCAGCACCTTGAGGCCTTCTTCAGACAATTTACGCACCTTTCTGCTGTTGTTGGTGGTACCTCGTTGGCGACGTCCCGCAGCGTCGGCTCCTTGGTGCAGATGGTGAACAGCTGGCAGAGATGACCACTTTGAGTAAGCACTGCAGCCGGCAGGAACTTGCTACTACGTTGTCCGAAGATGACGAGCGAAATGGCGAGGCAAATCACGCCACGGTCGCATTGGCTGACGTGCCAATTCGCCCGTGATGGCCAGAAACAGATGTAAAAAATATTAAATGGAAATCCAGGTCCGGAGTGACCAAAAAATGGTTGATGCGCACCGTGAGGACTAAAATGTTAATTAGAATCCAAGCACGGTGGACCAAAACAGTTGAATGAAAATAATGATCCAGCAAGTGTGGACAAGAAAGTGTCAATGAATTGGGCCCAAGTGGGCTAAATGTATGCTTCTTGAGTGACGAATTCTGTCGGCTGGTCTTCCACGTAGTTGAAATGATATGTAATAAATGCATTGATTCTGCAGGAAGAAAATGACAAGAAGTGGACTGTATAAGAATAATTTTAATATCTGAATTAGTTACATTACAGCTGTATTAATTTGAAATGAGGTTGGCTAATACTGCGGTTTGCTAAGTATTATAAATTTTGAATTGAAACGAAGTTATGGCGCTAGTTGGCCATAAGTACGAATGTAAGGCCTAAAGCCTACATTGAATGTCGAGAATAAGTGACAGCGAAAGCTGGGCTGGGCTCGGTATGACCGCCGCGAGCGTTTGATACGCACTGTGCAAAGTACAAACACGCAAATATTGAGGCGAGGTATAAAGCAGATTAGCCAACCTAGAAAACGAAATCATCGCGCTACCGTACAGACTCTCATAACGTGGGGCTGAAATAACTATAAACCCGCAACCCTAGTTACTCACAGACAGTGCTACAATACAAATTGGCGAACCCAACAGTGGGGCTTAATTAGGCGAGGGTTTCGAAGTTACATACACAAGAAAGTTATTTGTTACAGTGTTTATCTTGTAGTTCAAATTTTATAACACAAAATAACGTTTTCCCAGCTTTTTTGGTTTGTCCTATGTAACATTTATTGCAATCGTTGCATTCAATTTTGTATATACCGTTAGTTGTTGTATTAGCTTTGTTGTGTGGGTTATTTAGTTTTTGTACATTATTTTTATTAGTTATGTATGCTATTTTGATATCTGTATATACAGGGTGATTCACGAAGAAACGGAAATACTTCGGGAGATGAATCTACATCGAAATATAAGAAAAAAAGGTCATATAAACATAGGTCCGGAAATGCTTCGTTAGCAAGTTAACTAACCTTAGGTTCGAAGTACAATAACTTTGTTAAATGATTAATAAATACATCAAAGTTAAAAACAAAACTTGTAAAGAATTTAATTCTGAGAAAATGGTGTAAATAAAGTCAATAAAAATCAACACAAAATTCCAATTGTTTCCAATTTTCCAAAATTTGTTTTTAGGCAAAGATTTTTCTGTTTTACGTCGGATATCATGAAACTTGTGGGAGATAAGTTCTGCGACCTATTTTATTCGATTTTGCAGGTCAAAAACCATAAGAAACAGCAGAATTCGGCCTTTCCCAGAATTTCAGAAAGTCTTCATTTACCCGGGGGAACCCAAACCTGGGCGAAATCTTTCGTTAGCTGTAACTCGCTAAAGAAGCATTTCCGGACCTATGTTTATATGAACTTTTTTTCTTATTTTTCCATGTAGATTCGTCTCCCGAAGTATTTCCGTTTATTCGTGAATCACCCTGTATATATAATCCACATGCAATAAACACTGGACATGAATTCCCAGATATAACCAATATGACACTTATAAAACACATACCACACAAATGAACCATAATGAACATTTGGGAAAATTTACAAATATACAAACATAAAACACAAAACAAACTAATACCCTAACAAATACAAATCAATACAATACACGACACAATTTTCAAAGCACTCAACATAGAAAATATAGAAAATACTAGTATATACACTACAATCACACACAATAATAAAAATTGAAAAAACCAAAAACAAATGGGAAGCCAGAACAACAGCCAACCAGTACACAGGTATTCGACAAGATTCAAAATTGGATAGGCTGATGATGGAATAACTAAGGATCCCGAGACATGTTCCAAATAGGAGAAAACATTTTGAGGTAAAGTCATTATAAAATATATATTAAGTTATGTACATCAAGAAACGAACTGTAGCAGAAAGTGTTTGAATATATATGTATATATATATATATATAATACAATATATATGTAATATATATAATATAATGTAAGTATATGTAAGTATATATAATGTATGTATACTATAATGTATATAAGTATTATATATAATGTAATATATATTACAACGATATATTTTGTGTATACAGGTAGCAAATATAAATTTTTTTTGTGTTTGAGGAGCCCCACGTTCTTGGGACGCCAAAATTATTCAACGATAATTTTGTGTACAACTTTAAATGTAATTTGATTTGCATAGCCCCACGCTTTTGGGAGACACAATTATACAATGACACAACGTATTAATTAAATTTAATCTAAATTGTGTAGTGGTATAGCTCATACAACATTACTGATAAAGTGTATGTATAATTTGAGTTTGGGTGTAATCATAACAAGAGTAGTCATTTTTAATTTGTAACAAATTTTCATTAATTTATTCAAAGAAATTATAAGTTATTTTAAAATAGAATTTATTTCGCCATAAAATATTCATTATCATTTGTTTAAACTTTTCTTTGTTGCAGTACATTGATCATAAAATAAATCTTATATACTATATTCACATAAATCTATGTTAAACATTTATTTGTTACTCTAAAATTTCTCGACCGCTCAGTCTGAGTGTGTGCTTTATTTGCAGTCTTGTTTTCTTTGCTTTATATATTTTTTCTTTATTACATTACTCTATGCATTGCGTACATCTTAATGATTTATAAAGTTTTAAATTGACTAATAGAATTGTTAGTCTTCTTCTATACTTCCAACTACGTTACTTTATACATTGCGTGTAACATTACTCAATGATTACTCTACACGCTTTAAATGAAAACGTAAATCTATTACATTAATGGTCAATTATCCAAGCAATGATTTAAATTAATTTTAAATTGATTGTTCGTCAGCAAAAAAATTCTTACTAAATTTAAATTATATTCTATTATCTCTATCTATATTTGATAAAAATGTTCTTTATTTTTTATTTTTAAAATGTCTTTTTAATGTCTTTATTCTTTCATTCTTTAATTCTAAATTGGTTATTTGATACCTCAATTCTGTATATTGTACCCCTGTCCGCCAGTGATCAGTAGGTCCTCTTCTAATGGATTTCCCTGCACGTTCTCCGGTTCCACTTGTCGTCCTTCAGTTACTCGTTCCTTCTGGTCCTCTCTGGTTGCTGTAGAATGATATGTCGCTCTGCATCAGCTGCTGTTGTCCTAGCAGACGCCTTGATTGCTCTGCATATCGTTCCTCTGCTTGATGTGACCTCGCCAGTTGTCTAGAGTGCTAAACATTTGTGGCTGTAGACTGGTGGTGTATGTTCGATAATTGTATTTAAAATAATCAAACTAAGAGTTACTCTTTGATACTCTGATGAACGTATTGTCCATCCGACTTTACAGTTTATTTTTAAAAAATTGCATCCCTAACGGACATAGCGTCCCGCTGCTTCTGAAGACTGATTGAGAGTAAAATTTGGCTCTCCTGGGCCCGTATTTATATTCAACCAACAAAAAAACCACACCTGTCGGCTCAGGATTCTGCATGTCAGAAACTGTCCGTAGCGTCAGTTTCCCCACTATCGTCCAATTTCACATATTCGCACATTTCTGCCAATTGCAATGTCTAATGCGGATTTCAAAGTGATCTAACATTGTCTAATTTAATTACACATATTATACGTAATTACTATAGTGGCCGCATAATTAGTGTAATTACTATGCTCTTAAAATTGCACAGAATTCGCACTGAACGTCATAATCACACCGTTTTCGCACTGCACATGTGCATGATTTTTACGCATATTTAGAAGTCTTTGCAATCTTTCTAACATTTACGGTTTGCTTATAATTAAATAAAATTATAATTTAGTATCTATTCGGGGTGAGATTTCAAACTTTCAGGCTTGAACAGGCTCCACACACACACACACTATTTACTACTGTACAATCTCTCAGCAATAATCGCGTGTTTTTACATGTTCATTCCTGCGTCTAATTCAGCGTTCAACTTCACACCTGCTTGTCTATTACATATTACTAAAATTGATCTAAATATTTACTTTATTTAATAAATGCACATTACAGCATATGCTTGTATTGTCGCATTATTCTTCTGCTTAGTAAACAAACATTTTTAATAAATTTATTTATTAATTAAAATTTGTTTTTATAATTAGACACATCATATTCTTATATTTCATATTATGTATTTTTATTTTTATACATACAATACAACCAATAATAATGAATATTAATTGTTCAATTCCCCTTAGTAGGAGGGTAGAGCAAGTAATGTTCCCTCTCCACACACAGGTGTTGCTGACCACGTGTGAGCGTAGCTCCTCTTTCCATTGTTCTCATTTAATCTGGTCCCATTGACCTATTTATTTTTACGTGTAGAACTTCCTAAATGAATTGCAAAATGGTAAACATTCTGTATCTTAACATATTATGCAATTCTTCAATCTGGAATTTTACATTACCTAAATCACACATTCCTACCTTCGTTCCTTAACCCTTTTGTTAGCCTTTTATTCCAATCTTCATTCTTACATTTCCTTTCTGATCGCTAATAATTTTCTTCATTCTTACCCTGTGCTGAAATACACTTCCGTAACAGAATACTCTTTTAGCTTCGTAGTGTGTCGCACGATCGGTTACAGACGAACTGCCTTAGTTTTTACCCGCTCGATATTTTACTCGTAGTCCTAAGTTCTAAGTAGTCTCTGCCTTGACTTCCACTATAGCTTTCTTCTGTGTCCTTGCATTTCCACTAAGGTATGAAGATTTCGCTTGATCAGCCGTCTGATAATTATAGCATTTCTTTCTCATCTTTAACCCTTTCTTCAAATTAATAACAACATTCTTACATTCCTTACCTTTCTTTGAATACTAACATTCCTTTTATTTCTTATATTTATTTCACTTCTCTTTTTATTTAACTCCTATCTAACATTAACATTCCTTCATAATTAATTCTTTATCTTATTAATAATTAACAGTAATATTTTTTGTTTAAAAATAATTTTTATTGTCATTAGAGCGTAGAGTGCGGTGTGTCGTTTGATTTTACACCCTAATCTAATTTAACAATGCATTGTGTCCGTCAACAGGAAATTCATTGTTCCTTTGACCATAGTAGCAATTGTTGTATATTAGCCGACACTTACCATTTCCGTCTTGCATTCCTTCATCCTTAAAATTCCATTGTAACGTAGCGACTCTGCAATCACCAGATGTGACGAATAACCTCTCTCTCTCTTCCTCTCTGTGTTCCATAATTCTCTCGTCATGAATGCGTTGCGTAGGGTCAGTCTGCTTGAAGCCTATATAAACAGCTGTTGACCGTTTTTTCATTCCCCATTTATGATAACCTCTGTAGTTTTTATAATTACAGTCATAATTATCGTTATTATAGTTGTCGCTCGTCCGGTAATTACCGTGTGTTTTCTCGCTGTAAATTTGGTGTATTAAGTGCTTTACATGTATTGTTCTCTTATGTGATTTAATACTGTGTGTGTATCCTGCGAATGGGATATTCTTACTAGGCAGGTACGATTGCTTAATTTTTACTTTGCTTCCTTCCTTAATGTTAATTATTTCTCTAGAATTATCATTACTAATTACAAACGTATTTCCTTTCGTAACTTCAATTATTATGGTTTGCTCCCATAGCATTGTTTCACATATTTGTTTTGTTTGTTTATCAATTATTTCACATATACAGTATTTTCTCCAAGAGTGTCAATATGTGAGTTGGTATCATCTATCCTTTCTGTTAACCCTTTAACTTCGTCGTTATTTTTATGGTGTCGTGTTTAAAATATTCAGACTGTAGTTCTAATTTATTATTTAACTTTTCAGTTTGTTCCTCAAGTTTAGCATTTAGATTTTCTGTCTGTTTTGTGCTTATTACATCTACCCAAGCACGCATCATGGTTTGAAGTGCTTCCATGTTCAGGATTTCTGGTGCTGCCATTATGAATACGATTTATTTAAATTTATTTTTAAAATTATTATTATTATTATTATACAACTCTTTGCTGTTTTTTTATTGATATATTTGTTTATTTTTTTATTTTTGTTGGTAACTATTATTATACTCTTGTTACAATTTCACCTGTTATCATATACATCAATGTATTGGTGGGCGCCAGTTGTGTCAATACACACAAGAAATTAAACAACATACAAAAATATTCATACATAAACATCAATTATTATACATACCATCCTATGCACACATTTAACAATAGAGCATACATTTATTCATTAAATGTATGCGTGTCGTAACACACGTTAACGGGCGACAAAATTATACAACGTTATAATTTTATGTATACATTTAAATTAATTTAATTTGTGTAGCCCCACGTTGGGAGACAAAATTATACGACACATTTTGTGTATACAGGTTGCAAATACAAATTTTTTGTTTGTTTGAGGAGCCCCACGTTCTTGGGACGCCAAAATTATTCAACGATAATTTTGTGTACAACTTTAAATGTAATTTGATTTGCATAGCCCCACGCTTTTGGGAGACAAAATTATACGACACAACGTATTAAATAAATGTAATCTAAATTGCGTAGTGATATAGCTCATGCAACATTACTGATAACGTGTATGTATAATTGGAGTTTGGGTGTAATCATAATAAGAGTATTCATTTTTAATTTGTAACATGTTCTCATTAATTTATTCAAAGAAATTATAAGTTATTTTAAAATAGCATTTACTTCGCCATAAAATATCCATTATCATTTGTTTAAACGTTTCTTTGTTGCAGTACATTCATCATAAAATAAATCTTGTATACTATATTCACATAAATCTATGTTAAACATTTATTTGTTACTCTAAAATTTCTCGACCGCTCAGTTTGACTGTGTGCTTTATTTGCAGCCTTGTTTTCTTTGCTTTATATAATTTTTCTTTATTACGTTACTTTATGCATTGGGTAAATTTTTTAACGATTTATAAAGTTTTAAATTGACTAATAGAATTGTTAGTCTTCTTCTATACTTCCAACTACGTTACTTTATACATTGCGTGTAACATTATTCAATGATTACTTTACACGCTTTAAACGAAAACGTAAATTTATTACATTAATGGTCAATTATCCAAGCAATGATTTAAATTAACTTTTAAATTGATTGTTCATCAGTAAACAAATTCTTACTAAATTTAAATTATATTCTATTATCTCTATCTATATTTGACACAAATTTTCTTTATTTTTTATTTTTAAAATGTCTTTTCAATGACTTTATTCTTTCATTCTTTAAATCTAAATTGGTTATTTGATACCTCAATTCTGTATATTGTACCCCTGTCCGCCAGTGATCAGTAGGTCCTCTTCTAATGGATTTCCCTGCACGTTCTCCGGTTCCACTTGTCGTCCTTCAGTTACTCGTTCCTTCTGGTCCTCTCTGGTTGCTGTAGAATGATATGTCATTCTGCATCAGCTGCTGTTGTCCTAGCAGACGCCTCGATTGCTCTGCATATCGTTCCTCTGCTTGATGTGACCTCGCCAGTTGTCTAGAGTGCTGAACATTTGTGGCTGTAGACTGGTGGTGTATGTTCGATAATTGTATTTAAAATAATCAAACTAAGAGTTACTCTTTGATACTCTGATGAACGTATTGTCCATCCGACTTTACAGTTTATTTTTAAAAAATTGCATCCCTAACGGACATAGCGTCCCGCTGCTTCTGAAGACTGATTGAGAGTAAAATTTGGCTCTCCTGGGCCCGTATTTATATTCAACCAACAAAAAAACCACACCTGTCGGCTCAGGATTCTGCATGTCAGAAACTGTCCGTAGCGTCAGTTTCCCCACTATCGTCCAATTTCACATATTCGCACATTTCTGCCAATTGCAATGTCTAATGCGGATTTCAAAGTGATCTAACATTGTCTAATTTAATTACACATATTATACGTAATTACTATAGTGGCCGCATAATTAGTGTAATTACTATGCTCTTAAAATTGCACAGAATTCGCACTGAACGTCATAATCACACCGTTTTCGCACTGCACATGTGCATGATTTTTACGCATATTTAGAAGTCTTTGCAATCTTTCTAACATTTACGGTTTGCTTATAATTAAATAAAATTATAATTTAGTATCTATTCGGGGTGAGATTTCAAACTTTCAGGCTTGAACAGGCTCCACACACACACACACTATTTACTACTGTACAATCTCTCAGCAATAATCGCGTGTTTTTACATGTTCATTCCTGCGTCTAATTCAGCGTTCAACTTCACACCTGCTTGTCTATTACATATTACTAAAATTGATCTAAATATTTACTTTATTTAATAAATGCACATTACAGCATATGCTTGTATTGTCGCATTATTCTTCTGCTTAGTAAACAAACATTTTTAATAAATTTATTTATTAATTAAAATTTGTTTTTATAATTAGACACATCATATTCTTATATTTCATATTATGTATTTTTATTTTTATACATACAATACAACCAATAATAATGAATATTAATTGTTCAATTCCCCTTAGTAGGAGGGTAGAGCAAGTAATGTTCCCTCTCCACACACAGGTGTTGCTGACCACGTGTGAGCGTAGCTCCTCTTTCCATTGTTCTCATTTAATCTGGTCCCATTGACCTATTTATTTTTACGTGTAGAACTTCCTAAATGAATTGCAAAATGGTAAACATTCTGTATCTTAACATATTATGCAATTCTTCAATCTGGAATTTTACATTACCTAAATCACACATTCCTACCTTCGTTCCTTAACCCTTTTGTTAGCCTTTTATTCCAATCTTCATTCTTACATTTCCTTTCTGATCGCTAATAATTTTCTTCATTCTTACCCTGTGCTGAAATACACTTCCGTAACAGAATACTCTTTTAGCTTCGTAGTGTGTCGCACGATCGGTTACAGACGAACTGCCTTAGTTTTTACCCGCTCGATATTTTACTCGTAGTCCTAAGTTCTAAGTAGTCTCTGCCTTGACTTCCACTATAGCTTTCTTCTGTGTCCTTGCATTTCCACTAAGGTATGAAGATTTCGCTTGATCAGCCGTCTGATAATTATAGCATTTCTTTCTCATCTTTAACCCTTTCTTCAAATTAATAACAACATTCTTACATTCCTTACCTTTCTTTGAATACTAACATTCCTTTTATTTCTTATATTTATTTCACTTCTCTTTTTATTTAACTCCTATCTAACATTAACATTCCTTCATAATTAATTCTTTATCTTATTAATAATTAACAGTAATATTTTTTGTTTAAAAATAATTTTTATTGTCATTAGAGCGTAGAGTGCGGTGTGTCGTTTGATTTTACACCCTAATCTAATTTAACAATGCATTGTGTCCGTCAACAGGAAATTCATTGTTCCTTTGACCATAGTAGCAATTGTTGTATATTAGCCGACACTTACCATTTCCGTCTTGCATTCCTTCATCCTTAAAATTCCATTGTAACGTAGCGACTCTGCAATCACCAGATGTGACGAATAACCTCTCTCTCTCTTCCTCTCTGTGTTCCATAATTCTCTCGTCATGAATGCGTTGCGTAGGGTCAGTCTGCTTGAAGCCTATATAAACAGCTGTTGACCGTTTTTTCATTCCCCATTTATGATAACCTCTGTAGTTTTTATAATTACAGTCATAATTATCGTTATTATAGTTGTCGCTCGTCCGGTAATTACCGTGTGTTTTCTCGCTGTAAATTTGGTGTATTAAGTGCTTTACATGTATTGTTCTCTTATGTGATTTAATACTGTGTGTGTATCCTGCGAATGGGATATTCTTACTAGGCAGGTACGATTGCTTAATTTTTACTTTGCTTCCTTCCTTAATGTTAATTATTTCTCTAGAATTATCATTACTAATTACAAACGTATTTCCTTTCGTAACTTCAATTATTATGGTTTGCTCCCATAGCATTGTTTCACATATTTGTTTTGTTTGTTTATCAATTATTTCACATATACAGTATTTTCTCCAAGAGTGTCAATATGTGAGTTGGTATCATCTATCCTTTCTGTTAACCCTTTAACTTCGTCGTTATTTTTATGGTGTCGTGTTTAAAATATTCAGACTGTAGTTCTAATTTATTATTTAACTTTTCAGTTTGTTCCTCAAGTTTAGCATTTAGATTTTCTGTCTGTTTTGTGCTTATTACATCTACCCAAGCACGCATCATGGTTTGAAGTGCTTCCATGTTCAGGATTTCTGGTGCTGCCATTATGAATACGATTTATTTAAATTTATTTTTAAAATTATTATTATTATTATTATACAACTCTTTGCTGTTTTTTTATTGATATATTTGTTTATTTTTTTATTTTTGTTGGTAACTATTATTATACTCTTGTTACAATTTCACCTGTTATCATATACATCAATGTATTGGTGGGCGCCAGTTGTGTCAATACACACAAGAAATTAAACAACATACAAAAATATTCATACATAAACATCAATTATTATACATACCATCCTATGCACACATTTAACAATAGAGCATACATTTATTCATTAAATGTATGCGTGTCGTAACACACGTTAACGGGCGACAAAATTATACAACGTTATAATTTTATGTATACATTTAAATTAATTTAATTTGTGTAGCCCCACGTTGGGAGACAAAATTATACGACACATTTTGTGTATACAGGTTGCAAATACAAATTTTTTGTTTGTTTGAGGAGCCCCACGTTCTTGGGACGCCAAAATTATTCAACGATAATTTTGTGTACAACTTTAAATGTAATTTGATTTGCATAGCCCCACGCTTTTGGGAGACAAAATTATACGACACAACGTATTAAATAAATGTAATCTAAATTGCGTAGTGATATAGCTCATGCAACATTACTGATAACGTGTATGTATAATTGGAGTTTGGGTGTAATCATAATAAGAGTATTCATTTTTAATTTGTAACATGTTCTCATTAATTTATTCAAAGAAATTATAAGTTATTTTAAAATAGCATTTACTTCGCCATAAAATATCCATTATCATTTGTTTAAACGTTTCTTTGTTGCAGTACATTCATCATAAAATAAATCTTGTATACTATATTCACATAAATCTATGTTAAACATTTATTTGTTACTCTAAAATTTCTCGACCGCTCAGTTTGACTGTGTGCTTTATTTGCAGCCTTGTTTTCTTTGCTTTATATAATTTTTCTTTATTACGTTACTTTATGCATTGGGTAAATTTTTTAACGATTTATAAAGTTTTAAATTGACTAATAGAATTGTTAGTCTTCTTCTATACTTCCAACTACGTTACTTTATACATTGCGTGTAACATTATTCAATGATTACTTTACACGCTTTAAACGAAAACGTAAATTTATTACATTAATGGTCAATTATCCAAGCAATGATTTAAATTAACTTTTAAATTGATTGTTCATCAGTAAACAAATTCTTACTAAATTTAAATTATATTCTATTATCTCTATCTATATTTGACACAAATTTTCTTTATTTTTTATTTTTAAAATGTCTTTTCAATGACTTTATTCTTTCATTCTTTAAATCTAAATTGGTTATTTGATACCTCAATTCTGTATATTGTACCCCTGTCCGCCAGTGATCAGTAGGTCCTCTTCTAATGGATTTCCCTGCACGTTCTCCGGTTCCACTTGTCGTCCTTCAGTTACTCGTTCCTTCTGGTCCTCTCTGGTTGCTGTAGAATGATATGTCATTCTGCATCAGCTGCTGTTGTCCTAGCAGACGCCTCGATTGCTCTGCATATCGTTCCTCTGCTTGATGTGACCTCGCCAGTTGTCTAGAGTGCTGAACATTTGTGGCTGTAGACTGGTGGTGTATGTTCGATAATTGTATTTAAAATAATCAAACTAAGAGTTACTCTTTGATACTCTGATGAACGTATTGTCCATCCGACCTTACAGTTTATTTTTAAAAAATTGTATCCCTAACGGACATAGCGTCCCGCTGCTTCTGAAGACTGATTGAGAGTAAAATTTGGCTCTCCTGGGCCCGTATTTATATTCAACCAACAAAAAAACCACACCTATCGGCTCAGGATTCTGCATGTCAGAAACTGTCCGTAGCGTCAGTTTCCCCACTATCGTCCAATTTCACGTATTCGCACATTTCTGCCAATTGCAATGTCTAATCCGAATTTCAAAGTGATATAACATTGTCTAATTTAATTACACATATTATACGTAATTACGATAGTGATCGCATAATTAGTGTAATTACTATGCTCTTAAAATCGCACAGAATTCACACTGAACGTGTTAATCACACCGTTTTCGCACTGCACATGTGCATTTTTTTTATGCATATTTAGAAGTCTTTGCAATCTTTCTAACATATACGGTTTGCTTATAATTAAATAAAACTATAATTTAGTATCTATTCGGGGTGAGATTTCAAACTTTCAGGCTTGAACAGGCTCCACGCACACATACTATTTACTACTGTACACTCTCTCAGCAATAATCGCGTGTTTTTGCATGTTCATTCCTGCGTCTAATTCAGCTTTCAACTTCACACCTGCTTGTCTATTACATATTACTAAAATTAATCTAAATATTTATTTTATTTAATAAATGCACATTACAGCATATGCTTGTATTGTCGCAATATATACAAAATTACTTTGTGCCTTGTTCACCGTTTTTGTATTTTGTATTTATTGAACGTGATTGCATGGTTTTGTTGATAAGAATGTTGCATAACATATTACGCTGTTTTTATTAATATTAGTTTAAAAAACACCGGACGATTATTAGAGGTTTTTGGAGGCAATTGTATATACGTATGTTGTTTAATTCTGTATTGTTCGTTTGTTGATCTGCTTACATTGCCAAACGGATGTTTATGATGTTCATGTTTAATGAAAACCTGGACAAACAAATATTAAAAACAAACAAATAAACAATTATCCTTTCGCATTATTTAATTTATTGCATTATCTGCGCACGTTTTGAAATTAGGTTTGTTGACACAACTGTCAGTAAGAATTATCTGAATTTAGAGCCACTTCGATACACAGTTTAGATTTTTTAAATAATTAAAAAAGTTACGTATCGGTGTATTTAGCTACATTTTTTAGCATTCTGTAAAGTGAGGTTAAAGAAATTGCATTAACATTTTGGTTTGTGCGTTAACGTTTTTAAGGTGCCGAAAAATTTGCTGATGCCTTTCGGCAGATCTAGAGTGCACGAACTAGCAGGTGGCAAATAGTAAAAAAATGTTAAGAGACAGTCGTAAAGAAGATGAAAGTATCGATATATAAAATCAAAAGGAGTTATTATTTTTCATCGTGTTTATCACTAGACGCTTGGCCGAAAAAAGTACTATTCGACAAATAGTACTTTTTATTTTTAGCACTAGCATAAAAGTGTTTGTAAAAACGATCAAACTTTTCGAAGGATAACTTATGGAAGGTGTACGCCTCTAATGTACTAGCACACACACCACTGATGATTCAATTATATATTTTGGGTCAAGACATTTTATAAGCATCAGTAATCGACAAGTATCGCCCGACATTATTATTTTCTTTTGATAAAATGTATATAGCCATAAAAATACTATTTTTCACGACAGTTGAAATCCAAAAAAAAATAATTTTAAAAAGAAAAAAGAGCTTTACACTACCAAAATATTGCTCAACAAGAATATTTGGAGTACTGAAAGAATGATCCCATAAAATTTTATTGACTGATTTTACTAGACCTTATATAAGTTGTCAATCTTAGTTCCTAGTTTCTATCCAAGTTGACAGTTCGTTGACGTTGCAAAAGGATTATGTTTGCCGACAAACTGAAATTTAAGAAAGTTTAATGAGAGTTTAATTTTTTGCCGAAAATACGTAACAGCCAACGGTTTTATAAAACTACAAATGTTTCTTATTTTTCAATTGAGATTTGTATTTTAATATTACAAATATATACCATGACAAAACAAAGTGTTATTAAAACACTATATGCTGCTACACTTTCTAACCAACAATATATATTTTCCTCTTTATTAAAATTTAATTCAATTTAACAATAAAAGTGTTGCATGGTCGGATAACATGATATTGCTGCCTAGTGACGTGACTAATGGCTTTTCAATACGTACATGTTACTGAAGCTATGGCTATTGTCTTGGGAATAGATGATGGATGGTGCTGAGTAGCTGTCAGCCTAAACACTGATGGTTTGCGTATACCCACTGAATTACTCACCTCTCAAGGGGGTCCATTTTCAAAAACAAGTTTAAGTAACGGCCACAAATAATCTGCACTTTTTATTAACGTTTCCTTCTGCCCTCTTTTGACATTTTCACCGTCTTTTTATTCTTTCCAATCTAAAGTTAAAGAATATTTAATAAAAATTGGTTTTAGAGGTATTTCGGAATACTGTCCCCTTTGCAGTTTACTACTTTATGCCACAACATTTTTAAGTGCAATGTAATTAATAATGATTATGATCAAAAGAGGTTTTCCTTTGCATCTTGTCAAGGTGATTAGAAGACAATATCAGAACACCTCTGTTGTCATTGATACGGAAAAATGACTGACAGTGCCAGTTGAGACAAATGAAATAGTTAATCAAAGTTTGGTATCTCGCCTATACGTTTTAAAAATATATATTTTTGGCGATATCACTAAAAGATTGAAGGAAAATTTTAAATGTAGAATTAAGCTCTCTCCGGAATATACACTTAGTATTATTTTATGTACAGAGGATGTTGTTATTATACAACAGACAGAAAACGACTTGCAGAGGGGAGTATTCATCTTCAGGAATTTAGCAGAAGAATTGGCGCTATCTCCACATAAAACAAAAGTAATGCCTTACAGGGTGAAGTATCCAGTAAGGTCAAAAATAGAGGAAAATGGAAACATCTTGGATTAGGTATCCAGTTCTAGTTATCTTGGACACGATATAACTCCCGCAGTTGATTATGATGTCGAAAATAAACTTAATAAATTTAAACATATATGTGGGACAATCCATAGAACCTTAAAATAAAAAACTAGGAAAAACACTTATTTAAGTTTTTACAAGACTATGTCTGTAGCGGTGACGCTGTGTGGGAGTGAGACACGGGCATTTTTACAGAGAGACAGAGGGAAGGTTACATCAGCAAAAATACAGTTTCTCAGATTAGTCAAAGTGTGCACGTTACGAAACAGAATAAGTAATGCACACATCAGGCGAGAATTACAAAATTTTAAATTTGTAAATCAACAACGTAAACAACTACAATGAGAGAAAAGTATAAAATATAAAGATCGGTATGGTACGGTTATTGGCTAAAACATAGTCTTTTGAATTTTAGAATATTTGTACACAAAAAAATTATCAGTGTTTCGCTACTATAGAAAATATAGTTTTGTAGTTGTATTAAGTTAGTTTAGTAACTAATAATAAATATATATACCTTATTTCCTGTCTCGTGACCACATGTATTTAACGCAATGAATATAATTTACGCGTTTCAAGACATATGTCTCGTCCTCAGAATATATACTAAAATTTAAATCACTCAATGAGGTCGTTAAAAATTAAAACATAAATACTTATATGTTTGGTTTTCGATTTTGTGATTTTGATATTTTAATTTTTAACGACCTCATTGAGTGATTTAAATTTTAGTATATATTCTGAGGACGAGACATATGTCTTGAAACGCGTAAATTATATTCACTGCGTTAAATACAAGTGGTCACGAGACAGGAAATAAGGTAAATATATTTATTATTAGTCATTATAGTGGCCTGGATGCCGACAGATATGTTATTCAATTTAGTTTAATATAGTACCGATGCACAGATTCGTACCTCCATGTAGTTGCACAAATGTGTCGTTCTGAAACGCGAAAAAATGATTGTCACAAAAATTAAAAACTATTTTTTTTAGTACTAAAAGTTAAGTTTTTTAAAATCTCCTTTGTAAGAGAATTAAAGTATGTACATGGGCTTCTTATTATTTTAAACAATATTAAACGTAATGCGTTAATTCCTGACAGCAGTGAAACCGGTAATTAAATTCTTTACTTATGTCAGAGAAGTGTATTTTACATAATTTCTTCGGATTTCAATCAGACAATCAAACACTACATTTTTTTTTATGTAGAGTTTATAAGAATCGTACTGAATAGATCGCATGAGTAACTTAAACCAACACTAAGTGACAGAGACACTAATGACACGTACTATTTTTACAAAATTTAATGACGCCGGATTTAAAATATTACATTTTACCGATTACGTAGTTAAACAATTTTGATTAAGGACGCATAGTACTTTGCAACACTGTCGTAAACTTTAAGACCAAATTTTTTCTTAAGTAAGATGTAGCCTTATCACCAGCCTGCACAAGTGGATGATTTTGTTTTTATGTAGCTCACTCGTCCGCGATTTCAATAAAGTTAACCGCAACCTCTTATGACAAAGTTTAAGACCTCACATGTCCTGTTATCGAATTTCATGGAAAATATAGTTTCATTGTACCGAGGAAAAGAAATGTAGTAAAAATAATGTATAAGCAAAATTTAAATAAATTACATGGGGAACTACTAATGTAAACAACTCGGAGTCCGCTTTGTTACTTTGTAGCTTTAAAAGTCTCTACAATCTGATTGTTTCTAAATTTTTCTTCCATGCAAATTATGTCTATAAAACGTTGCAATGGAGAGTCAGACGTCCCGCTCCGTTATTCTCTAAAGCTGCTGCCGGTGTGGAAGGTAATATATTTTTGATTTCTAGATTTTGTTGTCCATGACGTGTCCGATGTTATCAGCTAACTGTAAAAAATAATACTGGGGGAGAACAAAAATGATTATTGACAAAAATGAATACAATTTTACCTTATTGCCTAAAATAGCTTTTGCTCGTTAGAGCTTCGTCAGAGGCCGCCACTGGAAGCACTGTCCGTCCTGTATTTGGTGACGGCGTCAAAGATCGTTTGAAAGACCGTTGTTGTGTGTTGTGTAATCTGTTCAAACAGTATGAGTGATTTAAATTGTGTCTCTTAGTTTATGATTTTGTATCTATTCATTTTTGTGTGTTTGTATATTTCTAGTTTTAATACTATTTTTAATGAATGAGTATCATTCTTCACACACGATTTTTGTTAGTGAAACAAAATTGTCCTTCCCCAGTAAGTTTCCACATTTTCTAAGAAACGTTCACCTTGAAGGGGAAATGTACAATGACGGAGAGTTTATGACTTTTACTTGGAAGCTGACTAATTAAACATTTACTACAATATTTATTTTTCTAGTTATGCTAAATAAAATTTACATTTCAAATGGCAAAACTGAAGGAAGTGACAAACTGAAAGAACACGAGAAACAAAAATTTTAAAGAAACGTAAGCTTTTTTGATTTATTGAGATAGAAAAACAAAATACCTTCAGTTTTACTTTTAGTTACTAAGTTAATGTTAAAAATTAGTTTTGATCCACGTTTGTTGCTATCTCGGTTTTATGGAACTCAATATGAAGGTGTTATTTCTATGAATGGAAAAACTAGGTAACAAACAGCATTTAGTTACTTTCACTCATATTACATGTTACATATTCCATAACTCCGTACTGTTTATCTAACATTCTATATTAGTTAATATTAACTTACTTGGTATCTCAAAACATTACTTCCATATACACTTGATGACCGAGGTAAGATGTTTGTAAATGTGTATGTGTGTGCATGAAAATGGTAATATTGTTAATGCATTAGTTCCAAGAATCAATTACTAATGGTGAATACAAATTGAGACAGTATCAGGAGCGGTGCAGCAGCGACGTGGCAACATTGTAATCAATGTAATCAAGACGTACCACGCGTAATACGTTACTTCCCATGAATTATTAACAGGCGCGAAAGCTTGATGTAGTTGAGAACTGTAATAATCACAGGTACACCCCTTGCAGTTATTATTAATAGTCCCGCCTTAGACGTGAGATCCGCTCTACATCTCAAGTTATATAACTTCATTTAGACACCGAACAGCCTAAATGGTGTGGTTATTTGCTTTTTAAGTTCAAGAATTGTGTCATCTAATAGCATTTCTCAAGCATTCTTCCAAAATCAAGACAATGGATCAAGGAGACAAACACTTTCTCCGCGTGTTTCTGCTACTATTTTTGCTTGTAAAAAAGTTACGAGCACCTTGTATTTATGTTAAAGCTTAACATGTTGTTATTAGTATTGTTAAACGTCCCATGTTCTTGTATGATGACTACAAATTGTTTTCCAGTTTTCTCGTGGCTTGTTGTTGATACGATACTGAGATATACATATGCAATATGTTATGGCAAAGTATTCGTCTTGAGTGTCTCTATACACACTCATTAGCAGAATACGTGCACGTGTGCACGCGCGCCTGTTTTTTTTTTTATTATGCGTTTGCTACCTTCATCCATTTAATAAAAACGGTAAAACTCAGAACTGCACGTTGCTTAGAATTAGTAACGGAAACATTTCACTCTAAAACCTACAGAAAATTTATATTGAGTCACTTTTGGAAGGACATTAGCGTACAGCACCCACGTAGGTAATCAATGTCGTTTCCAATAATATTTATTAACAGCGACTACTATAATGCCGTTGAACGAGCAATTTTACAATTTATACGTTATTTGTCCTTTTATAATTTGTATACAAATGTGTATGTTTCAGTTAAATTAGCGTAATGTTTCTACTGTTACGCTATTACAGATCGTTTTACATGTTTCTCGACTATCCCAGCAGAGTCCAGCTGTAATGTTGTGTGCGTACGTAACCCTTACCGTGCGAGACACTGTTACGTAATAACATGCTCGTACATTCGATACTGTTGTTCGACAAGCTTCTCAACTAGCCCAACGACGCGTGTTTCTACCAAGGCCATGCTGAAGTAGCCTCTAGAATTTTCGATTGTTTGTTAAGGTTGCATATTATGGAAACCTGCAAATTATAAATAGCCTACTCTTGCAGTTTATTTTTCACATTTATGTTGGGCGATTTACACGGCGCCTCTCAAGTGGTATATTAGTGAAAAGTGATTATAGTGCGGAATTCTTTGTTGTTGACATTATTATTTGTGTTGACAGATTAACTTGAATTATTATACAAGTATAATCGTGTTGAATAACTTGTTGATTACAAACTTTTTAGTTATGCTAATTAAAGCTGGTTTATAGTGACTTCACTGGTGTCTTGTATTTTGTTTTCCACTGTACCATGCGGCGATCAGTTAGACAGTCGTAACAATACCATTACTAATTCATTCAACGAAAACCGCCGCAAAGTAACGTTCTTAACAAGAATGACTAATACACACTTTACATAAAGAAAACTTAATATTTTTGTTAGACTCAAATTATGTTTGCCGATAACGGTATTTCTTATTTGCAGAAACTAATATCTGCTTTTAAAGGTACATACTGAAAGACATGAACTTGATGTGATACGTTCAACCTATAACAATCAATAGCATTTGTATGTTTAATTAATTGAAAAACTATTTAATAACAAATTAGCCTGCCTAGAGGCTGGACACTAAACGGAAATTAAAGTCGCGTTAGATACAGTAAGAATAAATGTGAATAGTAGTATTATCGTTAGGACTATGATTTTACACATTACACATTCTCTACGAATATTATTATAAACTCACTAGTTTTTTGAGACACATTAAAGGTTAGAGTGTTTCAGTACGCCATCACTTCTTGACCGGATATTTTAATTTAACTCAATTAGTTATTTACATACATGCTGCTATATTTTCTAGCATATTATAACATTTTCTCAGGCATCGGTGTGTTAATCAACCAATCAATCATGTAAGTAAACAAGGTGCATGTTTATTTACATTCAACTGCTTTTCATTAAACTCTTTTCAAAACTATCTCGTCAGTAATGTGTAGAACTCCAATAAAAGTCTTTGACGTTATCGCGTACTGATTTTTCTTACCAAAATCGACGTATGATTTTACTTCTTTTTTAATAATTCATTAGGTTCCTATTTACTTAAGTTTTGAATACCTCCGTAATGGGTATTATATTAAAGCACGCTATATATTACTATTTTATAGCAATCATTGTGTTGTAGTAGTGCAAGTGGTTACAACATTTACCACCTTAGTGACCATTGCTAACTTTTGTATACAGGACGTATTGTATAGCATAAGAGAATGAATTTTAAGATTACTATAGGTTTCTAAAAGGCGTCTCCACAAAAAATACAACTACTATTCTTATCTAGTATTTAATAATTTTTTCCACCGTTCCAAGGTCACGATCATGTTATCTCCATTGAAATATTGTCACGGCCACGCAGATAATACAGTAAAACAACTAGTAATTTTTAGTTAGCTGTTGAGCGGGTACGTAAAAATTAATCTTTTATACCCTAATGAGTAATAATGTATAAACACACAATTACTATGTACAAAAACGTTACTATGTGTTTTACGTACATTGTGACTGTTTCAGTTCCGATAAATTCCACCACACCAAAAGCTTCTGTCAACATAACAGTATAGATATCATAGGCGTTTGCAAATTAGGGATCGAAAGTACAGTAAATCGTAACCACTTAGTGTCTCTTTCTCAAAACATAAAGACTGAATGTATCCCAACGTTTGCTATTATTATCTACACTATCACACTTTGATACTGTAAAACTTTTAATTATCATCAAATAATACACCACAATAAGGCACTAAAATAAAAATTAATATTTATCATGGTTTTTCACGGTTTATAACTAGTTTGCTTTATTTATTATAACTGAAATTTTCAAGGTGAATTTTATTTGGTTTTTATCCTAATGGCTTTAGTAGGACTACGTAAAACCAATCTGCTACAAACACGAAGCACAAAGGTGAATGTTCTTACATATAGATATTTCTGTTCACGTACGTTACAAGATACAAAACTATAAAAAATAACTCCTTTGGAAAGAACACTTTCCTGAAACTCTAGTCTGAACGAAATATTAAGTTGTGCTCTTTACTGCAAACTACAGACTACAGGAAACGAGTTTTAAAAGCATCGTCTACGTTGTTTCCTGTGTTAAATGTATTGCTTCCCGTATATTAGTACAGTATATACTGTAGAACTTACAGAGACATACATTCACTTCTCTACCTTGTTGTAAAAAAACAATTTGCTTACAAAAAATTACTAAATTTTATTTACACATAAAGCATACTACTTTTTAAATATTAATATTATACACAATATAAAAAGTTAAAACTTTGCTTCCATATTTCAAATACAGATACCTGAAAGTAACTTACGCACCTAAATTTAAACGTGTATTTACATCTGACGCTACAGCAGAAAGTTATTAACAACTGTACAACAAATTAAAGCGCGTGCCCTTTTGTGTACATGACATTAATCTTATTCAATGCAAAAAAATTAATTACAAAAATTACTATAAATCACTTTATACATTACATATATTATAAAATTACAAATTTTAAATTGTATACAAATTTAATTTGTATAGCCCCACACTTTGTTGGAGCGCCAATATTATAACAAGACAAATTGCCAATTTAAATGTACTTTAAACTCTGTACTTTAGTGTACTTTAATAGCTCACACAACATTACTGATAACGTTTATTTATAAATGGAGTGTAGGTGTAATAGTAATAAGAGTAGTCATTGATTGAATTGTAACATGTTTTCATTAATTTATTCAAAAAGAATCACAAGTGTGTTTAAAATCGCATTTAATTCTCCATAAAATATTCATTATTGTTTGTTTAAACGTTTTATTGTTGCAGTACACTCATCATAAAATATATCTTATATCCTATATTAACAAAAGTATATGCTAAACATTTATTTGTTAATCTAAAATTTCTCGACCGCTCAGCCTGACTGTGTGCTTTATTGCAGTTTTGTTTTCTTTTCTTTATATATTTTTTTATTATATTACTTTATGCATTGCATACATCTTAATGATTTATAAAAATTTAAATTGACTAAGCGAATTGTTATTCTTTTTATATAACTTCCAACTACGTTACTTTATGATTGCGTGTAATATCACTCACTAATAAAACTATAGGTCATGAGAACTCTACAATTTAGGGCTGTATGCAAAACATTATTTGATTCTGTTTCAATTTGCGGCTGTTATCGTTTGCCATAGAGAAAAATTACCTTTGATTAAAAAAAACGTTGCCGGTAAACTACCCCTTTCCCTTAACGGATCTTCACCAAAAACAATAGGTCTTCAGTACTCTACAAATCAGGACTTTATGCAAAAAATTATTTGATTCTGTTAGAATTTGCAGCTGTCATCGTTTGCCATAGAAAAAAAATCTACAGACAGACACACAGACACTTTTAGAAAAATGACTTTTTTTCATGTTTTGAGGGTAGTACAATCAGAATCTGCAATAATCTCGAACACTATTTTTTTTGCCATCACCATACTTCCATTTCCTTATGGAACATGGGAGTGAAATACTATACAAAATTAGTTATAAATTTAAAATTAGTGAGAACATAGTCGGCCTATATCAATTATTGCAAAGCAAGAAATATTAAAGAAAATCAAGAATAGGCGTAATTATTGAAATCGGCCTATACAACTGGTCTAAAACTTGTTGTTTCCAAGAATGAGTGAAAGATCAAACACAAAATTTATGAAATGTCTCAGTATCTGTACAAGGAGTTCAATCACCATGCTTAGAAGGGTCCGATAAGCTGTAATATAAATTACTAATACTGTTGAAAATAATATGGGATGATGGTTTATTCAAAAGTAATTAACTGAAAAATTAAAAACTAGAATTATTTACTACAAATATTCTTTACAAATCACTCTGTTGACGTAAAGGGAATTAAGCACTATAAATTGTTTTTGATATTTTAATGTTACACGGTGTTAGTTAATAATGGTTTTGTTACAGTTCATGATTTTAATATTATTATTGATCTACTTGTACTTCTCTTGTAAGTAGATTGAAGAATGTAGATGGAGTCCAATGATTTGACAATTTACAGCCGCGTTGTACGCCCGTAAGGATATAAAAGGTAGATGATTATCGCGTTGTCATCTTCGCTTTAGGGTTGTATACGGTGCAAAAATTTACGATTTATACTCTATACTACCGTTGGTGTATTAAATTTACACACGTTCCGAAAGCTTCATGTGTCTTTTCCAAAGCCTATGCGGACATTCTTCAATTTACACGGACATCACTCGGTTTTACATTCGGTCGAAACTACACTTGCTTAGGACATTTACGTAATTCAAGCATTATCTCTCAGGGGGTCGACAGCGTTGAATACGGAGAATTCAAGGACTGTGGCCGCTTTCTAAACTAACCATTTGTTGATAGGACCATATGCATCACTATGAATAACACAGATAAACTGGGTATTAAAACGAGCGTTACTACATCTAGACTGAAATTACAAATTTATGATCTGTCAATTGATCATCACACCTTCTCCATTACATGGACACGCGTATCATATAAAGTTTGGCTTATTCTGCAGAAAAATTATCTACGAGTTTGTATTATCTATAGCTTTTAAAGTATAAGACATAGAGTTAGTAAAGAAAATGTTCGTACCCAGTAATACTACATTTATTAAGCCCACATTGGTTGCTATAATGTGAAGTACATTGTTGCCTATATTCTATTTTTAACGTTTAATGAAGAAATTTGTGTTAGTGGTTGAAATCACAATCAGAATGATCAATATTGCACACCACTATATAAAAATTATTCCGATTAGCGCTTTCAAGCTTCACAGCTCATCGTCAGATCAGGAATAGACAGAAAATATTTAATACCCAACCCTTCACCCCTCTCCCCCACCCTGCTCACCCACAACTAACTAAAAATTAATGACCCTTCCCCACCCCCTAAACTCTGTCACACAATCTGTACAGTTACATATTTTTCTAGTAAATTCCTTGTGTTTCAGTGTGTGTGTGTGTGTGTGCATCCTTTTAAACTACCCGCTTCCTCTCCACACACATGGGTCAGTCACACACCCTTATTTTAAAACAACCAATTAGACCGATTGTTTCTTTTATTAATGCACCTATTTATAAATTATCTAAGGAAGTTAGCAGAGTACTGAAAGAGAAATATGAATTTGGGACAAAATACAACATAGAGAATAATATAAAATTGATAGAAAAATTAGAAAATATTAGCATTAATGTAAATACAAAATTGATATCACTGGATGTTAAGGACATGTTTACTAATATCACAGTAAATAAAGTTATTAAGTTAATAAACGATAATAATATGGGAGAATACAGGTATAAAAGCAGTTGATGAAAGTAATTAAAGAATGTGTAAATCAGAACTATTTTAGGTTTAATAACAAGTTTTATATACAGAAAAAAGGTTTACCTATGGGGTCTTCATTATCCCCTATTCTTGCTGAAATATACATGAATGATTTTGAAAAGCAATTAATAACTTCCACTAAGTATAAAGACAATATAAAATTATGGTCTAGGTACGTTGATGATGTATTAGTAGTTTGGGAAGGAAGCATAGAAGAAGTGCATGAGTTTATAAAGGAGGTAAATAATAAGGATAAAAACTTACAATTTAAGGAAGAGATAGGAGGTAAGCAAATAAATTACTTAGACTTAAACATAGAAATTAAAGATAATGAGAAACTACAGTTTGGGATATTTAGGAAAGAGTCGTATTCTGATATACTTATACCAAGAGAGTCGTACCACCCATACAGATATAAAATGGCGGCAATCAATTCCTTTTGTTACAGAGCTCAGAAGTGTTTAAAAGAGACCTAATCAAAAGGTAGGGAGTTAAAAACGATAAAGGGAATTGTAAGGAATAATAATTATAGCACCAACATAGTGGATAAAGTTATGAAAAGAGTCAACATACAAAAAGCTAAAATAGAACCAGAACAAAAGAATTATGCAGGGTCATTGACATACATAGGTTCACATACTAGAAAAATTATAAAATGTTTTAATAAATATGGAGTAGATATAGCTATTAAAAAATGTGAAACGGTATTTGATAAGATAAGGAATAAGAATATAGAAAAAATTCCAGTATTACAGAAAAGCGGAATTTATAAATTAAAATGTAAAGAATGCAACAAAGTGTACCTAGGGGAGACAGGACGAAAATTCGCATGCAGGTTGTCTGACCACAAACGTTATAACAATAGTAAATGATTGGGTGTTGTTGTTTGTGTTGTTGTGTTGTGATGTGTCGGGCGTTACCTCCGCGCACTTTTGTTACTTACTCTGTTGACTGGATCCTCTGCAGTGATGTAGTCCTGTAACACAACTTAAAACTATGCTTTTTGTGGGCGCCACTTGGAAACGTTTGTTCCAAGAAAAATTAAATGTGATTGATAAAATTTTTAAATCTACGAAAAAATTTAAACAAGTCAGTTTAGCTTTGAAAAATCAGTTAAGTTTAATGATTCTTTAAAAACAACAAACAAATCGTCTGAAGGACTATCATTCATAAAAATTATAAAATTGCAGAGAAAAAATTTTACAAGTTATTATTATTGACAATTTTTTATATGTCCAATCAAGTATCGGCTAGTATTTCAGATTCTGACTCAGTTGACAAGCATGAGTTTAATATGTGAAAAAACTTTACTCTCAGGACGTGACTCCTTTGAACTACCAAGACATATCAATTAGATGCCTTACAAGAAGAAAAAAAAATCTAAGTGATTTGAAGGTGTATGTGTGGCGTGTAAAGTACAACTGTGTGATAAATGTAACCAGGTAACAAATGACTTTAATTTTGGTAACTCACGTTCCAATGGTCGTTTATTCTCTCACTGGACACTTCCTTCGGGTAGTTTCTCAATCTCGCCTCTTCGGGTGTACACTGAATCTATTTAAAGTCAATTTTTGCGATTATTACTTTTTCCGCACTTTTTGTCAAAACGTTTGGCAGTAAAATCTCGTTCAAACGCCGCCACTACGAATCATCTGTTTAGCGTTGATTCAGAAATCTGCCACCGCAGCGCTGATTCCCATGCAGTGTTGAGGAAGGCTCAGTGTATTGTTTTGTTTACGTTCGGGGGAATTATTTGTCACGTTAGTCAGTCAACGCGAACACAGCAGAATTCGTTCTCTATTTAAATGTTTGGTCCCTCCTGGGCCGTCGACGTTCTGGCTGCGTGATTTCTATTAAAATTTGCCGTATCGCTGCTCTATTTCAGCGATACTTTTTGGCGTAGACTCTCGTTGAGGTTAAGTCAGTCGGTTATGTCTATGTACGGGAAAAGCCTTCCTGCCGTGTCTTGTCGATTTTTCGCCTCTCGGTTTCGCCTTAGCTGCGTTGATTAGTGTTGTGTGAGATGCATCAGTTCTGGAGTTCAATCTTCAAGTGTTTTTTGGTCGAATTTGGTCTCGCTTTTATACTAAATCGGGATGACTGTTTTCGTCGACTTCCGGTATATTTGTGTAAAAATTCTTTCTAGATTGTTCGAGAATAAACGAAATGGAATGTCATAGAACAATTTCCACTTCCGTAGAAGCTTTTAGAACGAATTTCTTATTCTTCATACAAAGGATATTTCAAAATTTACACTGGTATTTATCAAACAGTTTCACATTAGTACTTACAATTTGTATGCTATTAATGTATTTAGATTTCTTGTTTTTTACTGAATCTAGCAATACTAAATATGATTGGTATCTAATTAACTTAAGTCTAATAAACATTACAATTTACAACCCTCACCTTGAATTGTAGTCATTGAAAACTCAATATTTATAACAAAAATTGTTGTGGAGTTATAAAGTTCCTGCCACAAGCTGAACATCTAATCCTACTACTTTCCTACAACAAAATAAACAAATTTTAACATCAATAAAACACAAATAAATACAATTTTATATGGCCTCTGCTCATGGCCTAGATTCTTGTCAGTTTTCTAATACAATGATTAGTCTTTTTCTTTAATATATGTATTATTTCACCACTATACACACAGAGTTTATTATTTTGTCTATCTTTTGTGATACCTGGTTACTTTGTACATATAGTATATTTATCACAAGATGACATAGCATCATTGATTAGTCTTGAGATGTCATTTTCTATGGTGTGACAAATCTCACTCTAATTAGTTAAATTCTTTTAGAATTGACTTTACTTTCAACTGAGTTTGTTTCTTATTAAGGTATTCTGATGTATTGTACCTTTCTATCTTGTTTTTGTTAGTATTATGTAAGTATTTAGCCAGATATGATTATTTTTGTACTGGATAATTGGCTTCAGCCATACATGGTATAAGTAAATATTTTGCTGACTTGACTATTACAATGTTAAAGTTGGTCAGGTATATTAGTATAGTTGCTTTATATCATATTACAGCTTTCTAATACAGTTTGGTTGCATTTTGGCAACATTAAATTCATAAATTATACAATATTAGATGCCTATTACATGTTTTTAGTTAACACTGTTTTTGGCTATTTTGGCTGCTTTTCATTCATTTGACAGCTTCCTTTATTTAAGATAAATCGTTCACTATTGTCTGCTTGACAATTACATATAGTTTTTATTTAAATCTGATAATAATTAATTTTTTCATGAAATCTGGGTGTATGGTCTCAAATCCAACACATTAATATTTTTTTGTCATTGCAAATATACAATTTTTATTTTAACTTAAACTCTTTCTAATAATGTATTTAAGTCATTTAATACATTTATTTTATTTACATCACATAATATAATAATGGATCATGTCCATTTATTCACAAAAAATAGTTTTTAATACTATATTCATAGTTATAAAACTTAATAATTATTGACTTTATTCTGGTGGATTCTGACATTATTTCTCTCTCTTATAGTGTCTTATGGTTTTTTCACTCTTATTCACTTTAATAATATATATGGGGTTTTGTCTTAGTCATAGTTTGGTCGTTTTTTCAAGTTGATAGAAATAATTATTATACAAAATTACACAATTTTTTGGGACTACTTGGGTTCGATACTGTTCACTTCACTTTCCTCTTATGCTAACTTACTATATAAATGATTTCTTTTTATGGAACGTTCTGTGACGTTACAACGTGGAGAAGGTAATAGAACAACCAATTCGTTATATGCAAGACATTTCATAGAAGACAACCACAAGTTTGTTAATCCTTTGGAAGAATACGAAATTGTAAAAGTAGTAAATAACACAGTTGAAAGGAAGCTTAGAGAGGAGTTAGAAATATTGAAAGAAAGAGAAAAAGGGTTAGACAATTTAATTAATATTAAAATTAAATTTGATAATGAAGAAATATTTTATAACATGATTAAGAAGTAAATGAGAGAGGGCAGATAGATAAGGTTAAGAATTATATTTCATAGTACTAATTGGTTGTTTTAAAATAAGGGTGTGTGACTGACCCATGTGTGTGGAGAGGAAGCGGGTAGTTTAAAAGGATGCGCGCGCACGCACACACACACACACACACACACACACACACACACACACACACACACACACACACACACACACACACACACACACACACACACTGAAACACAAGGAATTTACTAGAAAAATATGGAACTGTACAGATGGTGTGACAGAGTTTAGGGGGTGGGGAAGGGTCATTAATTTTTAGTTTGTTGTTGGTGAGCAGGGTGGTGGAGAGGGGTGAAGGGTTGGGTAGTAAATATTTTCTGTCTATTCCTGATCTGACGATGAGCTGTGAAGCTTGAAAGCGCTAATCGGAATAATTTTTATATAGTGGTGTGCAATATTGATCATTCTGATTCTATTTTTAAATCTTAATAAAAATGTACTGTAATATTTTTCTCCTTTTAGCGTCTACAAGAGACACGAACATGCGCACTCGACTGTCTTAACATAACTTACGATAATTACACACATTTTAATGTATTGTACTACATCTTTACATTGCCAACTGATTTACGAATCAAAATTTAAAAGTTCTTTAAAATTAGCATACAGAATTCTCTTATTGTCGTCATATGGCTTATTATGAACACACCTACATCTTACTAAAATGTATAGCATACAAAAGGAGAAGTATAGAGTGTCGGAGAAAGACTTCCTCCCAAGGATGAGTAATTTTAAAAACAAGCCACACCATGCCACGAGATGAGATGATGGAATGTTACAGACTAATGGAAAACATCCAACAACTATTACAGTAAAATCAGGATGGAAACCACATACTCCTGCTGACTAAAGAGTAGAGGTTAATTTGTTCACGTGGACTATTACGATGAGATACGCTTGCATTGGTATCTTGAGATACAGGCATCAAGAAGAGTCGCATTGAAGAACGTAGACTGTCTACAAATCCGTTATGTGATTTCACAATTCCGCAATACTGAATTCCACACGCATTCTAGTTGCAGATCATGATTTTGATCATTTACAGTCAGGTTTGAAGACAATAACCGTGTTTCTCTACCCTGCATTACGCTACACGGCTGCACCATGAAAATATCAAGATACGCAAACATAGGAATCAACAATTGTAAAGCTTTGGCCTGAATAAAGATTATTACTGACCAAGGCTCGCATGCATGATAGAGCAGAGCCGGCTTTGTGCGCAGCGAGACCTGGACCTGCTCGGCCTCTTTTACCAGATGAGAATTACCAGTTAATGGAACCAGAAAATCAAAGCAATTACGTTACTAGAGACAACCGCCTTAGTTAAGGACAAAAACTTTGCTCAATGATCCAAAATATTAACACAATGGCATGTAGAACAGAAATCAAAAGAACTATTTTTCCCAACATATTTGGCAAATACAATTTAGATGTAGATTGGAATCCAATTTTTATATGACTTCCACGGTCTAAGATTTATATTTAAAACCATTTAATTGAATTCGGTTTGATAATTTCTATAAAAAAAATAGCACACACCCTGAACCTATTTTCACTATTCATAGAAATTTTTGTTATTATAGAGTAGTTCTTTAATATAATGTTATTTTTTAGCCACTTTATTTATAAAAAATAGGTGCTTTATTCTTATAAAGAAACTGAACTACGCAGATAATCATCCCTCCTCCTCAACGGATCACCACCATTAATGATATTTACACTTTCATAGAGTAATAATTTTATCATATGTAATTTCTAAGCTTTCATCCTTTATTCTATAATTTCTATGTAATCTTATCCGTCAAAATTAAATATTTGTACTTTACCTGATTCCAGCACAGTAATTTGCAAAAAAATCACCCCTCCACCTCCCCCGCTATCATCAACTACCCACTCCATTTATAATTTTACCATTTACCATTTTACAATTGATTAATATGACATTATTTTTGGGACACTTATTTATTAAAATTAAGTACTTTACTCTTGTTAAAACACAGACAATGCCGGTAAACTAACCCTTCCTCCTAACCGAACAACCCGGTTGCTTGGCAAAAATATTATTTTATTTTTAACATTTACCATTGTTTGAATCAGTTTAAATGAATTTTTAAATAGTTTACTCTTGTTCAATCGTAAAACGTTACAGGTAAACTACCCCTCCCTCTTAACCGATCTTTACCAAAATCATTTCTTGCGTCCTCTACAAGTCGGGGCACATATGCAAAAAATTATTTGTTTCTGTTTGAATTTGCAGCAGTTATCGTTCGCCATAGAAAAAATTCTAAACACAGACACTTTTTGTAAAATAAATTTTCTTTATGTTTTAAAGGTAGTACAATCAGAATCAGCCCTTATCTCAAACACGATTTTTTAGCGGTCAGTATACTTCCATTTCCTTACGGAACATGCAAGTAAAACCGTAAGCAATTGTTACCAGAACAAACACCACAACCCATGATACCTTACAAAAATACTTATACTATTGTGTTTTACCACGATTTTTCAAGAAAATCTTTTGTGGAATACTTTTTACCTATGTATCTTCATTATAAGTGAAAAAAGTTCGTAGCACAGTATGTGATTTTTAGAGAAGACCAAAGTGCTTAACTTCATTTACAACAGTATATCGTTTTGTACTAGTTTCTTGTATCCGACAAATAAGTTTTAATTTCATTGTTTGTGCATTAATTATCTGTCGTGAATTTTTTTTGTTTATTTAGACACTGTCTCAGTCTAAGCGGTCACTAATACTGACACAGTGTAGCGTCTTTCCTAAGCAGCCTGTCCCTACAGGTGACGCCCCCGTTAAATTGCATATCTTTGAGTAGGTGTCGCTTACACAGCACTTATCTTATTTCACAAAAAAAAGAAAAATCCTATAATTATTAATAACGTGTAATCATAAACTAAGTTGCTTATCAAATATTACGAAATTGAAAACCAGCATCGTACGTTAAAATAATAAATTTCTTTTATAAAAATATTTTATAAGATGAAGCTTAATTTTACAAACTATTAAGAAAACATTTTTTAAATTGCGACGAAGTACTGTGTACCTACATACTTTGTACAACAGTTAACACTTTTAATGTGTCCGTTTACTGTAAGTTAAAACTAATTTTAGACATGTGGAGGAGAAAACCCCAAGTAATGATAAGTAAAACGAAAAACGCCTATGTAATTGTTAACAATCCTAGAAATAACTGGAGACGTAATGTACAATGTTAACACTATGAGCTGGCGTGAGGCTTGCCACGTTAGGCTGAGTCAACACCTAACCGGCAAAGAGCCGTCCTAATTTCTCTGGCACAGAATGGTTAATCTTGAAATCTTACGGTCTTTGCCAAAGTGATGTACAATGTTTTGTATGTAAACTTTCTCGTCAACTTTAAGCTTCACAGGTGATGTTGTTATAATACAAAAGCCTATGGTATGAATAGCTCTGCACGTTAAGGCTTATTCGAGTAACACAAAGCAACTCTAACGCGTAAAAGTAGAAATATAAAAATAATTTGTTTTAATGGTCAACGAGTGATAGTAAAGAACATATTTATTTGTCAAGTTGTATAATATTTTACTTGCGTTCATAAAGGAACGTTTTTACCATTTTTGTTTTGATAGCACCATTTGAATGATTGTAGGCCTATAACTAAAAAAATCTATGCTAAAAAAGGAGCCTTTACTTAATACAAGACTTAGTAAACAATTATGAATTCTTTTGGGTTTATTAATTTATTTTACTCATTTAATATGACAAGTCATCTGGTCCTAATACTGATATCAATTTTATTCTAAACACTACGACATTTACGCGTACGTAACGCTCTCGAAATGTCCGCAGGCGCAGTGCCTCTGTCAAGGCCGTGCACTGAAGTAGCTTCGAGACTCTTCTTAACTACTCAATTTATGGCGGCTGGCCACCAGAAGAATAAAAAAATTATTCTGGAACATCTGCGGGATCTATATAAGCGTCTACGGCCGCCTTAGTTGAATAGTTACGCCTGGCGTTATTGTAGAGTGCAGATCAAGTTATTGTTGATGGCTAGTGGGAAGTAATTATTGTGTTATAATTAGTGCGAAACTCTAATAAGTGGTATTATTACTTGCGTGTAGACAAATTTAACTTGAATCATTGTATTATGGGAGTAACTTGTTGATTTCAAATTGTTATTTGTGACGAAGTAAAACTGGTAATTAGTGACTTCATTGGCGTCTGAATTTTGTTTCGACTGTACAAGACGATCCGTGAGACCGTAAGACGATGAAATTTTGTTTTGATCGTAACAATATCAAATACTTATGTGTACTTACATATTGTAAAATCATTAAAAATAAAATATAAGTAATTAGCCTATTATTTTTTTCCACATAGGTCTACGGTTATTAAAAACAGTTAATTTTTTTTCAAATATATAGTAAAGTTTTAGACATAAATGTGTGCACCCAACAAACTGTTAAAATTTACAAAATCAAAACCGTACTTCATGTTACACAATAATTTCATTTTGTGCAAGTGCTGTTTTACAAACAAGAGATAAACTGGTTAACTACGACATTATGCGACGAACCCTATAACTGGATTACTAATGTATCTTAGTGGACACTACGACGTCCATAAAACCATCGTTGTTTACGTCTATACAGCCTATGGTCTTGATGTGTAAACTACACTATAAAATTAAATTGTGAATATAGTATTGTATTCGTACCAACTCTATGATTACAAATTTAGTTCGTTCAAACTTACACTTCATTTTTCCCAAGATATTTAAAAACCATCTTGTCAAATAGTAAAAAATACTAAACCGTCACTGTAAGGCCTACATACTAAAATCGTCTCTAAGTTAATAACAAATACTCTACCCCCCGTCACTCTTTATAACTATCTCTCCTCTGTGTGTCTGTCTGTCTGTCTGTCTGTCTCTCTCTCTCTCTCTCTCTCTCTCTCTCTCTCTCTCTCTCTCTCTCTCTCTCCCTTTATCAAATTTTTAATTGCCAAATCCCCTGTTCAAAGCAAAATCGTTGAACCTAATTTATTACTACGAAAAGTATAATCAGTTTAGTTTCTCAAGCAAATCATTAAATCACGCTAGTTATTTCTATGGCAGAAATATAAGACCTACTTAACTTGGTACAGATATTCACAGCCAGAACGTATAAAATTTGTGTAATAAATTTAACATTGGCTCAAATAAAAATGTTTCTGAATACATTGTGCTTGGTGACAGATAAGTTCAGAATTTCAAATTATTAAAGACTAGTATCGGATATTCTATTATGTAAGAACACGCAGCAATATGTAATATTCTGGTGGTGATGGGAAAAACAAGACCATAACTGCATGGTTTCAGTAAGCCTGATCCTTAGACGGCTCTAGCAGAAGGCCGTAATATTAAACGTGGTAACACTGGAGCCAGCTGATATTTGAGGCCGACTAGAGAATTTTTAATTTATGTATTTCAAAATCGAACCCATCATTATAATTTTAATTGCTTCATTTTTAATTACCTGTTATAATTCCTAAATTTTTGCAAATTAAAAGTTTATTATGAAAAATACTGTTATATTATTTAGGTGATATATAATAAGTAACTCATTCATATGATACGAATTCAACTGTTTGAACAAAATTAATTTATTAGGCGTAACATTAATTGACTAATTTCTTCAATTGTATTAATTCGTATAGTACTAAGTGCGCACGGACCTACAATTTAGATTTAGCTGTTATAGGCTTACTCATGATTTTAGTAATGCTATGGAATTAAATCAAAATATAACATGTTCACTTTAACTATTTTATTACACTATGCTTATAGGCCTCTGACGCAACGTTGCCACGATTAATATTCCGGTCTTTTACTAGAGCCATCCGTGCTTCATCTCGTGACAAGGGTAAGAAAGTACTAATACCGAAGAACGAAACATCTAATTTGCTGATGTGACAACAATGATAACAACATCGCACAACAGAATGTTTAGTTTGTGCTACTGCAGTGAACCCTCGAGGCGTCAAGTAGTAATTACACTGTCGACCCGTCACAGGAGACAGTACGGTCAAATTCAAATTAAATACGGTGTAATTCAATCAACTATGTGTTGTCATAAATATATATAATCTTAATAACTGTTGACCGATTAAGACACGAATTGTTATGGCATTTAGAGGAAAGAATCCAATATGTTCCAAGATAAATATAAACAATCAGTCAATAGAGCAACCATCTCATTTTAATTTTCTAGGGTGCGGTGGAACTTATGAGTATGACAACGACTTTGATATAAAAATAAATAGATTTTAAATGATATGCTGTACTATACACAGAACAAGTTGAAATAAGACAGCAAGATATAATTCTATAAAATAATCGCAACACTTGTTTTAACTTATGGAAGTGAGACTTGGATGATGACGAGTAATGATAAGCTGAGAATACAAAACAAAGTTTCTTGAGGAAAACCAAAGGTTGCACCCTTACAGATCAAATAAAGATATAAAAACCGAGTTAAATGTATATTCTATGGCCAGCAGAATAAGGGGAAGACAAATAAAATGGAGGCAGCATATCCAGAAAATGGAAGATATGAGACTGCCTAAACAAGTAATAATATACATACCCCAAGGTAGAGGAGATATAGGTAGACCAAGGAAGATGGTGGGAGGCGGAACAGTCTGTAAGCCAATATCTTGACGAAGAGAAGAAGATAAAAGCACGATTTCGGTTTTTACTCAGTATATGTTACTATAAAATTTTAGTCCACTGCTTTCTTTACAACTTGTCTGATGCGTTCATACTTTCCACAACACACTTATTTTGCTTTACAGCTGATCCTCTTAAAAATACCGATTGCTTATACCTAGAAATATATTAGAAGCCGTTTTCAAAAATACAATTTAAATCAAATACTAGTTGGTCTGTATTTTCAAGTGTCAAGATTAAGCCTTTTTAATGTGTATTAAAAAAAATTTACGATCGTACACACACACACACACACACACACACACACACATATATTTCTATTAAACTTACACTAAAATAAATGTAAGCATTATTAGGCAAATTGTTTTTAAAAATTGTGTATGGTGCTTATACTGTGCTTAAATATATATTTAGTTACAATTTTATCATCAAAATTGTGAAATTACAGGTCGAAATAGATACTGCCACAAGGCTAACATTGAGTAAGAGATGGCTAGACATTCTTTCATCGATCACATCGTGTTTCCGAAGCATTACTCATCACACAATACGGCGCATTAAACTGTTCTGTTCCCCAGACAATACTTTTTGCCGATAAAAGTTATATATGTCTGTCGAGTCGTATAATAGTAAAAATAAATATTTGATCAGTTCAAACCTTTGCGAATTCCTGAGAACAACGAAGTAGAATTTCTGAATTTTACCTATAAAAAAACAATAAAGGATAGATATTTTTAATTCAAAATAGTACAACATGCTGAAGTCTACATTACCAATGTACATAATACACACTGCACAGTAATAAATATTGTCTTTTAATAGTTTCTACTGCTTATTATACAATACCCATTACTACCGAAACATATAGGAATTGAACAGTCATTTGAATCGTAATTAAAAAGTGGCATTGTATCCATCTAAACGTTATTAGCGTTATATTATTAACGCATTATTGCGTTATGTAATTATTATTATTTACCACTTTAGTAAACAAAATAAACGTAAGCATAACAATAGTTGTAATACTTCAAACCACTTAGAGTATGCTCTCATTCGGCTATTGGGACTTGTAAATCTTATGCGAATATTGTTTAAAGTATTGTTACGAGAAGCGTACCGAACAATCCAGAACGTCTCCACTCCCCCCGCCCAGTGTGGCTTGTGCTACGTCATTCACGTAGGTGGTTCTAGAGAGTTACAGGAACACTTGAGATAAACATTAATCCGCTGCCGTGCAGTAAGGGGGCAAAGGTGTACTGCACCTCTCCGGGGCCTATATAAAGCCATAGCAGCCGGATTGTCAGTTGAGTTACGTAAGCGATTTTCGCTAGTGCGGATTGAGTGTGTCGAAGTGAAGTAGTATTGTGTGACATTAATAGACATTGTGTAATATTAATAGACATTGTTATTCCGTGTGGACAAATCTAACTGGAAATATGGTACAAGTTAATTACGAACTGTTTAACAGTGAAAATTAAAGCTGGTGATTAGTGATTTAATTGGTGTCTTGTACTTTGTTTCCACTGTACCTACGACGATCAAGTAGACCGTCGTAACAGTATGTTTATGAATCAGATCATACTCTACGTAAAGGTGTCAATATTTTGTGAGCTTTCAATAAAAGGGTCAAAGTCAATGTTAATTGAACTTAATTTGTGTAAACAGTAAATTAGAGAAATTTTATATGGACGATTCTTGTATTAAATCATGAGAATGTAAAAGAATTTATGAAACATTTATAATATGCGAGTGTTGCGTCTTAGAAGCTCTTGAATTGCTCTTGAGTTGTTCTTAGGAACGCTAATTGGAAATGGCTGGTTAGAAATGAAGTTTTAAGTGGACTGTATGCTTTCCATATACATAACTGTTTATTGAAATTTTGTTTCTGCGATTGCTGGCAAGTGTAATAATTACCGCGGCATGATGCCCGCTAATTGAATTAGAAATAAGTATGGAATGACATAATCGTGAAACGTAAGGCAGAAATCGCCCAAGTGGAATTCGCGCATGTTGAACATGCTAATAATTTAAATAATGAAAATTCTGTAGCCGCGGCTGGTTATTGAAACGAGTGGCCTCCTCGGAGTCTTGAGTAGAACTAACGTAATTTTCACTACAATCAGCCCAGCTAAAGACCGGCTGTAGATAACAGACAAAAACGTGCCCTCATCTACACGTATCGCAATGCAGTATTCAGATTACAAAGTTTACAAGGTTCAAAGTTTGACCATACTGCCCGCACAAAATCGGGGCGATTTTACAATTTAAGTTATTATGTGAAACGTAAATCACAAATTATTATCAAATGTTGTATACAAGAAAATACATAATATACTTGAAAGCCTTATACATTAAATAAATTGACCTTTTGCTTAAAGTAAATCGTCTCTGACATAAAAATCTGTAAGTAACAAAATTAATCAAGCTATCAGAAACAGGCTCAAAAGCAAAACAAAACAATGTCTGTGCTGAAAACGTACAAAATAAATCTCATGGTAAAAATAAAAGTGCTTATATAACTAACATAATCTTTCTTGAAGCATTAACATATGTTTAGTAAATACATACATTTAATTTTTAACAGAAAGTAAGTGACAACCTTCAATTTATATAAAAGAAAACATCCTCAAAAACTGACTCAATATAGTAATACAATGACAAAGACATAATAGCTGATACAATAATAGTAGACTAACACTCCCCAAACAATTCAAAGATACATAACCATGGTAAATACAATAGTGAAAAACATAATAATGTACATGCATAGTAGTAGTATAATGATATCAAAATTCAGTGGTACATAGCAGTAAGATAGACATATCCAAATGGATGTAAAAATGCATAATATGAGTGTACATAATACATAACGATTGACATAATAATTAATAGTACATCATAGCATAATAATAATCACAGGAAATTCAATAACATAATAATAACATAATAATGATATATAGGAATACAATAATAAAAACTTAAAATTAATATAATACAAACAGCAAATGGAAAACATGATAAATGTTCGAAACAATGATGCATGATAATGTGAATTAGTCTGAGTCCACCGGAAGTGGGCACAATTTATGAATGGGTCGACGTAGGACACCATGTGCGGTGCGAACGTCAGCAACGCGCGCTATTGACTCCTGACCCGAATAAACATTCGTGATTACCCCGCGTTTCCACTGAAGGGAGGGGGAGAATTATCATCTAGAATGAGGACGAGTTGTCCAAGAGTCAAATTTTTTGACATAATGCGCCATTTGTTGCGCTGTTACAACTGGTCCAAGTAATTTTTTGACCACCGTTTCCAAATGGACTGTGTGAATTTTTGGAGCAGCTGCTATCTGCCCAAACGACTAATATTGACTTGGGAATAGTCGGGTTCCGGGAGTGCCGTGAGCGGAGAACCAACCAGGAAATGAGCGGGAGTTAAAGGTTCGGGGTCCCTAAAGTCATTGGATATTGCGAATAAAGGGCGTGAGTTAAGGCAGGACTCTATTTGAGTTAGGATAATATAATATTCCTTGAAAGTCAGAATGGTTCCGCCAATCACGCGACGCAAGTGAAATTTGACACTTTTTACTCCGCTTTCCCACAAACCACCGAAATGAGGGGCTGAGGGTGGTATAAAGGACCACTTGATGCCTTGGGCACTGGTAAACTCCTGGGTTGTTTGCTCAAATCCTTAAGACTTCAAAAGTATGTACAATTCGTGGAGTGTGCTACGACGAAAGTTCGTACCATTGTCGGAGAATATCTGAACGGGGATACCTCTACGCGCGATGAACCGTTTTAAGGCCGCTATGAAGGCGTCTGAGGTAAGATCTGAGACAAGTTCCAAATGAATGGCCTTAGTGGTCATGCATATAAATAAAGCAATATACGCCTTTGACGTCGACTTTGAGCGCTGCCCGCCATGACGTACGAATACGGGACCGGCATAGTCCGGCATAGTCGACAGCAGATTGGGAAAATGGCTTAGTAGGCGTGACCCTGGAAGGGGGTAATTGTCCTAATAATTGGTTTGCGCCCCTAGCACGGTATAGAAAACAAGTGATGCATTTATGTATTACCGAGCGTATGTAGGATTAATCATTAATGATCCAATATTTCTGCCTTAGAGAAAACTGGGTTAATTGTACACCAGCGTGTAATAAACGAAGATGTTCGTTTTCTATGATTAACTTGCTGAGATGAGAATGCGGTGTAGTATGATTTGATGTTTGCTCGCGTAGTTAAGCTGGGAGTGCTGCAGACGTCCACCCACTCGTAATATACCTGTCTTGTCCAGAAAGGTGTTAAGTGAAAGAATTTTACTGTTGTTAGGGATTCAGCGATGCGCCTCAAGTTCCTTAACTTCAATGCTAAAGTGCGATTGCTGAGACTGGCGAATAAAAACCAAAAGTGTATCATGCAACTCCTGGGCCGACAAAAAGGAAGTGTCCCCATCAACTATGGGGAGCCTAGAGTTCCGAATGAATCGGCGGCAATATGAAAAAACGCGAATGAATTTTGAGGGAGATGAATAGTTTTCAACATAACTGGATGTGGATGAAGCGACAATTAGTGAAGTTTGGGCCTGCTTACGTCGTTCCTGCTCCAGATCGGGATGAGTGCAGGGAGAATGAATATCGAAGGCACTGACAGGCCACGATGGTGACTCGTGGGACAACCAGGACGGACCATGTCACCATTGCGGGTGACTGTACAATCCGAGGGAGGCAACCACGCGATAAAATGTCGGCAGGGTTGTCCAGTGACGATACATGGTGCCAAGTTCCATTGATTATGAGACGCTGTATTTCAGCAACACGGTTGGCGACAAACACCTTCCAACGGGACGATTGCTGATGGATCCAATGTAAGGATATCATTGAGTCCGAGTAAAAATATAATTCGTCGAATTTGTAGTTCACGGCGTCTATAACCTTGGAAGCTAACTGAGCCAGCAATAGACAAGTGCAAGTTCAAGTCTGGGTAACGTTATCTGGTTCAATGGGGCGACTCTAGATTTGGAACATAACAGGTTTGATGATACGGCGTCGTTTGAATAGACCGTACGCACATAGATACAGCACGCGTAACCCTTAGCTGACGCGTCGGCAATTCCATGAAGCTGAAATGAAATGATTCGGGAATTGTTTAAACTCTTGACAGACCTCGAAATTTTAAAGTGAGCGTCTGAGACCAGCTGAGAATAGAGTTCTAACCACTGATTAGATAATGAACCTGATAAGGGTTCGTCCCAACTTGTACCCGCTAACCACAATCACTGCATAAAATGCTTACACCAAAATGTAATAGGGCCAATGAGGCCCAACGGGTCGTAAATTCCCGCGATGACCGACAGCACACCTCTCTTGTTGACCGCCGTTGCATTGACGTGGCTCTGGACGCTATACAAAAAACTATCCTCGTCCACGTTCCATTGTATTCCCAACGTACGCACATTTTGATTTTTGCTAAAGTCATGGGAAGAGTAAGCGTGAGAGACTATAACGGTCTGATTATTCGAAAACCATTTGTGTAAGGTAAAACCGTATTGTCTTAGTAAATTCATGATATCAGATTTTATTTTAGATAGAACATTCGGGTCATCTGAACCCGTCATGAGATCGTCCACATAAAAATCATTGGCTATGTCTGCGCAAGCTATAGGGTATTTAGTTTTATTTTCTTGGGCTATTTGAGCCAGACATCTTGTAGCAAGAAATAAGGCACCTGCAGTCCCATATGTGACTGTCCTCAAGACGTAATGTTGGAGTTCCTTATGGGGTGCGTCGCTTCAAACAATACGCTGCAAATTGGAATCCTTTGGATTAACTAAAATTTGCCGATACATCTTCTCAATGTCTGAAATGAGGACGTATCGGTGAGTTCGAAATCGAGCCATAATAGAGAACAGATCGTGCTGGACCGTGGGAACAACCATCAGTGTGTCGTTCAAGGACAAAGTATTTGTCGTTTTAGCGGAGCCGTCGAAAACAACTCGCAACTTGGTAGTTATGCTGGAGCCTTTAAAAACTGAGTGGTGCGGCAAATAAAAGGTGGCTGACTTGTCCACCGACAAATCGTACGCATTAAGTAAAGACATGTGACCAAGATTTAAATATTCATGCATGAATGCGCTATAATCTTTGTGAAGAGCAGGGTTCTGCTTGAACTTGAGTTCGAATGATTGAAACCTGCGGATAGCGCCGTGAAGAGAATCGCCCAAATGAGACTTGTCTAACTTGCGAGGTAGGGATACCACAAATCTGCCATCCTTATTACGGACAGTATTGGATATAAAATGATTCTTGCATTCCGAGTCCTCAGCGGAGGGATCACGAATAGCAACGTCCTCCAAAATCCAAAATTCTGTTAGTTGAGACGAAATGGCACTATCATTTTTACATGCCATAAATGATGAAACCGGTTTCGTCATGTCGACATTAAATGGCAAGTTACCGGCGAGAATGAATCCCAATTTTGTTTCCGTTATTATAGGGAAATGTGGGCTACGGATAAATTTGACAGGTTCAATTAATTGCAAGTAATACTGAGCACCGAGCAATAGATCGACTTGCGACGAGAAGTTGAGTTGTGGGTCGGCTAAGAATATGCCCTTTGGTAAAGTTAATGATGCGACATCAAATGATTCCGCAGGGAGATTATTAGTGATACTGGGAAGCACAGCGCAATGTATGTTTAAACTAAAATTCTTATAGCGTGAATGCAACTTTACTCTGGTACAGAAATCAGCTTGAGACAATGAATTATTTATACCCGTTATGGCTAATTGAGATTTAATCAGTTTCAGACCCATGCGACGTGCGAAATCCACAGTGCAGAAATTAACCTGCGAACCTGAATCTAATAAAATCCTAACCGGATGCTTTCCACCTGCATGGTCAGTTGTCATGCAGACGGCGGTGGATAATAATATAGACTTATTTGTTTGCAATTTTAACGAACACTGATTGTTCCTTGACGAATCGTTTTTGTTAGATATATGAATCATTGTGTGATGGCGTTTCGCACACGTTCTGCAAGAAAATTTGGAGGGACAGTGTGCAAGATCGTGGCCTGGGCGTATGTAATTTAGGCAAAGTTTATTTTTAATTATAATATTTTTTCTCTCCAGTGGAGTAATCGCTACAAATTGTGGACAATCAGTAAGTCGGTGTTTATCTTTGCACAGCTGACATATATTATTTCATATATGAGTATGGAATGTTGATTTGGAAACATTTACCGGTTTAATTGCTTTGCGATAGTGAGTCTTATCGCCAACGTTTATCTTGCTTGCTGAAGTGGCCGCGCTGTCCAGGTTTTGTAATAACTGTCTATGAGTATTTAAAAATTTTATGAAATTACTAAAATCAGGAAATCGTTCTTCGGTCAAGCTTTCTTTCCAGAGACGAAACGTATAATTATCGAGTTTTGGGCTAAGTAATGAATGAGAATAATTTCAAATGTATTTACGGGTAGATTCAATGAGTTTAAAGCATTGATGTTCGCGGTTATCTCGTCAATAAATCTCTAAATACTAATCCTGGACTCCTGTTGAACTGATTTCACACCCAAGACATTCCCTATATGATGGGCTGAGAAAATTAACTTACTGTCATACCTACTTCTTAATAAATCAATAGCTACCGCATAATTTTCATGGGTAATTGGAAGAGATTTTATTACATTTAATGCCTCGTCACTCAATGAAGAGTGCAAGTAGTGTAACTTTTGAATATCAGTCAGGTCGGTTCTGACGTGTACTAATTCAAGAAATATACTGTAATAGTGTTGCCAATCAATAATGCTACCTGAAAAGCAAGGCAATTTAATTGGTTCCAACTGTATAGGGGGGGGGTTTAACTGGCGTAATTTCGGTATGAACCAACGGTTTTCGGTTCACCTGCTCAACTTGCTCTAACAAGTGGTGCAACTTGTATTCGATATTGCAGAGATCATCCTCGGTTTGGACTCTGTCACTGGCTGATGCGAAATCAGTCATCAGACTCAATTTGATTCTGAATATCGTCATATTTAGCGGACAATTCCATTAAATGGCGAAGCTTGATTTTTAGTGCGTGATCATCGCTTGTGTCTGGATCGAAATTATCCGCGAAAGTGTTCACACGGGATATAGACGCTTTAATCGTGCCCCGTTTCTGTATTAACGCCTTCACATCAGCCATGATTGTATTTCAAAATGTAATTTATAAAAGAAATTTAAACGTAGAGTAGGTGAACAATTGCTGTAATTTTGAATAACTTGCGAAAATCTGATATAATGCGGAAGCCAGTGATCGGTATACACCTTAACACATTACTTACTATAATAGAGTACTTGTTATCTCTTTTAAAAGAACAGCCCTGAGCGTTATTGAAAGTATGAATTATTTAAATAATAATATACATATAGCCTTATCTCGACACTTGAACTTCTAATGAGTTATTGTACAGTTATGTAAATGGAAATTTATGCACAAATGTACACATGAAAATCTAGATAAGATGAAAGTTTATGCTCAAATGATAATATCTGATTACGTAAAAGTATCAATAATACCACATTAAATATAAAATATTATTAAGTTTGTTGCACTCATGTATTATATATGAACAATTGTAAAGAAAAATGAAAGTTTATAATCACGTGGAATACTGGCGTGTTCAAAACTGCTTCTGTCCTGTTGGTTCCGTGCTGATCCCGTCCGGCAATCCTTTGAAGTTGGCGCACCGCCTGTTTGTACTGGTTGGGTGACGCTTGACGTTGTAGTTCTGCGTGATTTTACAGTTGTGGAATTTTGCTGCCGTCGAATAACTTTCTTGCAGTGTCTTGTAGTGTCAGATTTGACGCTCTGCAGAATCTTGCATGTCACGTTTGAAGGTTGTTTTTGTGGCAACAAAGGCATGCCACGGCCAGCAATCTAAGTTCGAAAGTATTTAAGCTTGAAGATTGTTTGGGCCACAGGCTGTTTGGGCCCATTAAATTAAATATTTTGGAATCGTGGTGGACAAAAAATGTAAAATCCGTCCCATGAGGACCAAAAATGCTGTCGCTGCGGACAAAAATGCGGTCGCTGTGGACTAAAAATGTTGCCCGTAAGGCCAAAATAAAATCCGGTTTCGAGGATCAAAAATGTTGCGTCTTAGAAGCTCTTGAATTGCTCTTGAGTTGTTCTTAGGAACGCTAATTGGAAATGGCTGGTTATAAATAAAGTTTTAAGTGGACTGTATGCTTTTCATATAAATAAGTGTTTATTGAAATTTTGTTTCTGCTATTTTTGGCACGTGTAATAATTAGCGCGTCATGATGCCCGCTAATTGAATTAGAAATAAGTATCGAATGACATAATCGTGAAAAGTAAGGCAGAAATCGCCCAAGTGGAATTAGCGCATGTTGAACATGCTAATAATTTAAATAATGAAAATTCTGTAGCCGCGGCTGGTTATTGAAACGAGTGGCCTCCTCGGAGTCGTGAGTAGAACTAACGTAATTTTCACTACAGTCAGCTTAGCTGAAAACCGGCTGTAGATAACAGACAAAAATGTGACGTCATCTACACGTGTCGCAATGCAGTATTCAGATTACAAAGTTTACAAGGTTCAAAGTTTGACCAGCGAGTAAATTATTAAAACATGTAATTTGTTTTCAATACTATCGTGTGCGTACAGCATTACGTAATAATAGACAATTTTAAGGCTTTCACAATAACGACGTACAATATCAGAATTTTAGTAAACATTCTTAGTAAACATGTGATTTGTTGCTGCGCAATATCCAGGAGTGATTATTTATATTTTTTAAAAATTCAGAAACCATTATTATTATAACCATCGCACAGAACACGAAGAAGACGTAATTATGTTAAAATCAATTTTGACATTTAGCTCAAACGAAACACTTTAGTATATAGTTGTGTGCTTGCAAGGTTAGTATACTGCGAGTTTGCAAGTTCCTTATTAACTCACTTTGTACGTGCCTTCTCAAGTAAACAAAAATACAGACTAATGCAAATACAGTTCACTCACTGAACTGACAGTACGAGTTCTGAAATATTTTTACATATACACGTTCGTTATAGACACAAATTGAGTTGTCGTATACACAATGTAGCTTAACATTTTAATGTACCTACTACGTAGGGTTACATAACTTATATCTCCTGGTATTCTTTTAGACAAGGTGTAACCTATACAGCAAACGTCAACAGAAGACAAATATTTCTTAACAAACAGCCAGACCCTGTTTCATCTATAACGTTGTTTTCCCAGCGCATTACTCATTGTATCGGAAGAGAGTATTGAACCTATATATTCCCTAGACAATAGGTAGACCGTATCATTTCAAACCCGCCCTTTTCGTGATGAGACGAATGATACATTTATATTGGATGGCGTATAGTACTAAAGGTTACATAAATATTTGATCAACTCCAACGACTGTGTCAATCTGAACATATACAGAAAAACTGAATATACATCGACACAGTAGATAATAATACAAATCAATGTTTTCTTTACAGAGAGTTTTACGAACTTCTATCTCACCAATAATATTTGAAAAGCAAATATATCGTTTGCGTTTACAGTATCTTACTAGAGAGTTGTATTAATATACACAGTTTAAATCTTATTGAATGCTAGGAAAGATTTCTTACTGTTTAGCATTGATTTGCATATAATTTATTTAGAGACAGATGATTTTAAAAATAACAGCTATAATTTCAGTTTTGGGTAGCATAAACAGATTTTTAATCATATTTTTGAAAGCTACCTAAAATTGTTGTCTAACGTATGTAATTTGTAACGCAACAACTATTCAACTATATGCGAACAAAAATAGACCCTATATAGCGTGAGTCAAATTAAAAAAATTACAAAAATTATACAGGACAAAGATCCAAATATAGGAGCAGGACTTAGATTTATAGTAAAGCTAAGGCACTACAGTAAACTGAAGTTTACACTTACTGTCAAAAGAAAAGTGTAAATATAGTGTCGGCCTATATCGTTACAACCATGTGTGTTAAGAATAATGCCATTACGTTGGTTCATGTACACACTTTTCACTTACGTATGTATGTTTTCAGAATGACTGAATGTACTATGGATATTTAGTTTTAATTTATATTAAATAAATTAATATTCATTCTAACAATGTATTAATTTTATTACATATTAATGCACAATTAAAACTACCTTACTTTAAATATTCTCGAATATGTAAGTCGGATATTTTCAACACCGGCGTATGCTTTAGAGAATGTTTCAGGAAGTTTAGGTTCGAGACTAAATTATGCCAATACACCAATGCAACTATAGTATGAGTTTTTAATGGAATGCAGATATGACGTCACAAGCAACGCTCATAACCGAACGTCCTTAAATTCTGTAGCGGCATTTCATAGTCTGACTCAGAACAGCACAGTCCTCAACTAGACACAGTCAACGCGACTAATTAACCAGTGTTTACCATAGTGCAAACTAAAAAATGTTCTGAGAGCGTTGGCGTCCTCAATTAACCGAGAGCAGAGGCGAGAGCAACGTCTGGCAACCCGGAAATACTCTGGGGGAAAAAGAGTAACTTAAGGAACACTACTGTCGTTAATTCCTAACGAACACTTTAGTCGCGAGGCGACGGGTAGAGATCTTCTAACGACGGAATCAAGTATCATCGCTACCCACCGATTACAGTAGAGTGAAATAGATAACTTTTTATTAAAACCGTATAAAAGATCATGTTAAAATCAACTTCAAGATTTTATTTAAATCATTATAAACCGGGCCGTCGTCGATTAGCTGAATTGTTGTTACTAGATGTTTCGGCTACATCTCCGGAGGCCATCGTCAGTATAAAAAACTTTCGAAAAGTGACACAGCGGACGCACTTCACTGATGGGAGTAGTTATCCACAAGATTGTAAGCTACTGCTATTTCTACTACAGCCCAACAGACCGGTGTTTAATGCCCTCAAATAATGTCGACTCCAGCCGTCAGAGCCTTCGAAACTTCGAAACTCTTTAATTATTTGTAAAGACACTTATATTTATCGACACTCTTCAAAGAATATTATTCTATTATATTTTCTATTGACAAGTACAAATTCAGTGAAGAATCGTGTTTCAGTTTTATTAAATTATTCTGTCATTTAGTGTGTACTTGTAAAGAAAAATTAGCTAGTTAAATAAATTATCTGAAATAACTAAGAACTTTCTAATTTTTCTCTTAAAGAAAAATTCTGTAAAATTTATTTTGGAATTGCAAGATTACCTTATTTTTTAAATATCATGAAGGAAACAATAAAAATATTTATTTGTAAAATATTTTATACCGATATAATTCTTAATCTCTCATCTAAAAATCTATTACAAACACACTAGTTTACAGTTTACCGATTTAAACCTACTTTAATTCATATCCTTAAACCTAATAACAACTATAGCCCTACTACCTTTTGAAATTTGCATTTCCTTCCTGTGTAATTTTATTTTAGCTCACAAAAAAGGTATCTTTTTGTATATATAGACTAGAATGTTTCTCACATTGCAAGGTATTATTATGTTTCTCACAAGAACCCCTTATTATTCCAGTTTCTTATATCATGATTAGCAGTGGAAAGGTGAAATATTATTCCAATTTATTTATTGTACAGATTTTTGGTTATCCCCAGAAGAGCACCATAAAACTGCAACATTCGACATAAAAATTCCGTTAGGTATTTCAAAAATAATTACTGTGGGTACTAGTCATACGCATCATGTTTTGTTTACAACTGAATTGGATCAATCCACTTGCTAAAATCTGAGAAATAAGGAAAGCAAAATTGTATTCTTAACTTTTACGTACAAAAAATTTATCGTTTATACAATGGAAAATGATTTTAGAGATTTTAAAAAACAATATTGTGATGCCACTCATATTTATGTATTATAATTTTATTATAACTTGAGTTCTGCAACAGAGGGATAATGTAATATTATTTAACTAACTTCAAACGAAATTCAAAAATAATTTATTCCGCTTGAAATGTGTAGAAAGTTTTTTAGATTATAATGTACCAAGGAGACCTTAAACTTCGAAATTTAATAACAGAGACGAGAAAAATACGGATTTAGAAACAACTGTGTTGAATGGAAAGATAAGTTTTTCTTCTCTATCTATTTAGAAACTATTAGATAAACGGTTAACAAGCATTCGTAAAGAGGTTCGTAATTATAACTGTTTGTGCAGATGATTAGTGTTCAGGATAAAAGAAAATAATCATTACGTAGAGTATGAGACACTATCATTATCTAGCAAAATAACACCACATATTAATAACACACTTTCCATGGCGTTTATTCTCCTTTAAGATTTCTATCGAATTCGTATGTTGCCTATGTGCGCAGAAATAATAACACTAGGCAATTACTTCACAAAAGAAATGGGCATTCACCTTTTTCATTAGGTTCTTACGTCTATTAAAATTCAATATATAAGCTGCAATGAGGCTAGTAGAAAGCTTAGCATGTATATGACTGCTTATCGACCACATTACTTTGTTTGGTACCCATATACTTTCCACATATATACATACAGTACTTGTGCCAAGTAGATATTTAGGTGTAGTACGGTTTGTATTATAAATATTTTAATCCCAAGTTAGACGTTAAATTTGATAATAAAAGTACAGTGAATTTGATCTTTGATAAAAATAAAAATACTAAAAACTCATAAAGATGATCATTGGTATTTAAATTTTGAACACATATTAGAGATACTGTGTAGGGTGATTAATCTTGACTAGAAGCATTCAGTAACTACTGTTTGGTTTACATAGATAATATTTGTGTGAGACTCGTTAAGCACACCAGATATCATGTACACTAATGATGCTGTCTGTGCCAAGTTGTCAATTACGCAACTTGGTATCAGTTTGTCACTGCCGTCACAAAATAGCGTCTATTGTATTTAACGTTAAGTCAGAGTTAGTATGTAATTTTATAGGTAACAGTGGATTTTATTGGAGAAGTGGATAACATCTCTGTGATAAAAACCCTTTGTTCTTGTCTGATTTTAACATGTCATAGAATTTATTGTGTGTATGGTCACCAAGTTGCAATGGTTAATTTTAAGTAGGTTAGATACCTGATAATCCTTCATGCAACTTACTTGGTCGCTATGCACGACGCGTTTCGGGATCAAGGTCCCATCTTCAGGTGCTCACTCGGGTCGAGCTCGTCAATTCATAAATACACACACATAAAACATAAAAAACACTGAATTTAAACACTCATACTGCCCGAGAGGGGACGATGCGCATCGTCGAGAAAGTAAACATGCACTGGCCGTATAAAGTCCAAAGCAGAGATAAGTTGGTACTCTTCATGTCTGTGCCAGTTTTGTATCACAGTATCGAAGAGCGCGTTGGATTTGAACGACACCATATCGTTCAACAGGCACTCTTTCTGTGACTTGGCCGCTTTATATATCTCATACTCTTCTAATGCACCCATATATCAGGCCTACTTACAAAAGTGTATGGGTTTAAGATTAACAGAGAAGTTAGTGTAACTGTGATCACAATCAATCAGGTGTTGGGCGTAAGTCGATTTACTGTTTATCACATTCTTCATGGGCAGGTGTTCCTTAACCTCTCTTCAAAACGTCTCCCCGTCTGGCCGATGTAAAACATGTCGCAATCATCACACAGAAATCTGCGCCCCAAGATACACAAAAGCTTAGAGATACGCTCTGGCGTTTACAAAATTGTGCGTGTTTACTTTTGATTTTAAAGTCTCATTATATACTCGATTCTTTTAATCTCTGAAATTCCAGCGGCTCCCTTAAAAATCAATTTCCACAACACTCAAGATTTATTGAGTTCTTGATGGTAATTACCTTATGGTAAGTAATACGGTAAGTCAATTTTGTTATTCAGTTTACTGTTACCTTTAAGACGTATTAAGTAAATTTAAACCCAGTCTAAAGGAACTAAATTTTAACCAATGTATTTATTGCAGTTTATTGTGCCTTGTGTCTTATAAACAAGTGATTTTAAAATTTTATAAATATCGATTTTTATTCTTACCAATTTTACTTCCATATTCCTTAAGGATGGTGATGGCAAAAAAAATCGTGTTCGAGATTTTTGCAGATTCTGATTCTACTACACTCAAAACATGAAAAAAAGTCGTTTTCCGAAAAGTGTCTGTGTGTGTGTCTGTCTGTCTGTGTGTCTGTGTGTCTGTCTGTAGATTTTTTTTCTATGGCAAACGATAACTGCCGCAAATTCAAACAGAATCAAATAATTTTTTGCATACAGGCCTGACTTGTAGAGTACTCACGACCTATTGTTTTTGGTGAAGATCGGTTGAGGGAAAGGGGTAGTTTACCAGCAACGGTTTTTTTTTAACAAGGGAAATTTTTTTTTTGGCAAACGATAACAGCCGCAAATTCAAACAGAATCAAAAGATTATTTGCATACAGCCCTAAATTGTAGAGTTCTCAAGACTTATTGTTTTTGGTGAAGATCGGTTAAGGGAAAGGGGTAGTTTACCTGAAACGTTTTATGTTTTAACAAGGGTATTTCCTATGGCAAACGATAACAGCCGCAAATTCAAAACAGAATCAAAAGATTATTTGCATACAGCCCTAAATTGTAGAGTTCTCAAGACTTATTGTTTTTGGTGAAGATCGGTTAAGGGAAAGGGGTAGTTTACCTACAACGTTTTTTTAACAAGGGTATTTTATATGGCAAACGATAACAGCAGCAAATTCAAACAGAATCAAATAATTTTCTGCATACAGCCCTGACTTGTAGAGTACTCAAGACCTGTTGTTTTTGGTGAAGATCGGTTGAAGGGAAGGGGTAGTTTACCTGCAACATTTTTTATCAAGCGTATTTTCTATGGCAAACGATAGCCGCAAATTCAAACAGAATCAAATAATTTTTTGCATACTTTAGTGAATTGTAGAGGACTCAAGTCCTTTAGATTTTGGTGAAGACCGGTTAAGGGGAAGGGGTAGTTTACCTGCAACCTTTTACGTTTTAACAAGAGTAAAGTACTTGAAAATTTATTTAAACTTTTTGAAACAATGGTAATTGTTGAAAATAAAATAATTTTGTTGCCAGGTAACAAAAATAAAGTCATTTTGATTATAAAATATAAATATTTACAACAAGAAAAGAATTTTCAGTTTTCAAAATTTAAATATATTTTTATAAAACAATGGGTTCTTCATTGAGGTGGGGACCATGTCACTCACTCCATCTCAAGCATCTCCCATTTTGCAGAAAAAGAGGACCCTGTCAAGGCTGATACTTTGACGACAGTGACAGGGCTTTCCACCAAATTCAGCAGAGTGACAGGTAGGCCCAACTCTGATTGCCTCCTCAGATTTCCCCAGCGTTAGTAGGTTCTATGAAAATATTTTATTTCAAAAATGATTTTAAATATAAATCTTAGATATGTTTTATAAATCTCATGTTTTATGTTTTAACATGGGTAATTTTTTATATGACGAACCATAACTGCCGTAAATTCAAACAGAATCAAATAATTTTTTACATATGTGCCTGAGCTATAGAGAACTCAATGTCTGTTGATTTTGGTGAAGATCGGTTACGGGGAAAGGGCAGTTTACCTGAAACATTTTTTGTTGTAACATGAGTAAAGTACTTAATTTTGATAAAGTATCCTGATAAGATCTTAATAATCCACTGTAGAAACGTAGATGAAATATCTATAAATGAAGAGGCTAGTTGAACGGGCTGGGGGTAATTTTCTATAAATCAAAATTATAGTTGAAGGGGAGGGGATAATTTTTTTTTATATGTGTACTACGTTATTGGCAACAAAGAAGTATTTTTTTGTTAAAATTCCTTCCCTGGCTGTTTGGCTGAAAATGATTTTAAATATAAATCTTAGAATATGGAAGTCATGTATGGTTCTCCATACCGATATTTTATTTACGTTTAGCATTACAAAATACAATAGCAACAACAATATTTCTGTATCGAAACACCTTGGTGCATGTTGAATGTAATAGAGCAGATATTATTTACTGTACCAGAGTTGTTTGCTGTTGATTATAATGTGCCAGTAGTTACATATTTGTCATGACCAAGTTAAGAATTTGTTACTGATTTATTGCAATTGATACGACTTTATGAAATACATCTATATGTATATATATATAAATTCAAACACTTCCTGCTACAGTCCGTTTCTTGATGTATATAATATATATTTTATAATGACTTTACCTCGAGATATTTTCTCCCTATTTGGAACATGTTTCGGGAAGCCTTGTGTTCCCATCCTCAGCCTTCCTAATTCCCATAATCAGCTTTCCTAAATTAGGAAGGCTGATGATGGGAAAACAAGGTTCCCCGAAACTTGTTCCAAGTAGGGAGAAAACATCTTGAGGTAAAGTCATTATAAAATATATTATATATATTGCTATTCGTTTACTACCCTAATGTAATCACTCACTGACATCTCATTATTAAGGCTGTAATTTACGAACTTAATCGTTTGTTCAACTGTAAACATACAGATTTTTTTAAATTCACAAACTTTTAGAATTTAGATTCTAAATGTATTTAAATGTAGAAAAGAAACATTTACATGTTTGTATATAAAGATTTTAATTTTAATTACCCTATGTTGGCAAACAATTTTTTATATAAAAAAGGTAAATTAACAAACTAAAGTATAAATCAAATAAACATAAAAGATCCTTATTACAAAAACTATATGACAAATAAACGAAATTATCAGCAGATATTTTCACATTCTCATTAAAACTATACTCATAATTTTCGTTTCCCTCGTTATTGATACGTTTAGTACTATTGACCACGAAGTTGCAATAACTACTGTGACGGTTAGTGTGTCTGTGTTTGTGTGAAATGTATATCACACTCACTAATGAGATCGTCTCGGTCGAGTTGTCAATTAGGTGTCAGCTACCCGGTGGCGCTGCGTCATAATAACGTTCACTACATTATACAGTTGAGCTTCAAAAACTTGTATACACGATAGCCACTGTGTTAATCGATAAATATATTGGCTGGCTGAAAATCGCACAAGCTAGATTTGAAAAGTTCTTCATAATAGTACGGACGTGTAGGAAAGTAAGAGGTGTGATATTGGTAACGCAAGTATTATATTTTAACAAATACGTCTAAAAAGTCAACAATTATACCAGAATAACACCAACTTGTCAAATAAATCAAATACAAATCGTTTTTATTTAATTATTTTCTCAAATTTAATATTAAGCTCTACTTTTGCGATGCACAAATGTTTGATCATCCCATATAAATTATCTTACGCATTCTAACCTAACCAAACCTAACCTAAACTAGTTTACACAGTATAGGTTGCCGTTAATTATGATTTATTTACATACGTTGCAGAAGATATAAGGTTTTAGATAATTTCATAATATTCACCATTTTAAAGAACTTAAAAAATCTAAGAGACATATGCATTATTTTTTTTCTCAGAAGGTAAGGAAGAGAATGTACGTCCACGAAGAAATATATACAGTCTGATGTTGACATATGCCTACTATATACTTTAACTATTTATGAACACTTTTTATGAATTTCAAATCACTCTATACATTCCATGAAAAAAAATTTGCGTTCTGCTTTGTAATTGCAGGGTTTAATTATTCTAACCAGTCTCGTAGGCAGAAGACGAAATACAATATACATGTCTATATCTTTAACGAATTATCCTACGCAACTCTTCTAACTTTCTCCAAAAATATTTATTATCAAGAAATTAAAGTACTAGTAACATTAAAAATTAATCATGTGTATACAATAGCCTCTTTTACAGTAAGACTTAAAATATGTTCCACCCTGTTTCAGTTATTCTATAAAAACACAATACCTTATTATAAAGTACCGTAAGATCTAATAAGAATATGGCATATAATCGTTTCTATGGCATCATCCTACGCCACTATCATGGAACTAAAAGTCTTAGCTACGTTTAAGAATTTAGGTATTTTAGCGTGACACTATAAATATTAACATAAATTATTTGAAAATAATTAAAAACGGAACATTGTATGAAGATTGTATGAACATTTTGATTACATCTTGTTTATATTTCCATAGCCATAATCATTAAAGCTGACATGTTACATGCAAAATTAACCGAATATAGATATGCCTCATTGCGATAAAGTCTATTGCTTAAAAAACGAGCATTAGAGAAATTTCGTATTCAGTCACTACATATGTCATGTTTGTGGAAATTAGCAATTTCTAACGGAATTTTGTAAATGAAAAAATTTATTCTTTTCAAATGAAGTCAGTTTTCTTAACATTACATTAAGTCAATGTAGTACAAAAACAACTGATAATATTAGATAACTATGTTTTGCAATATTTTTTCACCAATAAGATATCTTTTTCTTAGAATTTAATTCAATTTAATAAGGAAAATGCTTGTTGGCTGGATATGATGTCATTGCCTAGTCACGTGACTAATGGCTTTCAAATACGTACATGTTTCTGAAATGATGGATATTGTCTTGGGAATAGATGACGGATAGCGGCAGAGTAGCTGTCAGCCTAAACACTGATGGTCTGTGTGAACTCACTGAATTACACGTCTCTCAAGAGAGAACCTCTTCAACAATAAGTTTTACGTAACTATGATAAATAATCTTCATTTTGTGTTAACGTTTACCTCTGCCCTTTTTGCCACATTTTTTCACTCCATATTTTAGGCCTTATAATATTTTTATTACGATAATAACAAATAATACTATATTTTGTAGTAAACATTACGCTTTATTGGTATTCTAGTATACTATATCAGTTGCAGTTTAGTAATTTATGCAACGTGTTTAGCTGTAAATATTCATTTTTATTTCACAGTACAAAATATTACAGAAATAATAAGTACGTAAGTAACAAATTTCCTGGCTGTATCCGAGTTTTCAAAGAGTGTGTCAACGAGGCATATAATTGTAATAATAGAAGTGTATACTAGTGAATTGAACGTTTATTCTCTACAATTTTAAATCATTTATATTATTGAAATTATACTCTGTTCTTCCTTTTTCCATGTCTGAATAAGTGTAAAATCGTGATCCACTTTCAAAAACCTTATATACTGAAGTAAATCCTTAATATGCAAATATTATAAGTTGAATTATAATTGACACCATTGTTTACTGAACTACATTATGATTACGACTACTCTGTGCACTATAAAAATTTCCGAGCTTTCGTATGGGGTTCTTTTACATGTTTCCTCCATCTAGTCTTATATATTCATTACCTTTTCAACCAATGGGGACACATGAAGCTCACTCCGTATATCTTCATTACAAAGCATATCAAAGCGTGATGATTCTAAAAAACCTCATTTTTGCAAATGTGATAATATTTACATCCGCCTATTGCAGTGTCTATGGCTCTGGACCGTACAAAAGAGTAGGTTCCGGTACAGTCTTACAAAATTTAATTCTAGTAAAAATTTAATTTAAAGCTTTATTTTGTAAAGTTCTTTGAATAGTTCCACAAATGTATCTAAATTTACTCTACTTGTTTTCCACGTCTCTGCAAGACCCTACGAAATACTAAATCTCAAATACTGTAAATCCCATACCTACTCCAAACAATAGTCTTCGTCGTTTTCTTCTTCTTCTTGCTCTTGTTCTTGTTCTTCTTCTTAAACTTTTTTTCAAGTATAAGATTCAAAGCCTATGTTTTACGTCTTTACAACCGATGTCTTTATATACTCATCGGCCGTTCCTGACTTCTACTTTTAGGCATATTATAAGGATAATACTGCTGACTCCGAACACTAAATTATTTATTGGTGAAAAAGTAAAATTTTTACCTTGTAGCCTGAACCAGTTTTGCATAGGCCTATTACAAGCTTCGTCAGAGGTGGCTCTTCGTCTGACCAATAAATGTCTTACATTTTACCAATAAAAATTTTAGTCTTCCGAGTTTGTAGTATTATACTTATAATTAGCTAATCAACGGATAAACAAAATCCAGGAATTCAGGGATATATTTTGCATTTACGTGTGGTCAGTAGTTGTCTACCACTATCAATAAACAGGATATATCTTACACGTGCCCGAACGCGTGTATGGGTCATACATTACTACAGAAAAGTTTGTTTACAGTGCTACAGAAAATTTTGTTTTTCTGAATATGTTAATTTAGTTCAATATTGTTCCGTTACTAGCATTACGGCAAATTTGTAAGTATTGCAACGCGGAGAAAGGTTTGCCACTAAAAAATTAACTTATTATTTTTTATAACAAACATGGTTTTTTATTTTAATAGTAAAAACAGATTTTAGCAACTTTTTATACAAAAATTAGAAAAAACAAATGAACTCTTTCTCATTCTGAACAATTCTGAGCACATGATTCGTATCACGTTATATGAAAACATTGTCGCTGGATTAAAAATCATTTTTACTGGTAACTTGAATATAAAACATGTGTTGATGGTATTGTGTTACTTACAATGGTTTTGTAATTAAAAAAAAATTGTCTTTGAGCAGGGTATATCAAGTATACTGTTCTCAGCCTGCATCGTAGTATCAAACCTAATTTGATTTGTGCCGAGTTTTGGAATACTCGGCCCTTTTCCCAGTTAATTATGTGACGGTCATTGCGGGGGTTTGTGAATTAATTATTTGAGCGGAGTATACGCTGTTATCTGCATGCTTTGTTGCCGATCCGCGCACTATCTGGCGGGAGTGATACGTAATATTTTTCTTGTGACTGCGGTGTTCAGTATTCGTCAGGCAGCCGAACACGAAACAGCAACCAATTTCTCCCGGCGGCCACCAGTTGATTTTGTTGTCTGCTAATATCTATCATGACTAGATAATCGACTACGCGACTCTTCGGTAAGTCTGTTCAAGGTAACTTATTTATTATTTAAGAAAAGAATTGTTATTTAGCTTAAATTAATGCCGATGCAATGCGATATAAATACGAAAGTCACCACGTGGCGAGCGCGGGTTAAATTCTGTGTATGCATGTCTTGAAATTTAACACTGGCTGAGCTAAAGCATTTATAAAGTAATTACGGCTGTGTATTTTTCCTAATTATATCATAATAATTTCATTATAATCAAAGGGGGGCGTAAGAGAATGTTTTATGAACTAAATGTAGAGGCATATGAAACTGTATGTTTTATGAACCTGTTTAAGTTTGCAACTCATCTCGAAATTGTAATAAGGGTTTATTTAGTTGAAGAACTGTCTATAAATACTAGTCATTTAATTCTATATTTTTTTACTGAAGGTAATTTCTGTGCTTTCTTAAAATTTCAAAATTTTCTTTCAATCTGAGCATGTGGTAGTGTGTAAATTATGCTGGAGTCATGAATATTAGGGGGATCGTGAATCGGGTAACATGTGAGTAATTGTCAATATATATAATTGTTCAGGGTTCCCGACCTAAGACGATTCTCGATCCACTTCAGCGGGTGGCCGAACTTCTGCCACCAATGGTATTACACGAGTGATTCTCCGTCTGTGCCGTCGGGAGGAAGAAATGGACAATACATCAGGTTTTGTGCCGGATTTTACCAGGTGACATTTAACCAATTTATATATATTTTGGCCTCTACAATGTAGAACATCTTATTCTCTTCCTGGAACATCTCCTGTTAAAGTTATTGGGACACAAGTCCAGCGAGACAATTAGTGCTTGTAAATTTTGTCAGTGTATTTTACTAAGGCTTAAGCCCCCCTGAGTAAGTGTGAGCCCGGACGGGGTCATGCGCTACCGAATTTTCCTGCGAAATTTTCTTTAAGGGTAAAAGTGTGTGTGACTTAAGATTACTGATTTATCGGGGGGGGGGGGGAGGTGATTTATGCTTGCATTGATTAAGGGTATTCATAGCTATATGCCTTTCCTTTTTTTTTCTTGATTTAAAGCTTTGGGGAGGTGCTGTAACCTGTGGACGTCACCCGTAGGTGCCGTTAGTAACAGGTCTATAGCATGTTTTAGGTTGCTGGATCTGGTGGTGCGCATGGCCTCGCCTGTGGCCAAACCAATTCTGTAGGAACACCTCAAATGTGTTTATTAGGGGCTGATGTTATAAGGTTTTTTTATTAAAATTGTCATTATATATATTTTATAAAAATTATCTTAACTCAGTAATAATTCAATATAAGTGAAATTTCATTCAGTTCTTTTACTGACATAGCCAGTGTACTACTAGTTCAATTGTTAATATGAGCACACTATTGGTTCAACCATAAACCGTATTATATATATTTTATAAAAATTATCTTAACTCAGTAATAATTCAAAATAAGTGAAATTTCATTCAGTTTCTTTTACTGCCATAGCCAGTGTACTACTAATTCAGTTGTTAATATGAGTACACTATTGATTCTTACTTCCAATCATAAATTCTGTTATACATTCGTACGGCCGTGCAGCCACGTTGACCTGGCCATGGCGCAGTCCTATCTGGGGGGAACCTTTCTAAAATTTTGAATTCTTGTGATAATTTCATTGGTTGCAAGCAGTCATAACCGGACGGGTTAATGGATTGGTTTATGAAAGTTTTTTTATGGAGGCTGGGCACTTTACCCTTTTACAGTAGTTTGGGATGGGGATCTAGGTCACTGATACTGAAGATGGTATTCTTCGGCGGCATGGTTAAATGTCTATGAGCTGCCTGCCAGGTGAACATGTGTGTAGTATATGTGTGTATATCGATATGTGTGCGCTATGTGTATTTATGTAACTATTTATTTATGTGTATTTATGTATTTATATTGATCGATGTTATATATTATTTATATTTGGGGAGATACTATTATGCTAATGTTTTACATGCATTATATTTTGATGAGATGATGTGCATATTTTCAGAGGAGTGTAATGACAGGGAGTGATACTTGCATGTTATTTGAAATAGTGAATAAAATTGTTATTGTTGCTAAACAACGAGTTTAATTGCAAGTCCCGTCATACCGGACCCAGCGCAGTTTTGGCTTCCCTAGGCTCTGGCCTAGTTTTAAATAACTAGTGTGGCCCCTCATCCAAAAAAAAAAAAAAAAGTTTTTTTTATAAAGTCTGAAATTTGAAAGAGGGGTTACAGAGCGGTTTCTTGTAGCTCCTATGGTCGTTAAAAACCATTGATAACCAAACCTTTGTATAACAGATATTGAGACCACTACGTGTTTCATAGTTGAAATTTATGTTTAGTTTGGAATATACCAAGGGCAACTTAAAGACAAAATTACTATATTAAGAAATTTAGACAGCGTATCACGGATATTACAGAAAAACCATAATGTAAACCACAACACCAGTAGTACTTTGCTATTGTGCATACTTTTCTAATAATTACCTTTAAAATTTACGACAATGTGATGGTTTCCAGATTTGTTCGTGTGCAACATTATCTAGAAAACCACGCACTGCTGAGTCATGAGTCGCCGGTTGCATTATACTGAAAAACTGCTGCCGTTAGGAACGATAACATGCTTGTACAAAATGGATTGTTGTTTTTTGTTTTGTGAAACCAAACTATCCTATCTCAGGATAGGATATTCAGGAGAATATGTTTCTAGATTTTCTAAAAATAATCAAATGTAACACATTTTTCTTGGAATATAATTAGGCGTTTAGTACTACGTACATTATTAAATTGCCACATTAAATTGTCACGTTATTAAATAAAATTGTCACATTTAATGTCCAGAGAAATAGAGAATATGGAAAAAACTATAACTAAGATCCGAAACAGAGAATGTAAGTGTTTATTTGTGCTAGAGACATTAGCGACAGGGAAACTGTGTACTTTGAATATTACTTAGTCGACCGTTTATAATTTGTTTTGGTGGACGTTTAATACTAACTCGGTGATAGATTATCTTGTTTCTTAGTATCTCACTACTCTTTTCAACATAAAAATTAACTAATAAACATCATTTATTTAATTTCGTATTAATATTGCATTCGAAACACCAATAGTGAGTTTGTAATATTTTACAGCAATTGTTATTAGTTAGTATTATATTGACATTAGTTACTCATACAATTACTTTAGATACTGAGATAGAACGTCTGTGCGTAAATGTCTACATGTCTACAAGTGTGTAATAATGTATTAAATCCAAGTATCAATTGCTAAAGGTGAATACAAATTGCGACAGTGTCAGGAGCGGTGCAGCAGCGATGTGACAACATTGTAATCAACGTCGCCCCAAGACGTACCACGCGTAATACGTTACTTGCCATGAATTATTAACAGGCACGACAGCTTGACATAGTTGAGAACTGTAATAATCACTGCTTCACCGCTTGAAGTTGTTATTAAATAGTCCCGCCTTAGACGTCTGATCCGCTCTATTTCTGAAGTTACATAAGTTCATTTAAACCCCGACAGTGTAAATCATGAGACTGTTAGTTTGTAGGTTCGGAAAATGTGCCATTCAATTATGGTCTTTAGATATCCTGTCAAATGTAACACAATAGGGCACACTTAATAAGCAATTAACAAGTTACACATTTTTATGCGTATGTTTGTCTTAGTTCGTTTTTACTGTATATATACTGATAACCTTCTCAAAAGTGATGACTAAATACTATATTCCATCTGTTATAGATTAATATGTAGTCTTACTATAGTTTAAGGTCACATTCTCTTTTATGCTAACAGTAAACCTTTCTGTAGTTTCCCTGTGTTTAGTGTATAGATTTCGATTTAAACATCGTCGTCGTCGTCATCCTTTACGGTTTAGGCTAGTAGCCTGTTCGATTCTCAATAAAATTCATGCAGCAATCGTTTAAGGGGTTCTCCCACACTTCTCTTCCCCCTTGGATGATTTTCAAGAGTTCTTGTTGAAACTCTAGTCAAATCCATTCTCTCGACATGTAACCGCCACTCAGTTTTGCACCGAGAATATGTTATTTAAGCTTTCAGCTATGACTAACTCTATTCTAATATGCTCATTTCTGATAATATCTCTCCTGGTACAACCTTTACCGCCCTCAAGAACCTCATTTTTGCTCCTTGTATTCTAGATATACCTTTTGCCTTTCTAATCTAAGTCCCACTACCATACTGTAGTTAAGGTATGGCCATTACGTTATAATGTTTCAATTGCGTCTCTTCCCTTGTTTACATCTACAAACCGATTGGAAGAGACAAATTTTGCTTTCTACCTCCTTATCATCTTGATATGTAATGTTGCACCCTAGATACTTGAAATCTGGGACCTGTTGTATTGGCGAGTCCTAATAGAGATAATGTTGTATCTTTGTTTTAATATGATTTGCCTCAGTAAAATCCATAAATTTTGTTTTAGATAAGTAAATGGTTTGATCATAATCTGTTAAAATGTTAGTAATAATATAAACTTGATTTTTATAATCTATTATAGCAAGGTGTTTGCATTTGAAAAACATACACACTAGCGAAAGAACTATATGCGCGCGCTTGTGTACGCGCACGAGGATTTTAAAAATCACAGATAAATAAAAGCCGTAGAATTTCATAATTATCTAATCCCTAAAATTAGTAAGACATTCCCTGATTTAGTCATATATTGAAATATGTAAATATAATGCTTTGTAAAATGTAAAAGTAGGCCAATGTACTGCAGATTTAACAGATATATGTATTAACCCAAACTGCTATCCAGTTATAACCAAATTTTAATTATTTTTCGAAACATAGTAAAATGTATACACGTTTAAGACGAGTTTGCATTGTTCTACTCGGCCTAAGCAACAGCAATGGTCTTGCATAAAGTGAATAGCGCTATAGACACGTTGGTAGCAAATGCTGACGTCATAGACTTTTTATTCTCGGCAACAAAGACGACGTGTGTTCACTTCTGTCGAAAGGAACGAAGGCATCCAAACCCGACGTTAACCATATACGTTGTCCTGCGGGACTTTAGTCCCGTAATCGAATTTCAAAAAATTTCGGCGCCTAAATTTTGACAGACAATTAACATGGACTCCACATGTGGGGGACTTGGCTGCGAGATGTAAACACAACCAGGTTGATCTCCCGTATAGACCTATCTTCTTGAGCAGGTAGAGAAGTTTTATTCTTACACCTTGGTGGTGTCATCGAAAATGTGTTACGGAAGCGCAATGTTGACCCAAGACTTCCTCCTTGAAAAACCTGAATCGTGTTCAGAAAGCAGGAGTGCATTATGCCGCAGCGGCGTTCCGCATTAGCTATCCACTAAGCTTATAATGTGAAGCAGGCGTGACATCCTTACAGCTTCGACGTTAACCGCTTGAGACGTGCCTAAAAGTAGCTTTTCCGGGCCACATAAAACACGGGTTGCTGGTAAACAACAGATTTTCTACACTACACGACCACCGTTCTATGTTCACCTGATCAGCCGGCATTCATGCGCTCAAAATAGCCTTGCGTTACAACATCCAGGCGCCGATGATATAAGCGTACGTTGCATACAAAGTGCCCCCTTCACTTTCAAACGAATTGTCGGCTTGATGTTGCCAGTAGAAGGAAGAATTCATGCCACCCAACTGAACTGAAACTCTTGTTTAGACAAGTCCTGGAGGAATACCGTAGAGGAACGCCCTTGTGTGCATTTATGTATCGAAGATGAACAGCTGAGTGGGTTGTGCGTTTATCATCGAGAGAACCTCCCACTCCTGGCCACTGCTGAAGGCGGCAAGTGTATACCACGCCGAACTCTTCGGTGTAAGAATATCTTCGTTTCTGTGAACACCGAGGTTAAAGAAAATTTGTTGCCTGTACGGTTTCACTGAATTTGCTGTAGCGAGAAAATCTGGGGACAGCCACGAGTCGACGCGACTGCCATACGACCTGATGACGCTAAACTAGCTGTCACAAGCGCCATTACTAACGTGTGGCAGCAGATGTAGAACAACAGCAGAGCAATCTGCGGACAGCGCACGAGTCGACGCGACTGCCATACGACCTGATGACGCTAAACTAGCTGTCACAAGCGCCATTACTAACGTGTGGCAGCAGATGCAGAACAACAGCAGAGCAATCTGCGGACAGCGCACGAGTCGACGCAACTGCCATACTACCTGATGACGCTAAACTAGCTGTCACAAGCGCCATTACTAACGTGTGGCAGCAGATGCAGAACAACAGCAGAGCAATCTGCGGACAGCGCACGAGTCGACGCGACTGCCATACGACCTGATGACGCTAAACTAGCTGTCACAAGCGCCATTACTAACGTGTGGCAGCAGATGCAGAACAACAGCAGAGCAATCTGCGGACAGCGCACGAGTCGACGCGACTGCCATACGACCTGATGACGCTAAACTAGCTGTCACATGCGCCATTACTAACGTGTGGCAGCAGATGCAGAACAACAGCAGAGCAATCTGCGGACAGCGCACGAGTCGACGCGACTGCCATACGACCTGATGACGCTAAACTAGCTGTCACAAGCGCCATTACTAACGTGTGGCAGCAGATGCAGAAAAACAGCAGAGCAATCTGCGGACAGCGCACGAGTCGACGCGACTGCCATACGACCTGATGACGCTAAACTAGCTGTCACAAGCGCCATTACTAACGTGTGGCAGCAGATGCAGAACAACAGCAGAGCAATCTGCGGACAGCGCACGAGTCGACGCGACTGCCATACGACCTGATGACGCTAAACTAGCTGTCACAAGCGCCATTACTAACGTGTGGCAGCAGATGTAGAACAACAGCAGAGCAATCTGCGGACAGCGCACGAGTCGACGCGACTGCCATACGACCTGATGACGCTAAACTAGCTGTCACAAGCGCCATTACTAACGTGTGGCAGCAGATGTAGAACAACAGCAGAGCAATCTGCGGACAGCGCACGAGTCGACGCGACTGCCATACGACCTGATGACGCTAAACTAGCTGTCACAAGCGCCATTACTAACGTGTGGCAGCAGATGTAGAACAACAGCAGAGCAATCTGCGGACAGCGCACGAGTCGACGCGACTGCCATACTACTTGATGACGCTAAAGTAGCTGTCACAAGCGCCATTACTAACGTGTGGCAGCAGATGTAGAACAACAGCAGAGCAATCTGCGGACAGCGCACGAGTCGACGCGACTGCCATACGACCTGATGACGCTAAACTAGCTGTCACAAGCGCCATTACTAACGTGTGGCAGCAGATGTAGAACAACAGCAGAGCAATCTGCGGACAGCCACGAGTCGACGCGACTGCCATACGACTTGATAACGCTAAACTAGCTGTCACAAGCACCATTACTAACGTGTGGCAGCAGATGTAGAACAACAGCAGAGCAAACTTACTGTCGTGAAGCAGAACGTTCGTAAATGGCAAGTAGCGGGTGAATACAGTCGTGGTGAACACGTTTCCATCGCCGCACAGCTAATTGGTCAGAGGACTTGACGTTTTCATACCTCCTACAAGGACAAGAATGACTCGTTTGCATTTGCGGCGGAGCACTAACAGTGAAGCACATAATCAAAGACTGCAGTGCTCTTGCACAACTGAGACAGAAACACAGAGTAAAAGGTACCCTTAAAGAACACCTCGGAAACGAAGAGTCTCCAATAGACAGACCTTTTTTCTTCCCAAAATCAGCGAGGTTACTGTATAGGCTTTAAAAATTTTGTTTCCTGTGTTAGTGTCTACTAATTCCACAGAAAAATAATACATTTTTATGCTAAACTGTAATATAATTTTATAAATTTACTTACTTTATTCTATACAAGAACAAAAACACCTCTGAGACTGCAGACCGCCCCAACCGGTATTGAAGAGACTTTGACAAGTCCCCTTTCAAAAAAAAAAAAAAAAAAAAAAAAAAAAAAAAAAAAAAAAAAAAAAAAAAAGAACGGATAAGTAATAGAATAAACAAGTAACACCCTGAGAAATATTTTCAAACCTATTGAAGGGATATATACTTTTGCGTAGTAAGAAAGTAGAGGTTACTTATTCACGGGAACCATCCCGATTTAAAATGTAGGGTGTATTGTTACTGGCAACGTGAGACGTAACGTAGAGAGACGCCGTCTTGAAGAACCTAGACTGTTTCGTAGGTCATATGTGGTTTCCGCAATGCCCAATATTGAACTCCATACACATTTGGTTGAAGACCATGTTTTTGCTATTGACAGTAGTGTTTTAAGACAATAACAGGTTTCAACGCTGCATTACGCTAAATGGCTGCACCAAGAAAATATCAATTTACGCAAACATTGGAATAGATCGAACAGCAAGTGGTAAAGCCTTAATCTGAGTAAAGATTATTATCCGATACTGCACAATCCGGCTTTGAGGAGGTGAGATCTCGATTGGTCGACATTTTCACCTGGTTAGCATGTCTGGTCGTCAGTTGCTCATAACAAGAAACCGTGCAATTATGCCACTAAAATGCCAACCACATATTGGGCCAAATATTCGATGTCGGGCCTTGGCTTAATAGCTAATATATATAGCCTATACGTATAATGCGTAAACACTGCTAATTGTCAGGTGGTTGAATGATGTTTCATATTTTTAACATCATTTTTGACATTACATCCACTTTGTAAGTAGGGAAAATGTAGATGAATGTTCATTCATCCTACATTGTATCTAACACTGGTTACGATATTTAAAGTACAAAATGAAACAATTTATTCTTGAGCAACTTAAGAAATTACTATAATTAACGTCTTCTTTTTGCTATTCGAAAGCTACACAACTGTGCCTATGGTTGCATACATTTTATTATATTATTTTATTGGTAATTTTTTGCAATGTTACATATAAATTAATAATTAAACTTTTAAAAAAGGTTCTTCATTCCGTACACACGTCAACTTCAGAGATGAACAGGACGTTTTAAAGGTTGCTTGCAAGCATTCCGTAACGTCTACAGGTTAAATGATTTATTTCCTAACTTCAACAAAATTTACTGTTAATCGCGTAGTTGTACATCAAGCAGGTCCATTTTAAAATGTCTGTTTTGAGGACAGGTATTATTAATTTTATGAAAACATTTCGTTCATATCTCTGTCAAGATATTATTTAGAGTGGTTTAATGTCATTGACATCAAATATTCACAGAAATTACAGATAAAAATATATGATCAAGTAAACATTGTACTGAATAAACATTTTTAGAATATTTGTATATTATTTAAAGATTAAGTTTTGATATTCAAATTGTTAAAGACTAATATTGGATTATTTTCACTTCTATGTGACAGTAAAATTACCCCGTAAGGAAATGGAAGTATTGTGGCTGCGAAAAAACATAGTGTTCGAGATAAAAGCAGATTCTGATTGTACTACCCTCTAAACACGAAGAAAAGTTATTTTCCAAAAAGTGTCTGCGTGTAGAACTTTTTCTATGGTAAAAGATAACTGCCACAGATTCATAAAAAATCAAATAATTTTTGCATATGTAATCGAGTTGCTGAGTAGGTACTTAAGGTCTGTTGATTTTGGTGATGATCGGTTAATGGAGAGGGGTAGTTTACCTAGAACTTTTACGTTTTAACAAGAGTAAAGTACTTAACTTTGATAAGTAAAGTATCGTTTAAAGGTCATAGTAAGACACTGCAGAAATAAAATAACTATGAAATATCGATGAAATATCGACGAAATATCTATAAATAAAAAGGTAGTCGAAGGAAAAGGGGGTAATTTTTTGAAAACTACCTTTTTGAAGACGAATAAAGTACTTCATTTTGAATGATAAGATACCTTAATAATTACAAATAATGAAACTGTTGCTCAATAAAAACTGTAAATATGAAAATGGGGTTGTTTAGTTGAGGGCAAAAGATAGTTTACCGAAAAGATGTTAGGTTTTAACAAGAGTAAAGTACTTAATTTTGATAAATAAGTATCCTGAAAAGAGGATCATAATAATCCACTGTAAAAAGCTAGATAAAATATATGTAAATGAAAATGGTAGTTGAAGGGGGGGGTAATTTTTGAGTAAGGACACTGAGCAGCGACACTGTATTTTCACCTTATGTAATATTTATGTGGCTATAGCAAAAAGAAGACTATAGCTGTATGGTTTCAATATGTCTCGTCCCGTGACAGGTATGAAAAGTAGTGATGCAGAAGAACAAAACTTTCTGCTTGCTGTATGAGAACAACGTTACTCAAGAGAATATTGTGTCTGCGCAACTGCAGTGAAACCTCGAGGCGAGATGAGCGATTACACTGGCGACCCGTCATAGGAAGTATTAAGGTCAAAGTCACATTAAACACAGTATAATTCAAACAGACCGTGTAATAAATATATATTTATAAGAACTGTTGAGAGGGCAAAGCAAGTTTTTAGGTTCAACTCGACCGTCTGGCATTGTCTGTCTATCTACATTCTGTGTCTCTGCTGATATGTCTAATTGGAGGTATTTCATACGATAATCGTTGAGCACCTTTTCCGTAATAAATAACGTACTTGTCCATACTTTTACCCCACAGACCCTTTTTGATTTTAAGATTAATCCTTCCAAAAAATAAAGGGCGGCAAGCAAAAATGTAGAAGGGGAAAATTTTGAGGAATCGCAAAAATGAATGTTCGATATCTAATTAAACACAATTTTAGCATTTCGTTTAGAGCTCAACTAAAAATTCTTTTAGTCTACTATAAAAATCTGAAGTTTAAGGATGTCAAACGTGTCAAAAGTTGAAGTCAAACTTGTAAAAAAATTTGTAATCTCTCAGAGATTATATTATGAGAAATTGTATTTAAAAAATTCCTAATTCATTATCTTTCATAATCTCACTCCTAACGCCACTAGTAAACCTTGGACAGCCTTAAAAACTTTGTAAGCAATGTTTGAAAAATAAACAATTTTAGTTAATGTTAACACGTATGTATATACTGTATGTGAACAGTGTTGTATATAGTCCAATTGATATCCATGAAGCAGACAGAAATTTTAAACCTAGGACTAAGTTTTAGAAATTATCGTCTAGACATTATAGTTACAGATTTAACTAAATATAAATTTAGGAATTTAAAAATTATTGTTTTATTATATGTGTATAATTGTTTCTTTTGAAATAGTTTTTTAATTAAACCAAGAGTAATGTTATTGGAGTGTTCGTAAGGTTTTTGATCATTAAAAAGTGACTAATATCGAAATTCATCTTATACTAGTTCTAATAATAGAGCCTAGTAATTCAGAGCCCAAAATGTGGGTTAAATTTTGATAAACTAGCAGAAATCCATGTAATGAATCAAATTAAATAGAATTTTAACTAAAACCTAAATACAGTGTGCCATGCTGAGAGATTCAAATTTCGGGAATTTTGACCAAATTCAGTCAACAATTTTTATATACTAACTACCTGAAAGATCCAGTAAAAATACAACTTTCATGGCGACCAGTTTTAGGGGAATCTCCTATTATTTTCTTGTCTATTTATGTTCTGATATGACTATTGTATAACACCTTGTAAATAAAAATGTAATTCTTCGACGCAGCCTATTAATAAAATGTTATAACAGTGTCACTTTTATTGTTTTGATTGCAAATTAAAACACAAACCACCTTGTCTTCGCTTCGCAGATATCACCTGCTTTTTAAATAATTATATTGCTGAAGCCGTCTGATAAATCTTTTTTCAATTAACTTCACTCTCTTAGAAGACTAATCATTATCTACATACAAAAAAAACGTTAATTTTCTTATGGGAGTATATGCATGATTACTGTGAGACAGCTTAAATAAACAAAAGTAAAATAACTAAAGACAATTTTACATAAATGTTAATTGTCAAACTACCATAAACAAAAAAATACAATATAGCATATAATAAATTGGCAACTAAGGTAAAGATGACACTACCGAAATATGTCAAGAATTGTGTGACGTTTGCGGCAGGATGGGAACACTACAACTACAGCCTTTAGACACGCACACACAAACGTCTTTTGTAGACATATGCGCCAACCAACGGCATTAAAATAATATACATTTAATTTTAGCCGCAAACAAACTTTCTTTTCTTTCCTTTCCAATGAAGTAGTTGAACTATTGAAGCCATACAGTCGCTCTTGAGATCGACAAATTTTTTTAGAAAGGAAAGTATCATTTTACCTTTTAAGTCTGATTATTTTTTCTTGAATCTCTTTCATATACAGGTCCTGAGTTATTAAAATATTCATACTAGTTTTAAACAGATACACATAGGTCTATTGATTTTTAAATTGTAATTCGTGTGAATGTTCGGTAAACATTTTTGCTAAGATCGCAAAAGGGCATTCTTAGTGAACAATGTAATGGGATAAGAATACAATTTCTCAAAAACAAATTTTTAACTATCTAGGTCAAAAGATTCCCGTAAACAACAACCATGCACTGTATGTGTTTGTGTGTGTGTGTGTGTGTGTGTGTGTCTGTGTGTGCGTGCGTTCGCGCTCGCGCTCGCGCTCGCGCTCGCGCTCGCGCTCGCGCGTGGGTGTGAGAGGTTGGGGGGAAGAGACTAATGTAATTGCGCTTGCATGTACAGTTTTTCACTGAGTTTATATTAGTATAGTATGTAATTCTTAATTATAAAGATGGCATCCATGGCTTCTTTGACGTGATATTTTAATGCAGTTAAAAAAAAACAGGTGTTAAACTACAAAGATCTCAAATTATTTAAAAGCCTTATGCAGGTCTATTATATGTGCATATATTTTAACTGCTAGAAGTACATTTTGTATCTAAAAGTTTAATTCACCAACATTTATTTGAAATATGAGGTGAATAAAATATTGTAACGACTGTTACGGAACTATGTCCAAGAGTATAGAGTGTCTTTCCACCCGTTTCTCCGTTAGTCGAGCAGGCGGACCGTTTCAGTCAAGGCCGCACAATAATACTTTCCAGATTGTTTGGAGAACAATTGTAAATACGCAATTTATGCTCACGCCACCGAGAAGATGGAAAGTTGTTCCGGAACCTCAACGCCACCTATAAGAGCAAGAGAATTGACTGAGGTGGCTGGCTTTGTCAGTTCAGTTACAGTGACTGGTTTGTTTAGTGCGGATCGAGTGGAAAATGATTACAATGTTATTTTTAGTGTCACCTATTGCTTGACATTATTATTGCATGTGGACAAATTTAACTTGAATTATTGTACGATACAACCTTGTTGATTAAAAATTGTTATTTGTGATAAATTAAAGCTGGTAATTGGTGACATCATTGGTGTATGTATTTTGTTTCCACTGTACCATACGACGATCAGTGAGACCGTCGTAACAATATTATTTGATAGTTTCTAGTGTCAATAGTCTGCATTTGTAATGTATATTATTAAACAATTTATGATCGTAAATAGGTATTTTGAATGTACACTGAGATTAATGTTAGAATTGAGCTTAAAATGTAAGAGTAAGTGTAACAAAATGCTTTAAAAAATTTGTCCTGATACTGTGACTAAAATGTAATTAAGATAATGTTTTATCAGAAAAATTGTGTAGTTTACAGAGGAAAACAGATATTGACACATGACTAACATTGGGTAAGAGATGGCCAGACATTCTTTCATCGATCACATCGTGTTGCCGAGGCATAACTCATCACACTATACGGCGCATTGAACTGTTCTGTTCCCTAGACAATACTCTTTCACCGTAAGAATGATATATGTCTGCCGAGTTGTATAATAATGAAAGTAAATATTTTATCAGTCTCAACCTTTCAACATTTCTAAACATGCGGTAATGAAAAAAATGTTTTCTTTAGAAAGACAATAGGCCTACACGATGACATTGTTGAATACAAATTAGCATCACGTTGTACAATTACATTGGCAATATACATAACACACACTGAACAGAAATAAATATTTTAATACTTTATACCGCCAATGAAACGTATTGTTTTTTTACCAGTAACCACAATCTTAGTTGGAAGCTGCTGAAATCAAGTCTGTTTAACCTGGCTATAGATGGCGCTTCTACGGATGCACAAAAAGTAGTATTTATTTTGTGAAAAATATAATACACATTTTTCACTGCAGTATGTTTCTTTAAAATTATTTGTAAATTACTGAAACATTTTTTTTACATCAGTAAAAGGCATGCATATGTTACAGTATTGCAGAAACGCAAATTATATGCTGCAGACAAAGTGATAAAGTGACAAAGTGAGCGCAGACATGCCTCCTAGAAATGCAACCCTCCCCCGGCCTAAACAGCCTGGCTCCGTGGGGGCCAGGCAACAGCTGTTACTCTTTAGGTGGCTAACAGGACACTGGTAAGCGAGTTTGACAAGGTACTGTGTACCTCTCGAAAACACAAGATAACCCATGTCGGAACCAATCGTGCAATGGATGGATGGCTCTATGCTAGTGAGTAGCGAGTAATGGCATCAGGGCACCAGGACGCACTATGTTGTATTTAGTCCTAGCCATGGTACTCTAGTCTGTCCTGTTACTTCTTCGGTACTCTTGGGACAAAATAATAGGTTCTCAAATTAATTCAGGCAACCAGGGACCCCTTAAAAACCTTCGTCTAGATAAAATCTCTCCTCGGAGGGCGAAGTATAGGAGACGACTGTACATGCAGAGACGTTTAGGCGCTGTCGGCCAATACGCCTGCGTTGCCGATATATTTTATCTTATAATGAAAGGAGAGGGACATGGTCCGTTGATCTGGTGGCTGGTGGTTTGTTGATCGCGACCCACACCGACGAGCAAGAGACACGACTGCTCATGTTAAAAAAAAACGGTGATATTGAGGTGGATGTGACTCCCCACGCCACTTTCAATATCACAAAGGGAGAGGTGGTGTGCCGTGACTTGCTATACTGCACTGAGGAGGAGATCACAATTTAACTAGCGCTTCAAGTAGTCATAGCATGTCGATGGTTGACTGACCGTCCGCAGGGAGGGTCAGACATTTCCTCCTGCTTCCCGCGTCTTTTCTTTTAACAAAACAATAATGCCAGAGATAAAAAGAGCAGGTATCCATTGGCCAAGAAGGATATCTTTTATCCCTCAGCCTATGCAGTGTTTTTTTTGTCTACATTTTGGCAATACGGCATCTAGATGTGCTTAAGGGAAGTCTGCCAATGGCGATGAACCTTGTATCGAGCCGATAAAGTAAGTTAACCACGGCAGCCAACACTCTTCAAGGTCACGCAAGTGGCCTCTGCGTAAGGAAGAGATAGCCATTCAAGAAGTAAAAACTTTAAAGTCAGCTGCCTCGAAGCTAAAGAAGTTGTTTGTCCGACAAACCAGGGCAAAGTAAGAGATGCATGTTTCATCAAGTCTGATCCGACCATGGCGATAACAACTGTAACAAAAGAAAAAGTGCCGGAAGCTCATTTGAGGCCGCAAGAAGTTTATAATTTGAAGGGATTTGAGTCCTCCGCTGTGATATGACTCAAACACGCATGGGAAGAAGTTGCTATATTTCTTAGCAACAAATGTCCTTCTAGACGTATCCCGTTCGCTACTCCTCTACAATCAGTACCAATCAGTTTACCATAGCCACTGAAGTTGACGACCTGCTGCTTGTGTTTACTGATTCTGAGTAGCGAGCAGAAGATCTAAAAGATCTGGTCATCCAGCTACCATTTCCATTACCCGTTGTTGGGGGGGGACACAACTCTCGTATCCTATTTTCAGCTGTCATAGGACAGATAGCACTGGATTAAAAACTAAGTATGTATTGCTGAACAACGCAAGAGCGAGCATACATTTCAAATTTAAAGTGGCACTTTCTCGGCTAACAATGTTTTAATTAAGAGCCTTAGCCTTGCTCCAGGTTTGTCGTGGAGAGTTCTCCTTGATGTTCACTTCATGTGAACATCAAGTGGAGAAAGAACACTTCACTATGGTGATAACGACGCGAGCCCCACACGAGCTTAAAAATAGAGTTTCGCAGGAATCTCCATTGAACGGCACGCTTTTTACTAACTGTATCAACGGGATCCTGAGTGTATGAAATGTCAGATGAAAAGTGTTTGTACGTTGACGAGTTTGCACCGTTCTACTCGGCCCAAGCAAAGGCAACAGTCTTGTGTAAAGTGTATAGCGCTATAGACAAGTTGGTAGAAAATGCTAACGTCATAGACTTTTTATTCTCGGCAACAAAGACGACGTGTCTCCACTTCTGTCGAAAGAAACGAACACACCCAAACCCGATGTTAACCATATACGGTGTCCGGCTGGACTTTAGACCCGTAATTGAATTTCAAAAAATTTCGGCGCCTAAATTTTGACAGACAATTAACATGGACTCCGCATGTGGGGGACTTGGCTGCGAGATGTAAATCCTTGTTGAACACAATCAGGTTGATATCCCGTATAGACCTATCTTCTTGAGCAGGTAGAGAAGTTTTATTCCTACACCTTCCTGGTGTCATCGAAAATGTGTTACGGAAGCGCAATGTTGACCCAAGACTTCCTCCTTGAAAAATCTGTATCGTGTTCAGAAAGCAGGAGTGCATTATGCCACAGCGGCGTTCCGCATTAGCTATCCACTAAGCTTATAATGTGAAGCAGCCATGACATCCTTACATCTTCGACGTTAACCGCTTGAGACGTGGCTAAAAGTTTAGCTTTTACGGGCCACATAAAACACGTGTTGCTGGCAAACAACAGATTTGCTACACTACACGACCACTGTTCGACGTTCACCTGGCCACCCGGCATTCAAGCGCTCAAAATAGCCTTGCGTTACAACATCCAGGCGCCGATGATATAAGCGTACGTTGCATGCAAAGTGCCCCCTTCGCTTCCATACGAATTGTCGGCTGGATGTTGCCAGTAGAAACAAGAAATCGTGCCACCCAACTGAACTGAAACTCTTGTTTAGACCAGTCCTGGAGGAATACCATAGAGGAACGCCATTGTGTGCATTTATGTATCGAAGATGAAGAGCTGAGTTGTGCGTTGTGCGTTTGTCATCGAGAGCACCTCCCACTCCTGGTCACTGTTGGAGGCGGCAAGTGTATACACCGCCTAACTCTTCGGTGTAAGAGTATCTTCGTTTCTGTGAACACCGAGGTGAAAGAAAATTTGTTGCCTGTACGGTTTCACTGAATTTGCTGTAGCGAGAAAATCTGCGGACAGCCACGAGTCGACGCGACTGCCATACGACCCGATGACCATAAACTAGCTGTCACAAGCACAATTACTAACGTGTGGCAGCAGATGTAAAACAACAGCAGAGCAAACTTACTGTCGTGAAGCAGAACGTTCGTGAATGGCAAGTAGCGGCTGAATGCAGTCGTGGTGAACACGTTTCCACCGCCGCACAGCTAATTGGTCAGAGGACTTGACGTTTTCATACCTCCTACAAGGACAAGAATGACTCGTTTGCATTTGCGGCGGAGCACTAACAGTGAAGCACATCATCAAAGACTGCAGTGCTCTTGCACAACTGAGACAGAAACACAGGGTAAAAGGTACCCTTAAAGAACACCTCGGAAACGAAGAGTCTCCAATAGACAGAACTCTGTCCTTCCAAAAATCAGCGAGGTACTGTATAGGCTTTAAAAATTTTGTTTTCTGTGTTAGTGTGTACTAGTTCCCACTTTCGTTATGTCAACTGAAATGTTGGTGGAATCAAAACATCTCGTCAAGCAACATATTTAGTAGATGCCATTCGGCTAAAACTCTTAGTTACCAAGCCGCCAAAACCTAATAAAGAAGTAAATAACTAAATAAAGAGTAATTGTACTCCCCCTGTATTATAACATGTTTCGTACAAATTCTGAAAATTATTTAAAACTGTTTGTTATCTAATTTAAAATAAAATCCTATTAACCTATATCAAAAAATTCTAAGCATGAAAACATTCCAGCGGGTCTATGTTTATTGTAGCAATTATTATTTTTTACTTGGCGAACTCCAAACTCTGTGGTCGTTCCCTAAGTGTATCTTACCAGAAAACCTGTTTTACAAACTCAAGTAGATGTGTTATTTATAAAATTTTATAACCAGTTTTCTTTTAATGCACGTGTTTTCTGTTTAATACAATATGATACTAATAAGATATAATTACTTAGTAACATATTATTTGTAGAAAAAGTTTACACTATTTTGTTAATTGGTAACTTTTTTACAATATAATCAGAAGTGACAATACTTTCTATAACCATTGAGGAAACCTCTTTCTTTCTACTTCAGGTGTGCTAGCCAACAATTTACCAGTTTTCTGGCAAGATGCTCTTGTTGAAGTGAATAGAAAAGAGTCATCTAAAATTTCATGTTTGAAATAATTGGCGAACGTTTTATCTGGATAACTTTTACGGAACACCTACGCAACAATTTTTAATTTAATAGCGTAAATATATTGTGTAGAATTGACCCTACTAATTGCGGTACGTCTCTAGTATGTAGACCGAACATTAAAAAGAATGTTATATAATCTTTTCTTACATAGTTCAACTGAATTAAAGTCATAAACTGCAAAAGCGACGTTAAAAATATATAATATATTAATTTTCATATAATTTCAGCTTCTTATGTTCCAGTAGACAGAACGAATTTTGTACAACTGAAGAGATAAATTTCTGGAAATGTTCTCTAAGTAAATAACAAAATATTTTCCTGGAACTCCTGTCCAAGTCGTTTCCTGTGTAGAGGTATATATTGTTTAGAAGAACAGAGGCTATATCTACAGGCTTCTACTTCTGTCTTTCTATAGCGGTTTTTAAACGACATTTGTGTAATAATAAACGTAATCACAGTGGTTTAAAATACATTTATGGAATATGGAATATAATTGTATAATATAAAATTTTCTAATATAATTATATAATAATTCTAATAAACTATAATATTGTTACGAGGGTCTCACGGATCGTCGTGTGGTACAGTGGGCACTAAACAGACACCAAAAAAGTCACTAATTACCAGATTAATTGATTTACAAATACAATTTGGAATCAACAATGTACTCTCGTACAACAATTATAGTTAAATTTGACTACATGCAATAATAATGTCAACTAATAGAGTTCCGCTCTAATTATAATACAATAATCACTTTCCACTTTCACTCTACAATCTCGCCAGGTGTAACTGACTAGCTATGCCAGCCGTTGTTGCTTATATATGGCCTGCAGATGTTCCAGAATAATTTTCAATTCATTTGGCAACGTGGCAGCATAATTTGCTTAGTTACAATTGCTCTCGAACAGTCTGGAAGTTAGTTTTGTGCGGCCTTGACCGAGACGCTGCACCTGCTCGGAAAGTCGAGAAACGTAGAACGTTTACGTAACTGCACCTGCCGACAGCGTTATATAATTATCGTAAGAATTTTTTTGCGTTTACTTGTGCTGGAATATAGATTTCTTACCTAGTTTTAACTTCTTTTTTTTTTTAAATAAACTTATAACAGTATAGAAATAAATCGTCATCGTTTTCATTGTCTAGTGTTCTCCCAACGAGGGGTGCCAATACCCCAACCCTTATGACAGAATTTCCCATCCAATTTTAAAAAATGGATTACCCCTTTTAGGCGTTAGGTTTCCTCCCCATGTTCCAAGTATGTAAGTAATAATACGGAAAAGTATATTATCAGCCTCAGATAATCACACAACACCGTATTTGAAATATTTATACCATGTTTCTACCTATGAATTTAAATTTATTGTAATAAAGCAATGTAATTAAGTCTCAAAAAAGCGAAATGCTCTTATCTATATTTTTACAAATAAACACTTCTTTTTTCACAACTGTTCCTTACTTCTACACGTATTTGTCGATTATCACCTTCGATAGTTAAGTAAGTACCAAATGATGAAATCCAAAATGGTCCATTTCTTTTGAGAGTTGAAATAGATTACAGAATACAAGGAAAAACTTCTGTTATATTTTCTGGTTACCTGATTAGATAGAACAGGAATATTATAGTTTTACAGACATAAAATGTCAGTTGGACAATTGTACCTAGCAAGCAAATGACACATGAAACTTACTTTACTTTACATTAACAAATTTACTTACTTAACTTACTTACTTATATAGCATTTCAATAAGAGTTTTTGTCTTTTTTCGTAGAAAAGGCAAACTTACCAATTATTTCTTTATTAGGAATCTTACCCTGTATGTTAGGTTTACTACTTAAATTAACAAATTATTCAAACAAGTGCCTCCGCTCTGATTCTTAGAGGACGAATTTTTACAATCTAAAGACCACTCATCTCACTCGGATGAATACTTAGTTACTTGGAATAAAAAAATAATATTGTATGTAGTCTATTTAAAATTTAAAATACTGACAGATTCTGTAAACATCTATATGGTTTAATAAACCTTCGTTTTAACCAAAGCTCCACAATCGTCGCCCTGTTGCCTGACACAGTAGTATTCTGTATGATGACTCTAACATACATTTTCGAGTTTCAGCATCCTTACTCTCACCTCAAATATCCCTTATACCGCTGTTATCACCAGTTGCTCTTGTCTCTCACTTTTTCAATAGTTTTCTTTTATTCTTATCTCTTCACATATTCTACACCGTTATGTCATATAATTTCCTTTTGTCATTGTGATCTCGACACCGGTCTTTAATATTACTTTTTATTTTATAACAAGTTCTGTTCAGTATTGTAGATTGTGGAAGTAAAAGTGTCTCGTATTTTCTTGTATTATGTTTACAACTTGTGTATTTCGTACGCCGACAAGTGACATTATTTTATCTATTAATTTTTCTTCACATTGAAGTAAAAAGTTTGTTCAGACTACTTTCTGTTTCCCCAAACTGCATTGCTTTCTGTGCGATTCCGGATATATGCTATTCCGCCGCTACAAGACATTTTGTGGTTCAACATTTATGTGTCGCCTTCTGGCTGTGACAACGTGTGTAAGACTCTAAACGCTAGTTACTCCAGTAAGTACCAACACAATTTCCCCGCTTCATTCTTTCTCGTTTTAAGTTCTCGTTGTTTGCACTGCAAATAACGTGGACCATCACGTACCTGTCTATTCTCTGTCGCACCTTCCGTTTAATCATAATTGCTTGTTTGTAATCTATCCTGGCGACGTTGACCTTACCCGTTGAAAGGTTGAAATTACTAATAATTTATGTACGAGTACAATATGCCGAAATAAAATTAGCATTTAGAAATTTACTAAATCACCAGTTAGCAAATAGCCTTATATGAAATATAGGCCTACATCATATCTTGGTTTTCTTCAAAGTTAATTGTTGACAAAGTCTTAAATATTAATGAAATAATTTTAATGTGTAATTAACAACTTAAGTCATAATTAAAGTTAAAATAATCCATTAGTACAATTAAAAATTTTAGTACTATCTAATGTCAAAATTCGTTTGTAATTAATCCTTCGTAAGTACACAAGGCAAGTATGAATATTTCGTTATAGTAATGTGAAACATAGGCCGTACAATTGAAGTACCAGAAGTTATGGTAATTGTGAGTAGGCCTAACTGTAAAAGTATAACACAGGCCTAAAGAAACCATCTTAACGGGACTCAGATTTAATAAGAAAGGGGGTTTCTCTTGAGAAATACGTAATTCTGTAGATTCGCTCGAACGTTCAGTGTTTAGATTAACCGATTATAATCAGCGTCATCCATCATCTGCTCCCAAGGCAGTACCCATTACTACTGAAACATATACGTATTGAAAAGTCATTTGTCACGTGATTAGGAAGCAGCAACATATCCATCTTGATGTCAATTAGACTATTGCGTTTCATTAAAAATTATAACATTAATGTTTAATACTTTATTTAATAAAATCAACGTAACTAATACAATAATTTTAAAACCATTAATTAAAATACGCTCTCGTTTGACTATTGGAGCTTGTAAATTTTAAGCAATTATGTTTTAAACTATGTTTGTAAATCAGATTATACTCTAGTCGAGGGTATCATTATTTTGTATGTTTTCAATATAAGTTTAAAAACTTAATGGTTATTGTACACAATTGTGCAAACAGTATATACAAAGTTTTTATGTACACGTTTCTGTTGACAGGTGATTTTTAACAGTCTAAAAGAACCTGTAAAACAGTTACGACATGCGAGTGTATTAATAAATGAAGTAATTTGCTTTTAACGCTTATCGTGCGTCACATCGTATTCGTTAATGCCAGACAATTATAAGGCTTTTACAGTAACGACGTAAGTTGTTATAATTTTTCAGTAAGCATTCATTTATGTTACTGCGTCACATAAATGCGTGCGTATTTCGATACGTTTTTTTAAAATTGAAAAATGAATTTTTACCATACCTAATTTACAGACCACGCAAAAGACGTAATAATTTTAATATCAGTTAATTACATTAATCTCAAATTAAACGATCAATATATTTATTAAGCATATTAATAGAAACAATGGTTAAAGTTGTTTGTTAAGTGAATGCCTAAGAAAAATGGGAAAGGAAAAAGCTCAGTGCAGGGTTAGAGGACTGAGGAATGAAAGATAACAACAACTGATAAGAATAGTCGCTACTGGTAATTAACTGTTTAGTAGTTTCAAACAGTATCGAGTATTACTTGTCTAGAATTGGCATTGGCAATTCGTATCATGTTTACTGCCTTACAGACATTTCGAAGAGTCTAAAAAATAACTGTCCCTCGAAAAACAGGTGATTGAGGCTTTCAAATGGTTTCCAAGACAGAATAAGTATAATCATCCAATGAAGGCTTAACGATCCACCATGTAAACGAGTTAATGGTCGAGACGGAAAACGATGTGGCTGATGTCACCGTTTGGTTGATGTTACCGTGGAGTGCCAGAAACATCTTTAATACTGCGACCCGTTGATTGAATTTGACCAACAAGCACAAAACAGTACCAATCATTGACATATGGTCACTTTAAAGTTATGATACTCTTAATACAAAGATAGGAAAAGCCAGTTCCGCACTAATGACAATGTTGTAGATGCCAAAGAAATATAGTAATAATAGTCATTAGTGGACGGGCAATGATGTTTACGTGTTAATGACGATGTTAGAAAAATGAAGCTGTAAAATGCTTTTAAGATGGTTGTTTCATACGACATAATGGACTTGCCTCCGGTAGCGATTGTTGTAGAAGAGTAATCAAGTATGTCCCCAAGTATCCGGGCGAGAGGTGTGTCGAAATGCAGTATACCACCCGACTCACAGAGACTACAGCCACTCTCCTTTCTTCTAGGTAACTGGACTACGTAAGTGGGTGGTGATGATCAGTTATGTCACTTGAGACATTCACGACCTAGGACGTTTTTGTTGCTCTGTCATGTTGAAACTATACTTTTTGCCACTATAAAACGATAACCGTTAAAAGCCTTTCCAAAAAAACGTAAATAAATTTTGAACAGGGTCTAAATAAAAAATAAATAATATGTGATTATTAAAAATGTATAGAAGCTAATGAACATTTAAGTGTAAGTACGGCAGACTGTTCCACAACTAACATCAACTCTCATTTGTTAACTCTAAGAGCTACTACTTTCTAACACAGTTGGTTCTCCAAATAAACGAAATTAGATGGATTCTCCATTTCCTCTTTATTAATGATAAAGGTAGAAAAATGGTTTGGGAAAGAGTTAAAATAATTAGACGTTAGAAGGAATACTTCTAAGAGGTCTTAGAATCTGAGTAGAATTTAAGAGAATCCAGTGGAAGGAAAGAATAAAGGTATCACCTGATTGAGAGAAGGCACTAAAAACTGAAAAATGGAAACGCACCAGGCATGACGGCATTTTTTTAGAGGTGGTCAACTCTATGGGCGCTAAAGGGGGGGAGAGATTTACATAAAATAATAAACAAAGCCTGGAAAGAGAAGAAAATACCAATGTACTGGAAAATGGGTGTCATCCTACCTACCTACGGAAAAGGGAGATAACAGACAATGTAGAAATCACCGAGGAATATCAACTGATTGTCTCAGGGACGGTATAGTCCAGGATCTTTTATACCCGAATGTGTTTCCGACTAGAGCAGTCCCTGAAGGAAACCAATGTGGTTTTATATTGCAAAGAAGCACTCAAGAGCATATTTTCGAGATCACATAGTTCATGTAAAACTGTTTGGACGTTGACAGAAAGTTCACTGTACTTTTCTTGACTTGAAGAAATCATTTGAAAAGATTTTTTTGATGAGTTCCCATGGCAGGCACTAAAATTAAATAATGTTAGGCGTTGGCTAATACAAGCAATTCGAAGCTTTTGAAAACCTGCCGAAATTATGTTAGAACTTTAAATAATACATCGAGTGCGCTCCTCATCTCAGCTGGGGTGATGTAGGCTGATATCGTGTTGCCTTAATATTTTGTTGTGTTGATAGATAATATCATAAAAGAAAGTCAACACAAAAGTAGATCAAATTTAACGGAATCTGGAACTTACAATTTCTGTTGAATACAAGTCTTGCTTTTGCTGACTATATTGTTCTGATTGCTCTTGCAGAACAGATCTTAATATATAGGAAGAAGCTATGCAAGAAAACAGAAACATTTGTTCCAAAAAACGAAGACAATGGTAGTACGAAAACAAGCTAAAACACATGCTATCGTGATTGTATCAGTAAAATTGAGAAGTTGAACACCTTCAGATATTTTGATACACTGTTTCATGATGATGGAAAAATTAAAATAGCATTAGACTCCAGTACGTTGGCAACCAACAGATAGTATATGGAGATAATATGCAAAAGTTTCTTGGGGAAAGAGAAATCTGGAATGGAAGAAACCTGGGAGTCTACAAATGTTTGGTATCCCAACAATGGCCTACGGCTGTGAGTCATGGACCTTTAATGGAAGACAAACAAGCAAACGTCAAGGAATAGAAATAATTTTTTTTGAATTCTAGAAAAAATAGTTGAAATAGAATACGAAGCTCACTATCCTTACGAATATTGCGGTGATCCATCTAATAGACATGACAGAAAGCTGACAGCAGAGTTGGTTTGGCCACGTCTGTGAAATAGAAGACCATTTATATTCTAAAGACCGAGTATGAGAAATTAACTCTTTTATCCATATACAAACAAAAATCTATGCCACCTTTCGCAAGAGAAAACCGTCTTTATTAACGCACATGATAACGTATAATTTGAAAGAAATATTTTTTTTACATCTCATAATTCAATTATCCAAATCAAATTTGCAAATTTTAAGATAAAATACTTGTTGTTAGTTGTTACCAACATGTGTGACAATTTGAAGTTTTATACAAATACATTTTACAATATACCTCAAACATTAAGTATTTTCCTAACGTGCTTTACGTTGCCTTTTGTCTAACACTTAGTTCTCCTACATTATTAGTGAACGTTTTAAGAGACATTATTTGTACATACTTACAATAATATAGTAAATAGCATTGTAATAAAATATATGCGTGAAGTGGCTTGCTAGTCCAGTATTGCAGAATAGGTATAAACATGTATGAATATCTAAACTTTGAAAATCTATACTTCCGTAGCAAATGACTAGGCAATTCGTCATATTCGGACATAACGTAGATTGTATCTCAAAGGAAAAAATAAATGCTGACGTTATGTAATACAGAATATAAAACAAAATTTCTGAGAATGTGTAACTTTGTTTCTGGTGTGATATATCAATGACACACATCCATTGTTGTCTCAGGCAATATTGCCACTATGTGGAAAACGAACATCATCAGCTCAGTGGGTCACATTACATGACACGGATTGCACAATGTTGACACAACTAACAAAGCATCCTGCATGCTATGATAACAAGTGACAGACAGCAGAATATTGTGTTGACTCCGTATTTGCAAATGAATAGATAAAGTATAACCTTTATTTATTATACGTATATACTTATTTTAAATGCAACAATTTGATCTAAATCAAAATGAATAATTTAATAGTTAATTATAATCTAATGTGATATTGGTAAATTGTAATGATTCTGACAAATAACAAAAAGTTCATTTTGTTGCTGCTCAAAATGAATAGTCCTTCCACTTGTATACAAATTCTGTGTCGTACGAGCAATTGTAAGTAGTTTAAAACAAGAAGGTGAAGTCGCATGCAATGTAATATTTTCTACAAAGGCATGGAATTAGCTTCTTGCGTGAATTGTCTTAACTTTTTACACTGCCCGCCAGACATGCTCGTGCATGTAAAGATACAAAATGAATACATTTATAACAGATCCCAAAAAACAAGCTATTTAACTTAATAGAAGCAGGTAAAAAGAAAGCATTCCAGTTATTAAAAATATTTATTTGAAATAGTGGATGATTTGACCTTACCTTCTGTAAAAAACTAGAAAACTTCATAACATCATTAATTTCAACTAATTGGAAGAAGGCATTCCGATATTCTTATATAGCTTGGAGTTTGTAATTAGTGTAAATAAAGTAAACAACAGCTTACTCAAGCTTACTATATATTTGACACAAATTCGCACCATGTATATTTTTTCATCTTTTGACAGCTCGGCAACTAACGTCTTTAGCCCAACGATGTCTACCAGATATCTTACTCGACGGGAAGCTTTTTTCTAACCTACATTTCAGTTGACTCAACGAAAGTAACAACTCTTACACGCTAAAGCATAAAACACCATTTTTAAAGACTGTACAGTAACCTTGCTGCTTTTAGGAAGTACAGAGTTTTTCCATCGTTAACTGCACGTTTCAGAGGTATGAATTCAGGTTACCTCTTACTCTGGGTCTCTGCCTCAGTTCTCTAAGAGCGCTACAGTCTTCAATTACGTATTTCACTGTGAGTGATCCGCCACAAGTGCAGACGGGTCGTTTTTGTCCTTGTAGGAGACACGAAGACGTCGAGTTCGTGTGCCTATTTCGCAGTCTGGTGTTGCAAACTTGTTCACGACGACCCCAATCACCTGTTACTGACGTTTGTTTCACGGCCGCAAGTTTGCTCTGCCATGTAGGTTTATTCCACATCTGCTGCCACACATTAGTAATAGTGGTTGTGGCAGCTAGGTTTGTGTCGTCAGGTCGTATTGCAATCACACCGACTAGTCGGCAGATTTTTGAGCTGCAGCGTCAGCTTCTTCGTTACCCTAATTGCCTACATGACCCAGACACTAAATTAAATTAAAAGATTAACCAATGTCTTCTAACCCACGAAATGAATCTATTATCTCCTGCCCGAATTTGTTTTCGCCTCGGTGTTCAAAAAAACGAGGAGCTTGCTACTACCCGTACAGCTTGACGGTGTATACACTTCCCGCGTTCAGCAGCGTTTAGGAATGTGAGGCCCCCTCCATGACAAACGCATTACCCACTCCCCTCACCATCGTCGAACCATCACAATACGAAATTGTGTGTTCTTCGACGTATTACTCCAGGACTAATCTAAACAAAAGTTTCGGTTGTGTTTCAGTTTGCGAAGCATTCAGGGGAGGCAACGTAACATCGGAACCTCGATGCCTGGATGTTGTGCCGTCAAGGTATTTCGAGCTCACGGATACTTTACATTTCAGTACGAATGACAACGCTTAATGGTCAGCGTGTATTTCAAAATGAGTACCATAAATATAGTAGCGAAATTGTTTGAGTGCGAGTATTTCCTTCTCTGACGTTGAGTGGTGCCGCTCTGCTCCTTTGAAAACTCTGCTCGCATAGGCGATGACCATTAACTTTCCTTCGGAGTTCTTCTGGTAGAGTACACTTCCCACGGCGTAATCACTAGAATCAGAATAAACTACACATTTTCCTTCTCGTTGAGGATGGCGTAGCATGATGTTTTCTATAAATAATGTTTTCACTTTATCGAAGGCTTCTTGGTGCTTCTCCTCACATCTCCATTTCCTTCCTTTCTTCGTCAACTCCTACAATGGTTGAGTCTTTTCTGCACGTAACGGCGTAAATATCCTGTAATATCCAGTTAGACTTGCACGTAGGCCTTTTAGATTTCTGGGTATGGGAAAGTTGGTTATACTGGTTATCTTGCTGGGATCTGGTTGTATACCTGAGGATGAGATGATGTGTCCTAGGAATTGAATGGAATTTTTAATGAATTCACATTTGTTTATGTTTAGTTACATGTTTGCTTGCCTAAACTTATTGAATACTGTTCGCAGGTTCTGCATATGTTCCTTGAATGTCTTAAATATCACTAGAATGCCATCCAGAAAGATCATCGTAAAAGGTTCCACTTCTAGGCAAATGTTCTTTCTAAACATTTCACAATAGCTGCCAAACTCGTACGCAAACCAAATGGGACTACTTTATGGTGGAAGCACATGTTCTTATACAGGAACGCAGTAAACTTTCTATCCTCCTCTCGGATCGGAATTTGACAGAAACTTGAACGTAGATCTAGCTTAGTCAAGTAGCGTGCTCCTTCACACTTCATAAACAGCTCGTCCGCAGTTGGCGCACAGTCATACTCTTTCATTATAATACTCTTTAGCTCCCTCATGTCCAGGCATAGACGAATATCCCAGTTCTTCATCGTACGTACACCACCGCATTACATTCTGGATCCCTCTGGAACATTCGATAAACACGTAGATTGTTCTGTGGTGTCGTGAAACTATTATACACTAATATTCATAGAACCGAAACAAAACAACGCAGATGATATTACAAACTGGTTGCTCTTTCACAAATTCAAATGTTTTCATAATCTAAAAAATCTTGACGTACGTATTGAAATAGATAACTGTTTCAATTTTGTGAAATAGTTCATTCTATTAGAATATTAAAAAAGTAAATTAACAAACGTTTTTAACATTAATGATAAATATTTTGAAAGTGAAATAAAACGAATATAATTATCAAGTAAGTACTGCAGGATCAAATAATAGATTATTTGACAAATAGATTATAATTTACTAAATTATAATATAATATAATAGATTATAATAGACTAGATTAAAATATAATATAATGGATTATACATACACTCGTATTTTATTGTAAGTTAAACAGTATTAATAATAGTGAAAATGCATAATATTAATTAATTACCATAGCGGTCATGTTTACTTTATAGACATATGTAAATATAAATAGCAAATTTGTATGCATTTATGTATAATAAATATGTCATTTAATTTACAATATTTTTCTACGACCTGCTAAGAATACTGTAAAATATCATAATAAGTATAAAATGTACAATTATTAAAAGTTAAAATTTATAATTTATAAATTTGGGGCGAGCGGCCAACCTGTTGCTCTGAGATTGCAAAGTGCAGTATTATCGGAGTTCTTGTAATTTTCATACGCGGCTTAACGTGAAGTGATTAATGTGTGCAGACTTCTCCAGTTGGTGACTTGTAACATAAAATTCGACATTGATAATTACGTGACATTTATTGTTTGTTATCTTAATATGCTGGACAACCGTGAATTTAAAGAATTGTTGTAAACGACTGATTCTTGTTGTGTTTGTTTTTTTCAAACTACAGAGGATTAATGATACCTCTGTATCAATTAGTCACGTTTCACTGTTCAAATACGAGAATCCGTAGACTTCTGTAACAACATGTTAACAAATTTATATTTCATCGTTTTATTTATTTAAGGAATAATTAATAATTTCTATTTTAGTCTATACAACCACATATATATTTTATACGCATATTGTCATGGTGTCTATTCATAGTGTCAGGAAGTCAACAGCTTTTTATGCAATATTCGTAACGAGATGGAAGCAATATTATTTTTTGTGTCACTTTGAGTAACATAACAAAAAAATAACGTGTCTTTGCAAAATAACCAAACCACCTGCCTGCTGTTACACGTGACAGGATATTGTGTTGATACTGGCACGTACATAAACAGTGGCGGTACGAATGATAATAAATCACATTTTCAAAGAAACGTGGTGATAACTCCTGTCCGGAAAACTGACGTATTCCTGTACAGAAAATATCAACTCTTTGTAATACCTGTCATAAGAACGTAAGGTTAAAATATTAATAAATAATTGTTTATCAAGAAGTTCTACTTTACGCGATTTCTTGTATAACTAATTTACAAAATATGATAAGGTAACATAGTAATTATCCCGTTTGTTTGAACTGTTAGATTTCTCAATTTCTAATACATCGTGTCTAATCTATAAAATATAATAATCCATGTGCTGTGGAATTAAAATTTATGTTGTTTGTTTTACGTTACTTTCTAGTACAGGTAGGGTAATTTCTGTTCCTTATATCATTTTGAGCTCTCCGAACAAAACTATTATTTCGTTGTGGCTAGAAAATATTTAATAGGTATTGAAAAATTTTTAACAAAACGGACTTAATATAAACATTAAGATGAAGACAAGCAAATCACATAAATGTTCTGCACAGAACATATATAAATTTTCTGCAATCATAGGCTACTTACATTATAGTGAATATGAAACACTTTTAGTATCCACGTCTCTGTGTGCGTGCGCGCTCATGTGTGTTTGATACCGTAACTCTAGCAACCCGTTGTATTTTCTTTGCTGGTATCATAGATGTGAGTTTATTCTGTTAGCATTTCGAAATCTACTCCTGTGTCGTCTAGAGAATATGGGCTGTGTGGTGTTTTGCACACTTATATGACTGTTCTTAGTACAGTGGTAACTCGTTTCGGAGGGTACTATTGTCATAGAAGGTTCTCGGTATATAGAATTAGTATTGTGCCATTTTGATATTGGCTCATAAAGCACCTCCCACATCACGTTAAATTTTGCTGTTTTGTCTGTGGTAGACGCAGACCGATCGTTTATATATTCCTGTAGCTTTCTTGGTTACTCTTTCGTTGTGGTATTGACAACGGGCTGCCTGTAGTCTGCTCGAGTTCAATGTTGTATTTTATAGTTGTGAATTTTGTAAATTTGTGAGATTAACAACGATTTGTTTTCTCTCTCTTCACTATCTCATATACTCGATTATACGCTACACGATCTTGCTGCTGGACAGGCCGATAAACATCCCATAACAATTGATGCAATACATTTTGTAGACTCTTGTAGTTCCGTTAGACATTTCTGTTTTCATATCAAGCAGATGGTGTTTGTTTTTCTGTCCGTGTTGGATATTTATGATATGTGTTGCTTCCTGATTACATTACTGGACGTAATTTTCATGATGTCATACATGATTACTTTTATAATAATAATAATGACTCCCATGTGTACCACCGAGGCAGCTTAGGAGTCAGGCAGGGTAAGCTGGCTTATGCGAGCCGTACGGCATACAAGGAAGGTAGTGTGGCCAGCACTACGCTTCACCCCCTCATTATTATCCGTAGAATGTTATCCCACTTACTCATTTTCAGCAGGGTGAGTCGACCTGGGGGCTGAAAAACGCACCTTGATTTATGGTGCGGGCCCGGGAATCGAACCCGGGACTTCTAGATTAGTAGCAAGGTGCCATACCCACTAGTCTACTGAGCCGCCATTTCTGTTGTCATTTTCCAAATCTATAATTAATTATTGCAGCTAAGCTTGAGAATTATTTACTTAGTTAAAAATATTATTCGATGTGTTGCATCGCTTTAACTATATGTACTGCTGTGTACACACTGATTTCTTGTAATACTCTCTTCCTACGATGATTCTAAATTCTTTTCACTCTTTCTCATATCTTTCTGTAGTTCGGTTTTGGATTAGTTTCGTCTACATTCAAAGAATCCTTTTACATATCTGTAATAGAAAATCTGTTTTATATTTGCTTTATAATTTAAAACATCATTATGTTCCTGGATCTTGGATTATCTACAATTTTCAGTGACTCGCTTCAAAAATCAGTTTTCGTAGCGCTCAAGATGTATTGCGTTATTACGTTTAATTTTATCACTTTTGATACGTAATTGGTGATATGATTTTCTCAACATAGTTATTACGATAATTAAATTTTAGATGCCAGTAATGTAGAGATATCTTCGATATACCCTTAAATAATTGTAAATTCGGACTAAAATTTAAATTTCAAACAGAATACGTAGCAGAATTTGTGTTTCTATTTGTCTTGAATAGCAAAATCAGCAGAAAAGTTTCAGTACACCCCAGAATTATTCATAACAATTTTCAATTTCGGTTTGGCAGGATTGATAGAGACGTTACAGTAACAACGAAAAATTGTGTATAGAAACGTGTGATTGCACGTTTAGGAAATAAAACAGTTTTGCTTACGAAACCGTTGGCACTTGCCTGTTGTTTATTATAATTTTCACGTCACAAAGTGATAACAAATATTTCATGATGCAGAAACAGCCATTGACTAATGCAATATAAGAGTATTTACAGATTTATCAACTGTATTTAAGTTTTCAAACTATTCATTACTTTATTGTATCTAAATCTCCAATAATATCTGATTACTTATGTTTCTTCTTCTTCTTCTTCTTCTTCTTCTTCTTCTTCTTCTTCTTCTTCTTCTTCTTCTTCTTCTTCTTCTTCTTCTTCTTCTTCTTCTTCTCCTACACTTCAGAGATTAGGCAATGTGCCTGTTTCGACTTCACATTATCAGATCCAGTTCTTTTTTGGCCTTCCTGCATCCCTTATTCCAGAAGGCTTGTACATGTTTAGAATTACCGGTATTCTATCTTCATCCCTGCGACTTAAATGCTGTCTCCATTTCCCCTGTATTCTTTAGTTTTCTTATTTATATTATAGGCTATATATTTAATTCGTTCCGTTTATCTTAATTTTTTATATGATTTCTTCTTGTGCATCCTTTAACCCTTCTTTACCTCTTTGTTTTGTAATACAAAATTCACTGCCATATAATAGCCCTGGAACAACTGTTGTTTTGCATAAGCTTATTGTTTTGTATTAGGCCTACCTTCTTTTATATCTTCAGTGTTCTATTTATTGTTCTACATACATGTCGAAATCTATTTATTTTGTATATCTTTTTTTGTATTTTGTATCTTTTTATTTTTTAAAACTTTTTTCGTTTATACCTTTTTATTTTGTACATCTTTACATTATTTCTGTTTCTGTTAGAAAATACTTTGTTTCCTCTATTGTTTACATACATATTCAATAATTCACAAATTTGTATATTTCAAGTACAGTAGGTCTTAATAAACAATAAGCTTTTATGTGTGACGTTTAAACAATTAAGTTAGGGTAAATTACAAAAAGCATGTTGAAACTGATATTAGTCTAATAAAATAAAATGTTTGCTATTAAAACGAAACTCATAATTTTAGTTTCTGTTGTTGCAGAGACCATTAATAACTTTTACCACGAAGACGCATACATAATATGAGATTGAGTCTGTCTGCGTTTGGATGAAATGCCAGATATCACGCTCACTAATGAGATCGTCCCTGTCAAGTTGTCAATTAGGGAAGTTTGTGTCACCTTACCACTGCCGCTACCACCGTCACAAAATAATTTGCACTACATTACACATTTACACTATTTTAATGAACACATATAGCGGGTGACCAAAAGACACACAACCCAAAAACACAAAAATGTTCTTCACGTCGGTGGTGACACGACACGTAGGGAAGTTAGAGGTATGAAGCTGCTAATGTTAAACCTTACCTTGGCATGACTTTTCAGCAAATGGTCGCATGAATTATAGTCAGCATATCTTTTCAGTGTGTGCTGCTTAGAGAGAGACTGTAGTGTAAAGGAGCATGGAGTTTATTGTAGCACGTTTAATTTAAAGCCTTACCAGTTTACAAACCCACCTACTAAAAGACTCAAAACGTGTTCCGGAATGACACCAAATTGCCGAATAATTCAATAAAAAACGTTTCCGTTAGTTATTCCCTCTTTAGTTTACGTAGTACTTTTTGTGATCCACGACTTTTGACATCAATAATAATATTTCAATAGAAGTTAGTTTATCTCATTACTTATTGCCGTAAATTCTAATTTATGTGAATGTACTTTCATGTAATTTTCATAAATTTATAATAAATAAATATACAACAGTAAATAGTAAAACAAACTAATAAAAAAAACAGTAAAAAATATTTTAAAATGATCGGAGGCATTTGCTTTAATTATTTTCTCATAAAAACATGCACGTCCACTAGAATATATATGTTGTCATAAACCTACAATATCCGTTCATTTTCTATAAACCCTCTCCTGTGTTTTGAAAAATTGTGTACATTCTATCAAAACACTGTTAATTATTTTGAAATTTCAGAGCCCTAACTCATTCCAACCTGCCTTTAATCATACCGCTACTTTATTCCAGAAATTTTTACCTACAAGTATGACTGATAATAGAATGATGTATTGGGTGTAAAGAATCAAATTACGATAAATATTATTCATGTTGCTTCTTCTTCATGTTCTATGGTGTAACAGTTCGAAGCCAAACCTTAGCCTCCATAATCATCTGACTCTATTTTTTCCTGTCCTTGGCGATCGATGTCCATCGTTTTATTTTAAGTAAATTATTAGCATTCCTCGCTACTGCGTCAATCCAGCGTGTCTTGGGTCTTCCGACAGGCCTTCTACCCTCGATCTGACTAAACAGTACCTTCCTAGGTATTCGGTTGTCTTCCACCCTAATGTGTCCTGCCCATTGCAATCTATGCAGTCGGATGGTGGTGATGGCCAGATCATTGTCTGTATAGCTTGTATAGTTCCTCATTGTGACTCATTCTCCATATTCCATTGACTTGGATTGGTCCATATACGAATATTCTGCTCAAAATTTTCCTTTCAAAGGTATTGACTATGTTAGCGGCTTGTTTGTTCAGAGTCCAAGTCTCGCTGCCATATGTTATCACCGGTCTAATCATAACTTTATACAATTTGACCTTGGACTGACGGTGGATATTCCTCGTCTTGAATATAGTTGTCAACGAAGCATATGCTCCATTTGCGCTCTGTATCTTTTTTCTTATTTTATTTATTACTTCATTATTTTTTGCCATCCAACATCCAAAATATTTAAACCGATTAACTATTTCCAGGGTTAGTGGTTCGATTTCAAAATATTCTAGTTTTTTGGCTTGCCTTTAAGGGGTGATCATACACTTTGTTTTATCTATATTAACCACATGCAAAAATGTCCACTGTTTATTCCTGTTCGGGTATTGACCGACAGACCACCACCTGTAACGTTTGTGTTAGTATTCTTTAAAACGTGAAGTTGTCTACTGAGTACGTTGGGAGTTGTTCCCTGAACTGCTGGGCCGTGTCGCACTACAAGGTTCTAGGTCTATGAAAAGGTGGGTTTGAAACCCTTCGGCCACTGCTGGGGTCTTGCAGACCGTCGTTCTGCCAGATCGCAGGCGGGTCGAAGTTAGAACGGGGTGCCGCGTCGTCAGTATGATTTTACCAGCCGTACGATCACTTCGCCGGAGACCGTCGTCGCGGGAGTGAATGTTGCGTAGTACACTTTGCGTATTAAAAGGGCTCTTATCTCAGGGAAGCTCAAAAATATGACTAGCGGGCGATGGTACGCGTGACCTGTCGGCGGCCGAATCAAGACCGCCGGATCGAGTCCGGAGAAGAGTGCCGTCTTGTCACCTATATAAAGGTATGGCTGACTGCTCAGCACTTTAAAACTAATCAGAATCTCATTAATGGCGTCCACTCATGGCTGGGTATCTTAGCCCAGCGTTTATCAACGAAGTTCTACAAAAGCTGGTACAACGATATAACATGTGAATGTGCAGATAGTGATTACGTGGAAAAGTTTTATAGACATGTAATTTTGTTTAATACAAAAGTAATTTTTTCTACTTTGTTTGTACGAGCTAATCGGAGGTTAATTTGGAACAGCTTTAAAATAATTTTATGAACGTGTTTTCAATTGATAAACTGTTTACAAAAATTTTCAGAAACTTGTCCCAAAATCTAAACAATACGTTTGCAAATTGGTTAAATTACGTAGAGGTTATTTCAGCCCTGCACTTGTCGGGCACAAAATGAAACCAATACGAAATATAATATAATAATCAATTCAGTTTTGTTTGTACATATAAAATTAATTTGTAAGCTTACTATGACTATTTTTCGTAAAAAAAATAATGGAACCTAAAATTTAAGTTCTAATTAATTATTCTAATTAATCGCTGCCTTTGGATAAAGAGAGATCTTCAAAGGCTAACTGAGTAAACCCTGACAGAAAATCAGGGTAGACTAGGCTCTAAGCTGTAGTGGGAGCAGCTGGTCTAGGGGATGGAAACTCTGAAATAAAATGACCTGGCCCTCCAGGTTGGGGGTTGGGCGAAGGGCCAACAACCCCTCCCCGTAAAACCAATATGTTCAGGAACCAATAATCATGCTTCGGAATATGGATGGGATTAAACCGCAACAATGATTCATGTTTAGCAGGATTTAACGACACATTAAAATCCAATCAAGTTTGCATGAAGACATTTATAGCCACGAAAAGTAAAATAAAAATAATACCAGAAATCCTCAATACGTAGACTATATTATAGTGACCTGACTCATTATAAATATTCCTCAATCTTCAAACATTTTTCGTGTCATGAGTAACAACTGTATACAACACAAAATTTAATTTTGAAGTATTGTAACAAATAATATTCATTAAATATATTAAACTGATAATAGGCCTATAAAAAATGTATCGTTATACAATTGTTTTTGTCAATTGGTAAATTTTATAAATGTGCTGACCAGATTCAAATGATTGCCAACTGGAAATTATACGTGCTCAGAAAAGGAGACAAATATGTTATCACATAGAAACTTTTAAATGAAATTTAACTTTTTCTTTTGTTTTCCCTGAATACAAAATTTAACTTAATTCATTATATTTAAACAGCATATGTACATGAACGTCATTTGAATTCTTTATAACTAATTGTAAAGCCTGTACATGTTGTATCTAAGGTCATACATTCTGGCGTTTGCACCATGAATGTGAATTTCAGTTTATGTGATTAATGCAAATATTGTTAGCTCTACGATAAGTGACTATGAAATTCTCATGACATTCTTAATATCTCTGTGGGTTTATCCCCCGATTTCAAAGTAGTAACTCCATTCAACCTGAGTAATACCTAAATTGCCTCTTCCTTGGAACCTATAGGCCAGAAGCTATTTCAAGAGAACAGTGATATACAAAGAGTTTTTAAAAATAAATAAATCATTTTGCAAATCTTCATGAAGATACGTTTTTCCAGATTGAAGGGAGCTTCTTATTTTTCTGAGATCATTTGTTAAAGGCACGTTTGTCGAGTTCTGAATAATTTCAAAATTATCAATGATGTGAAATTTAAGTTCTTTACTGCTACGTTCAATTATTCCTATATGGAAATGAGAATTAAGCATAAACATGTTCTACATGAAATACATATATAATACATACAATTTAGACAATATTTTTTAAGGAAGACATTAATAAAAATGTAGTATGGTCTATTATATTTACTTTCCAAATTATAAAGTAATATAAAAAGGCATTGTTATTGAAACTTAAAGAAACGATTTTAAAGCTACTATTGTTTTACTAATTTATGTTCTGTTAGTGTAACGTCCACAATGGGTTTTATGTAAATGTTTGTACCTTATTAATCCTTTTCACATTATTTCTGACAACTACTTCAGTACAAGTTAATTATTTTATCAATTTAATACTAAATTAAATCCTTTCCATAAATTCTGGCAATTAATTACATAATGTTAACTAATTAAATAATTGGTTAAATTAAATAAGTGTGCAATTGAATGAAAATATTCAAATTAGTTTAGATTATAGCCCTATTCATTTTTCAATTATGTTTTAAACTATGTTTTAAGATGATGCACATACGATTTCTATACAGTCTACAATTTTTAAAATCATTAATTTTGTATTGTTACTAAATACTAAATAAAATTTGTATATTATGAGAAACTCCATTTATGTTGTAGGCCTACCACATTTACATTTTGAATATTTTTATGGAAGCAAAAATATGAATGTATTTATAAAATGTAGTTTTATTTTCTCTTTTTTCTACTTATTTATTAAAAGTGTTAGGGGTTTCTAGTTGCGCATAGTTCTCTTAACTACAGTATTTATCTAGATAATTTTCTTCATCTAGCAATAGTTCATTTTTGAGTTTATTTATTTATTATAAGCAGTGATACAATTTCGGATAAACACATCTACCTATCACAATAAGGTATTAAATAATACGACTATTTTTGGCCATTTATGAAACATTTTGAAATATGAATACGACTAGTATACAATACCTAAACGCGCGTGTCTGTGTTCGGAGTAAGAAGAGGTGAAGAAATTTGGTGCCCAAGTTGGTGCACAATTAAAACAGAATTAGTTTTAAGTTAGCAAATACAAAACTACCTGCCTTCTTGTCACTAAATTAAATGTCCTATGATTTCGAATTTTATACTTTTTATTCTGTAATTTCTAAAGGACATTATGTTAAAACAGTCATTCTAACTTATAGCAGATAGTATTAATCAATACAAATAAATTCGGAGTAAACTAAACAATGAACACGCTCTGTTGGTCATAAGTTTTATAATTATTATTTAAAATACACATAAAACACCAACGATAAATCACTAAAATTTATTAATTAGATCAGTGTCAAATTTAAACCCTCAGCTATTTGCTGGAAAACTTTTTTTTTTATCAAAAAATTAAGAGAAACCTCCAGATAGCAACTGTTATATACACTTTTTCAAACACAGTTGAATCGACAAATTTGATTTTTCAAAGACTTATTGAAGAATATCGACTGTAGATTTTAGAAAATAAACTTTTTATTATATATCTATATTCCATAACTTAGATTTATACAAGTTGTGTTTACTGACTACAAGCGATTAATCAGTAGCATCTTTATACGTTGCGTGAGGTTTCTGTATTATTGATCATTATTATCTGACATATGTTCAAAACTGTGTACGTAGTTCATATGTGTTCGTGTACCTGTGTTATGTTGACTCCCCAGAGAACATCCATTTACTGGTATGAAGCATAGCCGTGTTTGGTAAACTCTCAGATAACGTTATCTTTAATAGCCTCAATACTTCACTACCTAATACAGTGTAACGTTATATGACAATGTGCAAACATTTATCAGCAATAGTTTATGCAATAATATTTATAATATTTCTGCCCATAATACACAAAACGTTACACTTTTCAAACATTTTATTTGATTTCATAATTAAATTACGAACATTTCTGAAGACCTTTTAGCAAATTCTTCTTTTAAAAAAATGTCCAAGTCCCTAAAATAATGTTTTGTAAACACACACACACACACACACACACACACACACACACACACACACACACACACACACACACACACACACACACACACACACACACACACACACACACACACACACACACACACACACACACACATGTTAAATAATATCAGTAGATAAAAGAAATTATAATTTTTAAAATAAATAATGAGACTTGTTAATAGACTTATAATTAAAAAAAATACTAAAGTGCAAATGTAGTAAACAATTTACAAAATACAAAGGGGTTCACACGACACAGAATGACATGCTACAAAAAAAATAAAGGAAATGCCTCCATTAATTAACCCTGTCTGACCCATTCCCGTCATCATATCTTTTATTAAATCTATAAACTAACCAGCCTTAAATATGCCTGTTAAAATACAAGGAATGAAAATGTATCTTCTTCCTTTAGAGTCTACAAAAATTAATTATAATGGAACGAAACTATTTTTGAAAAGATTATTTTGCTAGACTATATGTAGATAAACGCAATAACACATATACAAATACACAAGAACATACACACAGACAAAACAACCAAAACAATTTACCACAAACCGTTATTTATGACTGTTATTTTCTTATTTAAAGCTGCTATAGACGTAACTGACAGTTATTTAAGAAACTGGCGGTTACGCGCCTAACTGGCTGCGTGTTACAAGCAGATCTCGTTTAGCATTATGTCTATCAAATAGGTTAATTGATTCCGTATGTTAATAGTAATCATTAATTAGTTTGTAGTAATAATAGGAAAGGAATCATTATTATTATTATTCTTTTAATTACGAAAAATATTTGTGCTTTAAACGAAATTGGTTATTAATAACCAATAATTACAATAACAAATTATATTATAAGTAATAACAAATTATATTACAATCGTGAATATATGTTGCAAAAGTTTACAAAAATTATGGGTATCCAATAACTACTCTAAATATTGTCGTAATGTTTCAAGTCCGCGGTCCGGTTGCCGAAAATGGGTAGCGTACAGTCGTACTGAACGCGGGGGTATAGTGGGTCGAGTCCATTTAACGGTGGAGTGTTAATCATGACTTTCTGCAAAAGGTGTATCAAGGGGTTCATAACTAAAAGATCTGAAGGTAATCAGAAACCTTACGGTATGTTGTTACATTTGTCAAATAGACTAGACCAATGACATTGCCAAGCTTTACTCACTCACTATAGATCTATCTGAGAACTAATTGGGTGACATTAACTTAAGTCAAAAATAAAAAATGAGTATAAACTGATGTGATGTGTATTATCAGATTAGTAACACACACTTTAAAGGAATTGGCTTTTGTGTGTAACGTATCGGCATACAATCCTTGGTCCACTGTTCGGTTGCATTTGTCAGCCCATTGTTTTTACTAAGTAAGTGGTAGTTCTGATTCCCAAAATAAATGAAAGTTAAAATGCTTCTGATAGTTAAATAGAAATGTCAGGTCATCAGTAGCAGTATTAGTAGTAGTAGTAGTAGTAGTAGTAGTAGTCTTAGTTGTTGTTATTGTTGGTATTATTGCGGTACTACCGTTTATTGTTGTTGCTACATACATAAATAGCGGAGAATAAACGAAATGTTGCAGAAAATCCTGCAGCGGGGATTTTCTTATATTACTAATATCTCGAGACATTGTAAAACCTATTAAACCTAGAGTATTTTTGGATTATAGCTATTGCAGTTTTCATAATCTCTAAGATAAATAGAGACAAATACGTACAACGTTGCTTGCGGAACAAAGATACTTTACATGTCATTGTTGCCTGTAATTTCATCTCTTTTACTACATTTTGTACACTCTGTTTTATAGATCCCTTTTGTTTGACATTTTTGTAAATCATTTTTAAAAACCTAACTTATTTTACTTCTGATTCACTTTTATATAAACAGACGTTTTAGATAAACATATTATTACATACAGCATTAGAATATTAATTATTTTATTTTTTTGTTGGATTTTCGCTTGTTTACTTGCTTATTGACACCAAGACCAACATGTCTCATCAATGACATCAAGTACACAATTGTCCCAAATTATTTTCCCATTTAGTATTATCCCGCTTACCTTTTGAAGAGAAATGATATAAGGGTCAACAAGCCAGTTTATTTGCTAGCAAACTCTACCCAGGTAAATTCCATTAATAGCTACAGGGAAATGTACATTATATCTGACAGTGATCTCAGCAGTTTGACGTGTCAAATAGTTTGAGCTTTTGGAATAATTGTTGTTTAAAGTTTTAAAAGCCTTTCTACTCTTTTGGAATTATCTGTTACCCTATGACTAAACAATTGCCTTAAATACAAGTATTATTTACAATTAATATTATTGTTAATAATTAAACATTAAATAATCTATACCATTTAGTATTATTTGAATAATTCATTTGGTGTGTTGCTTGTTATAAATGATTCATGATTAATTAACGTTTATGATGGCGAAGTGCAGTGTTTTCCGAGTGGATGATACACATCAAATCCCTTTGCATGGACGAAAACATAGTTTAAAAAAAGCCTACTGACGGAAACACACTGGTCTATACGTAGAGTACACAATTTTGACGTAAACGTTCACGAAATGGCAGAGAAGAAAAGAGAGGTCTAAGGGTTTACAATCACAGAGCCTACTAAGTTTCCTCATAATCACAAATAAATCTATTATCAGAAGATCCATTACTGATTTTACCAGTCGCCAAATATTTATATTAAATTATACAAAATTAATGTAAATACAACAGCAATTTTTTTAATTCGCAGATATTTATACAATATTCATTTAAAACACTCTGAATATGAATGTTTATGAATGTGTAACAAAAATTAAGTAATAAAACCAAGTCTTACATAGAGAACCCAAGACAAAGGAGAGAGATTGTCAGTGATGAATTATATTACGAAATGAAAGTCTAAGAAAGCTGCACTAAGGAATCTGAGGAAGCTAAGGAAGTTAATGTAATGTTATTGCTCTGTCTATAATTGAAGGTTGTGTAATTTAGTTTTTAATAAATTTAAACGATCCACTTAGTACCAATGACGGTGATTCAGTATGTTTTATGAAAAGAGGAAAGAGGAAACGAAAGCGCTCAATTTTTAAAGGATAACTCTATCCCTTGTTGTTTCCTAATAACTATTTCTAACTTTCATTTAAGAAATAGCGAATTACGTACTTCTCAGGAATTAATTCAAAAATTAATGTAAGAAAAATATGTTTTTAGTGTATTAACTTAGCTTAGATAACACGACGAAAGCCGTTTTTATGCGGCTAAATAAAACATGAAAAGGAATAGTACCATACCCAACCTTGAAATGGTTGCCAAACCTTGTAGCCCGTCACCACTTTTTGTCTCACTCCCTGAAAATGGAAGTAATTAATTATAATTGGTGGACCAAATGTCAAAACGAAAAGTCTATTTTGATATGTCAGTCAGATACAATATCCAAGGAATATCAATAAAAATTATTTTTCTCAATGTAAAAAACATTAAATTTTAAATGTGATATAAATGTATTTGGGAATACATCAAATCACTGTTGCATGTTCCGGTAAATTAATTGAAAAAATTTGGTAATAAATAAAAACAACGTACCATGTGTTTCTGGTTATGAGGAACTTAAACGAAAGAGAATTCAATATAACAATTTCATGACTAACGTGATGTATTTACATACAAAATTACAACGACTCAACCAAAAAATTGTAATAATTAAATCAACTTTTCAGATTATGTAGTTATTCAGTTTTACAACTTTTATCATAATTTCCCAAAATTTACTAAATGAAAACTACACACATTTTTAAAATTTAATAATAAGCAAATATCTAACTTAAATGTAAAATTATAAAATATTAAAAAAAACAAATTTATTCATAAATTAATTAACGAGTTAATAAAAATATTTATTATATTTTTAATTCAATCAAACAAACTAGCGTGTTTCAAAAGTTATATAGTTTAATTCATTTAAGTATGCGTGTGCATTGCACACAAATGTATGCATTGTACTTAACGACTTAATTAACAAACAATTCATGCTTAATTGTACACACTGACACTTGTGATTGTTTCAATAATATAAAGACTCTGTCTCCATGATTGTTGCACTTTTCACTCGGCCGTATGTGTTTTCATCTAGGTTAATAAATGTTGAAATTTTAAAGTAAAAGATTACGATATTATGCTTATTTATATACAAGTGCACAAATCTTTTAATTTTAATGTGTTTCTAGTTTTTGTCTGTAAATGGGTACAAGTAACTGTTATAGAAAGCTTTAAACGTAATAATAAGCCTAGTATTTTATTTTACCTCATAAAATTTACCTCATATATTAGAGCTATATTATGATGAGATTATAATTGGTAACCGATAGCTGATAAATCTTTTATACTTACAAAGTTATTTGTAACTGGTAATTATTACACAGTAATTCCGACGGAATTACTGAGAAATATAGAAAGTACAATAAAAAAATATGTTTAAAATTTGTTTTCTCAATCGGAACGAAAATTTTAAAGAAGCCCTAGCCTAAGCAATACATCAAGACTGTCAAACAGTTCATCAATCACAGGGGATTTTCCTGACACAGTGCAGCACTGATTGTTTCTAAGCCACATCCCACACGTAAAAAAAATTGTTTTAGTGAAATAGGAGTAGAAAAATTTTCCCTTATAAAGAAAATTTTGAATCACCCACTAAATACACTTGAGGATTTATTATACATTTTGTAGGCCTTTGAATAATTATAAATTATTTTAGGGACCTATTACTTGCACACAACTGAATCGCTCAAAAATCAAGGTGCATAAGTGTATACACAAGAGAACTAAACATTAGTAGAAATTTTATAATAAGGCTACACGTAAATTTCTATTAACGTGGATTACGTCATATGTTTTCAAAAATGTGAATTTAAAAGGAGTGCAGATATAATTATCCTGATAACAAAGATCAAACATTATTGAATGATAAATTGTAATTTAATTAATTTTCATGATTAAGAGAAAACGTGATTTTTTTAGAATCCTATAGACTTCTTAAAATCTGTTGTATTTTAAAGATACGGTGAAGGTAATATTTTCATTACTTATAACAGTAATAAAACGTTATGACTTTAAATTTTTATATAAGACAGAAAATAACTATTCTCCTTTATATATTCGATTTCAAAGAAATCAAAACTTTTATAACATTTTTCACATCTTTGTAAGGCACTAAATAAATATTCTATTTAGTTCCCCTATTGTGTTTTGTTTCTTTCTGAACTTTAGATATTCTGTTAGGAATAATTTGTTGTTTACATGAGTTGTCTGAATGATGTGAGGTTCGCTTGGTATATTTATTGCGATAATTCGGTAAGGGTTTTTATAGTAACCTTGCATATTTGCATATTTTTTTAGATCATAGTAGCCCTTCCAGCTAAGCTAGTTATGCGTTGAGAAACAATACTTTAGGACGTATATAAGGATTTCTTATCCGTATGTAATCTTAAAATAGTTCGCAAACTGTACCCGTAATCTACCTAAAATATGTACACAATTATCCATATAAATTTAGATAAGTAAAATGTATGTCTTGAGGCCCGAAGTCTGAACTTACTACCCTTAAATATAGACAGGTTATACAACTTTTCTTGTTAATTGGAACTGACCTAATAAGATTTATTACTCATGGTAATTGGAACGTTGTAAAATATTCAAATATTTCAAATATTTTAACGTTTTCTAAAATATTCTTATTTTTTTAAATATACTGAAATATTTATGTATGCGCTTAAAATATTATTATTATTGTATTTTGAGTGTGAAATTTGGTATCTAGGAAAATAATGCATGTTGATAATGAATTTAAAGTTAACGTTACATGAAATCATTACTGTTTTATAACATAGTAATATTTGCGTTTGTGCTGAAAGCATAGACATTAGTTTATGCTCTCGCTGACGGGAACACACTAGTCTATACGTAGTGTACACTAGTTTGGCATAAACGTGCATGAAAAACGCAGAGAAGAAAATAGAGATCTAATAGTTTACAATCACAGAGCCTGATAATATTTCACACATACACAAACATATTCACTCAACTAATTGATGTGTCGTGTTTAATATTTTCTCTTGTATCCGTACACAGTAAATTCGTGTACTGATGTAACAATAAGTATTGTTGAAACGTCGACACAAATAACTTAAAATTTGTATTATTCTTTTTGACCGATCCTTGCAAAGCTTTCATCATAAAATAATATTGGAGTATTTCAAAACGTTCGGTTGAAAATAGTAACAAATCACGAATTATTCATTTTAACAATTGGCTTAAAGTCTTAAAAAATTGGTCATGCTCAAAGCATGCCTTGTTAATGTGTACTCGATAAAGTATACTTCTGCATTTAGATTATATATAGTTTTCACAGACACTTGACCTTCCCGTAGCTTTCCCCCCCCCCCCGATCGTCACACCACACACATGTCTGGATACACGCCCCAAACATGTGTTCACCACCCTAACATATTTTGTTTAGTTTATTTTTCACTGATCTTTTTGACAATAGCTTAATAAGCTGAAACTGTTGTCAAGGTAAAATAAAGACTATGAAACGTACCAAGTGTTTATATATTTTTAAAAACCGTTGTATTAATGTGTTTCACTAAGTTCCCAACGAGTCATCAATTAAGATCGACAAAAATGTTTTCTTTTTTGTATTTGAGATAAACGTAAGCTAACTGTCCCTGTAAATATTGTTCAATGTCATCGTCAGTATTTCGTGCAGAGACACATAATTTTAGTCTCTGAGAATCTTGATCTTGAGGTATTGATATTATATTAGATAACAAAAATTGTATCATTATTAATATACCTCAGTAATTAATACGTGAAAATAATTTTCTGACTACATTTGCGCATTAGGCCTATATACTTTATCAGAGACACCATTGATACTAACTCTATATAGGAACAGAATAATGAATTTAATATGCGTTAGTATTAGTTCTTAAAGCGAAGCAATCACAAATTATTAATTTTATCCACTATCCGATTGTCGTACAAAAATTAGACTAGCTGGAAATAAGTATACCATTTTACGATAAACAGTAGATATTCAGTTACAGAATTTTGCGGCGTTTTTTTATAAAGTCGCCTGCATAGACCATGTTATATATGTAACATTAGGTAGTTTAAATCGTTGTCAGATGGTTACATTATCGATTACATAAAGTTTTGGCGGATGTGTAACACACGTTGTAACGAATGCGTAATCTGTAATACTCCAATGCAATAACGTTTCAAATGACTTTAAAGGAGTAATAGTAACTATCATGGTGATGACAACAAAATATACTAAATGGTTTGTAGCAAATCAAATAGGAGATATATTTGACTTTAAAATATCAGCGGACAAGACTGAAACAATGGCGTTCAGAGAGAAGCATCCGGTAAGAACTAAGATAGTTATAGATGGAAAGATTATAGATTTCTGCATTTCAGTTACTTGGGATATTACGTTACATATGAGACAGAAATTGATCTGGATAAGGTATTTAAAGAAATTAGGAATATCTGTGAAACAATTCACAAATACCTTAAAAATAAGACAAAAAAGGAAACAAGGACAAGGTTTTGTAACACGGTAGCGATACCGGGTTTGATATATAGAGATCAAGGCAAAGTTATAACACACAGAAACAAAGCAAAGATTGAGGCATCCAAGATGAAGTTTATGAGGAGTAATCTGAGATGTACCAATTTTGATAGAAAGAAGAATGTGGATTTAGGGACGAAACTGGGAGTCGACCCACTGTTGGAACGACTGAGGAGCAACAAAAGAAGGTGGTGTGAATATTTGAGATGAATGGCAGGTGAAAGGATTCCAGTGCTAGCAATGGACAATGGAATATAGATCGGTGGGAATGAGAGATGTAGGACGGCCGGGAGCGAAGTGGGTCCCGGAACGGGTTCAGGATGAGCCTAATCCTTGAGATTGATGATGATGATGTTGATAACAACTATTGTTTAAAAGAAAAAACAAAGTTGTTTAAAAGAAAATGTGTAGACCGTTAAACAGAAACCGTTAAATAGAAAGAAGGCCTTCTAGATAATTATTGAAAGTCTAATATATAACATGAAAAACTTTTGCGTACAATAATATAAACGTATGTTTTTAACTATTAAAGTAACAAATAATAATGGCTCCTTTAAAACGACGAAATACATTAAGAGTGCCAGTCAGAATTGTCTGCCTCTTTGTGTGAGTTGCTTGAGATAAAAGAAGTGTGTCAGAGCACAACGATCCTGCAGTCCGTTTTGTAGCACAGAATATTATCCCACGTAGTCCATTCACTTTTATGATATAGTCCTGCACTAGTAAAGTAGATGTTATGAAAAATTGTTACTAACAAAACTAAACAACAAACAACAATTCTTAGTAACGTATGTAATATTTATGTAAAGTAAGTGTAAATGTTACTCTAAACACAACCTTCTTTATATTCGACCCAAACATAAACAGCGAAACAGCGTGAGTGAAAATATACGTTGTAGAGTAGTGGGCGTTTGTTTTCTTAATGGTCGAACATAGGACACGGTAAATACCTAGGGTTTTGGGACGGCAGGATTTTCCTAGCCCACCACTGTTATTGTTTGTAGCTTCTCTTAAACAAACAAAATATAGGCTACAGGGGAAACGTTTACCTATTATGGGCGTTACGTGTTTACGTCATATTGAAACATGACGTTTACCTGAGCACCAGAAATTTACTTCGTCTGAATCTATTATCGATACATGACTACCAAAATACACACACATTGAGCAGCTAGAATTATAAATTTGGTGCAAATACACAGTGGATTTAGTAAATGAATAATACAAAATCGTTTAACCCTGTAGTGATATAACATCCAACGAACTTAAAAAATAATTTTTAATTAAAAACAACAAGAACTCCTATGCTAACTACGTACAAAAATTCAAGAGTGACATTCTACACGTTTTTCGACTAGCGCAGTGCGTGCAGCGTCTGTGTCGAGGTCGTGCACTGACGTAACCTTCAGACTATTCGAGCACTTGTAACTACAATTATTATGCCGGCAGGCCAGGAGAGTGGGAGATTATGCTGGAACTTCTGCGAGGTATATATATGCTTCTACGGCAGACTTAGAAGTCAACTATACCTGACGATGTCGTAGAATGCGGATCAGGTGATTGTAACGGATTAGTGTAAAGTGGTGATTATTGCCTTAATTAGTATAAACCTGTGTAAGGTGATATTGATTGTTGCCCAAATTAACTTAAATTACTTTATACGGTGGCTTTGTGGGTTTTTCGTGGTTTTTTGTGACTAATTAAAGTTGGTAATTAGTGACTTTTGAGATGTCAATTATTCTGTTTCCACTAAAACACACGACGATTTATGTGACCGTCGGAAATGTGGGACAGAAATTTTAACAATAAAAACAGAAAACTTTTGTAGAAGACTAGTGTACGTTCTAATTAAACATGGGTATCAGTCAGATTATGATTTCCAAGCGCTGCTACTGCAAACACAGGGAACCAAACAGTAGAATCTAACTTCATGGTTTTTCCTTGAAACCTGCCTTCTGACTGCCTGCCTTCCTGCCTGAAGAAACAGAAAGACGAGAAAAAAGAACGCCTTTGGAAAAAGAAAAAGAAAAGGAATGCTTTTAACTGAGAGCGTTAATGTTGGAACAGAAAACTCTATTTTCGGAATAGGAAAAACGAAAAAAAGAGGAACGTAAGGCACATGCAACAACATACCGCTGCACAGCTAAGTCTATTACGAAGTACAATTAATAACCAAATTCTATCTGACGTAGAAGAATCAATGTCTACAAAAATATTTGTCGTAGATGAATCCATTTTAAATAAAATATCTGAACTACAGGAATGTGTAGCAATTGTAAAAGTTTTAGTCTTAACCATAAAAGACTAATTTGCAAACATACTAAAAAAAAGAAGTGAAGTCAAATAGTTAATAAAAAAACAGCTATGAGTTTCAAAATATATTTCTGACTAGTCTATACCCATGGTAAATACAGAAAAACACAAAAAATAAGACACCAGTCAAAGTCACATTGGCTGCAGTTAGGGCAGTTCATGTTTAGGCCTCAACATTTGTTGGAAGCACTCACTGGACGAAGTAACTTCACAATTTTAAGCCGCTAGTCCTGCATTAGCAAATAACTGGACAGAGAAAGACAAGAGAGTTTCACTAGTTCTTGCTTTAAAAGGATCTGCGGTTGAGCTAGTACCGAAAGTGCCACCTGAGAGCTATAACTACTATACCGATTTGATAGAAGCTCTAGCATTGCGGTATGACCATAAACATTTGCGCTATGTGGAGAACGGTTCAGTTCAGATAAAGGCAGGGAGGGTCTTCAACCGATTGAACCAAGCATCGACAGATTAATTAGACAGGGCTATCCTGAAGCGCCAGAAGATTTCGAATGACGTTTGCGATGCAGACATTTATTGGTGGCGTCGGAGATTGTGAACTTCAGCAAGTGTTACGAATGGCAAGACAACGAAATAGCTCGGAAGCTTTTGTTGACGCCCTCGAGTTTGAATCTGCCAAGTCAGCGTTTCTCTACATGAATGAGTGTATGTCATCACACTGTAGTCAGAAGATTCCAGTATCACATTGACGTTACGATGTAGGCAGAAAAAAATATTAAATATTACAAGAAAAACAATTCAAAGTTTCAAGAGCGTCACAACGATTTACGCATTCGGAAAGAGCCAGAAGACCAAGTGTTACAATTGTGCTAAACGTGGTCATATAGAGGCATATTTTTAGGAGAATAAAATTTAGAGAGAAGGATGTGATCGCACAAATTGAGATATAAAGCTCCAGAACAGCAAAGGTTTCACGCTACATAAGACCAGTGAAAACTTGACCGTTAATACCTTTGTAAAAGGTAAATCTACATCATTTACAGTTGATAAAGGCTCAACAGTGTCCATTGTGAGCCACCGCCAGTCTCAATTTTCCTCCTGTACCATCAGTCTCTGACCGAATGCCCCGTCCTCAAGTTTAGCCACCAAATGCTCGTGGGAGACATTGTCGATGAAGTGATTCTTGTCTCATACGTTATGAATGTCTACGGATAAAGTTGTGAACTTAAAAGAAAATATACTGAGAGTTAGAGGAAAGAAGATTAAGTTTTGCCTTGCTAAAATGACAGGTTCCGCCAATCATTTGATCACGCAAGTGACAGTAACCGAAAAAGAAGTCAAGAGGTGAGCAGAAGAGGCACCCCTGTTATTGATTAAGGAAACGGAAGAAACACTAATAGATGAAGTACAAAATTGTATTACAGCAGAAGTAATATTTGAAAACCTACTAAGTTTGTCGGGGACAAGCTCTTACTTGAGGTAAAGAAAAGGCTAGGGGGAGTCTGTGAAGAGGACGTTACGCAATAGGTTGTTGACGAGAACCAAACTGACTTGGAAGACCCTTACACTGTGAAAAAGAGAATCAATGAAGTTGTTCAAGGTCGTTCAGTTCCACTGCGTGGTCAATTATTACTACAGAGACGGGTTGCCAGTTCGGTATGAACAGGCTTAAGGAGAGGGCAATGTTACGCTGTTCAAAAATTTGTACCCTATCGCCGAGTGCGTACGCGGTTCTGAGCACGCCGCGGCGCGCGAGATAGATCCATACCTTTACAGTTCATATTATGAAATGCTGTATACTGTTCTAGATATACCCTTCCAAACGTTTACACCACTACTCTATCAGCACACATGTCCGCTAGCTTGCTACGCTGCAAGGCGGCAGATGTATAAATTTCGGAGCTGCTCTGTTAGTGACAGCTGGCGATTTATTCAGTTGCAGATCTAAGTATTTTGGTGAAGTAATCATTCTGTTAATTAGTGTGTTTAATAAGGCGACACTTATTGTTCTGTGTTTATAAATTTAACTTGAATTTATATATAAGAGTGTTTTGAAGATTTATAACTTTTAGTAGTATATGTGTGTATGCGCCAGGACACAAAAAAACAGGCATGTATGCGCTGGGACACAATACCCACTATGTATGTATGCGCCAGGACAAAAAAAACAGGCATGTATGCGCTAGGACACCCGAACCCGGAAGTATGCGCTGGGACACAATACCCCACTATGTATGTATGCGCCAGGACAAAAAAACAGGCATGTATGCGCTAGGACACTCGTGTCCGCTGACCTAGTAAAAAATGTAAATATAAACAGACGGCCGGCGTTTGTTGACACACCGCGTCGTACACATAAACATTCCGAGTTCGTTGACGTGTTTTTTTTTTCTTTTTGCAGTGTAGATAGCGTCGTCTTTACCTAAATATATTACATTTTATTTGTAATCGTGATCGTGTCTTTAAAGATTGTTATTCTATAGTAAACCGTGACCTTGAAACACACTGACCTAGTAAAAAATGTAAATATAAACAGACGGCGTTTGTTGACACGCCGAAAACTTTGATGTACACATAAACATTCCGAGTTCGTTGACGTGTTTTTTTTTTACCTAAATATATTACATTTTATTTGTAATGATTGTCATTCTATAGTAAACCATGACCTTGAAACACACTGACCTAGTAAAAATGTAAATATAAACAGACGGTCGTGCAACTCGTCTTTACCTAAATATAAGATACCGATAACCTTTTTAGTTGTCGTACTATACAAAGTAATCTCTGATAACTAAGGTCATAGATGTAAACAGTTTTTAATTAATTGTTGTACTTTGAATAATGAGCATCAGACAGGCGATAAGTAGTGAATTACATAAACAAGCGAGAAGGAATTTTCCTACACGCAATGTCGAACTAAAAGGTATTCACGATTTGTATCAAGCTGACCTTGTAGAAATGATTTCTTTTTCAAAGTTGAATAAAGGTTATAAATATATACTAACAGTGATAAATTGTTTTAGTAAATTTGCATTTGCAGTTCCGTTAAAATCAAAAACCTCACACGACATTGTAAAAGCTCTAAGACCTATATTACATGTAAACAAAATGAAACATTTGCAAACTGATAAAGGAAAAGAATTTTACAATTTACCGATTCAGCAATTATTTAATCATTATAATATAAATCATTATTCAACTTATTCAGATAAAAAAGCCTCTATTATTGAACGTTTTAATCGTACTTTAAAAAACCATATGTGGAAGTGGTTTACTACCAGTGGAAAGTATACATGGATCGAAGTACTTCCTCAGTTATTGAAAAAATATAATAATACTGTACATAGAACTATAAGTATGAAACCTAAAGATGTTAATATAAATAACGAGAAAAGGGTATTAACACAAATAAATAAAAAACGAATACCTGTTAATAAGAAACCTGCAAAATATAAAGTTGGGGATAGAGTGAGAATTAGTAAATACAAACAACTTTTTACCAAGGGTTATTTACCAAATTGGACAAATGAAATATTTACAATTCATAATATTAAACAAACAGTACCTAGAACATATATTTTAAAAGATGATACAGGAACCGTACTAGATGGCGGATTTTACGAACAAGAAATTAGTAAAACAAAATACGACAATATATTTTTAATTGAAAAAATATTAAAACGTAAAGGTAATAAATTACTTGTTCAGTGGTTAGGATACGATAAGTCGCATAACAGTTGGATTGATAAAAACCAAATCATTTGAATTATTTTTTTTTTTCAATCATGAAAATAGTACAGCAAACAAAAAAAATACGTATTTGTAATTTTGATAAATCTATGGAGAAAAAAGAAAGAGTCCATAGCGAGTTGTTACCAAATAATGTCAGGTCTCTTATCATTGGACCCAGTAATACAGGTAAAACAAACCTAATGCTTAATCTTTTGTTCAGTCCTAATGGTTTATGTTTTGAGAACGTTTATGTTTTTTCAAAATCGTTGTATCAGTCAAAGTACAAATTTTTAGAAACAGTTTTATCAGGTATACCATCAATACAATACTATAAATTTTCAGAAAATGATCAAGTCATTCATCCTGATGATACTGAACAAAATTCAGTTATTATATTTGATGATGTAGCATGTGAACAACAAGATAATATAAGAAATCATTTTACAATATGTAGACATAAAAATAATAATGTTATTTATATATGTCAAACGTATGTTCGAATTCCGAAACACTTAATTCGTGATAACGCGAATTTAATAATTATTTTTCAACAAGACGAACTAAATTTAAAACATATATACAGAGATCACGTTAATACTGATATGACATTTGAAATGTTTAAAGAACTTTGTTCTAAAGCATGGACAAGACGTAAAAAGGGTTTTTTGTTATAGATAAAGAAAGTGATATGAATTGTGGCGGTCGTTATCGTTTTGATTTTGATATCTATATTACTAATTTGTAATCGAAATTTTTTTTATTACTTATCAATATGTCATCGAAGAAGTCACGTTCCCTTGACAAGCAAGAGAAGCTCGTTAATGAAATTAAAAAAATAAGAAAAAATATTCGAAAGAAACATCAGATTCTAACACAAAATATTATTGATGAAGAACAGTTTGCAGAAAAATCGTTGAAACCTATTATCACTCCGTTACAAAATTTAGTACAAGAGAAAACAAATTCGTCATTGATTAAAAAAGAAGAACAACAATTAGATGTTGAAATGGACGATATTCAGTCGCGTTTACAAAACAAAAGGTTTTCAGAAGAGGCCGAAAACATCCCGATATCGAACAAACGAACAGTAGAAACGCCGTTACCATTGTCGCGTGAAGAAGAAATAACGTATGAAACCTTACCCACGGTTGATGAATTAATGTCAACATCAGAAGGACGACAATCAATTGAACCTTTTATCGATATATGGTTTAAAGGTCCGTTAATAAGACACTATATGCGTAAATTTTTTGATGACAGTAATCATGATATTGATCACGTTTTTGGTCCATATTTTGGAGATAATAATATTTTAATGTTAGGTAAATACCCCCTAAAGACTGACAAAAGTGATATTATTACAATTAATAATGTTATGTACAAAGGTACACCTGGTTTGTACGATCTTATTTTTATGAAAAACCCCAATGCATATGTATATTCTCAAGAAGATTTAGACGAATATTCGCGTATAATAAGTGAAACCGCGGCATATTTAAGTTTAAAGACAAACAGAGTTAAAAGCAGTACTAGTTACAAATATAAAAATATAATTAAGCCTATTATTAATAAGCTTTTACAATCATCCACATCAAAAGTTAGAAGTAGCCGATTGCATAGTGATACAGAAGGTCGCGGTTTGTTAAATTTCAGTAACAGTAAGCCAGTTTTTGTGTACTGGAATAATGTAAATGAATTATGCGATAGATTAAAATTATTGATTGCTTCACAAAGTGCAGGTCATTCGGGTCATGAAAATGAAATATTATCAATTATTGAAGAGCTACAGGAGGCCGGTATAATAAAAGAAGATGCAGCAACGTTTGAAGCGATATTTTCAAAATGAGTGTCGATAAATTCGGACACTATAGTGGTGATCTAGTGGCTAGTTCCAACGTTCAGCGTGGACCGCCTGGAGAAGGATTTAAATTAACTGACGACGGAAATTTTAATATAAGTAATAAACGATTATGTAATGTGGGTGATCCTGAATTGGATGATGATGCCGTAAATGTAAAATATATGAGAACAAATTCGATTACTTTAACAAATACAGACGATTGTTACGATGTTAAGATGAAAAAAGTTATTAATTTAGCCGATCCTGACGAACCTTGTGATGCTGTAAATAAAAATTATTTAGAAAATGCTACTAAATCATATTTAGCTGATAGAATACCAATTAAGGTGGATAATAATCCAGTGTATTCATTCAAGAATAATCGTGTGGCTCATATCGCACCACCTGTTTATAAATTTGATGCTGCCAATAAACTTTATGTTGATAATAAATTACCTGATGAAAATACACAAACTAATTGTTGTGATTTCAAGCAAAAAAGGTTAATTAATGTAGCAAATCCTATTAATTTGCTTGACGCTATAAATAAACAGACTTTATTAACAAACATAAATAATACAAAAGATGAATGCAAACAATATATAGATGATAAAATATATTATTCACGAAGTGAAGAGGAAAATAGTACAGATTTTAATGGAAGCAGATTGACTAATGTTGCTGATTCTAAAGATGATACAGACGTTATAAACCAAAAGACTTTAACAAGAGTTATGAATGCATTTAAATTAGATCTAGAAGACTATAAAGTTGACAGTAGCTTAGTTAGAATATTATACAAATTATATAAGGAGTGCACTACAGACAATCCTGTTAAAACTATAAACGAATTTCGCATTGTATATATAATACAAAGTTTATATGAAGCGTCATAAATGCATCTGTATCCAAACAAGATAGAAGGTGGTGGTCTGGTGAGTAATATTCTTGGAAATGTTATAAACAAGTCAATTGATTTATTACCTGTTGAACTTCATTTACCCGGTTATCAGTATTGTGGACCCGGTACAAATTTAGCGAAACGATTAAAAAGAGGTGATCCAGGAATTAATAAGCTTGACGCTGCTTGTAAACAACACGATATTATATATTCAAAGTATTCAGATTCTATAAATCGCGCTAAGGCTGATAAGGAATTAGCTGAAAGAGCTTGGGAACGTGTTAAATCAAGTGACGCATCGTTCGGGGAGAAAGCTGCAGCGTGGTCAGTAACTAACATAATGAAAGCTAAAAGTAAATTTGGTGGGGGAATAAAAAAGAAAAAAAAAAACTATGTCCAATACAGTTTATAATTATTTGAAACGTTTTACTGGTAAAAGTGGAAAAGGTTTATATTTGAGACCGTATAAAAAAACAGGAGGAGGTCTAAAAAAAAAAAACAAAGAAAAGAAAAACGAAACAACGACGGCGAAAATAATGAAGAGTATTCCTATACGTCCGCTTTCAATTCCAGATTTACTACTGTATGTTAAACAATTAAAGATTCCTAATTTCAGAGGAGTGTTTATGCGTGATACATTACCGTTACACACTGGAATTTGGCAAAATGAAACCGGAATAGTTAATTTAGATAATAGTTATGGCCATGGTACTCACTGGGTATGTTATATTAAACGTAAAAATAAAGTTAATTATTTTGATAGTTTTGGTAATTTAAGACCGCCTATCGAACTAATTAATTACTTTTATTCATCAAGTCAACGATCTATTGAAATCGTTTATAATTATACACGAAGACAAAATATGGATGCAGTCAACTGCGGTCATTTGTGTTTACAGTTTCTCAGCAATAATGTTTTGTCTAAGCGGTAAAGGATCCGTATTAACATGTGATATTTTTCCACCTATCGAGTTAAGTGATGAAAAATGGGAACTAGGATTAATTGACTTTATGACATATCATTCAATACCTAATATAGAGGAAGGAATTAACAATGTATTATATTATGGTAGTGATAAGAAAATAGTATTGCCTACTGGTTCTTATGAAATTTCAGATATCGCAAAGTTTATAAACGATTACTTAATTCAACATGATGAAAATGTAAAAATAATTATAAAGGCGAATAATAATACATTAAAAAGTGAAATTTATTCTAACGTTCAAATTGATTTTAGTAAACCCGATTCGTTAGCAACCATATTAGGATTTGAAACATGCATAATAAATCCCAATAAATGGTACAGTTCAACCTTACCGATAAGTATTGTTCGAGTAGAGAGCATCCGATTGATTACTAATTTAATTAATGGTTCGTTTAACAACGGAATTCCAGATCACATAATACACGAATTCTATCCTAGTGTTCCGCCAGGTTTTAAAATTGTTGAAAAACCGACTAACGTGATATATTTACCAGTAAACACATCTAGGATACATAATATTGTAGTAAGACTAGAAGATCAACAAGGAAGATTGATTAATTTTCGAAACGAAATAATAACGTTACGTTTGTATTTGAGAAAACAATAATAATGGGTCTTATTTTTTATTACGGAATCAATAAAACAACTGCAAATAAGCCAATTATAAGTAGTAAAGATATGAATATCGACCGGTTAACACCACAAAACCTGAAATTTCTACAGTCATTGGGATTAACAGTAATAAAGGATTATTTAAACAAAAAATGAATCTTAATATTCAAAACGTAAACGCTAGCATTCTAAACATTATAGAGGATCTTGTGTATACAGATGACTCGATAGTAGGATTAGCTTATCACACTCATCTACCGTACACTTCTACTACATTCAATAATAATGACGAAATTAGAATTCCAATTAATCAACAAGATGTGTACACATTACCGTGTAAAAGTTACCTTCATATAAAAATAGAATACACTAATAATAACGGTATACATGATCAAACTTTAAAATTATGTTCAAATGCTTTAGCATTTTTGTTTGATGAAATTAGATACGAAATAAATGGATCAGAAATCGATAGAGTTAAAAATGTTGGAATAACATCAACAATTAAGAATATGTTAACAATTAAACCACATGAAATTAACACTTTAGAAAATAGTGGATGGGCTTCAGATTTAATAAGTCATATGGCACCATCATCGAAAGATATTAGCTTCTGTATCCCATTAAAAAGGTTGTTCGGATTTGCTGAAGATTTTAAAAAGATTTTGTTAAATATAAAGCAAGAATTAGTTTTAATTAGAGCGTCCACTGATAATAATGCAATAATTTTACCTGAATCAGTAAACACATACAAATTAAAAATAAAATATATATCATGGAGAATTCCGTATGTTTATGTTAATGACGTAGTAAAGGTAGATTTACTGAAGATAATACAAATTGATCGACCTTTATTAATGCCGTTTCGAAAATGGGAACTTTACGAGTATCCGTCTGTGCCAAAAGCAAACAAACTTACTTGGACTGTTAAAACGTCATCACAATCAGATAAACCTCGTTACGTTATTGTAGGTTTTCAGACTGACAGAAAAAATAATGGACACAAAAACCCAGCACATTTTGATCTTGCTTCATTTTATAATGTAAAGTTATATTTAAATTCAGAATACTATCCGTATGATAATTTTAATGGTGAAACGTCGATTCTACATGAGTATTATTCAATATTTCAGTCCTCGTATTATTACAAAAGTGAAAATGCGCCAATGATAAATCGTTCAAACTTTCTAACGTATACACCTTTTTGTGTAATTGATTGTTCAAAACAAAATGAATCATTAAAAACTGGTTCAATAGACATCCGTCTGGATATTGAGACGTCAACAGACATACCGGAAAAAACTACTATCTACTGTCTCATTTTTTACGATACAATTATGCAATATACGCCTTTATCTGGTACTGTAAGAAAAGTGTTTAAAATATAATTACGTAGATAAAAAGTGTATCAGTTCTGCTGTTGCACGCAATGGAATACGTTATCGATTTTCAAGGTTTTCGCGATGATGGAAACAATTTCATTTTTAAAGAACTTTGTATTCAGTGTATACAAGATAACAAATTTTCTGGTGCTAGTGATCAGTATTTGTTTTTACCACCATTTAGTTACAAACATTTGTCAGAGAAGAAAAAAAACGTTAATAAATGGATTGAAAACAAGTGTCTTGGACTTAGCTGCAAGTGCGGTCTTCAAGATTATAATGATCTACAGTTTATATTAAATAAATATATAAACGGTAAATGTATTTATGTTAAAGGATCAGAAAAAAAGTAGCATTAGAAAAAGAATTTAATTGTTATGTAAAAATATTAGATATGGAAACACTCGATTGTCCATCCTTAAAAGTGTTAAAACAGCAGTCTTCATATTCTATTCACTGTCCTTTCAAACATAATTCATATTATTGTGCTTTAAATAATGTACATAATTTAACTAAGTGGATTATCGAATACTGGAACAAGAAATTGAAAGACAAAAATATTGGGACTGTATGATTGCTTAACTGTATAATTTGTATTAACGTAGTTGATCTTTTGATCTCCTATTTACGCGTGCGTACTGAGAACGTGACATTACTACGCTGATAAAACTGATATCAGTTCTGCTGTTGCACGCAATGGAATATGTTATCGACTTTCAAAGTTTTCGCGATGATGGAAATAATTATATTATTAAAGAACTGTGCGTGCAACCTATAGTAAACACTAAATTCGCTGATGTTTGTAATCAATACTTATTCTTACCTCCATTCGATTACAGACATCTATCAGAAAAGAAAAAAAAAGTTAATGACTGGATTAACAATAATTATCTGGGACTTAGTTGGAATTGTGGATTAACAGAATATAGTGAACTTCCAGTAATATTAAATTCATATATATATGGAAAGTGCATTTATGTAAAAGGACGTGAAAAAAAAATAGCTTTACAAAAAGAATTGAACTGTCATGTAAAAATAGTGGATATTGAATCACTCAAGTGTCCGTCTCTAAGCGTCTTGAAGAAGCAGTCTTTAAATAGTATACGTTGTCCGTATGATCACTCTTCAACAAACTGTGCATTAAGTAACGTGTTTTATATTACTAAATGGATAATTCAATATTGGAACTGTTTGTGTGATGAACATGATGAAGACACTAAAAGAATAAATTGTTGGGACTGTATGATTACTTAACTTTTTATTGTAATTATATGTAAAATAAAGGTTTTTTTAAAAAAAAATAAAAATTTTAAAACATTTTGATTTTTTGATTTATTAATACTAAAAAACATATATTCAAAACATATAGTCTATGTTACAATTATGATTTTTACAGTTTACCATTCTATACAACATACATACATACATGCATACATACATAAATACATACATACATACATACATACATACATACATACATACATACATACATACATACATACATACATATATACATATATGCATACATACATACATACCATTCATAAATAATACATTTAGTTACATACTAAAAAACATACATACTTTTTTTATACCAGCATTTTTTATTAATTTACATACACAAAAATTGTTGTAATTGTGTAATTGTGTATAGATTACATACTACAACAAATACAAAGTGAATACCAACAAAATACATACAACAAAAATTTGAAATTTTCTTTTTTTATAGGAAACTTTGTTTTGATTTTTTTACATACAAAATAGAAGATTTTAAACATTTTAGTTACATACTAAAAAACATACATACTTTTTTATACCAGCATTTTTTTTTATTAATTTACATAAAAAAAATTGTTGTAATTGTGTATAAGTTACATACTACAACAAATATAAAATATCAACATATTTTACATACAAAAAATTTGAAAATTTCTTTTTTATAGGAAACATTTTTTTTTTATCTTAACCAAAATATTAAGATCAGTTTTTTATAAAAATCTGAAACATATGAGCCAGGTTGTAATGATGAATTATCATTTGTTCTTATTCGACAGCATTTTTCTTACAATTTGTCGTTTTTTTTAAACGGTAGATTTTTTATCCATAATCTGTAGGAATATATTTAAAACAAAAATATTCATTTTTTGAAAATTTCTTTTTTTATAGGAAACATTTTTTTTATCTTAACCAAAAACATTAAGATTAGTTTTTATAAGTTTGTTTTTTAATATTTTTTATCTTAGCCAATTTGCGTGATTTTGATAATACAATTTTATGCAATTGCATATAAGTGGAATCTTTACTTTACAATAAAAATTGACTTCTATAGGCAGCTTTAGTACATCTGTCTTTCTTATTTATTCCTTTTAAATCGTTAACATCAGTTATATCAATTTTTATTAAGTAACGACCCTTTTCTCCGGGTGTTGTTAAAGTTTTTGTTGAATCATCTTTTTTAAAAGAAATATACTGATCATACAATTCATCAGTTTTTTCGTTTTAGATGTATAACGTTTAACTGATTTAAATAATCTTTTAAATTCAACATCACCATCGTCATTATCATCGTCATTATTAACAATGTCAATGTTCATCTGATCTTCTTCTTCTTCTTCTTCTTCTTCATCTTCAAATCTATACATCATTTTGTTTTTTATAATAGAATTGATTATAGAAAATGTTGTTCTTAATATATTTTTTTCTTTAAAATGAACAATATTTGTATTCAAATAGTTATATATTTCTTCAATATCGAATAAATAATTATTTAAAAGCATCAACATACATACATACATACATACATACATACATACCATTCATAAATAATACATTTAGTTACATACTAAAAAACATACATACTTTTTTTATACCAGCAATACATACATACATACATACATACATACATACATACATACATACATACATACATACATACATATATATATATATACATACATACATACATACATACATACATACATACATACATACCATTCATAAATAATACATTTAGTTACATACTAAAAAACATACATACTTTTTTTATTAATTTACATACAAAACATTGTTGTAATTGTGTATAGATTACATACTACAACAAATACAAAGTGAATACCAACAAAATACATACAACAAAAATTTGAAAATATTTTTGTTTATCTTAACCAAAATATTAAGATCAGTTTTTATAAAAATCTGAATATATGAACCAGGTTGTGATGATGAATTATCATCTGTTCTTATTCGACAGCATTTTTCTTACAATTTGTCGTTTTCTTTTAAAACGGTAGATTTTTTGTCCATAATCTGTAGGAATATATTTAAAACTAAAATATTCATTTTTAAAAATTTCTTTTTTTATAGGAAACATTTTTTGATCTTAACCAAAAACATTAAGATTAGTTTTTATAAGTTTGTTTTTTAATATTTTTTATCTTAGCCAATTCGCGTGATTTTGACAATACAATTTTATGCAATTGCATATAAGTAGAATCTTTACTTTGCAATAAAAATTGACTTCTATAGGCAGCTTTAGTCCATCTGTCTTTCTTATTTATTCCTTTTAAATCGTTAACATCAGTTATATCAATTTTTATTAAGTAACGACCCTTTTCTCCGGGTGTTGTTAAAGTTTTAGTTGAATCATCTTTTTTAAAAGAAATATACTGATCATACAATTCATCAGTTTTTTCGTTTTTAGATGTATAACGTTTAACTGATTTAAATAATCTTTTAAATTCAACATCACCATCGTCATCATCATCGTCATTATTAACAATGTCAATGTTCATCGGATCTTCTTCTTCTTCTTCTTCTTCATCTTCAAATCTATACATCATTTTATTTTTTATAATAGAATTGATTATAGAAAACGTTGTTCTTAATATATTTTTTTCTTTAAAATGAACAATATTTGTATTCAAATAGTTATATATTTCTTCAATATCGAATAAATAATTATTTAAAAACATCAAGTCTTTTTGTGAATTAACAATTGTAGTTTCGAGAGCAAATTTTATTTTTTTGGTTACATCTCGTAATTGAATATATAGAGAAAAAACATTAACATTATCTATTGAGATAATGTCTGGTTGAATTTTTTTCATCATATCTTCCCATTGACCGTAGGAAGATAGACCCAGATAATAAATTAATTTTAAAATGTCTTCTAACGACAAACATTCTTCATGATGAAGACCTCCTTCATGTTGTGCATCCATTACAATGATTTAAGATTTAAGTTGTCAAAATCTATAACATACAAAAATAATTTTTCGTTACATTACTAATTTATAACTGGTAACTAAGAATTGTTATACATATTATTTATAACAAAGACAAATTAAATAAAAGACCTCCTTCATGCTGAGCATTCATTACAATGATAAGATTTTAAATTGTCAAAATCTATAACATACAAAAAATAATTTTTCATTACATTACTAATTTATAACTGGTAACTAAGAATTGTTATACATATTATTTATATATGTTAAACTAAAAAACACAAATTAAATAAAAGACCTTCTTCATGCTGAGCATCCATTACAATGATAAGATTTTAAATTATCAAAATCTATAACATACAAAAATAAATTTTCGTTAAATTACTAATTTTGTGACTGGTAACCTAAGAATTATTATACAAAACTAAACAAAGATAAATTAAATAAAACAGAAAAAATAGAAAATATATTTTAAATACTAAAATGGAACCTTTAATAACTTAGATAAAAAAATAAAATTAATAGATAAACGTATAGAACACATTATATAAAAATAATATAGTTAACACTTATAACAAAGACAAATTAATTTTTTTGTATACTTTTATAATAATGTATTTAAAATAACATAGGAAAAACACATATTTTACAGTTAACCAAGAATTACTGTACATGTTCTTGTGTAGAACATAACAAAAAATAAAAATAATAATATTACCTTAATGACGATCGCAGACTGTAGTAGCTGGTATGTTTCTGGATGCTGAATCACAATTTTCAATCGGCTTATATACACAGAAAATGCATTATCAGTTTCACACCTTCTCAATACGTGTAAGTAGAAGATTAAAAGGTCAAGTTAATAACTTGTTTACCGACAACAACAAAAATACAAGATCAAGAGGTCAAGTAATTATTACCGATTATTCATTATCAGTCACATCGCATTTTATTGACAACAGTTTAAAAAAATTTAACCACAATTTTCAATCGGTTTATATACACAGAAAATACATTATCAGTTTCACACCTTCTCAATACGCGTAAGTAGAAGATTAAAAGATCAAGTAAATAATTTGTTTACCGACAACAACAAAAATACGAGATCAAGAGGTTAAATAATTACCGATTATTCAGTATCAGTCACAGCGCATTTTATTGACAACAGTTTTTAAAAAATTTAAACAACAGCACGGTATTGGTTCAAAATACATTGTTTACTGTTTTCCTGTTATCGATCGGTTGACAGTATAAATAGCCATACAATAAAAAACAATTTATAGCAATAGATTGGTTTTTAGCCAGCATAGGTCTCAATACATCGGATCTTTACAAAAATGTAAGTATAATCATAGATAACCTATCTTTCTATTGTAATTTACATTAGTAAAATAACTAAGAATATTATTCGTTTTATAACAAATACATATTCCACACAAAAAGAACACGCTAACAAAAAAATATATGAACAATTATTTTTTATAAATATGGAACTGATATGAATATTTTTTGTACAAAATTGTAAGTATAATCATAGATAACCTGTTGAAAGCCTTTTGTATATATAGCACATAATGTATATGACTACTTTTACAACTGCTAACTGCTATGTAGAGAGAAAATTTATTCAATAATGAAAATATCATGATAATATATTAAGTGATAAACGTGAATGTCTTTGTTTTAGTCGAGTATAATGTCTGGAGACAGTTTTGAAAGATACATTGTAGATTGGATAGAAAGGCGCTCCACTCAAGTAAAGTATAATAGAGATAGAGAACTATTACAACGTCGCTCCACGAAGTCTCAAGGCGAGACAGAAGTAAAAAAAAGAATTATCACAAATTTACACTCAGTTTATTACCACCTATGCTGGCGGTGCCAATTATGGCAAATTTATAAAAGATTGGGTGAGTGAAAATTACGTACCACTCTTTCCTGAGTTGTAATATACTTATTTTGTAAATATATATTTGTTAATATACATTTCATATAGTCTGTATTTTGTTTTTAAATATATTTCAGATGAAAATTACAGTATTTTAAAATAATAAAACAGTGATTTTGTATTATTATTAATACTGATTGCATGTTTTATTTAATGCTTTTTTTGTTTTAGGTGTTACCATTGAATAGAAGTATTGTACCACAGGTTATTGATGGTAGTGATATTATGTTTTATGAAGCACCCAGAAAAGTAAAGTCCGAGGATCAGCTTAATGTAGTACCAAATGAAGATTGCTTCACAAATTAAAAAAAAAAAAATCATAATATGTAATATATATTTTATTTGTAATATACATTTCATATATTCTGTATTTTTTGTTTTATATATTTTTATTTTGAAACATTTGAACCCTTTGAAGTTCACATAAAGTCATGTGATTTGTACATTTTACTAACAAAGACACGTCTGTTCATACTAAATGTGTGTGTGTGTGTGTGTGTGTGTGTGTGTGTGTGTGTGTGTGTGTGTGAGAGAGAGAGAGAGAGAGTTGATCCTTGTCTCATTCTTGTTATAGTCTTAAAAACAAAAGGTTGTCGAACCAACATCATTTTTATTTGAAAATAGTTTCATTGTAAATATCACTTAACACCAGCTTAACTCAGAGAGAGAGCGAGAGAGAGAGAGAGAGACTGCATTGTGTCAGTGTAAAGTCGTGTCAATGACCTCTTGTATTACAATGGTTTAGCATAGTTTCTTACTGAAGGCCATTTAAACAAATTATAGTTTATTTTAATTTAATTCGTTGTAAACCTCTATTTCTAAAGTACATTAAATTATGTGAAATGCTACATCGAAAGATTCAAATATTCATTGATGTACAAACAATTTACATAGCACACGTACACACACACACACACACACACAATAGGCTAACATTTACTGTGAAGCTGAATAATTTGCAGATTGTATCTTACAATCATGAAAATTATTATTTAAACTGATAATTGTTTTATTAAAAATATTATTATTATTTCGACGTCTGCGAGCGAGAGAGAGGACGTTAATATTTGTCGAATAAATATAAACTTTCTAATTTCATCAATGTGTGTAGGCTTAATTATATTTTTATGCCAGGACACAAAAAAACAGGCATGTATGCGCTGGGACACAATACAGTCTATGCACATTACATCGTCGTCCACTCCAGTATACAAAAAACCTGCCGATACTAAATTATCAACTCGTGGTAAACGTTTAGGCCAACAGCAAAATGTTAACTTCATAATTTCTTCAGTTTCTGATATACATTTTTTCGCATTCATTATATCATCAATATGTAATAATATACTGTATAGTGCATAATTATTATATTTATCATATATATAACATACCATTTTACATTCTGAATTAAAAAGTTTGTGCATAAATTGAATATGCGAAATAGATAAAGATCCTCTTGTTTTAAATCCACACTCACGACACACAATACTGTCTAAATCACCATTAAAAATAAATCCTGCTTCTTGAAAAAAATCTTGCAATAACTTACAGGGGTTCAATTTTTCGCACAACTTCGCCATTTTTGACATTGCGTCCAACTTGTTGAGCCTCTACTAACTAACTACTTCCAACGGAGAGTTTTGTATTCTTCTTCAAAATCAATATCGATTATTAATTGGTTTCGATGTTTTTCTAACCTTTGTAATATATCGTCATAGAAGCAAATCGTTGGGGATTGTATCTTGATAATTTGTTCATTTTCAATTATAGTAACATTTGCTTCAGAAAATTCATTATTTACAAAATAACATATTTCATTAAACGTTGAATCAGTAGATTCTATGCAATATATACACCAATTGAAAGCATGAATATTTCCTTTCTCCATGTTAACCGCTTCACGTATTCTTCACAACTATACGTTCAAATCATTATGCTCTTGGAAACTGAACTTTTATTCTTGTTCATCAACATTACTATCGATTATTATTTGATATCGATTGGTCTTTCTTTTGAATTATCAATTGTAATATTAATTCTTTTAATTTGTATAGTACATCATCATTTACACATTTCAATCCGAATATCGATAGATTATTTTTTTCTGTTCTAACTAACTCACCCGTAAATTCATTAAAGACATACACACTATTGTTCTTAAAAAAGTATAAATTACTATCAGAAAATCTAAATGATGAATCGATTTTAGGCGGTATTCCAGGAAATGTTTCAGATATATAACCCCATGATTTAGTAGTGAACGTACACTCATTGACTTCTCTATAATAATTATCATCATGAAATATATAAGTTTTACCTGTATAACTGTTGTATACCGCATGTAAATTATCCGGTTGTATGTTAAATAAAGATTGGATATGCTTCGGATAACCATGACTTAATTTAAGACTCATTAAATCTTACATGAATACCAAAGAATCTATAAACATAACTATCTCACCAGATGGTCGTTGATATACAGCTAAAATTTTTGTGAAGTTCTTTGGAAGAAACGTTAACCAATGTTCTATTATGAGCGGTTTGGTATATATCATTTCTGCCGGATTTATTATCCACAACCATTTTTTATATAATATATATAATCGTTTATCAGCAATTAAAAATAAATTAATATTTTTAAAATTACAAAGATCGATTTTATTTGTATCTATAGGATGCTCGTTTTGTATTTTTGGTACCGAAGAAGATGGCGACTCCGGTATGAAAGATATTATAGAAGTGTTATCTGCCTTACCATATAAATTTTGGATGGCTAAAACATCATCATCACCTAACTCTATTTTACCGTTGTAATAAGCATACATTACAGAATCTGATACATCTGAATGTGATAAACCTATAACATGACCGATTTCATGTATTAACGTTGCATACAAACTTGTGTGGCCAAGAGGAACAACGTTATCAGTCGAATATGACCACTTTTCGTCTTCATCAATATGAATTTCTCGCCTTGAATTATTATAATCAGGAAAATATGCATGTGCTAATGTTCCACCTTTACCTTCAAACGTTCTCGTACATTGCCACGATTCTTTTTGCATCATATGTTTCAATCGTTTATTAGAAATTAAAATATCTGTATTTACTCTATCATGCTTAAAACGTATACCAGACTTTTCCTCCCATACTGCAAAAGCTTGTTTAGTCAAATCTAACACCTCTTGATTGTCTAAATAATAATGCCATGTTACTTCAGGCTTGTTCCATTTAAAACTGGATACTCGATAATCAAAAATAATATCACTATTACCGCATCTAGGTTTTAACATTAAATTTATAGTTTCATTATATAATTTACCATCAGTAGGTAATTTATAGTATTCTTGAAATATAAGTAACGCATTAGTAATATCTGATTCATTTACCGCTTGCAACGAAGATTCATCATCTGTTTGAAGATAACCATATTCATATAAATATTGCTTAACTTTATCCACTTCAATCTGTGTTGTATTATCGGCTAAAGAATTTATTAGTAATATTTGAACAATTACTATATATAGTAAATTTTTAACTACCGACATGTTATTAACTAGGATGTTACTTTCAGAATTCACGTTGGAACACTAATAAACCAACTGCAAACGTGTATTATATAAACGTTATTATCGGTTAACATATCTAAAAACAAAATCATGTTAAAACGTGAAAATAAAAAAGTATAAAAATAATGAATAAATATATTTAAAAAAAAAAGAAAAGTATGAATTAACTAGGGATTGAACAATTGATACTTACCTTACATATAATCTATTATTAGAATAATACAGTTGCACGTTACCGACTAAGCTAATTCATATCTTATCTGTATACCAAGACAATCGTTACATATAAAATTTAATATATTTAGGGTATAGACGATGCTCTTATCTGTATACCAAGACAATCGTTACATATAAAATTTAATATATTTAGTGTATAGACGACGCTATCTACACTGTAAAAAGGAAAAAAACAGTTTACACGTCCACGTCAACGAACTCGGAATGTTTATGTGTACATCAAAGTTTTCGGCGTGTCAACAAACGCCGTCTGTTTATATTTACATTTTTTACTAGGTCAGTGTGTTTCAAGGTCACGGTTTACTATAGAATAACAATCGTTAAAGACACGATCACGATTACAAATAAAATGTAATATATTTAGGTAAAGACGACGCTATCTACACTGCAAAAAGAAAAAAAAACACGTCAACGAACTCGGAATGTTTATGTGTACGACGCGGCGTGTCAACAAACGCCGTCTGTTTATATTTACATTTTTTACTAGGTCAGCGGACACGAGTGTCCTAGCGCATACATGCCTGTTTTTTTTGTCCTGGCGCATACATACATAGTGGGGTATTGTGTCCCAGCGCATACTTCCGGGTTCGGGTGTCCTAGCGCATACATGCCTGTTTTTTTTGTCCTGGCGCATACATACATAGTGGGTATTGTGTCCCAGCGCATACATGCCTGTTTTTTTGTGTCCTGGCGCATACACACATATACTACTACTTTTGTTGATTTGTAGCGTTATATCTCAGCTTTAAATGTAGTTAAGGACCACATACACATTCAGCGGTAGGGTACTACTTATTTGAACAGAGTAACACTGCCCTCTCCTTAAGCCTGTTCCCACCGAACTAGAAAACCGTGTCTGCAGTAATACTTGGCCAGACATTGTAAGTTTGTAATTGTTGACTTAATTAGTGTCACTTATTTAGTTTCCACTACACCAACAACGACTCGATGTGACAGACGTAACATTATAAATAAATTATTGCAAGTGCAAATATGTAGTGCGGTATACAAAATGTGCGCAATTATCATTAATTTCGGGTTATGGTAGTCAAGTGCGAATGTCGTGTTAACGCTAAAAATCAAACATTATAGCACCGATACGAACGAGATTTATTAATGGGACTTAGAGAAGACTATAGTTTATATTATTATAAACAATTTGTCGTAGTTAAACTACGGCTCTTAACTATTCACTACCGTAGTGTAACTATGTCAATCAAACCATTTACTGGGTGTAACCACGTGTTTCTTTACTAACTTTTGGTATAACTCGTAGTTGAAAAGCCGTGAAAGAACACATACTTTTAGATAAGTTTGCTGTAGGTTTATAACAATTCGTGACCAGATTAAGCCGAACTGTACATGATCGGATTTTGATTCTCTCATATTCAAATTAAATATTTTACCAATCACAGCTTTATAATTTCAGTCAATATTTCAGATCATAATGTGAAATTTTTTACAAGCAGTATGTTTTGAAAAAACTTCTACAAACCAGCAAATTTATCGCTTTGAACGTTGGTAATGTTGGAGGGATAATCTCGAGTTGTTTAAGCAACGAACATTAGTCCAACTGCAGATTAAATCCAAATGCTTTCCATGATAGTAGAAGTTTATCCGCCTATGTTTGGAAACACACTTCAAGCGTACTGGAATTGGTGAAAGACCAATACACCGCGGTTGTATCGAGTTTAAAAAAAACCTCAAACCTACCCTGAGAAACACTACCATCGATTTATTGTGTGATTGTCGGAGATCAATTAGGCTATACATCATCATGTCACCAGACACCAGCTGCGGATATCGTTCTTCAAACAAGAGTCAAGAGAAGCTCACATTTTAATATTACTACTTAATCATAATCTCAAAATAATTTTTATAACTAAAAACTGTTTATAACAATATCTGAAAAACAAATATATTCAATTAAATTTATATTGGTCAACAAAGTAATTTGTCAAGTAAATGGGAAGTAGGACTTTTAAATTTCAACCATCATTCAACAAATAATCAATTTTTAACAATCATTCTATTTATTTGTACCAACAATATTAATTTTCCTTTGCTGATTCATAAAGTAACAATACAAAGCGTTTACATTACAATCAGATGGATCTAGATGTATTTGATGCCAACTATATTTTATTGTCACTATTTGTCAGTATGTACTGATATACTTTTCACTAATAAAAATGAATAATTTACAATAACCAATAAATAAAATTTGTCAAATTTACTACTTATGAACTGTTTTTCATCCTTACTTCTTGATAGAACATTATAATATATTAATCTATTAAATGCATGGTTGAAGGAACTGCATAGAACACCAAGAATAAAATGTTTTATATATGTCTAATGTTTCAATGTCTAAAATGTTTCATATATTAATGTCTTTAATTTGTACTTTACTTCGTATGAGGAAACGTGGACTCTTGTTAATTTTTATTTACCATTAGCACCCCTTGACATTACAATGCTTTACCATTTACAGGTTTTTACTGAGAGCATAATGATTGCGATTTATTTTGGAATGCGAACATTACTCTGTGAGACCTTTTGACTTATGCACGATAGACTAGCTATTAAACAATAACGTTTGCTTTCCTATTGCGTCCAGACGTGACAAATTGTAGTATAGCCTATTAGTGCCTTATGCAACATTCATATGAATATGAGACCACAGTTTCAATATGTCCGGTCGCATGACATCAATGACAAAACCACGAAGAAGAGGAACAAAACAACTTGTTCGCTAATATGACAACAGCGTCAATCAAATGACAATACGTTAGGTTGACATGCCACTGCTGCAAGAAAAAGCGATGTGTGAGTGAGTGACTACAGTAGGGACTCATCAAGCTGAACAATATGACACCGTAAGAGTATTAAATGTCAAAGATAAAACGGATGGCCAATAATTGCAGTATACCTCTAAATGTAAATAAAGTTAAGCGAAAATTTTAAGAATATGGCTTAACAAATATTATTATAATTATATAGGTTAGAGAAGATACATTTATTATTAGTATCTAAAAAAATATTACAAATTCAAGTAACCGTAAATTGATACGTTTAGAACTTTTATAGAATCACAAATTACGGGAATGGTGTGTGTAGTTTATGACTGTGTGTGTATATATGTGTGTGTGTGTGTGTGTTTGTAACGTATGTGTTAATTTAATGTACTGTTGAAGAAACCATTTACATATAATTCTGCCAATCCTTTTACTAGTTTTAAATAATCTCCTTCTCCGACTCGGGCATGTATCTCAAATAAAAAAAAACAGTCTTACTACAAACTATACAGACAATGAAAGGACAGTTTAAATTCTTTATTGTTCATATGGGCCTCAGCCTATATAGGAATATAGTATATGGAATGTTGTATAAAATTTAGTCGTTACTTAAGTAAGAAGAAATGTATACTTTATGTTTAAAATATGGTTCTGTAAGAGTGTCAACTATATAGCAGACGTTGACACAAGGCAAATATTAAGTTTCTGATAGCCAGAAGCTGTTTCATCAATCACGCTGTGTTCTCAGCGCATTACTCATCTTATCAGAACAGCGTGTTGAGATTGTGTCTTTTCTACACAGCAGGGGTATCGTATAATTTCAAATCTACTTTTTTCGGCAGATAAATGGTATCTTTGTCAAAACTGTTTAAGGTAAAGTAAATATTTTAACAATAACAATGTGTGTAACATTTGGATCTAATTAAAGAGAATGGCAGTATGTTTTTATATAGACAATACGCAATTTTGTAATCTACACACGAGACAGTAGACGTAGACGTATCAGATAATTTTATTATTATTATCATATATATTTTATAATAAACTTTAAGTTTATTTTACACTACGATAAACAAATGGTCTGATCCAGCGTTTAGACAATATAATGGACAAGCTTGTAGTAGCTTTTTCTGAGGTGGCTGTATTACTACCAGACATTTTTCTATTTTACTTTCTGCTGTTTTTCTGGTTACCTGTAAAACAGGAAAACAAATTAGTTGGTTAAAATGATATATTTCTGTTACCACAACGTCTTAATTCTGTTGTGGAACATTGCAACATTTGTTTTTATATACCTTATGTAACTCGACATGTTCTCAACAAGCAAGTTGATTGTTGCCTAAAGGTTTTCAGCAATAGTAATATATTCACTTCAATGGTACGCATAATTCTTAAAAATTAACAAGCTAGTATAAAAGTTTCCAAGAATGTTGTAAACTGAAAGCTATAAACCTTTATCTATAAAACATTAGTTGCAGGTAATCGAATCTAGTAAGCAAACTAATATTGGATGAAGCTTTTATTTTACCACAAACTTTATCAGTTGAGTAAATTTTTCTCTAGTTTCCTAATCAGATTAAGCTACTTTTGGTCTACAGAAATATTATCTAGTTATTTAATAATGACCAACACTCGTCACTGATCTCAGATTGTTAAAGGGTAAACAACGTTATGAGCTCTAGTTTATTAATTATTTAAGTCAAATCACTATTTACGTTCTTTTTTGTGTATCCATTATTTACACTACCTACAGCGGAAATCATGTTTATTATTTTCGCAAATTTAGTTTTTAAAGTACAAACTTCATTGCCCTTAAAATGATTTAAAATTCTTAAAAGTTTATAATTTTTTTACGTATTCGAGAACTAAAAGCTTACTCTCACAATTATCTGATTTTTCAGATTTTATATGCCGGTGGAAGTGAGAGTAGTATATAGTAAAATGTTCTCGTAGAGTTTAGGATCCAACACAAATTTTAAAAATTATAAACTTGCAATTGAAGTATACTTTAAATTAAATGTAATTATCCAGAATCAAATGTAAGTTGAGTGTATCTAAATCTTTACAATTTTTACGGCAACATAAACTTGTTGTTTTACAGATAGCTAGAAGTCGTCAACATGTATTAGCTCCGGTCTTAAATTTTATTAGAAAAAATTATTTTAGGTATTAGTTATGGTAATATAGTATGAGTCTACTATACACATCGCAGCAAATATAGGTAATTTAAATTATATACTTCATATTTTTATACATGTTTTATTTGTACGTACATATACATTGTATATACTATCATTTAATTTATGCATGTATTTGAACACAATTACGTATGTTCATATTTTGAAGATAATCATAGATATCTCTTTTACTTTTGTTCACTTTTCTTTTACTATTGCGACACAATTACGTTTCTACGTTAGTATTGCGTAAAACCATTGTAATAGTCAGTGTGTACCTTAGAGTGGATAACAATATTACCTTATTTCAAACTTACTAAAAGTATTCTTACTCTTTAAAATTACTCAACACTCAAATAAAGTAGTGCACATCGTACTGAAAACATAAATAATAAATTTTATAAAATGTAAGAGTATTGACGATGACGATTGTTCTTTGCGTGATACAGAGAAAAACTTTAATGATTTCAAACATAGGTTTATTTATATGAAGAATTATCTATACGTTAAAAATTGTCAGCACAATTATCTACAATTTACAGAAAGCAAAGGAGGTAACATGTTATTATTGACAGGAAACAATAATTATAATTATTTTAAGAAACAAACAGATAAATAAATAGGCTGACGGATTTTATTTTTTTGCAAAAGTAACAAAAAGGAAAGTGCACACTGCCTTTGAGTCTCGGTTCTGTAAAGTATATTATAATGTAACGACGATGTAACGGGTTGTCGTGTTGTACAGTGGAAACAGATTAACGTACACCAATTCGAGTCAGTAATTACAAATTTAATTACAAGCAAACAGCTGTTAGATATCAACAAAGCCAGTCTTATACAATAAGTTAAAGTACATTTGTCTAACATACAATAATAATTGTCACCTTGTTACACTTCCGCACTAATTAACACAATAATGACTTTCCACTGAACCGCAACAATCACTCCGAACCGCACGTGCAGTATTACCACGTCTAACTGAAAGGCTTAGCCGCCCATTGGCACTTGTATATCCACTCCGTTGGAATTCGAGAACAATCTGTCACTTTCCGGATAGTTGCCTAGAATTCTCAATAAACTGTGTCAATGTCCGGCCTTTAACACACTGCGCTGATCGAGTCCCGGTAGAATAATTGACTAACGTTTGGAAACTCTGAAATTCCGCGTTTTAAGTGTCACGTACCTACGTTCGATATCTTTTATCTTTTATTTACCTTTTACCACATTACTTTACTTATACCTTAAAACTACTTGTACCGAACGTGCACAAGTCGTTCGTTGTTTTACGTTTGACTCTTGAACGACCTTATTCCATTTTGAGAGCACTTGCTCCCTCACTTGGAAACTCTTCTTCTTCGATTCCATTTTGCTTCCCCAGTATGCTTCTAATCTCTTACGTAACGCCCTTTACAGCAGATGTTTCTGACCCTATAATAAACGGCATCCCATCTCCGAATTCGTCTGTTCTCTGTACGCACGTACGTCTTTTTTCCAAACTGTTGTATGTGCAACAATTCTTTTTCTCCAGTGACATTCCCACTGGAGACTCAGGAAACTTTTGTCGTCGATCATAGTTGATTTTCCAATCATCTCCTCTGTCGCCATACAAATTAGTACTTTATCTACTAACTTTTCTCTCGTTTTCGCATCCAACACAAAGGGTAACTATTCTCTTTGCCTTTTCCGGCTTCTTTGTTCGAATGGTCTATTGATCCTATTATTGCAGCCGTAGAAAAATGTATCTTATCTTGGCCAACTCTTAGGACCTTATTTTTTAAGTCCAAAACAAAGCCGTAATTACTCATAATACTCATGTCTAGAATCGCTTCTTTGACAATGTTTGCAAGAAGCATTTGGTGGCTAAACCCGAGGAGTCCTAGAGTCACACGTACATCTACATTTCCTAACACTGCTTCAGAGCTTCCAGTCACAGTCTCTATGGTACAAAAGCTAAATTGAAACTGATGGTTGCTGACTAAGTCAGAGCGCCAATGGAAACTGTAGCAACCGTGCCAACTGTAAATAATGTTGATTTATCTTCAAAAAAACCAATAACATTAAAGTTTAAATTAGTTTTATGAAGCATGGAAACGGTGCTCTTCTGGAGCTTGATTTCTCCAATTTGTGCATTCCATTTTCTCATCCTGTATCAACGCTTTGTTATCATCTGTCTCGCGCCACGCTTTCCTTCCTCTGCTTCCTGCTTACGTTTTTCCTTGTGTCATTGTTCTCATAATCAAAATTAATGCTTCCTTCTTTCTTGTGCTTCTTCTCCTTTCCGTCGGATTGTTCCATTTTTCAAATTTCTGTTTCTTCCGCCCCCAATATGTGTTTAACATTCTGCCATACCCCACTTTTTCGGTTTTGCACTGTGTTCTTCTTTCTGATTTTTCCGCATCTTGCCAAATTTGCTCCTATGTTTACAGAAGAAGCGCTTGGGAAGCTTCTATCGCCTAGCTGGTATTCGTTCTGTTGGTAATGAATTACCTCAGAAACTTTCTCGACCAAGTGTCCTCAGTTTGCATAGTTTAGAAGGTCCTTTCCTACTCCTGACATCATTGTTAATACGGTCTGAGGGATCGTCGTGTTGTATGGGGAATCAGAATAACTGACACCAAGTGGAGTTAGTAATTACAATTGTGATTACAAAAAGAAACAGTTACCTATCAACAAAGGCCTTCTGAACTTTTTAATTTAAAATTTAAACTTTTTAGTGAAGAAACAATTTGCTCAAATTTAATCTTGGCCACTCGCGGGCAATTAATTGAATATAAACTGTATGTGTAGATCTATCTTAAAACGTATGATCATGTGAATTAGAGTGATAGTTTATCTAGTATGTTTAGGCATAAAAGTAAAATATTAGAGTATCGATTGCAATAAAATATTACATGTTTACTTATTATAACAAATTTTAAAGAAGTTTATTCCAAAACTTCGTCGCCTAATTAAATTAAAACACAGAGGTTAAGGTGTGAAAATTTTTAATGTCAGCAATGCAATCTCTATATTTCTAAACCTAACACCTAAATATTTTAAAACGTAACTTAATACAGATAATTTCCGTTGTTAACGAGATGTAAGACTTTGTGTGGTAATGTTTTGCAAAGTTAATTTTATCAAGTTAACATATTAGTTATGTAGATAGTTATTATTAAAAGCTCTTTTAATTATATGAAATGAAATAACGTAGTGATAATTAAATTTTATTAATTATATTACTGCTGCTAATTCATGAAATAAAAGAAAACACGACTGCAAAATGTGTTCTTTTTAATCTTCATTTTTTAGCATAATACACATGAATTTAATAGTGTAATGAAGATTTGATGTAGTATAATACAACTTATTGCAACATTGTATGTCGTTACGCTGTTCGGATGGTCGCTTGGCATTTGGTAGAACATTTTCTAATACTCGAATTTATTGAATTAACACTTGTTAATTCTACAGAGCATTCTATTTTCCTGACAGGTTACGGCAGCTTCAGAGGTTGGATTTGAATCCAAATTCCTTGACTTTAAACTCAAGCTGTCGTAACTCAAGCATTCTTTGTAGATGTTGTAACTGGTAAAGCAAGCAATTGTCAGGTAAATAAAATCATCTATAAAATTTAACCAGTGTTTATTTACTAAATTCGAGTATTGTATATCGTGTTCAAGGGCTTGACTAGATTTGGCCTTCTCTATTAAATTAGTTCAGACATTTTTATCATTACCAATCAACGCGAAAGTAATATTACTAACGAAATTAGTTATGATACAATTACATTAGATTAAATACAAGCAAATATGTTTACATTTCCAGATTTATTTTAGACTATACTTGAGCCAAAGTGTGCCTCGTTTGTGTGTCCTAAGTTAACGCTAGGTAGTCCACTGTTTTCTTATGCAATATTCACATGAACCTGGAAGCAATATTGTTTGAATCTGTCACGCTCGCTGACACAGAGACAGCGGCGTGGCAAAATAACTAAACCATCTTCCTGTTGTGATAACGCAAAGCATACTATGTTGATACTGGCACGTACAAAAACAATCACTACATAATACATAACATATGAAAGTAAAACTTGTGATGTAAACCTTTATACAGCAGATTACTTTTGAGCGAAAGTGCGCGTACATATTTAACGTAAATTAATAATGTGCCTTCCAAATTTACACTAGTATTGTATATAACACTCTACAAAGATTGGTATTACTAGTATGTAGTGTAAAACCAGCTGCCATATATTATAAATATTCGTGGGACATTAGAAATTGTGAAAATTATAATGATGAATAAATTTACTCTCCAAGAAAAATTAACTTTTTAAAAAGAACTGAAGGGAATAATATTGTACTTTATTTTCAATATTTGTAGGATCCAGTATATAAGAAAGGTGATGACTTACATATACTGTCACCCCTTAAACGGTACTATTCCTTCTGTGTTCCCTACGTACTACAAAATTGTGGTAGATAAGGAATTCGATACTCTATGCATAGAAATGTCTATAAAAGTTACTCTGTGTTGTTGAAAGTGCAACTCTTGTGTTGTTCCAGTGCTCTTTTAGATACTCTTCGTTCATCGGTTTGTTACTTTGAGCTCTACGGACGTCCTCACTAATCGGATCGTCTACTAATAACTAATGATAATGTGATGTATTTATAATATACATACACTTATTGTTTTACTAATGGTACCTATAATTTCATTTTTCTGTTGTATTGTATTTATTGTTTATAGCCTAAAAGTACCATACAAATACAATACAATAGAAAATTACTAATAACTGTTTTCAACTAAACTAAGTGTGTTGTTCAATCCTAACTATACATCGCCTTACCACTCGAACGCGCTGTCATATGCAAAATATGTGGATTAAACACAGGTCTGAACATTTGAAACGTGTAACACGTATACGCACACATACGGGACTTTCGAAATAATTATTTCCATGTTTTAATGTTAAGTGACTATCCCAAGTTTATAGTTTACAGCTTCATATCCACTCGCGAGGGTTCATCCTTACGGTTAACTGAATGCTCAAATTTAAACTAACTGAAAGCAACGTTTGGCCCGTACCGTTCAAACAACCCGCTCTAAGCACAAAAATTTACATTGCATAAATATTTTTTCAGTATTGGGTCAAAACATTATTTTAGATTTTGAATGCTTTTCTGTCTTAACTACTTTATCGACATCGAGTTTTACGAGTTGTTGTTTAATAGTAGAAACAACGCTGAATTTTAGTGTTAGTCTGATAGTTTAAATTTAAAATACTCGCGCCGTATGGGTTTGTTCCTGTCACGATGACTGGTTTGAAAGGTATAGAACACGGAATTACATATCCACTCAATGAAATAAAATTTAATAAGCTCTTACCTAATGTAATTGTTCATTTATTTATAAAATATACATAGGCTTACTCTGTATATGATACTAAAATATAAAACGACACAACATAATAAATTAGAAATAACGTAATCACAAGAAACAATAATAAAGTCACAATGCAAATATTTGATACCAACTTCAGTGTTTTAATTCTATATATGCTATTATGAAACAAAAGACATACATAAGAGACAAATATAATATAGGTCTTATGAACGCAAACAACGTTAAATCCATAGTTTTAAAGAAACCATTTGATTACTGTTAAGCAATCTAAATAAAAGCGACATATTTTAAAAGGGTTTTTGGCAGAACAAAATTGGTAAGAACAAAATCATCTGAATTGAAAAAAAAATCTGCAACAGTTTGTAAGACCCAAATTTGCAAACAACTGTGTATCTCATAATTTTTAGCTTTGTATTTACTGAAATATTTGTTTCAGGAAGGTAATATTATTAGAAAATATATAATAAATTAAAATAATAAAATAATAATATTTGACATAAAAAAACACAGACTAATCTCTCACAGAATAAACTTGTTGCTATGATCTTTTAATCGATGGTACGTGAACGTTATCGGAAGGGTTACGTTACGATTCGACCACGTTTCAAAAACGTTTGACCACAGACGTTCAGTGGTCAGAACGTTCTGTGGTAAATTCTGACGTCAGTAATAGTCCAACTTAACCTTTCTGATAAACTTGTTGCTGTAATCGTCACATTAAAATTGTATGTGTCCCCGTTGTGTGCAAAGACTTTCTACGGAGTAGGCCAACACCATCAATGTCTTGTTTCTTATAAACTACCACAAAACTAATTATTTATGCATCAATATGCTACAGTTTTAAAAATTCTAAGTCTATTTTAATTTTGACTATAGTTCTCCTCAATATTTAAATTTTTATCTTTACACAACAAAATATTCAAATTTTTAACTTCAGGTAGAGATAGTTCTACTTTTACTTACATCAGCAGAAGATTTGGGAAATAATTTTTTAAATGGTAAGGCAAAAGTGAATTACAAGAATATTATAAACAAGCTAACGATAACATAAAATGAAATCGTAAATAATAAATAATACTGCAGGATACGTACTACTAATTTCATTAAAGCCAAAATAATTTAGGACTGAGATTGTGGACACAAGTCACAGTCTAAACCGCAACCACGTAACTACTATGTAATTGGAGCTTATGTTTTTGTGTATGTGAGAGAAGGTGTGTGCGTCTGCGTGCAAGAGTGTGTTACGTGTGTTTTCTTATATCACGCTCACTAATGAGATCGCCTCTGTCAAGTTGCCAATTAGGCAACGTGGCGTCAGTATGTTACTGCTGTAACGAAATAACGTGATCTATATTACACAGTTGTGGCAGAGAAATCTAGAGATAAATTTAACCACAAATTATAAATAACTTTCTTGACGCCTGTGTACAGTATGTGTGTGTGTGCGTGTGTGTGTGTAATATTTACTACTATTTTACAATCGAATTCTATTGTTTCCTTCCTTGGAACATGTTTTGGGAATTAGATATTTTTCCCATCCTTAGCCATCTTAGTTTTTGATTTTGTGGAATATTTGTGTCCAGGTTGGTTGTTGCTATGGCTTCCTTTTGGTTTTTGGTAGCTTAAACTGGTATTATTGTATACATGTTTTATATATAGCCTATATATTGCAGCGTAACAAAATAATTTTTTGCATAGAAAGGTATAATGAAAATATAAACACAGAGTCTATATCTGGGGGTAGGAAAATTTATTAACTAACACAATTATTATTTCTGTCTCATTAAGTTTTTAGACATAAAATTATTTATTTGATTATTTGCCTTTCACTAAAGAGTTTATTGGGTTCTTATTTTTACAATAGATTGTTACCTGTATGTAGAATTCCACAACCACCGTCGATGTCCTGCAATACGCTGCTATAGGCGATTCGTTACTCGTTGACCTCAGCGTCGTTCACTTCTACGTTTCACACACACACACGCGTTGCGGTTATAAAACTATTATTGTTTATACAATTTTTTCAGGGGTTTTTGTAATAGGTGATTAAATAGATCTTGTGTATTGGGCTTACACACTCCCGATTCTTGAAGTGTTCTCGCGTATAAATAGCAATACCGCGATCTCCATTACTGTCCCTAGACGGAAAATCTTGCACTAGCACGCAAAGCACTAATACTGGTCTATTAAAATTTTGTATTTAAGTTCTTTGACTAGATAACTTATACGAAAACTCGTAACGTGTACCTAAGTTCTAAGTCACCTATAGACTAGACCTGTCCTGACACGAAAAACTCCCAAACAGTCAGTACGACCTTCTGTGACGAGACGTCGAAGCAAGCTGTACAAAGTGTTCTCCGCAAAGGACTGAACCGAATAAATTTTAGACCTACTGATTGGTTAAAATCTTAGCAAAGTCATAGATTTTAACCATGGTAGACTGACTTCAAGTTTAACTCTGAAAATTCTGCAAAGGCCTGTCTAGATTTAATCTAATTAATTTTATTACCATCTTGCAGATAACGAGTTGAAAGATCTAATTTCATAAAGAAGAGTTATTTTAATTATAGTTCTGGAGTATTGAATATATGAAAAACGTAGCCTTCAATACTCTGCATACTCTGTCCAAGTTTCATAAATATATGTCAATTATTAATGAAGTTATTAAATAAAATGTGAATCACACGCGCACCCGCGCACTCACGCACAAAAAATTTACTGGACAAGATAGAGTATAAAATTATGGGTGAGTATATTTTGACATAACTCATTTTTTTACCCATATCTTAATTCAAAACTTACATCTAATTTACAAAAAACAACAAAATCAATTTATAACTTGTCTGTGATCGTCAGAGAATGTCTTATAGCACTAATATCCATATTTGATGACTTTCTTAGCACGTGTACTGTTGCAATATATTTGTTTTTTGAGTATTTCCAATGTTAGGTGTTTTGAAAATTATGTCGAGTTTCTGGTGACTTGTATTTGTTCAGGTACTAGTTTGCCTTGACGTCACACGCAATAAATACAAAACACGAATTCCCAGACATAACCAACATGACACTAATAAAACACATATCACACAAAAGGCACAATAATAAAGGTATAGGAAAACTTACAAAAATATATAGCACAAAACAGAAGACAAACTAATACATTTTTATAGACTTTCACTATATATTAACTAACTCTAAAGTGAAAACATAAGTGGATTTTGTTTTACTTCTGCACATATAAAAACATGTATAAAACCCATGTTTTTTATAGTTTTCGGAAACTGTATAATTCAGTTTATATTCAGAAACGTAATACTACATTTGAAGTTGCTTTAGATAAAAGTCGAGTTAAAATTACTTGAAATCGTTAATTTAATCAATCAGGTTTCGAGGAAAAGACATACAATTTTTTATAAATTAATTTAAATTTTTCATGTCGTAATCACGACAGATAAATTTCATATCATTCTTTTACTGGGAACTATTATACTTACCATAAATCACATGTAAGGCACTCGACGTAATGTTCGTATTTTGTTGTTTTGATGATATATTGTTTATATACAAAAAATGTAAATGTATTTATAAAATATGTTTTTCATCCTACTTTCTCAAAGTAAAGTTGGTTGGAAAAATCTAATATCATCTAAAACATTTTTTGTTTTACAAGTAATTATGACCAGAAAAATTTTAATATTAATTTAGAGATTATTGTTCTTAACACAAACACTAAATTATAATCTTTTTTAAATATTAATAAATTCTTTGAGACGGATGTTAATTAAATAATCAGATAGACCAAATTAACAGTACAATCGATTTCTTTATATAGACCCGAAAACACACACACACACACACTACCACAAAAACTGTCCCGATGTCTAGCCTGTTGCATGTTTGAAAACATTTCTATTGGTCCTTTACTCAGGTAATAGCTATTTCATGTCAGTATAACAAAATAAAATTACTTTAGAAAATAAATATTTTTAAAACTTACTACCTTAAAAATTATTATGAAAGATTTGTCATTTGCATTAGAGTACCGTATGTTACCTTATATGTTCTGGTGAGCGTATGAGCGCGCACACCAAGGTGTTTTTGTTTCTGCAGACTGTCAGAATATCAGCTGTTTTCTTATGCAATATGCATGGGCTGGGGACACATCCAGGAAGTAATATTGTTTCAATGTGTCAAGCTCGGTAACAAGGAGACAGCGGTGACAACAAATAACAAAACAACTGTCTGCTGTGATAACGTGAAACAGGTAGACACTGGCAGCTGGATAAACACAATTGCCCAGTGACAGTTTATTATTCCGATTTTTAAATAAGAGTACAGGAAATCTCGTAAAATCTTCTCATCACACCAATATTGTTGTTAGCGTTGATCTATCACGTAAAGAACATTCAGAATGATACAATAGTAAACAATATATATTATTTACAAATTCATGCAGCTCTTAGAATATTAATACAATTCTTTGAGTAAATTACTTGTACCTGGTTAACATGCGCCTTACATTTTGTAGGACATTTAGTTGGTGTGTGATTACCATTGCGTCATCTTTACTCCATATTCAGTGAAAATAAATTAAAAATTTTGTCTGCTTGTAACTAAATATACCGTTGCTTAAAATGCTGAATAAAATCTTCGTAGGAAGTATTTTGAAACGAGATTCAAAACATAACAGACAGGTTTTATATGATATCTGTTTATTTTTGTCAAACATTAGTTCCGTGACTGTAGTTGTTCGCTAGCGTATCAGCCCATCGTGAGAAATGAAAAAAAAAAAAACTTTAAATGGTAAAATAAAATAATTCTGTTTTATTAGGGTTGAAGGTTAATTCCTTTTTTTTCGTAATAGTAGGTTAATTCCTTTGTTTTTTCGTAGTACGGAGGTTAATACGTGGGGTTTTTCGGAAAATTATAGGCGGGTTTATTGTATAAACTGTGGTGTAGTCAAACATTGTGCTCGGTGTCAGCCTAGCAACTGTGGATGACTGCTCCTAGAATCGGCGAAACACTTTATATCAGCAAATCAAGACTTGCGTTAAGATGAAAAATTTTTTATGAATAATGAAAGTCTAGCGTTTATGAAAGCGGTTAATATATACTTATTTGTGAAAAATAAGTGAAGTGATGTAATTTGTAAACATTAAGAATATTCACTGTTATCTGAACTTACAGTTCCCAGTACAGATTATTATTATTATTGTCTAACATAATGTATTCAGAAATGCGTACATAATTCATGTGTGTTTGTGTACGTTAATAATCTTTACTCCCTAGAGAAACCTATTCACTACTATGAAGCATAGCGCGTTTGGTAAACTTTCAGGCAACGTTTAAATTTAATAATATCTATAATTTACTACCCAATTTACAATACAGATATGTAGTAATTCATGAGTAAGTAATAAGACGACAGTTATGTGATAACTCCCTGTTTACACAGCATTATGTAACAATGCCTGTTTGAAATATAGAAAATTTACAACGTTTCAAACAACTTGTTTTATTAAAAATATTATGCACCTTTCTGACTCTATGTTTTGTTTTCTATCCAGTTTATTCAGTTTTGAAACCTATATAGTTATTTAGCTGATTAACATAAACATCGTTTATGTTAGTTTTATGAGATAACCCAGATATTTTGTTTCATGTGGATTCGTAAAACTATTCAAACTATTATTACAAATTACTATTTAAACTTATTTTACGTGTTAGTAAAAATTCAAAATACATTTGTTCAAAGAAAATAATGGTATACTCTTATTATCATATTTGGCCCCTCAGTAAACTTTGTAACCTGTGTCGGCTTCACGGAGTATCTTTTCTTAGGGGTCGTAGGTCCCGTTGTCCCCTCGGATAACCTAACTCAAGAACTAACTTTAATAATGTGTTCTCTTACACACGACTTACATGTTCTTTCTATTGAAGTCTGTACTGTTTAATTTTCCATTTCATGAAAAAATATTATTTTGTATCGTATCTGTCCATTCCTCAACACATCAAGTCACTCTTCTCAGAAACATCATCTCAGCACACTCTATTCTAATTTATGTCTTCCTTGCTAACGATCCATGATTCAGTACCGTATAAAAGGGCTGGCACTCTCATTATTTTATACAGTTTTAATAGTTTTTCTTCTACACTGACTGGAAAAGAGTGCTAAGTAGTTATCAATATCCTGATTATGTTCATAATTTATGCTGCACCTAGGACATCTATAAAGCTAGACGATATAAAATGTATAATACATTCTAGACATAGCTTTGACCGAAGATGTTATTACGCAAAAAAAAATATTTGTTTGTAGAAATTTTACAGCTGTATTCTCTACCTAAAACATTAAGATACACTGCGTCTGTGCATGGGCGTACATTGCGGCAACCATTCTGTTCTTCCAACACCCTCATTAATTGCTTCCATTCTTTTTGATATTATCATAGAACACATCTTATGTCTAGCATAAAAAGACTGACAGCTATAAAGTTATAAACATTTCTTCGGCAACTTTTTTAAAAAGGGATATCACCATAACCGTTCTCCACACTCCAAGTATCATTGCTTGTTCTTAACATTGTAACATGACATAAGGTAGCAGAGAGATAAAAAAAAACAATTACCATTAGAAACAGATAAAAGATTTACAATCTTGAAGGAATAAAGATAATTAATATGCTAACGAATTGATGGACAGAATTATTAGAAGATAGAACCAATACCGACATATGGACTAGACAATAACTATGACTATGACAATACCCAATTGATTGGAAGAGTGAGTGAGAAGCATATATAACAATATGATTATTACCCAAACCCTTTTCCCATAATAAGAGTATGAGAAATATCAAAAAATAAAATTTGAAGTACAAAACTGTAGATGATAGTCTAAGTTAGAAAATAAAAATAGTTTCATATAAACGATAGGTATCTAAATGTAAATCATTAATGATAATGACAATTATGTTAATAGAATATAGGAGGAATAGAACTATTTTATAGTAAATGTACAATGTTTAATACTATGATAAGGAATGTATGTTATGTATTGAAGACTGGTATTTATCTAGGATATTAAAAAAGTGTTATGTTATGTTTTAAAAAGATTATGAATAATCATTTGTTGTGTATTAGTTAATTTATTTCATTGTAACTGTGTATAAAATATTTAAGGTTCATAAAATTGCTGCAGCACTTCCCGCTGCTAGGCCCCGGAAGTTTTCAGCATACACACAAATAACATAATATAATATCTAAGTACATAAAACTGCTTAAGACACCTTTCCTCTGTTACAACTTATCTCTCAAATGTTTCTATAATTAACATAATTAGGCTATATAAAAGGAGGAGGTGCGAGTAAAAGAAATTGTTGAAAGCATCAATCTGTGAGCTGAGTCGGATGCGACCCGTTTATTTTAAAAACATTACGGGCCTCTAAAATTTACCTAATTATGTGCCAGTCAGCAACTGTCAGTACTGAGCTAATTTTTTTGAAAAACTGAATATAGAAAATGTTAAATGTTAAATATTGGGGTGTCGCATAAATCGGTGCTAGTTTACAAAATGGTGTACAGCGTACACGCTGTGATCTATTAATAAATTTCTAACACTCTTATCTATCGCAAAAGTTTATAAAATTGTTTCTGACACTTATGACGAGTAACTAGTTTGTCTCGCTTATGCTTCGTGATTATGCAGCAACTAGCACCGTAAGTTATTAGGAAAAAATGTTACTTGGCAATCCAGATAAATCCTTTTTGCAACCTGCTGTATCTGCTCGCTACGGCTGCGTGTTCCTCCGTACCTGGTTTGAACCACTGCTATGTCTGTGCTGGAAGATCGTGTAAGTTCTTCTGTCCGGAACGTTGAACCAAGTTTCGAACTGAAAGTTTTCACATCTTTTAGTACACTTTATACCCACATCGTTCGATTAACACGCACGCATGCATTCATACAGTGCGTGTTACAATTTACAATATTACAAAATATCATTACAAGGCTATGACTTTAAATTACATATATAACGAGTACTGACACTCAACCCTACATATCTTAGGTCTTTTCATCAAGTTGACTGACTGAAATTTAAAAATAGGCGAGGCTGACCTTTACAGACAAGATACATCTTGGTTGGTTATGGATAACAATCTTTTTACATCTATTACAAGTTTTCTTTTTGTTACAAACGTAATACACAAAATTATTAGCCACTAGCATTGATTTACGATAGCTCAAAAACAATCATAGTTACCTTGGTTATTAAGGCTCCCAAACTTGACGAAAGTCCGGCGACGGGCCGCTCAGCTCACAGCGTTTGATGGGAGACTGACGAGATTTTACAAAGCAAGCGATAGGGTTGGTAAAGGGGAGGGCGTGACGTCAGGGCGTCGGGCAAGGTACAATACGCGGATTGTTGCATTCGGCAGAAGACGAATGATTGCAACAAAATCAAAAGGATATGTTATAATTAATGTATAATGAACATCAGATACACTAGGCCATAGAAGCTTATAGTAAAATTAAGAAATTTGTAAAATTGGATATTAAACAGTAGAAATTAATGATACCATATATGTTATCATCTTAAGTTTGGTTGTATAATTTTAGAGAACCACAATGTATACAAAAGAATTAGTTTTGAATTAATTAATAATAGAAAATAGTATTGTCAAATTTGTAAATTTGTAAGTACTTGACAAAAAATATTCATGTTTGATTTCAAATTAATTTATGGAAACAAAGCAATGTAATGGTGTTGTAATAGTTAGGATTAAATGTAGTATAAAAAGATTATACTAATTAGAAGATATTTGTTAATTTTGTATAAAAAACAGTAGTCATGTCTAACAATGTAAAAAAATGTTCAACCAATGGGAATTAGATACTTTTGTACCTTGACAAACCAAGATTTACATTGAAATTTGTGAGTTCATTATTGGATTCAGAGAAGAAAGGATTAAAACCTCCATACAATTAGATAAAATATAAAGTGATATTACATGGAAATGAAATGATGTTATGAAGACTAATAATATAACAAGAAGGAAATTGAAAGTGAAATCATAATAAAAGTAGAAGAATAATTGTATAAACAGTGAAAAATAAGTTGAACCTAATAATTGAAGGAAAGTGTTAAGTATAATATCAGAAGACAAAAAACTAATAAGTATAATAAACAATAATACACTTTTACACATTTTTAATCACTGATAGACTATATTTTAATATTCACTTAATAAATAAACTTGTAACAATCCATTTATCTCACTATTAAATTATCAATCTATGGTGATAAACTTATTGGAAGTGTAATATTAGTCAGGGTACACTTAATCTACAAGCACAGATTGTTGTTAAACAAAATATTTATAACCTTAGTGTTAGTTTATTAATCATTTATATATTATTCAATTGTGTTTTATGTGAAGTTTTGTACTTCTTAAAGGATGTTGTTTGTTAATTTTTCTGTAATCACAAGAACACAACAAATTTAAATCTAATAACCAAAAATTATATGATATTAGATACTACAGACCTGAGCATTAGTGCCAACCGTTGAATGTGTAAACATCATAGCTGGAGCAATAATAGTATTATAAAATTATTTCATTTGTTTTAAGATTCAATTCAAGCCGTGAATCACAAATTATATACGAAAAGCCATTTTGTGCATAGAAAGTTTATGCAAACGGAAAATAGAGAGACAGAGAGAGAGTGAGAGAGAGAGAGAGAGAGAGAGAGAGAGAGAGAGAGAGAGAGAGAGAGAGAGAGAGAGAGACTGTCAATAATAGTACAAGAACGTGTATATGCACAATAATGCACATACGAAAACTTGTATTATTATGTGTACATAATAATTATTATTCACTTGTAGGCCTATTATTATGTTTAACATTCATTTCTGTTCGTGTTGGTATCCAAGTCACTTACAATTATAGTAAAGTATTACCTTATATTCGGTCCGCCGTGTGACTTCTCAATTTGAATTTACGTAACGCGTCTCAAGGCATATGCTTCATCATCAGACGTTAAATTTAAAAACTTAAAAACACACACATCACACAAGAAACGTGTTTGTCAAAAATAATAAAATTGCAGCTATTAACATATTATGTGCACTTGTTGTTGGGTGCGCACCCGTTCAGGTATTGTCTGCTACTGATCGGAAATCGTTGAGCAGTCTCAAAGCAGTATCATACAGGCGGTTAGATTCAAAGTTCAATTGTGCATTCAAAACAAACTCGCGACTGCTATCATTACTATATGCATTATAAATTTCAAGCTCTTCCAAGGCATTCATAAATCGGCCCTTGTTGCATATGTGCAATGGCATCAGATTAGACTTAAAGTCTGTATAATTGTGATTGTGTTGGGTCAGATGTCGAGTGTAATTAGATTCTATATAATTGTAATTATATGTCTTTTATGGTAAGTGTTCACGGAAGCGTTTATAAAAACCACTTCCGGTCTGACCTATATAGAAACTGTTGCAATCATTACAGACCAGTTTATAAATGCCTGTTTTTTCTTCTATGGGTAAGGGCACTTTAGGTCTAAGTATATTAATCAGCTTATTATTGGTTCTGAAAGACATAGTGTAACCAATATTGTTCATCACTGAAAGACAAAAGTTTTGGCATAACATACATGTATTTCGCAGATATAAACTTTTTCTGTGTTTTATTAAGTGGACGGGGCTTGAGTTGAATGTTTCTTTAATAATTTATCAATGATGGAACTACTGTAACCATTGGAAACTGCGATAAATCTTATAGTATTTAGCTCAGCCTGGAAATCATTATTGTCAAGGGAGACTGTCAGCAATCTGTGGATTAAACTATTATATGCTGCCATGTTTTGAGAATATGGGTGGTGGGAGTCTGCATGTATTGTATGGCTAGTGGCAGTAGGCTTCCTGTAAATATTGAATTTCAATGTGTCCATTTTTGACAAATACGTTTCTTGTGTGATGTGTGTGTTTTTAAGTTTTTAAATTTTACGTCTGATGATGAGGTATATGCCTTGAAACGCGTTACGTAAATTCAAATTGAGAAGTCACACGGCGGACCGAATATAAGGTAATATTTTACTATTATTATGTTCTAATCACAGTCTAAAGTTAAAGATTGTGTAACAATAATGAAAGTGGCATAAACAGCAATTATAGAAATATCAGCGATTAAATTATAACACTGAAAATATTTTAAGATATTTTAAAAATCTGAAGCGTAAAGAAGAAATAAACTGTCAATATGAATTGAAATTCATACTATTGTAGTTTCAACGTCCTGTACGTTACATTCAACGGACGCAGAATTCTAAAAATTATTAAACATAGGCCTATTTGTAAATGGAAATTAAAGAGAATTTATTTTCATTGTAATAATAACACACGTGATAGATTTATTAAGAAAGTTGGTTTCAGTGTACTGCTTCGGTACTATTTTGAACAATGTGTTTTAAACAAATTTATTTTCTCCAACGGAGCGAAAAGTTTAAAGCAGCCTTTGCTCAGGCGATACATCATGACTGTCAAACAGTTCATCAATCACGGGAGGAGGGGATTTTCTCGACACAGTGCAGAACTGATTGTTTCTACGCCGCCTACCCACAAATCATAGAAAATTGTTTAAGTAAAAGTAGAATGTATAGAATATCTTCTTATAAACGATTTACTGAGACACGCATTTTATACGCCGAAGTAATTACATAAATTTTTCCACAGTTTTGAATGGCCGAATAGTTTAATAATTACAACTCAAATTCCAGACCCTATATTGCGTTTACCTGTACTTATTCATTCATAGGAATTTAAATGTATTACACGCATGTTTCGGTAAACCATATTTCTTAAATAGAGTTTCTATTTTTAATCTTCAATTACTGCAACAAAAAATTACCGAAAGCAAAATTGAAGGTATATGATACAAACTCAATATATAGAATATTGGTTTTCATGTAATTCTATGTTAGATCTTAAGGAAAACAATTCGTGCGAGACGTCTGGAAGTTGCCAAGTGTAGTTTTAATATAATTTACAAGAATACGTAATATGTAAGCGTATAAATATGATGGACACCAATAGATGTCTTAAAAATTACATTTTCTCCTTTGATGAATTATAAGCTTTATAGTTTTGCTGCTGCAGACACAGCTGTCCTACACTAACGTTAATGTTTTAAAAACGTGGTAGAAATAATATTTATATAGGTTTATGTACGAAAAAAATATTTTTTATAATGTTTTTATAAAATTGGAAGTTAAATTTCTTTAATTTCATGAACGTTAAGATCCCTTCATTATATTTGTAGATAACAATATGGTACTCAAGCAATTTATCTTAGCGAATAACCAACAATGCGAAACATAACCATAACGTACACAGAACATGTGCAACAAAGCAGGAACTAATGACAATTACAGCCACTTTACATTAGTGCTTATTCAATTTCAGCAAACACAGAAAATATAAACTACACAATGCATAAAACAATCTGAAGTGGAGATTAACTGGCGATACGGATTCACTGACAAGCGTTCATATGTAAACATATAATAACCATACATGACGTCATTGTGTTTGTTACTGTGGGACGGGCATCCATTGAATGAACATATAATGTGTAACCAGCGTCTATTTCTGGTGATAAGTTGCGGAGACTATTGTTACAGCCTGAATCTTTGTAACAATAGTCGTGACCTCATCATCTTAGGGGATGTTCGCAGTTGTCAGACCATAGGGTTAACACATAAATTTCGGTATAGCGAATTGTGGTATAGCACTGAATATCAACGTTCTGATTGGAAATTATGTCAATCGTACATTTTATACTAAGTCAGTGAATACACAATAAGCCGCAAAACATTCATAACAATTACAAATTTAGGTTAAAATTTTACAAAATTCACATACCACACAATAATATTTTTATGTAGATATTTATAGAAATTTTGTAATTAAGTGATGTTTGAAAAGGGTATATTTTGTTCTAAAAAGTAATTTCATTCCTCTGGCACTACGGACAACATCAAGAAAACACATTAAGAAATGTATGAAACGTTATTAAAGCTGTTTTAAACGGTAAATAAATAATACATGTTAACGTACAATAATTGAAAAATACAAAAAAAATTTCGTAAAATAAGTAACGGATTAGATTATTTAATTTACGCCTTAAGTTATTAAAAAATTCGCCATAAACATTTTATGATACATCTATTTTATGTATTAAGAATGCTATGAAAATAATATTCTTTCTTTCATGTATTTTACCGCAATGTTGTGCAGTTTTGTGCCATTGTATTCTCCCAAGAATAATAAAATTATTAATACAATTCTTGTTGGGACGGCATGGCATGTGTTACATCTCTATTAACACAAGACACTAGTTGTTACTGAAGTCGCTTGTACAATTGTACAGTTTTCTCTAATTTATGTTACTATGTACAAGACTACACACATTTTTGTTGTAGTACTCTTCTATATTACTTCAGTGTTTTCTGTCGCTGTAAACAATGTCGTTTTGAAAGACGTAATATTGTACTCGATTGTGAGATATATGCATTGGAAAACTGAACGAGTCCCGCAAGCGTAGAATTTGTTTATAGGTACAGTATATATGAAAGTATAAATTGTGGAAAATCAAAAATCTGGTTGACGTTGTTTTCAAAATTGTCAGACCAGACCGTCTGTATACATATAATTTGTAGTATGAATTGTGGGCTCTACTGTTGCGATATGTTCACTTATTTAACGTGATGAGGTATGAAATTCTTATACATAACATTCTATGTAGTAAAAGGTGTAAAGACAACAATAAAGATATGAAAGCTATTCACGAATATTATTAATTTCTTGTTTTAACTGAGAATACTGAGAATATAAATGAACATTTGTAACTATTTAGAAGTATAATTTAACTTGTTTAATATTGATAATGTTATTCAGTTCTTACTAATTTAACCTATAATTAAAAACTCTTTAACTTTATGCTTAAAAAATGTGAGCATATATCTGTAACTAATAAGGTAATAATTGACAGTGACTCGGTTTCTTATTACAGAAGTAACCTAGGAGTGTGAAGCAGGGTAGACAGCTATGTAAACAGTTTGGAATAAGAAAAAAGACGTGTGGCCCAGCAAAACGGTTCAACGGATAAATACCTAAAAATTTTAACACAGGATTTCACTTCCATCAGGCTTAGACAATAGGGTAACTAAAAAGCACAAATTGGTTGGGAGATTCCGAGACGTAAATTAATAATTATAGTATAAGTAAAAACAATGAAATATACTATGAGCCACGAAAGAATAGTAAACAAAGAAGACTTGCCGTAACTCTTGTTTACAATGGAGACGATAGTGTAACAAAACACAAATCAGGGCAACGTTTAGTATTTTCAGCAAGAGAAAGTGACAGTGTATTCTTTACGATACATTTAATACTTTTAAAGGTTTTGACAATATATGTTTTACAATAACTTTAATACTTTTAAAGATGTTAATAGTTACTTCCGATTAAACTTTAACCGTTACAATTTTCTGGTTACACATAAAACATTTCAATTGCATTTATTATTTGCTGTTTTAGTAGAAAAAGCTGTTGTAATCGTTTAGACTAGTCAAACTAACCCAGCCTAGCTTTTTTGTTGTTATGTTAATCTTACCTTAACCTCAACTAACCCTGACTGTAAACTATGACAAGATAATCTAAACAATAATATACTGTAAAATGTTTCAGGAATTTATCATTCGTTTCTTTAATGAAATGTTACATAAAACTTGCTGTAACATATGCAATAATGTGGTCCTAAGAAAATAAAGAAAATGTAGACTATGAATTTATACTAAATTGTAGGAATATAAAGTATGAATAAAAATACAGGCTGATGGGTGTTGGCCGTTTGTTTTGGCTCGTGTTTTCTGAAAATGGTCAAATCTAGAATAAGGTAAATACCTACACTTTATGCGGCAGGAGTTTCATTTGCCAGGAGTGTTATTGTTTATACCTTGCCCAGCAGTAAATAAAAAATATATTGGGAATTGATTTTCTGACGTAGGTGTTACGTCATATTGACCCTTAGTGTTCCTGTGAGTTTCAGAAGAATCTGTTATCTTTTATAGTTTTTCATCTACTCCTATTATTGATTACTAATTTTTAAAACACTGCAAGACTGGAAAAGTAAATGTCTGTGATTACAATAACAAACTTGAATTAAAATTTACTTAATAGTACAGCTGTTTCAACAGCCAAGGAAGTTACAACAAATATTTGCTTATTAAAAACAAATGTTCCTCAAACAATATAATATTTTAATATACAAATTATATGTAAATATAAAATATAAATAAACAGAAAATGTAATTTATAATTTATGTTACTAAAAATATTTAAACATGTTTGCTACTTACATCAATTTCAAGTATTTAAATAAACGTCTAATGAACGAGAGAAGGAGTTGTCAGATTTTACTCAACTGTTTGGCAATCTGCTTGCCTACCTATTCGGGTATATCTCACCATACCTTTTGAACTCATTCGTAAGACTTGGCATGCCACACGTAAATTTAACTCATGTTTTAACACTTAAAAGTTTTGATAGCAGAAGAAAAATTGGGTGAGAATGTTGATAAAATCTAAAAAAATTATGTGGTGTATCACATTAAAAGGAATTAAATTTTAAACTGAAAATTTTCAAATCTTGGGATGCCAGGGATTTATGAGTGGTGCAAAATTTTCACAATATCACAAACTCCATGTGTAATATAAAACAAAACAGAATTTTATCGAGAACGTAAACGTAGCGTATAGTTTTTGAAATTCCAAAATTTTTTTATTACAAGACTAAAATTGTTGAAATATTTGAAAAATTGTAAAACTCCAGCCCGGTGTAAGAGTAGTGGTAATTTTAACACAACTCCGTTTGTTTGAACTTTTAGCTTTTATTGTATAATTACTCGACAATTGTTACTTTCATAAACAAAAGATAGTAGTATAGTCGACATGTTTGCAACTTTTCTGATAATTAAAATTAATCTAGTATCCAAATTTATCCACAAGAATAAAAGTATTTTGTTCAAAATTGTCCGCGAGTCCTGCTGCCCATTGAGCATTGTTGATTTCAGTACTGAGACAGTGTCTCTGCAATAGTGTTACGTAAATTGTATTGCATGGACGACCTTGGAATGAGACAGGTTAGAAATACATTTATTTAACTTCTAATATTACATGATATCAGAATAGCTTACTCAACGCAATGTACTATCAAATAACTAGGCACCACCGCTCTGAAAACAGAGACCTCGACAGGAATTTGAGATCATTACATGTAGACTACTCACAAGTAGTGAGTGGTAGAGAATTCTCGTCATTACCACAAATCACAAAAGGCTATACAGCTTACAATAAACTACACAAGACTGCAGAAACCGGGATATCTTTGCACTAATCACATACATCACACTGACAAAATATCAAGAAAGTACCACGAAACATCAGTAAAACTGATGAAAGTCTTTCAGGCTGTCATTAGTGGAACCCGGACACACTATTACTACAGAGTCACAATGTCACACATAATAAACCTCTTACGGCACTGATGAACAGAACGGGGTCTAGTGCACACTGTACGCAAGCAAAACCACCAAACACAGTAAGGTTATCTGTAATCTTTTGTTGGTATTGGATTAAAAAATTAAGTTAGATCTATGTGAAGGGACAGCAATATTCATTGTGGACAGGCTGAAACTGATAGTACTACAGGGGAGTATAATGAAACGCCATCTACGAACATTTAGATCAATGTAAATGATGGACAGCAAGAGGTATGTGTGAAATAATTGTGAAAGCCTTGGGGAACGACTGAAGGACGTTCGGACACGTTCTGCCGCTGTCAATTAGCGAAGCAAACGTTTGGTTGTGTATCATCCATTGTGAAAACATTCTACACAAAAACAAGGGAAAATTAAATTAAACTGTTCGTAGACAGGTAAGTGCTTGCTACCATCACACTTTCGCACGCAAACGCGCTTGCGCTGGAGCCCGCGTATACTATTGCATACATACAAAGCCTATATCGTAGAGATCGACGGCATTTTGTTGTGGTTATTGTTTATTATTAATCTTATTATTATTATTATTATTATTATTATTAGGCCTACTATTATTGTTACATACTATAATATAGCGGACATTAGCCTTAGTTTCAGAAAGAATTCTGAACACAACGTTTTGACATCTAAAAATCTGAGCTCGTCTTCATAATAAATAAAGTAAATAAAGTTTTACAGCATCATAAACACCGATACTAAATACACATGGTCACAATATAAGAAAACGATTATTATATTATTAAGTGGTACAAACAAGAAATTTTTGTTATCAAGAATTCCGCCTTACTGAGTTAGAGGAATTTCACCTCTGGGCAGAAAAGGAAAGAAAAGAAAACAAGGTAACTAACTAGGACAAGGGCCTCCTATACATTTCTCAAGCAATACAGAGACGTAATTTTTTGACGCTATATAAAAGCGAGTTGACACTATATAAACTAATGTAAAATTATCAACATAACCTTAAGCTAGACAGCTGTAAACATATAGGCCAGTGGCATCTGCATTATCTCCAAGTCTTTGAGGCACAGTATCACTAAATGACACTGATGCGCGACTGAACCTTATGCCGTAAAGGCGTGAACTCCGTTCAAACGGATGATCTTAACCGTCCGGTTCACTGTACAAAGTATTAAATTAAATATATCTTATTCATATGTAAGAGGTAAGGTTTAAACGGCAAATAGCACTGACTAATAGACTCAGAGATTAGTTTATGGAGACATGACGCTGTCCAAAACATGTTAATTATTAGATATGCATTGATATACTTTATGAATACAGTATTATAGTAAAATAATAATTATTTGTGCTGTTATGTTTTGTCTTTCCCTCGTTGCCTCAGGTTGGATTCGTCAATTTATAACAAAATAGAAATTGTATGTGTTGTTTTGTTATGTCGGGTGTTACACTCCGCGCACTTTTAATACTTACTAATGGCTGGTTTCTCTGCGACGATGTTGTCCTGCAAACACAACTTAAGCTAATATGTGTATGTGGGCGCCACTTGGATATTTGTTCCAAGAAATTATTATTATTATTATTAAATTTGATTTCTTAGCTGTTAAATCAATTATATATAAAAATGTGAACAAGACATTTTGAATTGTAAATAACGTATGTTTAATGATATTTCTTTTCATAAAAATCGTCTGAAGGACTAACACTCGAATTAAACAAAATTGCAGAGTTACAAAAAATTATTATTGACAAGCTTTTTAAGTAAGTATCGGCTAATAAATATTTTATTGCTCAGTTGAATAGCATGAATTTAATGTATGAAAAACTTTATACTCAGGACGTGATCCTTTGGACTATCAAGACAAATCAGTGGGATGCTTTACAAAAATTGTGTGATTTGAAGATGTTTGACATGTGTAGTACAACTGTGTGACAAATGATACCAGGTATAAATGATTTTAACTTTTGAACAAGTCACGTTCCTGTGGGTAAGTATTTCCTTCACTAGACACGGTTCTTGGGGACGATTCCAATCTTGTGCTTCTTCGTGTTTACGTTCCTCACGCACTGGTAATTATTTATAAGTCAAATTACGGTTTAAAACTCCGCAAGATTGAAATAAGTTCGTAATGTATCTATGCTTTTAATTCTGGCGGCGGCGAACAGCTGTCTGCGTGGTTTCTCGATTCGGCCGTCACAGCGCTGGTTCCAAACTCAATGTATAGGCTCGTGTCAGTAAATTGTTTTGGGAATGTTGTCAAAGTCAGTTTGTCTGTAGCAAATATCAGCAGAATTGGTCTCCTCTATTAAAATCGGTCCTTTTCAGGGCCGCTGGATATCTGGCTGAGTGCGTTTCTATTAAAAATGGCGTGTTGCTGCTCTATTCAACAACACGTTAGCGTATACTCCTTGTATATGTTAAGTCAGTATTTTGTCATGTACGGGAAAAAGCCTTTCTGTGTTCTCGTGTTGAGTTCTTGTTCTTCGACTTCGCCTTGGACGAGATGATCGGATTCGTAGGTGATGTGTCTCTTGTGGATTCAAAGCATAAAGTGTCTTTGTGTCAAATTTCGTCTTCCTTTTATACTCTGTAAGGCTCATTGTTTTAATTTTTAAACAAAACTTCCGGTATTTTTGAGTAAAATTTTCTTCTGGAACGTTCGAGAATATGCAAATGGAACATCATAGAACAAATTTGACTTCCGTAGAAGCTTTAGAACAAAAACTTCTTATTCTTCATACTAAAGGATATTACTGAAATTATTCTGGTATTTGTCAAACAATTTTACAGAACTACTTACAATCTGCATGCCATTATTATTTTTGGATTCTCTGCTTTCAACTGAATAAAATGATACCATTTACGTTAGGTTTTGAACAAATTAAATCTAATAAATTAACATAAAATACAAATCTTACCTTGTAGTGTTTGCACAAAATTCTAATTCTCTAATTCTTAAAATGTTATGAAGTTGCTTGGTCCTTGCTTAATACATAACACATTTATCCTTTCATAACAAAATAAACAAATATTAAAACATACAACATATAAATAAGTTTATTTTTCTATAGGCATTACATATGGCCTAGATTTTTGTCATTAGTTTTTGATGATAATTTGTCTTTTTTGGTATTATTATGCGATTTTTTGGGTATTCACTTAGAGTTTGTTATACTGTTTATCTTTGAGAATACCTGGTTTATCCTGATACATTTTATTTTTACTATAATATTACTTAGCATCTTACTGTTTTGCATAGGTGAGTTATTTTCTTGGTGTGACAATTTTCACTTTTATACTTAAAATTCTCTAAGAATTAAGCTTGTCTTCAACTGAGCAAGTATGTTTCCATTGTACATTATAGGATTGTACCTTTTCCCTTTATTTTTTCTAATATTCTGCAATTTTTCTGTCAAATATGACTATTTTTGTGATTGTTTTTTGGCCTCAGCCTGGTATGGTATAGGTAAATAGTTTCATAACTTGACTGTTAAAGTGTTTTAGGTGGTCATATATATAAGTATAGTTACATTATATTGTATTTCAACTTTAGAATACAATTTTGTTGCATTTTGACAACATTAAATTCATAAATATTACAATTTTATATGTTCATCACATGTTTTCAGGTAACACGGTTTTTGACTATTTTAATTTATTTATAATCAATTTACAGCTTTCTCTATTAAAGATAATTTGTTCGTCTTTGTCCAGTTGACATTTACGTATAGTTTTTATATTAATTCTATAATAATTAATTTTCACATAAAATTTGAGTGGTTTGGTCTCAGCTCCTAAACCCTTAGTTTTTTTCATAACATTTATATATTTTTTATTTCACCTTACATCCTTTTTAATGATGTATTCAAATCATGTAATACATTTATTTTATTTATATTACAAAGTATAATAACAGATCTTGTCCACTAATTCACAATAAATAGTTTTTTATACCCTATTAAGAGTTACATTTCTTAATATGTAATGACCTCATTTTGGTCATTTCTGAGATTATCTGTTTCTCTTATAGTATATTATTAGTTTTACACTGTTCTTCACTTAAACAATATATATGGAGTTTGAGTCTTAGTCATAGTCTTTGTCGTTTTTTCATGTTACTCATATTAATTATCGGACAATATTACAAAATATTTCGGATTACTTGGGTTCGATACTGTTCACCTCACCTCCCTCTTATGTTAATTTACTTTGCAATTAATTTCCTTTATGGAACGTTCTGTGACGTTACAATATCTAAACAAACCTTGAAATACGCAAAACGTAGGTCTACATTGTGTAAATTTGAAGTTACATTTTATATTATCTGTGTTAATTCATGTGTGTGTGTCTATATTCATGTGTTAATTTGTTTATATTATGGAATTCGTTTATTATTTAAATTACGTGTTTATATTATTACATTAAATTTTTGTTTACAAAACATTAAATTTTACCAGTTACGCATATCTTGAAAAATTGTTTTAAAAATGTAATTGTTGTTTTCTTTTTGTTTTAATACTACGAAATTTGTCAAATTTAATTTTTGTTAATACTATTAGCAACCGTTAATCTTTTTAGTCTTTAAGTTGTCACGTAGCCTAGTCATGCACACTACTTCAGGATACACGTAGAAATACTACAGCGAGCATATAAGGGATAATTGTGTTGTTGAGTATTTTACAGATAGGAGATAATAAAGTATTATTTTTTAATATAGGTAACACGTGATATTCAAATATAATATAATTTTGCATATTTTTATAGGTCTATGTAATTTTTTGTTTCCCTTTTTTTTATCCCTAGTCCTAGTGTATAATATTTCGTGATATTCGGAACGATTGTGGATAGCATTACTGCAATGGATAAACATCAAGTTTTGTATATTAAAAATAGATTTACTCTTAGTGCTTCATTTTCGTATAACGAGGCGGTAGCCACAAATACACTCCGTAACTTACAAGAAATTGGAGGACGTGAATTTTTTAACTCTTTTTCTATAGAAATAATTGCTTTTACGTGTTTAAACTGTGTTGTATTTTCTACCAAATACGTTATTTAAAATTAAAATACACTGTGGCGATTAACGTAAAGAAGTTTATAAATAATGTTGACCTATGATATTTGTTGTATATTAATAAAAGTAATTCCAATTACTAAGGCATGCTTATTTGCTTTATGTTTACATGAGAGTAAAATTTATATCTAAAAGACAGCTTATTTCTGAACCTGACTTTGTTAGTAACATTTATTATATTCGTTAATGACAACAATTGTACATAACTTATTTCGTCAGCCGTCTCTAGAAATTTGTGACGTCCTTTATAAGGCGACTTTACTTTCTTCGCGTTGTAATTACTTCCGTGAAAGCTCGAAGTACTTCTGTATACTAAATGTACGTCTGAAGTAGCCTGACTTTTCATTTAATTGAATGCTAGAAAAACATTTAAAGAAAATGTTCTAATATACACTCTGTAATCTACTTTCAAAATCACCGTTAAGGACTGCTTACTGACTCTGAAAGTAATTTAACCTAAAAGTAACCTACTACAGTGATTGCACTCTATGGCGGTCTTAGCCAAGAATAGTCCTAATACATTTTGAATACTCTTCGCTGAGCAATAGGATAGATTTTTAGTCGTTAGATTTAAATAAGTTTACGGTTTTACGTTGATAATATAAACACTCTGGTCTAATTCAGAAACGTGATAAGTTATAGTTTACTGCTCAGAACAGTTTTAACAGCTTAGTGAACTGCAATAAATACATTTTCAAACAAATCTTTAAGCATATCAACACAAGCATAGAATTTCACATAGACAGTTAATTTAGGACAACTCGTTAGTAATATCTTATAAAGGTTATTTTATTACATGCATCTCTTTATAAATTTAGATTTTTCTAGGATGATTATTCCTATTTTTTTTACAAGTATCTTGGCTGTAAGTGATACAAAATCTAAGGTGATCAAAATAATATTCAGGTTTGCAGATTCATTGGTGAAATACACCATAAATGAATGACTGATGATTTTCAAAAATAGTAAATGTCATTTAGGAATTGCCTAAAAAATTAAATTTTGTAAAAGGTTTTGAATAATTACATACATTTTAGGCATACATGGAACAATAAGAAAACCTATAAAAACTTTGCTTTGTTGGATAACAGCGAGTCTGATATTGTAACACTTCAAAAACAAACATATCAAAGAAGATATAATTGAGTGTAAATAGAAAATTATAAAAATATTTACGGGTTTTTATTTTGTAATATATTCTGTTATTAATTTTTCTAACCAAGTATATAGAAATGTAATTTTCTTTGTAAGTAACTAGTTGAGTTCCTTGCCAGTCTCCCAGAAATGTGTTCAATATTTTTAAATTAAAGATATTACAAGCAATATATTACAAAATAATTGTAGTGCCAAAATTAATTTTTAATTTTTATTAAATAATGATGTATATTAGGTTTCTATTATGTTAAAACAAGTATAATGTTGGTAAACTTTAGCAAAATTTTAAAAAATTGATAAATATATAATAATAATGAATACACACGATATATGTAAAATTATGACATGAGTAAAGAAGGAATTAAAATTCTTGACTAAAATAAAGTAGAGTAGTTGAATATGTAGGAGTAAATTTGTAAATACACGGAGAAATACTTGCTGGTCTTCACATGTTTTACTTCTTCATGCTGATATTATGTTGTTACGTTGCATTTGAGCAAAGAGAACACTATGAGTGAAACAGTCTTGTGGCGTCATTGCCCATCCTTATTACTTCAACATTTATACTTAACCGAGAGTAACGTAAGTACATTTTAACTGATAAAGTTTAGAGACATAACAAGTAGAGGTTTTATAAAACTCCATACTAATAAATCCAAGTAATTTCATATTTATTTGTATGATTTACTACTGTTAAATTTTATACTGATTAATTTTTTTTCTTATCTATTGCAGGAAAACACATAATTAATACACGTAATACTAAAGACAAATGCGTGTAGCATCTTAAAAATAGGGACTATTATTAACATTAATTCATTAAATTGAATTTTTAAAACGTTTGCTTACATGCTAATATTTATAATCGTAACTATACTATCAAGCGTATCTTTAAAAAGAATTAAAACATTTGAGAAACAATCATTAGTGAAAAACACGTCCATATTTCAAAGGTGTTTCTTCCGTATAGGTTATTGTTTGTGTCAGGCGGGAACCCCACTCTGTTTTTATGCAACATACGCGTAGAGCTGGAAGCAATATTGTTTCACTGTGTCACGTTGGGTGACATGGTGACAGCAGTGGCGTCGCAGGATAACCAAACCACCTGCTTGCTGTGATAACGTAAGAGGAAATTGTGTTGACATTAACTCGCAAACAAAAACAAAGTATTTGCATGAAAAATTCTAATACCGGTAGTGTAAACGAGTAAACAAATACCACACATCTTCTTGCTTAGAGAAACAGTAGATACTGGGCTATAAAAATACTGTGTCTAGAAGAGAAAATAGGTAAGTGTAAGTAAATATTTTTTCTACCCGTAACCTGAATGTTGCGAATCAGTTTGTAAATGAGGTTCCATACGTTTACGCAGCTGTTACATAACACTACAAAAATGAATTTAATTAAAATTTACATTGAGTAAACGTCTAGTATCATTTAAACTTTTAGTATTGAAACAAAGTACAAAAAAAATAAAAATTTAAAAGCATTTTATTCTTCTTGTATTTTATATAGTGTTACGGCCGTAGAGACAATAATGATAATTGTATACTGTAAGTAATCTTAAATATTCTACAATTACAAATGTTTTTAGTACTGTGAAATAAACGAACTTTGAACTTTATTAGTTAAACACTAATTATTAGAAGTTAATGTACATTATGTTAAGTACGTTATATTAAGTAATACACTCTGATTATCGCTACATTTAATGATTAGAAAGGAAAGTTAGAAATTTTTTAATTGTTGTTACAGTCACAGACACTTTTGAAAAAATCTTGTTATTAGATTTTTATCTCTGGTATTTCGCGATTTTCTTCTTCTTGTCGTTGCCGGTTTTGAGCTTTGTGTTCGACTAAGCAATTATCATCTACAGGCCTCTCTCCCGTCGGTGTTCTCATTGCTCACTCTATTCAAAAATTTGTCATTATATAGAATTTATGTGTAAAAAGTAGATAGTTAATCGACATATATTGTAACAAAACAAAATTGCCTTATTACAATTAATGTAGATTATTTATAGTAGATTAAGTCAAAATTTTCCGTAAGTCAAAATTGTTTCTGCAATTTTATTTATTTTTTGACAAACGCAGTTTTGTGTGATATATGTGTTTTTGGTTTTAAACGTCTGATGATGAGGCATACGCCTTGAAACGCGTAACGCAATAAGTTTGAGAAGTCACACGGCGGACCGCATACAGGTAATCACTTATTATTACAAAATTTTCCTCCTCGGTATTAATCTTCAGCCCCACTGTTGGGCTCGCCAATTTTGTAATAAAACAAAGTAATTCGATTTTGGAGTTACAAAAATTAAAATATAATAAAACTTGAAAAAAAATGTTGTTTGAAATAAAAAAAAATGTGTTTATTTAATTATTTATTTTTTATGATTTATTAATTTATTAATTATCCATTATTTAATTATTAATTTAATTATTAATTTACTTTAGAATAACAAGCCTTGTTTTTCCGCGTTAACTAGATTATAAAATGTAATAATCGATTAGCGGTCTTCCGTTATTCAATGAGTGTGTACTCCTTCAATGATGTTATTCTCTTCTTTTCTTGGAGTCCAGGTGTCAAATATTATCTGAAATTCTTCTATCTCTATGTTTACTAATAAATAAAACGCAAAATTATAATATTCAATGAATATATTAATCATATCGAGACTAATCGATTTTGAATCGATTGGCCAATCGACAGCTCGCAAACTCATATCTCAGGGCGATTGCTTTCGTTATATAAATTATTAATGTTAAGTTACAGGTTTTCTTAGCTGTTATTTAAATAGTTAGAGAAAGGGTAAAGCTGAAAAGTATAACACTTACAATAAAAAATTCTTAATTATCTAAAAATACAAAATATTATTTAATAGAAACTGTTAATAAGTTAGATTTCTCGAACCAACGGTGCTGTGTAAAGGTGACGTCACCTCAGCTGTGCTCGACTCGAAATATTCCCAAAATGGCGGCTCCCGTACTGCGTATGTAGTAGGCGTCTTCACAACGGAATTTCTTCAAATAAATGTTTATTCTCTAGGTGTTCCTCATCCAAGCAGTAGTGATTAATTTCTCTTCGTAACAGTGTAGTTATTCTGGATTAGTGGTCAGTTATTCGGCTCGACAATCAGTGTCCAAAAGTGTTCTGGTTCCATTTAGTTCATAAGGTTGACTATGGCAAATTTCGTCTCGATAAATTCGGAATTAACGTTTATATTTTCTAATATCTGTGTTATGCCTTCCAATCTTCATAAATCGTTTAATCTGGTTTATTCCATTTGAACTTAGTGTTTACGACTCTTATTTTCAAATTTTCCGTTTATTTTTATAGTTTTAGTTCATATCCAGACATTTTCTTCTATGTTTTTAAATAATTAATTCTTATGAGATCGTTCCGATGTGTGCATCTCAACGTGTAACAATCAACTAACTCTCTTTCTTCTCCATACAATAGGTCCTGGCTGACTTAGTATTAAATCGACATCGTTTTAACCAGATGGCATTTCCGCCTAGATAATTAACTTTTACATTATATGATTAATTACATTTTTACTATTATTTATTTTTAATAAATACTAATTACATAATCACTTTTCTTAGTTAATTCTGCGTCACTTAATACCACACACGGTATACTTTATAATATTTTCTAACTCAAAAAGTCATATTTACAGTATTTTTGGATGTAGGCTTTAACTATTGTACTTCCTGCCATTATATGGTTTACAATTTCTGTTATGTTCTAATTATCATTGAACAAGATCACGGATTGAATTAAAATGGTTATTTTTCTTTAATTCTTTGTAATTTTATGATTGGGTAACTAATTTACATATTACCTTTAATTTAGGCTTTCCTCTTAGATTTCAGTGTTATTACACTCGCCTTTTTTCTAATAATATTTTATAAATTCCTTCAATACCTTTACAAAGTATTGTTACAGTTATAATACACAGTGATTGATTTACATTATATAATTTCCATCAATTTAATTAATTTCCTTAACTTATTTACTAATTATAATGTGGGCGATATTTACCATTTGGCCTATATTTTACATGTGTTCACATACAATGTTTATTATTATTTCAGCTTGCTAATACCCTTTCTGATATATAATTCTTATAAAATCTTAATTAAAATTCCCTTACTTAATTACAGTAACGTTTATTATTAATTGATACCATTAAAACATAATAAATATTCTAAAACAAAAAAATTATACTCAATCTCAAACATACAGGCCTTGAGTTCAATGAACTGTTAATATAAACAAAACACATCTGTTTTTTCATTTTCATTTAAATTATTTTTAAAATGAATTTTTTTGCAGTCTTTTGCTGTTTTTGTTTTAGTGTAGAGATTTCCCCTTGTTCACTTCACTATCTATCACATACCCTTATCTTATTTTTAGTCATTTTATCTAAAATTGTGAGATAAAGAGTAGACCTTACATGTGATCATCATTAGTAGTTTTCATAACAAAAATAAATTGCACTTGTCCACTGTTATTCTCTCATCTTATTTCTATTCATTTTAACTAGTCTTATAAGATTGAGAATCTCACTTACAGGGGATCATTAAGATTTGCTTTTCATTATAAAAATAAATTTCACTGGTACACTTTTAATTATATATCTAGAACCTTTACTTACACATACTTTACATTGATTCTTATTTTATTGTGTTATACTTTTCTTATTTATTTTCATCTTTTTTGGGGGTTTCTAAATTTATAATATGTTTTTTCCCAAAAGTTGTCCTTTTATTATGGAGGTCGGTTTATTCTGGGTATTTCCTTACATACTCCTATACTACCTGGGTATTTCCTTACATTTTGGACTATCATTATTTTCCTATAATTTATTATATATATTGCATGGTTGGTTTTAATTTATTTTGTCTCTTCGAACTATGATTTCATTTTACTGTAGTCCTTGATTAATTTTTATAGTAGTTTTCCTTGATGTCATTTTATTTTTATTTTACACATGATTATTTTTTAAATTAGAACAATGTGGATAATCTGTCATGCTACAATATTTTCCTTTCATCCACCTAGCGTTGAACTATCAGCTTAAAAATTCTGCCACCTTTTATACGCACTCAAAAGGCTTTAGAAATTGGTTCCATATAGTTCAAAGTAGTCAGATGCTACCGTTTATTTTTATTTAACTCGAAATTCTTGCATCAGTATGCCTACAGTTTAACATATTGTTAACCATTCTTAAAGCAATCAGCTTCTGGAGCTTCTGTTCTACATGTCGTACAGCGTTAACAGTCTAAGGTCCCGATCAAGGCAATTATTGGAAACTCGATCAGCCATACTTTCATCGCTTCTCTTTTACTTATCTTTGTATGCTATGTTGAGCTTAAAAAATCACAAAAGGAACTACACGGCAGAGTTGAGTAACGTTCTGATAGATCGAGATTGTCAGACTGAACTCGACTACGAGCATCCAGTCCCGCTATGTTAGTTGAGTTGTCGAGATACGTATAGATACTGGATTTCCATGCGGTGGAGAGTCAGACACCTGGCGACATTTTATCTGCGGTTCGGGATTATTTTTGCCTTTTACAGTAAAGTTGTTATTGTTAATTAGCGTTAAGCTGTAAGAAGGTGACTTTTATTGTTTTATTTTGGACAAATTTAACTTGAATAATTGGATAAGAGTTGGTTTCTGTTGACTTCAGACTGTTGTTTGCATCAAATTTAACTTTTGTAACTGGTGACTTCATTGATGTCAGTTATTCTGTTTCCGCTTCATAAAACGACGATCGGTGAGACCGTGCTAAGAATGTTTTATTAATTTTATTACGCCTAACTTTTTGTTCTAACGATTTATTTGAAATTCTGTCTCCTACTAATTACTATTAGTAATGTAGGCACTTGTATTTCTTAAATCTTGATAGCGGCATCATAGAAAGGTTCCGTGGCAAACTGTTTGCTCTGTCAGTGACCATCAGCAGGCACTTTCCATTTATGGCCTTCAAAAATTGCTTGTACTCCAAACATTGCTTTAACATTAGTTCTCCAAACCGTGGATATGTTTCTGTACCATGCACCCCCCCCACACACACACACACACATTTTGTAATGCTACCAAAGGCTAGACATAGTGTTTTATTTTTATAAATTTGGTGCAAATATCGGTGGTCAGTTAACTTTTTACATGAACGGGTAGAAAACAGATTTTGAATTCGTAAATGTTTTTGTTTAATTGATGCGACTTTTCTAAACTCAACTTTGGATACGTAATTATTAAATAAAAGACAAAGTGAGCACATGTAGAGAATTTGTTTTATAAAGTGATTTTAAGCTGCTTCTGTCTAAGTCGTATTTAATTCAACAAGTCTCATTCTCAAATAAAATAATGCAATAACAATATTCAAAAACCGCTCATAATAAAAATTAATGGTGTGCTTTACAAAATTTAATAAAATTAATTTTAGTCTTAAATGGTACAACCTCTCTAGAAAAAGCCGCAAACACTTAACTTAACTGGTATCCTGAGCGTCTATTTGGATACCTGTAAATTATCGCCGATGACGAATCATAACAATCTCGTTAGAAGCTATTGAAGTACACTTTAAAAATTTAGTTGCACTGTACGAGTATAATTAGCGGTGATTATTTTATCGTACATACGCGTATAAGCATAAGGTGTAATTTATATTTCAGGCTAGAATTCTAAACCGATATTTCTTGAAAACACAAGTCTTTACGAGTGACAGCTGTGTCAGATAATTTATAATATTACAACGAAGAATTCAGCACTTTGTTTACTTATTTAGCACCAATTTAAACTTTTCTTCCCAAGATGGTAAAGAGGTTGATTATCATAATAATGCCTGAAACTGACTATAAAGATCAGTTGACATTGCTGAACAGCATGATAAATTATGAAATAATTTACAAAACCTTAAAACCTACAAGTTGATTTTGTACATAGTCGATAGAATTAATTCGGGCCGGATAATACGATTAATACTTGGTAAATCGACTAATTTAATATTTGACATTCTTTTCAAATCCTAACTAGGAGACAAATTTTTCAAATCCAACGTTACCTTGTTAGTTAAAATTAACATACGAAATATTGTATGTATGTAGTACTTTTTCTAAATCAGAGACGCAAAACATGTGCACAAGCTGATTCGTTGTAAAATTTTAACTTTTCAACAATGCGTGTGTTTCGGTGTCTGGCAGATTTCTGTAATGTTTGGTCAGTATTAAAATCTGTTTTGTTATCAACGGCAACCGACTGTCAAACCAAACTCTGTAACAGACGATAAACTAAATGTGACGAATCCGATTCTACTTAATGGATGTGGTGTTATCAGTGGGTTTTTTAAAAGCTATGAAACGGCAGTACCAGCCACAGTATGTAACATTCATTTACAGTGCGAGGCAGACACAAACTGTCCGTGTTCAACAACTGAACTGGTGGTCTACCATTGTATTCACTCAGCTTCAGTTGTAAATCTGCTTGCCCATAACACTTTTGCAGAAATAATGTATTACAATGAGGATCATTTTATTTTTAAACAAATTTTTATTTACGCGGATATGTATATACTAACGGGAATATGTATATACTAGCGGGAATATTGCTATACATTGTAGTGTACGCTGAAAATTTCCTCTCTCTCTCTCTCTCTAGTCTTACGAGCGTAGAGATTCATGGCCTCTGAACCACCCTATGGTTATCTAATCGGGACTCTTCTTGGTACTTCCAGCGTAAGTAATATATTGAATCTATAATTTTTATCACATGAAAAAACCACACTAAAGTTTTCTTTTATTTCTCTGCTATGTTTGTTATATATTGCCTATAGGAATACTCTGGCATAATAACATACTGGCATTTTGGAGTGACTTCATCCCACGGTAAACAAGGTACGATGGACATCATCTTCAAAACTAATGTTTATTGGCAGCAAAATTATTAACATTTATGCAGTCACACACGCCCTCCATCGTTATTACTTTACTAATCACAACGCTTCAACGTTACACATATTTTTCGGTGAGTTAGCAAAGCGAAAATTAAATTAATTAGTAGATCAAACTATATGTCAGAAACGCAGACAATGTCGATATATATATATGAAAAAAGCAATTATGAAAAATGCAATAGCTAAAATTGTTAATTAAAATAATTATAGTAATACCTTATTAAATATTAAATTAAATTAATATAGATTATTATGTTAAAATAAACATTATAAACTACTACGTTTTTAAAAGTAAGGGATTCTAAATGCGTCACTAAATCTGTGACAGCAACCTCTATGAGGTATCTCGTCTTCATACAGGCTCGTCCACGTTCCGGTGGTAGCGGGCCCTGCCCATGTTAACGCTGAATACATTGTGAGGCAGTAGCACTTACTACGGGGGCGGCCAGAGCCTATTCCAATTAACTCTAATCTCCTTCAACTTTTCAGAGAATCGCGAATGTTAAAAATAGCAAGTAGTTTATTATTACGCACAATTACTACACAAAATAGTACTACTATTACTTTTACTCTTCGGGCTAGACATATGATCGCTAACAATTAAAAAATACATCCACCTAAATATCTATTTCCTCCCAGACTATTTCTACGTTTACGTAGCCTATATAAGACTTTCCGATGTTCTTCCATTCATACGTGTTTAGCTAATTTTGGTACGTCCGACTTTAATTTTATTACATTGTTGTTATGTTCAAACATACTAACACCCAGCAGTCCAGATGTTTTTACCATAATAAAACACATTTGCAAAGAAGGCTGTACTTTATATTTTGTGATTACTATTTAGTTACCATAGGATTGTAGATATTAATTTACCATTGGATTAGCATAATTCGTATAATTTTCCCTATGTGGAAGTCAGTTTGCATTCCGTGCCCTATCGGAAATTCTATGGCATACGGATGGCTACCTAACACGGGTGGTTGTGTTTCTTATCCGTGGAGGCCTTGCCAATTGCTTAGATGATGTATTCTATGAGCACAATCTTTTTTTTCCTGACGTTTTAACTGTCTGAAGTTAGCAGCTAAATTCTTCTGTTTCTCAATGGATAAGAAGTAGATGCCGCCATCTTTCCTCTTTTCTCCTTCGTTTTCTTTGACTTTCTTGCCCAGGAGTTCACGTAATACCCAAAGCTGTAAAGGCCTATATAGTACAGAGATGTCGTTTTTAATAATTCAATATTTTGTTTAATCAAATGTTTATATATGTTTCAGAAATAATTTATGGAAATTACATGTTACTAATTTTATATTTAAGGAAAAAGGAAAATTCTCTCAAAAAGGAATATTTTCTTCATTATATTAGCTATTTTCTTTGTATATTTCTTTCTTCTGCTAACTTATGTTAAACCACTAAGAGCTTTGACGTAACAGCTTTAGTAAATTACTTCTTTACAACATACAAAAATGACGTCATACTTCACTAAAAACTGTAATAACGCATTATTTCTTTCTTTCTTGTAATAAAAATAAAAAGACGTTACGACAACTATTATAAATAATTGAATTTAAAACCAATCACACAAGTAAATATAAACAATCTGCGTATAGCGATTGCTTTGTTACGGGAACAAACAATCTTGACTGCGATAGAATGCGTACACAGCGCCCCGTTTGTAGCATAACGTAACGTTCAACCTTAAGTTAAAACATTTTATTGATAGAAAGGAGTAACCTATTTTGTGTTTTGCAGCTACGGAAATCGTATTCGCATAATGCAACCTCTTAAGCTAGTCTGATTACACATTCACGCTAGTTTCAGCATGCGTCGGAAATAGTAGGAAGTTTAAAATGTTTTCTCTATTATCAACCACTGCATATTATTCTTTGTGTTTGATTCTGTTCACTGACATGTTTCTATTCTAAACAAATGTGAAGTAGAGATGAAATATTTTTTAATATGTTATCTATCTTTCCCTAATACTTATTACACTTTATTTGTAAGTGATGAAACCATTAATTTGTCAGATATCTTTTGTAGAGGAACCTCTATTATTATGAAACAAAAAACAATAGAATTAACCATTTATATGTCTGTTTCTGCAATTACTAAAAAGCATTTTATAAAAATTTGATGGCAGTAATTTAATGCAGTATTTGTTTGTACGTTGCAGAATTCTATATAAAACGGTAAGAGCTAACAGGTTGAAAATAGTCGAATTCAGAATAGAGGCTTTTCTACGCCAATAATGTATTCTGTATCCAGGAACTTATAATTTATATAATAAATATATAATGAGAGTGCCTGTGACGTCTAACACTGTTCTGTATCACTGCCGTATAGAATGTCAGAGAAATATGATATGTTGTTGCCACAAGCCTCATCGATAATTCTGAAGTTGGATGCTCATAATTCATTAATACACTGTAAGCCATTAGTATTAGTAAAATGTGTTGTTGCACCGTGATAAAACTACCAACAATTTCTCGGAGCAAGTGTGACATCGCTAGAAAATTATGGGCCTGTGTTGGATTGATTCAAATAAAAATTTTGTTCAAAAGAGATAGGCTATGTCAAAAACGGTTATGAGTTTCTGGTAGGAAATGTGAAAGAATAATGGCAACACAGTACTACAAGGAAAGGTTAGTATGTTAGGTTAATCCAAGTATTAGTATTTTCTGTATTCGTCTAAGTAGCATAGAGCAAATCTCCACAAGTAAGTTTCTCAACAAAATCGATGTCATAGAATTCTTATTTTTTGGCGACGATTACTTCATAAACTCTGACTATTACTTCAATCAACGTTTTCATATTAGGCAAACCAAAAAATACCACCTTTAACTTAATAATTGCCTGTGAGTTAGTTGCAGTGTGGAACAACACGTACCTATTTAAAAATAAAAAATTAATACTGAAATTACTAATATGTTAATTTAGATACATAAATAAATATTTCTATTTAATATTTAAGTTGAAATATGCATTTCAAGAAAAATATTTACAGATGTGCGTTTCTTGCACAACTTATAACATTCCATTATAAGGTTCATAACTTGACGTTACCAACAAATGACCAGACTGAAAAATAAAAGACGATAAACGTTTTGGGCGCGACTCGATAATACTCTTATCTTTCTAGTACATAATATATTTTTATTGCTTTAATTTTACGTCGCCTTGATAACAATACTTTTCAGATTCAGTAAATAATGTCGTTTATGTCAAGTTTGACGTGTTACATATACAAGCTGTTCCCATGTTGTCAGTTTTACGATGTTATTTATATCATACCTAAATCATTTTCTAGTGCAGAATATTGTTATGACCGTCTCACTGATCGTCGTAAGGTATAGTGGAAAACAAAATGCAGACACTAATGGAGTCACTAAGAAACAGCTTTAATTGCTCACCAATAACAGAATGAAATCAACAAGCATCCAATGTCGAACTACATTATACTCGTACTCGTATATTCACGTTTAATTTGTCCACACGCAATAATGTCAACTATAAAGAATTCCGCAGTAATTATAACACCCAATCACTTGATATCGCTTTACAAATTGCTCAACATAAACTGACTCACAGAGCCATCTGCTGCTGTTTAAATAGGTAGCACAAGTGTCCAGAATAGTCCATAATATTGCGTCAACAGGCACTCGAAAACTCTAAAACGTACGTAAGTGTGGCCTTGAAGAAACCACGCACCTGCTGTGTTAGTAGAGAGGCGAGTGGAGCACGCTCTTGGGGTTCTCGTTACACTATGTTTTATTTTTCTACCATTTTACGATTGCATGTCTGTGAGTAGTACAAATTCAATAACACATTATGATTAAAAATTTGTCTTTTATTCTTTTTCTTACATTATTTTTTAATAGTAATCTTTCCGCAGAAGGCTGTCTATCCTGCGAATGCAATTTTTTTGTTTCCATAAGACTTATGGAAGTCTGACTTTATTTAATCCTTTTGACTTTAATGTCCCTGTAGAAGTTACTTCGTAGGTCAAAGTACCGCCTTCGTTCTGTATCTTTTTAGTTATCTCCCGATTATAATTCTTTCACCTACGCGGAAATACCAACAATCTTCAAAAAACGCGAGTAAACCTCTTTGCTTTTATGTATATAAAGAGTGTCAAGTATACACTGGCACTACAAAAGACAGCTTGACTAATTACTTCAGAGATCAGTAGCAGCATTACTGGCTGGGCAAATCATGAAAGTTGACTGTGGACGTCCAGAGAAGTAATCCTTTGGGAGTACGAATGTGGATATAACGACCACTGCTATTTTTAAAAATTGGCAATACACATCTGCTGCACTGATAAGATTTGTCGGGTACATTTGTTTACATTTTGAGTTGGTATATGTGTTTTCTGTATTCCGATAAGAGTAGGCCTACGTTGCTCATTTGTTTGCCTACAGTGACAGACATTTACAGTACCTGTCACTCACATTTTACACAGTATCAAGGGGGAGTTTTTTTTATTTGTTTTTTTTTGTTAATTGTTGGACGAAAGTCGGCTGATTGTTTCTAGTCCAGCTAAAACGTTTAAATTTATAAAGAAATTTAGTCGTTTAAGGCCGACGTCTGTTTTAAAGTTAAGAAAGAATATTTAGAGTTTTTTGTTTCAATGTTTATAAGCTAAATGTGTTGTCTAATTTCTGTAAACACGTATTGTAAAAATTATATTACCGAAATGATAGTTAGGAAGAATCTATATTATTAGAGTTTAACATTTTTATTCAAAAGAGAGATGTAGAATTTAACAAAACACAGAATTCATGAGTACACGAGTATAACTTGGGAAGTGGAGGCATACAAAAGAATATACATAATATTACTAGATACAAGGATTTGGAGGAAGACGTAAGAAAGAAAGAGACAATTAGACAGGAAATATGGGAGGGCTCACAGAATGAAGTTCTAAATAAACATTTGTAATATATTTCGTAGCAAAGAGTTTGTGCATGACAGAAACGGTCTAATCTTGCGTATTAAAAGTAAAAATTAAACTTATAATTATGAGTAAAAAACGGATTATATGCATATGTTTGTACATAATGGTATATAAACCTAAATACTGCAACGATACAGCCATATGTAAAATTATTATAAGTTTGGGGTAAATGGACATATCTGGGATTGTAAAAATGTTTCATTGTTACACTAGAGGAGAAATTAACCTGTTCCAACAGGCAAGGAACACCTGCTCGATTGTATGTGTGTTACGCGTGTATCTTGTGTGTGTTAGTGATGCATGTACAGACAGGAATCCCAGCAACCCTCCCCAATTAGTTACTAAAATAATTATTTTAATTCACTGTGTGAAAACTAGTTAGTGTATAAACAAACCAAAGGCACCAAAGTGTGTATAAATTTTATAGTTTATACAATAAGAAAATGAAGTTAGTAGGACACACTACGCGAAGTCAGTGCGAAATAAAGTGTGCCAAAAATACGCAATTACACTAAGACGCTCAAATTAATACAGTGAGTGTTTAATCAAATTATCTATGGTTTGTGCTTTCTCGATTCCTTACAAAACATTGCCATTCGCAGAGTATTGCAAATATATGAAAAGGTTCGGGAGTGGGGGCTATCATGTGATCTGCAGGTCTCGACAGGACAATTTCGGAACCAACAGGTGGGGAATCTCGAAAGAGTATAAATTAAGGGTCCGACTGGAAGCCCTTCTCTTCATTTCAAGACACAGTTGCAGTCGGACACGCTGTCCGTCGGCAGAACAGTTTTATTTTGTTATAAGTCTCATTTACGAACGAATGAAGACGTTTTCAGTAATTATGTTTACACTATTACGGGAAACGTAGAGTACCGGGACCGTTTAAGTCAGCAAGAGTATCTACAGAGAAGCTACAAAGAGCGACACGAGATGCTGGACGTTAGGAGATGCTTTTCAGATGCCTAACAGTCGAACGAGATCCACCTCGCAGCCGATATTAATTCTCTGGGACGGACCACACACTGACGGAGAACGACGCTGGACTCTGGACATATCCAGGACCACGCCAAGCCAGGAGTAACGTTAACCCAACTCTGGACAACGCTGGACCCCGTCGATAAGTCGTAAGGTCATCAAAACTCGAGGTGACATGCATAATGCATTTATAAATGATTATTTTTTTAAAGAGCTCATAAAGACTATATAAAGAGACAATGAATTAAAAAAAAGTTTATAATTAGGTAAATAATGTAATAGAGTCTTATATAAATGTTTTAGTCGTAAGAATGAGCGATCGGATATAGATAAATATAGAAGAAAAAAAAAAGAGTTTTTTCTAAGATAGTATTTTTTTATCAAAGGAAAATAATTGAAATGATTTGATATTTCCATTTTGTAGAAAAGAATAATTTAAATTTTGAATACGAAACAAATGCCAGTCTAAATTGATTTTTAAAACATTGGTATAGACTGAACAAGCTGAGGTCAGATCTGATTTAAATGAATTTAATTAAAATAAAACTTAATTATATTTAAATTTTATTTCTTTTATTAAATTAATTTGAATAAATGTCTAGATTAAGATTATTACCATGTCTAGATGTAAGAGTTTTTAAATGTGTGTGACACCGTATAGCTTAAGAGATAAACATTTAATAATGAGTGATATCTTGATCGGAGATTATTAACAATGTTTTATTATTTATAATGCTTTTTAAACAATAAACATGAAATTTTAACTACTCATATATTTACTACCCTTATTACAGTTACACCTGGTATCGTTATAACTGTTTAAACACCTGGTATCTTTATAGCCGTTTTAACACCTGGTATAGTTATAACTGTATACATACCTGGTATCGTTATAATGCATACATGCTTTATACACATCTGGGTCTAAGTAACATAATTCGTTAACTTGTAAATTATAGATCTAAATTTTATAAAGTTCGGAATGATTAATAACACAAGATAAATGGATCGTATATTGAGTATAAGCCGTTGTAAAACCTTCAACAATAATAGAAATACTCAGAAGAGTGTTTATACCGTACACAGGATGTTCTTACTAAATCACGCGCACGAGACTAACCAACAGGTGTACATTAGTAATATTGAATATTATATACATTTTTAATATATATTTTACTTATAGGCTCCCCTGTGTTATAAACATAACATATTGTCCTTAAATTTTTTAGTGACCGTCAATCAATGAATGTTTTAGTGGATGGTTAGTGAGGATCGGTCAATATTACAAATTTTAGCTATTTTGCGTCGACGTCTCGACAATATTTATTGTCATCTTCAGGGCCTGTGTACATTTTCTTAAAGATAATTTGAAGATGTAAACAAACTATCATACGTCTTCACATATAAAATGATACATACATACGCACGCACACACTCACATCACCAACACGTTCACCCAAATATTTCATTGTTTCGTTATGTTTAATATTTCTATTGTATTTCATACACAGGTCCTGAAGATGACAATAAATATTGTCTAAACGTCGACGCAAAATAGCTAAAATTTGTATTATTGACCGATCCTCACTAACCATCCACTAAAACATAACATATTGTGTTTATGTGTGTGTGTGTGTGTGTGTGTGTGTGTGTGTGTGTGTTTTAATGTTCAGGGATTACTGCGTTGTAGGTTCCTTTTCCTATATGTTAGGACGTTGTTTTTATCTGATGTCGTGTAGAGTATATATGAAGAATAAGTGTCACATGAGTTAAATTAAACGCACGCACACACACACACACACACACACACACACACACACACACACACACACACACATCCGCCAATTCAAAAACGCGCACGCATGTAAGTACAGTTACATGGTTGACTTAGAAACAGTGGAATTAAATACTACGAACAGATTTAATTTTATTAAGGAACATTGAACGTACTCACACATGTGAATTACATATATTATGAGACATTCTAATCAACAGATGACGAATAAACTGTGTGCGGAGTAGATAACCGGAGTAGTTGATATAACAATTTAAAATATAGAAAAACAAACAATTATAACAATTAGACTAAAGTACTTGTGATAGGAACAGTCAGACCTTATCTATATGCTACTGGTCGTATAAGTAGTATATTTGACACACGGCACGTTTTTCCCCCACCGTACCATAATATAGTAATGGCACCAAGCAAAAACAAAAATAATTATCATTTACGTTGTTTGTAATAAAAAATGATAAAAAATAGTCTGTGATAAAAAATGAACTCTCAAGATGTTCCCTGAATACAAACATGTGTTAACACCGATGTTAAATACCTTACACATATTTAAATACCTTACTTCTGTATAAAGTAATAAAGTTAAATACAAAAGGCTTCCAACCACTATTCAAATACACGTTAAACAAAAAAGTAGGTTTTTAGTCTTATAGACATACAGAAAACAAAACTTTAATTTACAAATAATTTAAAAACACGATTGAAATTTTTTCTGAATAATTCTGCATAAAGTTTGCACGTGAAAAGCAATAATAGCCTTAATACTATTACACAGCAGTGCTTATTACAGTTGACAAAAGTGTTACATGTTAGCAAAGAACATATTTTACATTGTAACTCGAGAAAAGGCAGAGTGTGGGCAGCATACCCTTCACGGTTCACGAGCCACCAATAATGAGTGAGTATGTCTCTGACTGTTGACAACGTGACAACGTTTTTCATTTCATACCACTCTGTGAAGATCAATAAGCAATAAGTAATGATTCTCGTTAATTACAGTTAATTTTTTCTTTTCCAAGTTTGTCTATAAAATAACTTACATTATTCTTGTATTGTAAATAATAGAACTTGTATTCTTTATTTATTATAATAAAAGTCACATTAAAAGCTAAAGTCTTTTTTGTTAGCCATTATCACCATTCAGTTACAATAACCAGCGAAAGATAATAATATTATTAAAACACGTCTATAAATTCCGATTAATATAACAATTGTAATTTATAATTGTGTAAAAAGTATGCTATAAAAGAAGATTCTTGACTATGATACTAAAACGTACGTACTAATCACAATGTGTAAGTGAAATGTTAGAGTATATAGTGTACTGGCTTAAAATGTTTTTATTCAAACAATACAAACCAGACGTTGGAAATAAGAACTATCTATAGGCCTGTTATTATTATTCAAATCAATTAAATCTAAAGGCAACAGAGTTACTTATGCACTAGGTAAATAGAGTTCAGTAATAGGCCTAGACAATTCGGTGCGGCGAAATAAAAATTAATTTTTTTTTATGCCATCCAATTTCATAATGTACTTGTCAGGTGAATATCGGACGTTGAAACTAAAAGCAAAAATAAAACGTTTTTCTAAATAACTATATACAAGAAATTTGTATATTTTTGGTTTATCGCTCTAAGACTAACGTCAACAGGGAATGTCGGAAGACAAAAAAAAAGACAGACCAGATCAGAACTGAAAAAATACACAGAGGAAACGAATAATAACCAGGAACTACTGATTTACGTCGGACATTTGCATTAATATAAACGACGCACAATGTCAGAGCAATATGAAATAATTGGAAAAGCCTTGGGGAACGACTGGAGGACCGTTTAGACACGTTCCAACGCTATCAATTAGCAGAGCCAACATTATTCAGTTGTACTGACCGTTACGAAAACATGGTACCTGAACAAACTCTAAATTGTAAGACGCGAATACTAGCAAAATTTTATAATTATAAATTCACACTCTCTTTGTTATACTACTAAATATTAATGTTTTAAATGTCTCCTAAGTCTTACACGGTCGAAGTCAATGTTGTTAATATTTTCTAATTCCGGGCTGTTTGGCCGTGGTCCAATGCTGTACATATCAGCCGTGCCCATCACCGTGCCATTGACGCCCATCACCAGTGCAAAAATCGAGCTTCGCCTAATGTAGTTGTCACCGTTAGCTAGTGACCACAGTACTGTGGTAATTGTTAACCACTACCACAGTACTGTGGTAACTAACGGTGGCATCTACGTTAGTTGGAACTCGATTTTTGAACTGATAATGACTGTCAATGGCACGGTCGAAACGTCTGTTGGTATATTAGTCCAGTCATATTAGGGTTTCACCTCGGAATGAGAGATAATAAGCTGGAAACTCGTATACACCTTCCTTTTGGCGTTCTAAAAGTTGTGTCAAAAGTCACATAAAATCTCGTGTCTGCGTCGTAAGTTATTGAAGGTTAAAAGTCACAAAAATCGGTTTTTCGCCATTATCTCGGTTTTTATTGCTCCAATGATGTTAACACCTATTACCACAATTGTAGAACATAACATTTGCAACAATGTTTGTTCCAAACATTTTTTCATGCGCTCAACCGTTTTTGAGATAGATGGCGGAGAGCGCGCAGCGCTCAGCCATATATACTATAATACAAGGTTAATAGTGAATCTCGGTGAATAATACCTTGTATAAAGTTAATAAATCATTAAAATATTATTAGCAATGAATAATTTGTATTATTTATTAATTAATACATTGTATTTAATAACATTTCACATATATATAATATATTTATTTAATAATATTTACCTACTTTGTATAATTAAAAACCCATTAAATGAAATATTTCTTGTATATCTTAATTTCATATCAATTTATTCAAAGTAGATTTTAAGTAGAAAAATAATTAATATTTTGTCTTTAAAATGTGTAAACTCTTACATTCTTATTTTTCTATTGAGATTGTAACTGGGAAGGCAGACCCCTATAATACGACCTTTTTCTTATTTGGTTTCAGATCTCGACAACGACGGACGTACATTTTTAAAAATTATGGCTGATTTGTGTTTTATTTGTGAGAAGTCACTTACAGAAGGTGATTCTGTTAATGTAGTGCGTGGCTTGAAAACTTTAAAAACTGCAAGTATCGAAAGAAATGATGGTCACATAGACTTCTTAAATACTCTAACCTCTGTGAATGTGCATGTTCAGTGTCGAAAAGTGTACATCAGTAAAAATTCCATAGAAACATCGAAACGACGCCTAGAAGAAGGTGAACCTTTACCATCACCCAGTGTAACTCGTAAGAAAAGAAATGAAGTGTTTGATTTCAAAAAACTGTGTTTATTTTGTGGCCAAACAGCTGATGGAGCAGCAGAGTCAAGAAAAAAAGAAAAGTACCGACGTACGATCAGTAACGTAAGTACACTGGAATTTAAAGACAATGTCATCAAAATAGCAGAAGAACGAAAGGATTCCTTAGGAGAATTAGTCAAAGATCGTGTACTTTATGAGTATGACTTGGTCGCAGCTGAAGCAAAGTACCATATCGTTTGCTATACTAATTTCTTGAATCGAGCACCATCTACTGAGAATAAGCCTCGCGAAGATAATCAAGTTACTCAAGCTATGAAGGAAATTTTTTGTTATATAGAAAATCATGAAGATTCGCAATTTACATTAAAAGAGCTTAAAGATATCCTTACGGCGTATGTACCAGATGACAAGACTATTATAGCAAGACTCCAACAAAAATATTTAACAGACATAGTGATTACGAGAAAAGTAGGATCGTTCACTATCATATCTTTTCGTGACACACACACTAATATATTATCAAAAACTTGGTACGAAAATAAAAAAAGTACTCCGGAAGAAGAACGATTAAGGATTGTCGAAGCTGCAGCAGCTATTGTTAGGGAAGATATTCGAACATCGGTAGTCGAAACCAAGTCTTTCCCACCTCCGAGTAAAATGTTAGATGATATTAATGAAGAAATACCCAAAACTTTATTGCATTTTTTACACGAAATCATATTGAAAAACAGAAGAGGAAGAACGGATCATTTAAAAACGAAATGCACATCGATAAGTCATGCAATAATGGCTTCGATACGAGAACGATCATTTTCATCACAGCTACTATTAGGGCTTTCTGTTTTTCTTCATAGAAGATATGGATCCAAAAGACTATTAGATGTTTGCAGCTTGCGGATTTGCAGCTTCGTATAGTAATACTGTTCAGTATGAAATTTCAGCAGTTTACCATCCGCAACCTCGTATTTCATCACAGTCAGGTGCGCTAGTACAATATGTTGGGGACAATGCGGATATAAATGTCCAAACTCTTGATGGTAATAATACTCTCCATGTTATGGGAATGATTAAGATTGTTACTCCAAAAGAAGCTGTGATTTACGATAAACACATAGAAAAATGTACAACTAAACCAAGTGCAAATGAGCTGACAGCAATATCACATGTATCTCTTCTAGCATATGAAAAACCCGTTGTGCCTGGATACAGCAAGATTCAAGTTGAAAATCTGCATGATGATCTAGCAATAACAAAAAGAAACATAGATGCAGTTGATTTTTTGTGTTATACGGAAAGTGGAGGAATATTTCACCATTGCCAGGATGGAATGGCTATCTTGAACATCTAACTAAAAATAATAAGAATTTTTCAACTTCTCAGGTTATGTTTCTTCCTTTTATTGATCATCCTGCCAATAATTTAGACACGATTTATACCACTTTACATTGCGCCATGAACATTGCCAAGTCACATGGACAAGAAACGTGTGTGATTACTTTTGATTAACCCCTTTATTCTAAAGCACGTGAAATGATATCGAACTTGATGAAAATAATGTGACGTATATCATCGATGGTGGATTTTTTCTGCATCGCGTCATATGGAGTAAAGACGACTCTTTTTCAGTTGTTTTAGATAAATACGTTAAGTATTTACAAAGACATCATGGGCCAAAAACTGTTGTTGTATTTGACGGATACTCGGACTACACTAAAAACATAAAAGCAATGGAACAACTAAGAAGAACTGCTGCTTTTCGAAATCTTATGAAGCTTGTTTCGACGAAACAATGATTGTGCCAATCAGCGAAGATAAGTTTTTGTGAAATCGAAATAATAGAAAGAAACTTATTGATATGCTCATTGAAAAGTTAGAGAGTGTAAATATCACAACAAAACAAGCGAAAGATGACGCTGATGTTCTTATCATAGAAACAGCTATCGAAGAATCCAAACCTGAGAGGACTGCCGTCATTGTAGGAGAAGACATAGATTTGCTCGTTATTTTAATTGGACGCACTCAATTACATCAAGAAGAAATTTTCTTTAAAAAAGTTGGAAAAGGCAATGTCAAAACACAAATCTATTCTTCAAAACGTTTTGACAAATATCCCCTTTCTAAAAAACATATTTTATTTTTACATGCATTCAGTGGCTGTGATACAACTTCAGCCCTGTTTAATAAAGGGAAAAAAACTTTTATCAAATTACTACAAAAACTTGCCAATTTCGACCAACTAGCTCAAGTTTTTCTACAAGAAAACTGCCCTGTACAGCAATTATACGAAAATGGAGTACGAATTTTACTAGCGATATACAATGCTCCAAAATCTGAAGACAATATCGATCATCTTCGATATACTCAGTTCGTTAAATCTACAAAGCTTCACAAAACTGTCCAGTTGTCTAATCTTCCACCGACAAGTGCAGCAGCCCATCAGCATATAAACCGTGTCTATTACCAAGTTCGAAAATGGTTAGGACATGATTTAGAACCCCAGGAATGGGGTTGGGTGCTGCAAAATGAATTCCTAGAGCCAATGACAACAATATTACCACCAGCTCCAGATGAGTTACTTAATACTCTATTTTGTAATTGTAAGAATGGATGTGGTTCACGCTGCGGGTGCAGAAAATAGGGGTTGTTGCAATGCACTTTAGCTTGTGGCCAGTGTAATGGACAAGCTTGCCTCAATGCTATTTCACTGCAAAGCAACCCCGAGGAAGAGAGTGCATTCGACCCAGAAATTTTAGAAGGCCTGGAAACCATGATTGAGGAGGATGAAAACAGGATGATAATGAAACAGAAATTTTCGAACGCCCGGAAGATGAGGATGAAGAAGAAGAAGATTAATATTTTTGATCTTTGAATTATTGAAGATTCGTAAATTTACGCTTCATTTCAATGTAGATTGTAAGAAATATATAGCTGCTAAATAAAGATAAAATTAAAATACATTTACTCGTTTCATTTCTACTTAAATCTACTTTCAATAAATTGATATAAAATTAAGATATTAATAATACAAATTATTCATTGTTAATAATATTTTAATGATTTATTAACTTTATACAAGGTATTATTCACCGAGATTCACTATTGACCTTGTATTATAGTATATATGGCTGAGCGCTGCGCGCTCTCCGCCCTCTATTTCAAACACGGTTGAGCGCATGAAAAAATGTTTGCAACAAACATTGTTGCAAATTTTACGCTCTACAATTATGATAATAGGTGTTAGCATCATTGGAGCAATAGAAACCGAGATAATGGCGAAAAACCGATTTTTGTGACCTTTGACCTTCAATAACTTACGACGCAGACACGAGATTTTATGAGACTTTTGACACAACTTTTAGAACGCCAAAAGGAAGGTGTAAACGAGTTTCCAGCTTATTATCTCTCATTCCGAGGTTGACCCATTTTTTTTGCTTAAGTGACTGGACTATATACAGAACTGAACCACGGCCAAATAGCTCGGAATCAGAAAATGTTAACAACATTAATGTTTTATTTCCGTATTGTTTAAAATGTGTTTGATTAATTGTTACTACAGCTTTTAATAACGGAGAGGTTATATTTTTTTAAAAACTTATCCATACCTTTTGTAAAAGTTATTTACAAATAACTGTGGCCCTTCCACAGTCGTTTAGGATTGTGTAAATCCCTTTCTTAATTACAATGAAGGCCTTCGTCTACTACAAACACAAGAAGAGCTGCCTACTATAACTGACATATTAAGGTTAGTATTAGCCATTGAAATAAAAATAACCATAACATGTGTAAACTGTTAGGTGTTATTTTCGTCTTTTTCGAAATGTGACTCTGTAGAATGTGAAGGTAATGGATGTGTCTTGTTACTTTTGAAGGTGAAAAAGGAGAATACAACTGAATATACTAACAACTTGTTAAGTAAACCTTCGTAATGTCTGCTTAAGGAGTCGAATATCTATATATATATATATATAAAAGCCAAATACCACTCACTGATTCATACACACATTCATCACGAAATCTCCATAACTATAAAGCCTACACACTTGAAATTCTGCACGTATTTTTCCTCTTGGCTTCTACGTGCTCGCTAAGAAAGGGTTTTGAAAACTTTAACGCCTAACCGCGAAAAACCGCTAAAAAACCGTGACACCGATAATGCAGCTTTTTTCAACTGTAAGCTTACTGGAAGTCTAATGTTTATTTTTTTACTTTCCTTCACTCTTTTGGAGAGTAAATAAAAACAGTATTTTTGTATTCAACCTATAACCACGAAGAGGCGAGAAAATAAAAGCGAAACAGTTCAGCCTGTCCCTCTATTCCTTGCTATGTGGCGTTGAGGGTTTATTTTGTGTTCTAAGTTTGGCACATATATTCCTCTTGGCTTCTGGGTGCTCAGTAAGAAAGAGTTTTGAAAGCTTTAACGCCTATCCGCGAAAACGCGAAAACCGCAACACTGGTAATGCCGCTTTTTAGTTGTATCCTTCCTGCAGGACGCCATGACCATCAATAAGGCAGAGGGGCAGAGTTTGATAGTGGCTGGTGTGGATCTGAGGAGTGACTGTTTCTCCTATGGCCAGTTGTACGTGGCGTTCGCCAGAGTCAGTTCACCTGACATCCTGGTCATCCTCCAGCCAGAGAGCAAAACCAGGAATCTTGTTTACAGGGAGGTCCTGAGAACTTAATCTGAGGAAGCAACTGAAAGTATATGCCAAGCAAGTTATTAGGCTGGCTACGTAAAACAAAAAACCAGGGGTGGTGGAGGGATCAAAGGGCTTAAGCCCATCTATTTTATTGTTTTTAGACTTACAATAAAGGACTGTCTTAATCTCTAACAGAATCTTAGCTTACCCTCTCTAACTAAATAATACAACGTCATTTTAACAACTCATTAATTTTAAAGTTTTAACAGTTGACTGATCACGCTTGATCAAATTGATTATCTTCAAGCTTGATCATCTTCAAATTGATCGAGCTTAAACAGTTTCTCTTAGTTTCAGATTACCGGTATCTAAGCTTCACAAATAACCTATTTCTATTTTCTGATTTTAGATTCTGTTTTTTTTTCTGATAATCACTGTAGCGAAACACGGGTATCCAGCTAGTCACTAATATATATGACAATTGCGCAACTTTCCTTAAGTAAACTTCTGTTATTAAATCACAAGTCCAGGCGATTTTTTCTTACCGTGATCATAGTACTGCGTTTGACTTAATTGTCTCCCAATATCTTTGTCACTCAGTGGAAAATATTTAATAGTGTTAAATTAAATTACTATAAATGTTAAAAGATATTTTATCATCTAGTTTGTAATATGAATTAAATACGAATTTTTATATAAAATATAAAGAAATATTAACGTTCAAATAGATTACACATAGGTAATCAATTATAAAAGAATCAAAAAGGTCAATTGAACTGTCAGGATTTGCTACAGATGTAACTCCATTGGAAGGATGTAGAGACAAATTCAGACTTCCAAGCGTTGTCACTAAACAAGAAACGAATAGACAAGAAATAGGAGAAAAAATACGAAAACCGCAATGCTGTGCTTAAGCAACACTCTGTAAAATGGAAACTGGAAACACCAAAAACCTGGTAAATTTATAGTGTCATGAGAAAACTTTACAAACAAGATTTAGTACCTAGATTGTGACAGAAAATTTCAGAAAAGAATTCAAACTTTCCAAGGTGCTTCGTAGTGTTTTAAGAGTAAGCCGGTTAGATAAAATAACAAGAAAATAAAACTTGTAGTAGCAGTTAGGGCGACATAGAAGAAATGGAATTAATGGATTATCCACAAAATTTCAGATATTGTGGATAAAAGCCAATTTCAACTTAGGGTTCTGTATTAAAGGAACTTGAAGAGATACATTTTTGTGCGGAGGAGATGAAATGATGAAAGCATTTCAGAGGAAATGAGTTTTTGGAATCGTAGGGATAATAACTAACTGGCATATATAGGGTATAAGGTAGTTTTGTACAACGTTATTCTACGGCAAGGGTCTTAGTTTATGTAGATCTTAGTGTTAGTATGATCATTATAGTTAAGTTACATGAGCTAACAGAGAAGCATGTGATTTTCCGCTTGCCACTCGATCTATTACTGAATTGGGAAGTACGAAGAAACAATTACGTAATTGAATACCACGCCAGTTCACGTAGGTAGAGATATTCTCTGATGTGAAACAATAAAAGCCTTTGTTATAAGGAAACGTGTAATATACAATCGATGTCGTCGTTTGAAAATACCGGAAATTCAATCTATTTCTACACTTCTCTGTCTGTATACCTTCTTACCTTTCTCTCACACTCGTTGTTGTTGGGGCTTCATACATAAATTGACTATTTTTGTTGTTGTATATTTCTTGTAAATCATAGATTACTACAATTACATAATTTTAACTTTTTCCTTATAAAATTATGTATATATATATATATATCTTAAATCCTAATACGTATATATTTGTACATATTTTACTGTACATTGATAATTCTAATAAACGAGAATTTTTATAAAGGCGTACAAATTTATACGTTGCCATGGCAGGATAATGTCGTCAAGTCAGATGTAAATTATTAAACTGGGATAAGGAATTTTATGTTGAACGCACAGCTTTATTAGTAAATATACATAAAGGTTATAAAAAACTTGGAATAAGAAAAAATGTGAATATTTGAAAAATATTTACGACATTATATACTGAAACATACCAGTAACCACAAAAACTTGCCATAGTATCTCCGACGCCCGTTTTCATACCAGATGTAACTTAACAAAAATAAGATATAAAATATTAAAGTTATTACAAAAAAAAATGTAATAAATCTTGAATTCACAAAATAGTTTAAACTTTTCTGAACGCTAAACGTCTCCCAAGCAATTTACGCAAAGACAATTCGCTTTAAAATGCTATGATAATAAGTCAAACTACGCTGCTCTAACTGTATCCGAAACGAAACAAATGTCTAATAGTTAGTACACAATAACCCATCTGAAACTCGTTGAATAATTCCATATATTTCCAGTAAGTCACCCCTAATATACAATAGCTGGATTTTCAGTTATTTGATGTACTGAATGCTCAGAATCCCATTAAATAGAAACAAAAAAGATAAAGAAAGGAATATTATAAAAATAATAGCAGTAGGAATAGCTATATAACACAAGTTATCAAAAACGGTATGCCACTTAAAAGATACATCATACATTTAAATATATATGAATGTAAATTAAGCTGTTAAGTGTAAATTATACAACCTTAACTTGTTATTGAATCACAAGACAAAAGTAACTAAATAATTAAATAATGCAACCGTAAGTTCTTTTAGAACAAAAAATTTATTTTTAATAAATTTTACATAAAATTATAACACAATCACAAGAAAAATGAAATATATATTGGCCGCAATAAATTACATGAAGTATAAATAAGAAAAAACTACACTGGAAATTCTTTAACCCTGCAATAAACTTTCAAAAAAAAAAATGGTTAAAAATCTAATTTAGACGAATAAAGTTTAAAATAAACACTAGACATACACAACATTAAAACAGTAAAAAATCTACAAAGTACGGTACAAAAAATAATATACTGGAAAATTTTTAACACAAATGCTCATAATAAAATTAATTTATTAATTTAAATAAAAATTGAAATAATAACGAAATACGCCATTGAGTTAGAACATTATGTAAACTTAGTTTTAGAATATTACATTGGTGAATATAACGTAAGTATTACAGTTGTCAACATAGCCGTACAAATTTAATATTCGTTAAACATACCGTAGCTTCTGATAGTGTAGTTTTTACCTATTATCATATTTATGGTCTAGCTATAGCAAGCTAATAATATAACCGACTTGAATCAGAAATGTCATATAATTATGAATAACAAAGAAACTATATTCTAATGTTTAGTGCAGTATAAAATAACAAATAAATATGCGTATTTACTTTATAATTTGTGAATGAGACATATTAATGAAAAAGGACATAGTTAAAATTGTGATACTAGGTTGAAGTGTGTTTACCATATCATTTTTAATTATATCATAATAATTTTATGTATGAAATTATCCGGTGTACCATACTGTTCAGGAACGTCTAGGGTCTGTTCACTTTATTATAACCATTTCTGTCACACGAGAATCCCTTTTACTTTCAAGTTTGTATATAATATGTTATTTCCTTTACAATCTTTCCCTTCAGCTTCTAAACATAAGAGAAAATCTGTTTATTTATTTTTTATAATGGCAGCAACATCAGGTACGATCACAAATATGTCGAAAGTATTTAAATAATTAAATCTCTTCTTTTTATATTAACAGTAACAAAGAGTAAACCTAATTATTAAAAACGTTATCATTCATAGGTTTCCAATCACTATTCTACACACTCTATATTTTTAATATAGATCCAACACTAAGTTACCACCCGAGTTAGTGAAAAGTACGGAGTTAGCAATGCTGATACAATCAGGGAAATATTAATGAATTAACGATATACCAATCATAAGTTTGCTACTACTCCTCTTGTATTTTGTTTTAAAGAATACTTGTTACAGCTTTCAAAAGCAATATTTACTGAACTAACGTTGATAACAGTCATTTTTATAGTTAAATAGCTTAGTCTTATTCAGCTCAAATACATTCAATTCAGTTAAGCCAATTATACCACTTTGCAATTTAAGCGCGTTTATCATTTAGAAATGTCTTTGGTAGCAATTTTACTTTACTTCCCAACTCCTCTAACATCCTATATTAATCGCCCGTTTAAACCCCTTTTCTTACAAGATGCGTTGTTGCAAGAATATCAGATACGTAAATGTCGCAAGTACACCTTCATTGAGCCTCTGATGATTAAGGATGAAGCTTACGTGATAAAAACAAAAAAAAAATTGTGAGGGGGTAAGTCAAGTCCACTTGCCCCCTGGGACCTTCTGTAGCCACGCTGAAGCTACAGATTCTAACGAACCTCTGTGAAGACCAACGGACGGAATGGTGGAAAAGATCATAATGATCCAACTGCATGACGTGGGGACGTGCCTTAGAGGAGCAAACCTCTTCAAAATATGTAATTTTCAGATGGCCGATACAAATAGAAAAACAAATATTATGCAGTATAAAACACAAGCAACCAATATTTTAGTAATAAACAAATTATGCATAAACGTGACAGGACAATCTTAGACACTAAAAACATGTTTTGAATGTAAAGCGTCTTTTATTTGTTAAATACATAAACGATAGTAACGCTTCACTACTGTGTCGCACTCAGCTGTAACATAAATCCAACACATACTCCTACTGAACAGAGAGATATCACCAGGTGTGTGAAGGAAATGAGTGATGCCTAACCTACTTGCTGTTTCACGTGACGGAAATAGAATCTGCACTGTGAAACCTTTTATTTGATAACACAGTCACAAATTGTGAATCTCCGCATTACTCAACGTGTATTCTAAATAGTAAGGCTTTTGTAGCTCTTATTTTCTTTTCCTGCAACTAACAAATATAAGTTCCATTTGTTATTGTAAATTTATCTATTGACTTTTCTAATCTTGTTTTTTCTATATTTTCCCGTTAATTTATAAAATGCAAGGCTACGCTATTTAAAGTTATGGTGTACAGTGCCTACTGTGTTGAATTTAATAAACTTTAAAAGTAATACAATAAATTATAAATATTTTTATAATGCCATCATTTTTGTTTAAATAAACTTTGTTTGTTTACGGAATAGTAAATTAACCGAAATTAAGTAATTACCCGGAAACAAAAGATTTAATAAGACACTAACAGACATATTCCTCAACAAAACCCCAAAAAACAAAAGAGAAAAGAGGTAAGCAGATATATAAACGCCATTTAATTAATTACTCCACAGTGAATACTGACCAAACATTCAACAAATTGTCTTAAAAACGAACAAAACTGATCACGGACTGTCAAACAACACACCATCAATTAAAAAACTTGATTTATCGGTGGGTCAGAAAACTTAACTGCTCACAATGAAACAACCTACATAGCCCAAACAGGACGCAAGTTTAAGCAAACACACAGTGAACGTATGAAGGCACTGGACTGCACCTTTGAATACATTTTTACAAACCACATATATAAGCAACATAAAAATCATACACGTAAACATAAATGGTCAAAACCTAAGAAACTTTAAATAACTCGAAACATACAAACAAAACAAAAACATAATGAATGGTATCGTAAACAAGCGGAAACTTTGAAAATTATGCATACTCTTTCAACAAAAAGCAACCAACAAAAATCTGTAACCATTATAAACAACGATACTACTTCCAGTACTGGGACTCACAGTGATCCTAGCGATTATACCTCATAGAGCCTGAAATGATCAAAAGACAGCTAAGAAAAAAGAAGTAAATCCATTTCAAAATTTTAACCGTAAATTTAATTTTTAGCCCGAAAAGTGCACTACTCATTATTTAATACATCATGAACACCATATTGTAGAAATAAGTATTTAAAAATCTCCTATCTGTAATCGTTCTGTATTATTTTTAGAAACTTCTCAGACTAGTGTAGGTTAAAAAGAAACTCCGCTCAACAGTCCGTTAAGGCCATGGCGTACCGCGCGGCTTTTGTGTTAATGTGACGGTGTATGGCTAGTACTACGCGCCACCAGCCGCTAGTTGCGGTATTCACAGCCAGGAGGCGGCGCTGTTATCTCAACGCCTACTCAGTTTGCCTCACGAGGCTTTAGTGTAGGTTAATATTCGTATATTGCATCACTTTCTGATATGGCGTTGTACTTTATACTTACCTGTTTCCAAAAATTAGGGATATTAGAGTTAAAAGAATTTCAATAATTATTTGACTACAAGAAGATTCTTTATAGGTTAAGTGAAAGGTATTTTTAATTAATTATAAATTAAAAGTAGTAAGCCTTAGAGGAAATGAGTTTTGTACAAAAATTCAAACTTTATTAAAAAAACGTTAGTGGCAACAGGTCAAGGTCAGTGGTGGATTATCCATAAGGCTAGAGTATGCTGTAGCATCTGTCATCAGGGTCTCAGCTCTCTGAGGGGGGCACCCCCCTCATAAGATGAATTGTCTAAGCGAAGAAAAGCTTATGATCAAATTGCGCAATTGTTTGGTTTTCCTATGCAGTTATTAACCATAGAGAGTTTCAAGTTGGAAAATCAAGCGAAAGCTCTTACAGACGTTTACCCGAATGATTTGAATAAATGTCTTCTGATAGAATTGGAGCATTTTGTGTCACGAGAAAAATTGCAAGAAAGAGTTTTTTTATTTTGAAATTGTTCGAAAGAAGACGATAGAGTCCATGATACTAGAGTTTGTCCGCTTAAAGTTTTAAAATGGTTTATTGGTTGTAAAATAATTAATATATTTTCGAATATGCACATTGCTTATCATCTGATTTTTACAATTCCAGTGGCTAACTGCGAATCTGAAAGATCATTTTCTGTAGTAAAACGCATTAAAGATATGTTGAGTTCAATTACGGGAGACGAGAGATTACCTTCGTTAGCAAGGTCGAATGTTGAAAGCGGGATACTTGAATCGCTCGATTTACAAGAAATTATACAAAACTTCGTTAACGCAAAATCAAGAAAAATAGATTGATTAGTATTTCCTAAGCTTAAGTACTACTATGCTCAGTTTAATCATTATTTAGCTAAATACTTGTTGTAACTTAGGAGTTTAATAAAAAATTGTTAACTTTCGAAATTGTCTATGCTACTTATCAGTGTAAATAATAGATAAAAGGTTGAAATTTGAATCGGGGGGAGGCACCAGTCACATGGCACCACGAGCTTCTAATCCGCCCTAGGTCAAAGTGACCAATCTCTGTATAAAAATTCTTGAAATAGCTGTAGAAAAATCAGAGTAAAGAACTTGGAAGAAGATCTCAATCTATCACGTATACGTACTATCTACCTCAAATGCAAGAAATAACGTCACCAATTAGTAAAGATATTTTTGAGACTTTTATGGACTTGTCGCAAAGACGTTGCAATGAGACTTTTAAAAATTTAAACAGTATATTAGAGTCATATATTTTTTTGAACTCTTGGAATTTTTAACGTTAATACTGGGTTACTAAATGCTATCAAAATGTTCTATGAGTAATGAATAACAAATAACAAAATTTGAGCAAATATAAAACGAGTTTTAAGTAATAGAAAACCGATGAATTTGCTGATTAATGTCTGAAAATGTTGGAGAATTTTATATATGAACTAAAGAAATTTTAACTGAGTTTGAGTTATTTAGTTTCCTACTATGTTTAATTTCAGTACAATATTTCACTATCAAAGGAACTTAATACTTCAGTTCATTACAACATGAGAGGCTACATTCATTAAAGATTTGAGGCGTGCTTTACAATTCGCGGGTTCTCGTTAAGACAGTTTCTAGTCATAATGAATATCGGTAGGTCAGATGGATAGTCGTAGGTAAGGTAAGAAGGATCAGTAATGCAAAAAATTAAACCGTTTTAGGACAATAGACTATTGACGTTCTTGAATCGTTGTTTACCTATAAGGCCATAATCACGATGATTGTTGTTTAATAATTTTAGTTCTCAACGCTTACAGTTCAAAAAGGTGAAAGTAAAAGTGGTGTTTGTGCGTATTTTTTAGTGTTATATTCAGGAACGTAGTTTCCATATTTTGCCGAATGTAGAATTGCTATATCACACAAAACATTTGAAATTATAAAAATATAAAATTATTAGCAATTGCTTGACCCAATATATCATACAACTATGATATACCGTATTATATGCATTTATTTTACAAACACTTTACACGTAACTAAACAGCTGTTTAGTCACAATTACTAACTGCTGTCATTATTATAGAGCAAACTCATTTTATTATTATTAAAATGGTTTATATTTTAATTGTTACTATTATTATTGTTACTACTAATTTGCTTTTGTATTTATATACATAATTTCTCATAAAAAATAAATTTAAATTCTTGAAAAAGGTGACATTGTAAAATATGAAGCGATTATTTATATAATACTACTACGTTCATTGAGATAAACGATAATTGCGTAACGTCCTTGAAAATTCGAGATTGTCTTTCTAGTCGTTCTCGACTAGCCTAGACCGTGCAGCCGGCACGTTGGTTCAATGTCAGGCTTTGACCTAGTCTACATTGTTCTAATGCCTGCAACTAATTAAATTATACTCGCGGTGCCGGCCGGAAATGGAAGATTATTCTGGGACTTCTGCAGGGCACATATATATAAGCGCTTGAGGCCGGTTTAGAATTTCAGTTGCAACTAACGATTTTAGGAGTGCGGTTCCGAGTTATTGTAGCGATTTAGTGGCATGTGATCATTGTGTTAATTAGTGCAAAACTGTAATAAGGTGTCACTTATTGTAGTTGTTGGACGAATTAACCTTGAAGTATTGTATAAGAGAACCTTTTGTTCATTTATAACACCTGTTTTTGTACAATTATAATTTGTAATTCGTGATGACATTTCTGCCAGTTATTCTGTTTCCACTGTATCCACGACGATCCGGTGTAACCGTCGCAAGAATGTAAACGAAACTTGTTCAAATGAAGAATATAACAAACACATGGGAAACTACGTATATTGAAAGAAGATTCAATCAACTTGAATATCACAAAATTTATTTAATAAAGAATGGTATTAATATTAAAAAACAGAGAGTACTCCACATACTCATTAAAATGAATCATAGTTTGCTCGTTAAAACTGATAGAATATGATGACGTCTTACACAGGTTAACACTCTTCGTTAATTGTATATTGAAAAAATAAGTACACACATCGTTAGCAAGCGTAACCTCATTAATAGAAATGGTATCGTCTTCTTTTAGATAATATATTACTACAACATGAAAGGATAAAACACATTATAGCCCATTAATATGACAGCTTACCTGACCCGTAAATTTACTATCATTCTGCGTACTGAAACAGATGCAATTTATACTACAGAGTTTCAGTCAAATAAAAGTGATAAGCGTAAGGAATAATGAACGTTTCAAGATGATAAACAATACCGTTTTTATCAATTCGCTTATATACTGTACGCTGTGTTAAATATTAATGACCTTTCTTGTACTTTCATTACTTTCAAGGTTCATAAATTCTACTACATATCTCTACAATTACAGGTGGATTATTATTACAAATTTCATAATTAGCTTACCGCCTGTATTAAGCTAATATCAATATATACGAGGATAAAAGTGAAAAGAATACTATATTTCGAATTCACCACCTTTAGTGCTGCCGCTATTGAAGATTAGAGGTATAATCAATAATTGCATTAGTATGGTAAACAAGTGTCAGTATATTCTCACCTCAGTATATTTCCATTGAAGTGTCAGTATGATCGCGATTTAAAACCGAGTGCTTTCCGTGGTAGTGGAAAATTGTTTGCATAGGTGTGGAAAGACATTTCGAACATAGTGAATCTATCTGGTGTAAGTCAAATAAACCAGTTTGTATTGAGCTATACCGTGAAAGTATTACAAATAACAACTGGAAAGCGACCCCGAAATAATCTGTTATCTACACAAACCCTATGTAGTAATTACCATTACCACACTAATTACATTATTACTATCTAGTAATAAATGCAGAATCGCAATATATAAATCCATAAATCTAGTGTAACGTCAGATATTCCTCGAATTCAAGAAACCACGGCTCTCGGCATCCAGCGCCCACACCGACCCAGCAAATTTTGGACCCCATGGCCCATATCCGCGCACGCGAGCTGCCAACCGGTAATTCGTCGTGGGTCATGGACATGATGTCTAGTTGGGTGGACAAGGCAGACGCCGACACTGTTATCCGCTGCTTGAAAGAAGACGCGCTGCTTAGTGACAACGGGGAGTTGCTAAGGAGCCAAAAGTGGAAGCAGAAGTGCTACGAGCTGCACATACAACCGTGGACCTCAGCCAAGTATCATCCCAGGGCGAATCCGACACAGTGTCGCAACGGCGAGATAAAGAAGAGGCTGCGTATCCAGCTCCATGACTGCGAGGACCACAGCGACTGGGATAAACGTTTGCCAGCAGTCGTGTTCACGCTGCGAAAACGTGCGAACGCCGTCACTGGTATGACACTAAACGAGCTTCTGCTGGGAAGGGACCTAAAACAACCAGGTGACGTCAGACCGATTGAGGAGAGTAACGCGGCACACCGGTTACACTAGATCGGGTATCAGAAGCGGTGGTATCCGGAACAAAGGACGTAAGACTCTGCGCTGGTGGTTGGCCAGCTGGTGTACGTGAAGAGTTACACTGGTCCAGTCAAAAGGGTAGGTACCCCGAGTGTGAGACAGGCTGCGAAAAGCCCTTCAGCGTGACCGCGACATTCGGCGGGGAGATCTGCATGATAGAGAAGGACGGACGTTTACACAAGGTGCACCGGAAGAGACAGAAACCCGCCAGTGATGAGTAGTGGGCTAGCGACCGAAGAGATTTCATGACCAGTGTAGTGTTGTAACTGCAGTGATATCATTTTTAGCACGCAGACGATTGAATTATTTTATTTTTGTACTGTATCGCTCAAGCTTTGTTAAAATAGTTTTAATAAAATTCAACACTTTGTCAATGTAATACCTTTTGAATAAGTAGATACGTAAAATAAAACTGATAATGTGTTCAATTAAAACTGTACGTCAGTGGCGGCTAGTGGTTCCAAATATTGGTGGGTGTAGTTGCTGGTTGGTTAGGGGTGGGGGTTCAAAGACCACATTTATACTGTACTCAGACCTCGGAAAGTTACTGTTTCCCCAAAAAGAGAGCTGGTATCGGATTACCTCACTCCTATAGATATGTCTACCTACGCGTGATTCCATGTTCTCACCTACTCATCCATGCTTACTAAAACCATCACTAACTGACTTGACAGTAACCAAATACTAATTATGCAGCGAAAGGCGAAAATTAAACAGTATTTTGCTGTTTACAAACGACATGTTTTTTAAACGCACGCAGAATCACTAACTCCAAAAAGCACACGGCAGTAATAAACAAAATAGAAAATAATACCTAACACACATTAATTAATAGGCTATATACTTGACTTACATTTTACAATCACAATCACCATTATACAAAAATATTCCTATTTTATACCGTAACCAACGGGTAACATTTACCTTCAAATAATGTAAACACTAAACCGGGCACAGCTGATTTCATTACACAACTAAGGACGCGCTACAACGTTTCTACTGGAGCGTTGCGAATGCTTTGCAACCACCGAGCTAGTATATGAAGCACTGGGCATTATGAAGATTATTATTAGGTGTGGCGAACCACCTAACCATACCCCAAGGGGCAAGCCCGTATACCAGATCCCGTTTACCCACTAACCAGCGAACGACAGCCGTGGTAAAAACCAGAAAAAATCCCCCCTCTCCGTCCACCGGATACGTCCGCGATCGAATCTGGAACCCTCTCCTCTACACAAGGAGGCTAACGGACTTAGCCACTACGATATGTGAAGACAGGAATGTTCACACAAAATGCAACGTTAACCCGCGGGGGGTCTCTAGGAGGGTCCGTTTCAGTACACAGAGACACGCTAATGTTGGGGGCCAGCTACCGCACTCGAGTCAGGTACAGGCTACTGCAGCGCAGGTCACGCACAAACTCGAGATCTCGAGCTGTGCTCCCTCAACGTTTGGCGTACGCTTTGCCCCGATTATCAGTTTTGATACCACCGAAAACCGCATAGCCCAGCGCCCCCTAAGGCAGCGTACGGCATGATAGGGTTCTCGGAAGGGGAGTGGCTAATGGTAGTCAGCGGTATAGCCCATCTCACGACCATCCCTGAGCCCTAGCCAAGGGCACACCTGGCGGGGCTCTACCAACCACACGGCGTTTCCCTCCACGGCCTTCTACCACCAGTGGAGGGGCGTCCCTCGCGTTGACGTCGTGCTATAATTCTTCACCGCACATGACCTTGGCTAGGACAACTGGGGCTGGGGTTTCCTACTTGCCAGGAACACAAATACCCTGTTTACCGTTTGCCAGACACATACCTTATCCGGCGTTAATCGGCCGAAATTCCAGCCGAAATACATCCCCGGGCCAACGATGAGGCGGTCGGTGTCAGGTGGGGAAGGCAGAATCCAGAGCCAGCAGGAATGGTGGTATAAGCTCGTCCTACACGCCTCCCGGGAGTCGTAAACCCCCAGGCCCGCACCCTCGGGGGGGGGCATTATGAAGAGTAAAGAACGTCATCCCATATGTTTGTGTAGTAAGCTCTGCCATTTACTCTTCCAGTTGCAATCGGCTAAAAACCACCAGCCTGTGTGCCACATTTCTATTGTACGTAAACATTACCGCATATAAATTAATGCACTTTGAAATTGATAAAAATTGATAACACTTTTAACTGCGTAATGTTTTTGTATATTATGTTAGTTATTTTATTTTAGTGGTTGTACAATGCTCCAACCATAACAACAGCCGTCACTGTTGTATGTGTTTATCAAATACATTTTCTTGTTTATTTATAAACAGTGGCATCTCCTCACCTTGCCAGCCTGGAGTAATTGCAGCGAGCCTAGCCGAAGACAGGAACCATGTGTAATAGTTTTGCTACTAACACCTGGTGGGAAACTGAAGTGATTACAGCGATCCTATCAGCCGCCGACAGCTCTGTGTTGGGGCTGTTGCGACGATCATATTTGAGGGTTAAATGAAACCTGCTAAGCCTCAAAATTTTGTCCTGTTAAATGGTATGAAGCAACCAACAATAAAGGAGATGACAGAGATGGAGGAAAGAATCTGCAATAAACATTGAATGGGATAGCAACAGGATCTAAAACACCCTCACGAATGACGAGGACTGCGGCGGAGAAACTTTAGCGAGGATAGCCGCCAAAACGTTGAAACCCTCGTCACAAGTAGTGTCCTCAGCCAACGGCCAATTTAATCGCCACAACTTCTGACAAGATGCACGATTGGCGCCATTTGTCTTGTGCCAACATGCATAGGACTGTCGGAGCCAAACAGCAGATCCTCAGGTCTACGGACAGCAACGTCCAGATTGCAGCCAAACAAAGTTCTAATTTTTAAGCTATTCAATAAAAAACTTCTAAATAAATTCTAAAAAACTTTAAAGAGTAAAAACTGTGTTAAATGATCGCATATAAGGTAATTAATTTGAAATATGTTGGTCAACAATAGAAATTTTCAACTAAATTAGGTTTACAAAATTTAAAACTTTAATTATTGCTTAATTTATTTAATTTCAATAGTCCACAGGTCGCAACAATAGTAACTTATCTGTGCTGTCAATAAGATTCCAACATACAGTATTTTGCAGGAAGATCTAATACTTTAACAAAAGTAAATAATAATTAAAGCAAAGAACATTTTCAAAACTTTTTAGATTAGACATTTTTAAAGTAGACCTTTTTGTATAATCAATTGTCAGACACATTAATTGCCAACTCTAATAATATTAAGTAAATAAGTAGTGTTACGGGTATAAAATATATGTGTAAAATAACTTTTAGATTTTTTTTATTTAAAAAAGTAAAACATTTTTCATTAGCCTGTAAAATGAGTTCAGTAAAATTAATACAATAATATATAATGTAGAAAATAATAACTAATTAAATATTTGTATTAATATTACATCAATACATAATATAATTCAGTTTTATTTATGTGCACCCATTTGTTACAATAACCTGTTTAACATTCATGATAAAATTTTTATTAAGACGATAAGAGTTGTTTGAATTGATTAAAAAACTATTTTTAATTTTTATAAATTTACTTTTAAGTTGATTTAGGGAAAAAAAGAGTTATTATGATATCTGTACAATTATGTCGGTAAAGATTAAATTTCTTTAATAGTGTTTTGCATAAATTATCAATTTTTGTTTGAAATGTAGTAAACTAGTATTCACAAAACTAGTATCTTAATAATAAGTAAGCAAATTTATTTGATAAACACCTGTAGTTTTAATTGAATACATTATTAATATCCAGTTTTATTTACGTATTTACTTATTCAAAAGATTATTATTACGTAGAAAACTGATGACTATTCTGTCAAAACTTGCAGTGATATAACATAAAAATATAATAATTCGGTCTTCAGCGTTATAAACATAAAAATCCGTATTTATTGTTTTGTTGGGCAAATAATACACAGGATGAAAAGGAAGTACAAAACAAACTTCAGAAATAAATGTAAACATTGTGCGTATCCTTTGTTTGTTACTGAATAAACAGTGCGTAGGACTACTGCCATTCAATACCGTGGTGTTTTTAGTTGCGATATAAACAATAAAACAATACTACTGTTTTATTAAGATGTTAGGCCTTTGTTGAAAGAAGAAAATAACCTACTTATTTGTTTCCCCACTACAAAAATTAACCCACTTTTAACAATCCCATTTTCACAACCCTGACTCAAAAAGTCTAATTTAGTTATCATACTTCTCATGAATGTAAATTTTTTGAGCTTTGTAAATTTGGTAAGATTCATAAATCATCAAAATTCTGTAAATATTTTATACACTTTTTTAGGAAGCAGGTAAGTCAAATTTACGTTACCTTGATCTACGTGTACCTCACTCTCGTAACTAATTGACACTCGTAGGGCAGTTCATGTATTACTTGAACGCACAACATAAAGACGCATATTTCTGTTTCACATACACTGATTTTAAGACAATGGCAAATTTAACAATTCCTTGCACTCAGACCTGTTTTACCAAACTGTTTTCAGTAAATTGCTTAGTTCAGTTATTGCATGATTATAAATATATTTTCGTAAGGTTACTGTTTCGTTTAGTTGTATTTTGTGTAAGTTTATATCACCGTTTTTATCGTTTTTTAGTAAAATGAGACATATATATATATTTTCTTAATAGTCGCAATATCTTGGTGTAATTTCTTTACTGTTTCAACTCGGCGTATTTATGAACGAAATTGTGTCCATTCCAAAGATTTTAGATTATAAATTTTTATTTTCGTATATGTAGATTCATGTAGGTAACATCATAGTAATAAAAGTAAATAAAAAAATTCCAAGCAAAGTCGTCTCACTTTATAGGTCTTGCTGAGATTGAAGGGTTTTCAATCCGGCACCGGTAATACGTAACCTTCTGAAACCGTGATTCAATTTCCTGCTTACGCCGAACACGGGATGTAGTTACTAAATCGTACGCAGGAGTCTCAGAGATACGCAATATGGTTGAATGTGTTATACGCTTACGTCGAAATCTGCAATTCTACGTCTGTGTGTAATAATTATAAACTGTTATATGATCACACTGTACACCACTATAGTTGTACATCACTTCACTTTTAAATTTTCATCCTGTTTTCAGATTAATATATGATTGGTAGTTCCTCCAAATTATTTTATTTCTAGTATCAAATATAAAACAAACATAATTTAGTACAAGAATAAAGAAACATCTTATAACAAAATATTTCTTAACAGTGTTTGTATTTTCATTGTCATTTTACGCTGGTTTCTCTACTAAATTGTCTACTATGCATGGAAATTCGTTAGACGTGATCCCCGTTATTACGTTTTCTTTATAGTTGTGTAACTTTAGCGTTTTGTTTATTTGTATTATTATAAATTTATATTACGGTTTCTATCATTTTAAAATAATTTTAAAGTTTATTTTGTATGCTTACCTCACTAACTTTTTTTTTTATAGTTGCTGACCTCTAAATCGGCGTATTCATGAAGATACTATTAATCTAAACAACATTTTTTAATGATATACATTTATTTTTGTATTTGTAGTTACACACAAGTATATATATATAGGACAGCAACAATAAAAGTATGTATAACAAAATTAATATGCAACGTCGTTTCATTTTACAGACATTGCAGGGTTTTGAGTTCGCCACCGATAATTCATAATCTTATGAAGAACCCGATTCCACTTCCTGCTCAATAAGTGTCTCAGTTCTCTATAGATTTACAAGCCAAATTATTATCTAGATGTCTGCAAATTCCCATTGTACTCCATAAATCTTTAAATCAGTCATTCCTGGTTCCAAGTCAGAGAAGGAATTTAATACTATAAAACAGGTTAATTACCTTCCGTCACGCTTCTTGAAATCCGAATACAGGATTGCTCGAGTTTCGACACATTAAGTGTCATCATCAGAACCTCAATGAATATGGGTTAAAACTACATTTGTTGATGTATGCACATCCCGTCAAACGATAAAAACAACACACATATAATAACAAAAATATTTAAAGAATTTAATACACGTTAAAAACAAGACTAAACAGAACAAAAAACACTACACGCGGCCGCCGCGGACCTGCGCAGGAACACGTTATACAGTAAAATTAATCGATACCGATTTGACCTTTGCTAAACTTTATCGATCTGACACAGCTAATATTTCGTTCAATATCGTTGACTCGTTGAATAAAATATTATTTTTATGAATTGATTTTTCATTTAAGATGTGATCGTAATTCTCTTTAGTGGCCTTATATATTTCAAAACTTTCGAGAGTGACCAGTTTAAGAGATTTCCTACATTTATGTAATATGTCCAAATTATCACTAATACTTTTTATGTTATGATCTTGTGAACTTAAATGTTCAGCAAATTTGGATCTTCCTATATATCATTTAGAGCTTGGGAGGTGTTCTTTATAACGCAATTTGAACGAACGACCCGTTTGTCCTATGTAGAAATTTGAACAATCCGAACAATTAAGCCTGTATACACCTGTACCGCCGTATTCATCGAAAGACTTATTTTGATTTTCAAACTTAAGTTTGTTCTCGAGTTTATTATTTGCTTTTGAAGCCAATACTATATTTTTTTTAATAGGTTTTTTAAGGTGTGATGTAAAGTTAACTTTATTATCAATTTTTGTTAAAGACAAATCTAAGAAATTTATTTTATAATTCTTTTCTGTTTCTAATGCAAATTGCAAATTTTTTTTTTGTATTCAAATATTTATTAAGCATCTCTAATTGTCTGCAATTACCATTGTAAATCACTATCGTGTCATCCACATATCGACGATAAAATAAGATTTTGTTGTAATGTTTGTTTTTTGGTGATAATATTTCGTTATTTTCGATGTGGTTTAAATAAATCTCCGCCAGGATACTTGATAGTGGGGATCCCATTGCTAATCCATCTTTCTGTAAATAATATTTATTATCAAAAGTAAAATAATTTTGTTCCAGAATTACTTTTGGCAAATTAATAATCTCATCAACTATTTCATGGTTTAAAGTGGCTATTGATAATAATAAACTTTTTGTTATTTCCAAAGTTTCATTAATTGGTACATTCGTATACAAATTGACTATGTCAAATGAAGCTAAAGTATGTCTTGGTTCAATTGTAAGTTTTTTTTGTGATATCTACCAATTCTAAACTATTTTTCAAACTGTAGTTCTTATTAAACACTATATATTGTCTTAAAATTTTATCAATTTTTTTTGCAATTTTATACGATGCAGACGTGAAATTTACTAAAGGACGGACAGGCATGTTATTTTTATGTATTTTCGGAAGTCCTCTAAGTCTAGGTGCTTTAGGATCTATCGTTTTAAATATTTTTTCTCATCATTTGTTATAATATATTTGGATTTGTTTAACACTGATTTCACATTACTGTTAACCCTATCAGTGGGGTCACTCTTAATTTCAATAATATTATTATTTATGAAAAATTCATGTATTTTACGTTTATAATTCACGTGTATTGTATGTTGCTTCAGAAGAGACAGGAAGGTATGCAATACTTGCTATTCAATCTTTAATTCTTCAAATTTTGTCTGGTCTACTTAAACTTAGACAGTCAGTATGGCGGTGGGCTGATTATCCCTCGTCCTAAGCAAAAAATGTCTGACACCATGGTTAAAACGATTGTGTAGAGCATAACCTTATAATAGTGAAATAATTTTTTTCTAGCAAGACATTTTCAATATTAAACATATTTAATGAATCTTCTCTATAATAAAAAATACTACAATATTTGTAATTGCAAAAATACATCTACGTACATGCCTTCTGAAATTTAATATATAGGCCTACTGCAGGAGCAGAATAACAGTCAACAAGTTAAATATATTACAATTGTAAACAACCAAATAAACATTTGGGTATTTCATACTTTCAGTAACACGGCTCTCTAATAACACTATCTCATCGCTTCTACACTCAAAGAATTCACTGTACTAAATTGTAACATAAGCTTCCCAGATATCTGAGCTATAGAAGTTGTACAATTTTATGTTTTCAAATCTCTTGTTCCATGCAATTGTTTTGTCAAAGAATAAACCAAAATTACAAGTAATCGTACGAGTACGATTAATTACCTTGGTATTACTGTAATTAACACCTGTTGGATGTTGGTTTAGCAATTCTAAATTCTCAGTTGTCAGCCTTTCTGTTTCACGTAATTATTACGTGAAAATAAGTATTCACATTACAACAAAAATGCATATTATTTACGTGTATTTTGTTGATAAATTCAAAACTAATTTACGGAATATTGCAACAGTACAAACATTAACGGTACTGTGCATTGCCAAAATAAATTAAATAAATAATAAAAATAAATAAATATGAATTAATGAACATGATTCAGATTGCATAAGCTGGATCGTAGTAAAAATAGGGAGCGCAGAATTCATGCATGGACATGCATTTTCGACACACCTGCCGCTAACGTTGTGTACGCGCGTATTTTTTGGTGTGTGTGAAACCTGTCCGTTCCTGAAATGTAACCAACCCTTTTCAAGTAGAATAGTTATATGTTTATTTTAATTATAAGAAAACTATGAACGAAAGGATAAAACAAAAGACACCTAAGTGTATAGAAGTTATAGGTAAATAAAAGGTTACGTTAGGTTAGGTTAGGTAAGGTTAGGTTAGGTTAGGTTAATTACTATACGTAAAAAATGAATAACTCTTTTTGTGAGTACCAAAAAGAAGTGCAATTTACGTATAGTAATCACATAAAAATTATTCATCGATTGAGCATCGAGTGATGTGAAACAAACTTCGTAATTTGCGAAAATAGGCGAAAATTATGACTTGAACCAGAGTGGGAAAAGTGACGCTCGACAGAATCTGACAGGTCAAATATTGTTCAGACAGGAATTTTTGTACGACCTGACTATAAATATCAGGGCGCGCTAATAAAGTTTCTTTTCGTACCGTGACACGTCGTGCAGCGATCACTGGACAGACACTTCTGCACCAGACTCGGACTGAACAGGACTGCTCTTTTGGACCGCTCTCTTCAGCTCTCTCCGCTGGACGCTACAGCTTTGCTGCCTTCGCCCACCTCGTCGCTGGACGAGGAATCGCCTTTCTTTTCGTGGGAAAGAAGACCCAGGAGCCAGCTGCTGCAGGTGAATTAAGTAGCTGGTACAAGTGGTAGCTGGAAGAAGACCTTATTAGGGCCACATGCGCCGGAATACATCTTGGCCGGACAGGATAGAAGAGGACTGCTCTGGGCCCTGGTGAGTGTCGCATCAGTGTGTAAATCCTAACCTGCTCGCGACTGTTAGGTAGCGCTGCCCCGGACGAACCTTGCAAGCCCCCATCAGTGGTAAGCGAGCTTGGATACCGCCGGGGTAAAGGGACCAGTGGACACCAGTCTTGGTAAGGACAGGTATTCAACGAAGCTGGTCGTTAGCCCAGCTCCTCCCTCATCGTCGTGAGCAGGGAAGTCGCGCGGGTAACCCGCCTTCGGCCGGACCCGAGATCCCTGGCGTCTGGCGGTGACAGCCTAGCAGTCTCTGCCCGGCAGCCGCACCTGGCCATGCCTACTACGGGCAACGGCTCGAGTGCCGAGTCGCTCAGCTTCGCCTTGCCCCACGCGGGCGACTCGCCAGAATCGCCTCGGGCGATGGAGACGGATGATCCTCTCTCTAATTCAATACCCCCTCTCCCGGTGGACGAGTCGGACGAATTCGCGACCGTTGGTCGGCGTAGACGTCCGACTAAGAAACCCATTCCACCGGCTCCGCATCCTCTCGGACCTCGGCCATGGACATCGGACCTTCTCAGGGCCAACGGGCTGCGGTTCCGACTACTTCGGTAACAGCTCCGGCAGCTGCCGCTGTTGGTCACGCGCCGCCCCTGTTCGTCCATGGAGTGTCGAATGTCGCCGCCTTATACAGGCGGCTGATCGCGGCCCACGGCCTGTCGGCCGACAAGCTTGACCAGAAGCTGCTTGGCGGTGATACGGTCAAGATTGTCGTCCGCCAGCTCGAGGACCATCGCTTGGTCGAGGCCTTTCTGGAGGCGCACAGCCTGCAATACCACACCTTTTCTACCAAGCGAGTCAAGCCCTTGTCAGTAATTCTGCATGGAATTGACGCACATACTGATCCAAAGGAGATCCTTTTGGAACTCAGAGAACACGGGTACCCGGTGCAGGCAATTTTCCGCCTGTTCACCAACTCTGAAACCCGGGTACCTCTCCCGCTCGTCCGTCTCCAGCTCGAGAAGGGCGAGGCTGCGGATAAAATATTCCAATTGACGCGGCTGTTTGGCTTCCGCGTCAGAGTGGAATCCTGTCGTCCCCCGGGCAAACTCGCGCAGTCCCACCGGTGCCAGAGCTTCGGCCATCATACCGACGTCTGCCGCAGTGGGAAGCAAAAGCCGCAGGGGCCCCTCCCGAAGCCACGGCAGCGAGTTTCGCAGCCCCAACCACAGAGGCAGCCAAAACCCCAGGCTAGGCCGCAACCGAAGGCAAAACCGGCACGGCGCGCGCCCTCTCCGGCTCCACCTCCAGCCCCTACAAAGGCATAAAAACGCACCGCGTCTCCTTCTGAAGCAGAGGCAAGCCCTGTAGCCGCCATCTCAATTATGGAGCCGGAAAATCAACCCTTCACCTCCGCGGAACCTCCAACTCCCGCCTCTGAACCAGAGGTAGCCTCGCCACCACTGCCGCCTGCGCGATTTCCGCGAGCAGGCACCACAAAACCCAAAAACAAAGGGATAACCACACCGGATGCTCGGCCCCGAGCTTCTGCCTGCCCACAGCCCAAGAAAAATCCTGCTTCCCGGTATAAATCCGACGAAGCGCAGCAGCGTACTTTTCCTGTCGCTAGTTCAAAACCGTCTGCCCCTGGTCCTATGGCTTCCACCACGACCCAATCTGCCGTACAACCTGGTCGCTCTTATGCGGCCTCAGTTTCCAGGCAGACAGCCCTAACCGTCATTTCCGATGACGCACAGTTCGTCCGCGACTTTCTGTCTGGTTACGACCTCAAGAAAGTCGCATCCACCTTCAGGTCCTTCCGAGACCGCCTGGAAACTGCTGACCCAACTGAGAGTTTCATGCTCTTGGTGGAAGCCTGCGAAGTCGGCCTCGTGACGCGTGTCTTCTATCAACCGAGCCCTTAGACGAGATCTCTCGCTCATAGCCTGGAATGCTAACTCCATCGGTTCCAAGCATTCCGACCTTCTAGAATTCCTGGCTCGGTTCAAACCCGACGTACTTCTCCTTTCTGAAACCCACCTGACCCCGGCGAACCGGTTTCGATTACCAAATTACGTGGTCTATCGGGATGACCGAGTTGGCCGACGAGGAGGCGGCACGGCGATCGCGGTGAGGACCTCTATAGGTCAACATCGTGTCGTTTTGCCGCAGCTTACCAACCTAGAGGCCACCGCCATTGAGGTCCACGGAGCTCTTGGCGGCGTCATCGTGGTTTCAGCATACAAGCCCCCACAAGCTGTACTCCTTGTCGGCGACTTGGACGTCATCTTCGATTCCCACCGAAGGGTAATTTTGGCCGGCGATCTGAATTGCAAGCATCGCGTTTGGAATAGTCGCTTGACTACTCCGAACGGGAGGCGCTTGCCCAGTTTTGTTGAATCGCGCCGGGCGATGGTATTTGGTCCAGCGCAACCCACGTTCTTTCTGACACTGCCTAACGCGGCTCCCGATGTTCTGGATATCGCGGTGACCCAAGGAGTCGTCTGTCCGGTCGAGGTATTCTCACTTACGTAGTTGACATCCGACCACAACCCTATCTTGGTCCACGTCACTACCCAGCACGCCTATGCACGTTCTGACCAGAAGAAGGTTATCGATTGGGAACGCTACGGCCCGGCCTTGTGCCGTCGATTGCCGCCAGCGGCCCCACTCGATTCCGTTCGCCTCCTAGACGAAGGAGTAGCGGGAATCTAAGAGGCAATCGTCTCGGCTACAGGCGTGTCTTTACGTACGCGAGCTGGTTTCACGCCTGACTACCAACGCATCCCAGAGGAAGTCTCTCTTCTCGCTCGCGAGAGGAATTACTTCCGGAAACGTTGGCAGAGGACCCGTTATCCAGCCGATAAGGCAGCATACAATCGGCTCACCGGACGACTGCGTGGCAGTCTGAAGGCGTTCCGACGTAGCTGTTGGGAACTCGCTGTGGCCCGAACGGGGGATGTGGACCCGCAAAGTCACCCGTACAGAATACCTACCGCATTAACGGGACGGAGGCGACGACCTCCAGTCCCCGCCATTGTTGGACCGTTCGGACGACTCCTGTGTCGCCCGGAGAAGAAGGCCGAGTACTTGGGCTTGTGTTTCGAGCGACAGTTCGCTCCCAACCCGCCCATGGACTGGGACTTCGACGAACAAGTCGAGATGGCTGTGGAAGACTTTCTGTCTCTTCCGATCACGGCGGAGCCCGAACCCATCTCTTTGGAAGAGGTCTCAGATCGGCTGGCTTAACTTCAGCCAAGAAAAGCTCCATGCCCGGACGGTGTTACGAACACCGCTCTACGACTTCTTCCCGAGCCTGGAGTTCAATTCTTGACTGATTTGTTCAACGCGTGTCTTAGACTGGCCTACTTTCCCAAGAAATGGCGAAAGGCGACGGTCATCGTGATCCCGAAGCAGGGAAAGAATACCACCGCTCTGAAAACCTACGGCCTATCAGCCCACTCTCCGCTATGTCCAAGGTTTTTGAGCGCCTCGTGCAGCGTCGTGTACGGGAACATCTAACCAACTTTGTCGTGCTGGTCCCCGAACAGTTCGGCTTTCGTGTGGGGCATTCGACCACTCATCAACTGGTGAGAACGGTGGAAAGCGTCACGGAGGCCGGGTTGGGAGAGAACGGACCGTTAGCTGTTTCTTAGATGTTGAAAAAGCCTTTGACAGCCTATGGCATGATGGCCTATTATTCAAGCTTAGGGAAGTCCAGCTCCCGGACTGCTACCTCAATCTGGTTGCTAGCTTTCTGACGGAGAGGACCTTCTGCGTGAGAGTTGGAGATTCAGTCTCTTCCGAGAGACGAATCACAGCCGGCGTCCCTGAAGGTATGTTCTAGGCCCCCTTCTGTTCTCGATCTACGTCAAAGACGTGCCGAGACAGCCTGGAGTCCAGATGGCCCTCTTCGCGGACGACACGGCCGTAATTACGGCCGATCGTCATGTGGAAAGGGCCGTCCTACGACTGCAGCGCCAGCTCGACACGCTCGTGGACTGGACTGAGAATTGGAGAGTGCAACTCAACGCTACCAAGAGTGTAGCCGTCGAATTCTCCAAGCGACGGAAGAAACCTGTTAGGCAGTTACGTATCGGCAGAACGTACATGCGCTGGTCCAAAGAGGTCAAGTACCTCGGATTACACCTCGACCGTCGGCTCACCTGGCGTACCCACGCACAGTCAGTTCTTAAGCGAGCATCCGCTCGTCTGTGCGCACTGTTTCCACACCTGATCAGCTCAGCCATGACCAGGAAATTGGGCAGGATGATCGTCGGCGCGTATCTGCAGCCGGTCATTACCTACGCCTGTCCGGTTTGGGGTTACCTCGCCGCAATGCATAAAAAGAAGTTGCAGAGCGTCCTCGTCAGGGGTCTTCGGCTAGCGGCCAAAGTCCCCCGTCGGTTTCCATCTCGCCTTCTAAGGAGAGGACTTGGCGTCCGCTCCTTAGACGACACATTCAGGCGGCTTGCACGCAAATTTTATGCACGTGCGGCGAGGTTCCCAGACAATCCTCTAGTGACTGGGCTCGGAAGGTACCGTATATGTCCAGATGATTCGTGGAAACGCCCTCGGTGTATACTGCGCTAGTGTAGGCTAGCACAACAGCCGAGAATCGGCCTGCTATAGAGGACACACCCTACTTGGGCAGGGCCACGAGGCAGGAGCTCCAGAAGGTAGCTCGGAACTCAGATCCCGAGCGGTTCGTCTCTGCGACGCACAACCGCAAAGCCCAGAGGAAAAAAAAAGTTTCTTTTTCTCGATTCAACCATTGCCGCAGGAGGCTATGTAAGTCGACGACGCCAATTCACATCTATAGTGAGAGTCACAGGACAAACTAGATGTCCAACCAGAGCCGCAGAATACATACGATGAGGTGTATGGACACACCGGCAGCATATGACGTGAGACGAGACGATTATTAATCAGCACATGCAGTAGAACACGACCAGAGGACCAGAAGGACACGGAGGACACGACCAGAGGACGTACAGATGAATAACCACGTCAAACGAGGTGATAAAAAACCATTGTAAATATAGACATTTGAAAGACAATAATTAAAGTTGGAATGAAAGACATTCAACCAATATTAAAATAAATAAATTATACATAAATGTAAAAACAGAATAAAAATTTGAATAATATTTCTTGTATCAAATTTAGTAATTAGTAACGTAAATGATAAGAGAAATATTTAAATTTTGAATTAACGTAATCAGTATAATCTTTGATGACAAAGGAGAATGCATATGCAATAGAAAGTTAAAACAAAGTAATATAAAAGAAATTTGAATAGAAATAAATTCTTTTTTGAAGCTAATGAATCAGCAATTGCAAAAAGATGAGCACACAATGAGTAAGCAGAGAGCAAAATAAATATTTTAAAGTAATTAAAATTAGATAATAAGCCTTGTGTATAACTTGTGTATGTAATGTGTTTGCAATAAGTTATGTACGAAAACTTCGTACAAACGATATAATAACGAGTCAGTGTTTAATATGCGATATGAAAGATTTTGGTTAATAAATAAATTATGGAACAATTTTAAACTTAATTAATGTATCATCTTCTTACTACGATTACACCCATGAAATCAATTCAATAAATTAAATTGAATTTGTTATGTTATATAACACACATTTTCATTACATATGTAAATTACATTAAAAAAATTATCAATTTGTAGTGTTATAAAATATTGACGTCCCAAGAACGTGGGGCTCCTCAAACACAAATAAATTTATATTTGCAACCTATATACACAAAGATATACCGTTGTATAAATTGTCTCCCAAAAGCATGGGGCTACACAATTTTAATTACATTTAAGTTGGTAATTTGTATTGTTGTAATATATTCATTTTGTTCTCCTTAATTCAAGCGTATAGATTCATGTAAGAGATATATTCTTGATTACAGATTTCATTAATTTTTTTGATAGATCATATTAGAGCATAAAAAAATGTAAGCTGAACACCATTCCACAACAAGTGACAGGTGCTTTAAGTGAATTTATCTGTGTAGTCTAACCAATCTAACAGTTTGCTGACAATATTATTGTGAAAGCGGAAATTGAATCCACTTCAGTGTTCACCCCGGGGACAAAATACACGATCAGTAGAAGAAAGAAAAAATTTCAATTTCAGCAGACGTCACAATATTTATAATAATATGTTGTACACGCTGCTGTAAAAACGATGTCATAACAACACATAATACAAGGAACGATCTTGTATGGAAAAAAAGAGGCCATATTCATTACTTTATAGTTCCTATATTTAAATACAAATGCTGTTGTTACCTATTACGGTTTTCATTATTCTATGCGTCTTGTATGTATTTCATTGCTTTTAATCAAAGAATTGCGGAATAATTTAATTACAAAGGTTGTACACAAGTAAGTGATAACATTTAACCATGAATAAATGTTTTCCCCGTATTAAATTATTCTCTCATGTACATTAGTTATTAATGACTTATCATATTAAATTAATTACTAACATTAGAACAATTATTGTGACTTAGTAAAATAGGTTTTTTGAAAGGAAAAATCAAATTAGGCTAAGAAAAAAATGTAACATATCTCAAAATGAAACTATTATCACAAATTTTTGTAATATGATAATATTAAGGGGATAATACATATAACCCATTTAATTTATATTTTGAACCGAATATGGTTTAAATAGAATTATAGGAAGACTGATTAAAAATATGTTTAAAAAATATGTGGTGATATATTTTGACTTGCACTGTAAAGAATGAAACAGGGAAGTAAATTACATACACAAAACTTTGCAACTTCAAATAATTAAAAGTGGAATGTTTAGTCAGTGTTCTGTAGAGGTGGCCTGCGTGTGTAACTGATTTGGCTTACCTGCACTTACGGTTTCCTCAATTCGCGTTTCACGCTTTTAGCCCTTCCATTATTCATAAAGTATAATTCAACATGTTCATCTTTAAATAATAATATTTAAAATGATTGAAAAACTATTACTGTTTTCTTAATTATACTACAGTAACTGTCAATACATTTCATGTATCTTTCTCGTAAATCTTAAATTATAATTTCCTGTAACACAACTATATTCCGTTATAGGCATATTATAACTATGTAAATCTTTTAAAAGCTTAATATTGTCTGTACTCATTTTTCTAATACACACTTACGTATTCTACAAAAATACTTTACTTAACAAGATCCTGTAAATAAAAATATATATCTCTTTGAAAGAAGTAAATTATTTATTTTCTCATTTCTACAGCAAAATAACTAGATTATAACGTGCACACAGCATTGCATATTAAACATATTAATACTGCTACGTTGAGATGAAAGATACTGTGTTACATTTCACACGCGTCGATTACGCAACGTCGAGGTGATATCAGACATGTATTCCAGAAATTTGTCCATTATTCGATAGTCATTCGATCTTCCGGGCTTTATACAAGGTCGTACTTTGACATACTTTACATAGACTCTAATGGCATGTAGAGGTACAGAGGGAAAGACAAACAGAAAAAAAAATTTGATAAAGAGAGGAATACGAATATTTTCATGATAAAGGACGAAAATTCAAGTATCGTACCATATTGAATTACAGGAGGTCTTTTCTGAGGAAAAATAAATGTAGGCCTAGCATGTCTAGAATAATTCCTGTGTACTGTGGAAAACTGTGAAAAGTCCACTGTGCTAATTAAAACGAAACCGAGTATTTATTGAAGTGCATATTCTACAAAAAAATTATAAATTTTTTAGAGAAACAATAAACTTATTAGCAATATTCCTGCCGTTGCCATGAAACTTTAACAAATTTATACTAACCGAACTAATGTATGCCTAACTCTTTTGCTAACGGGAATTTTTAATACAGTAAACTGTTGACACAAACTTACAAAGGTCAAACAAAACTTACTTATTTAGAATCATAAATATTAACTGATTAACTGATAAATATTTACAGATAGTTGTACCATCAAAAGCAACTGTTGCCAAGTTTTGTAATCGGAAAATTTGAGTAAAATAAATTCAACTAAAATAGTGAAACTTGTTAGAGGAAATTGTGTCAAGCCGTGACGTGTACAAGATATTACTTTGCAACAACCTACTTTAACATAATAGCTGCTTGTACGTTTGTATGAATCTGCGCTGCTAACTTCTGATTAGCAATGAATGAGGTGGTTTTCCCTGCAGATAACGAAACTGCATTCTACGTTAGATTACTTTTCATAGTAAATTCAAAGCATTGGTAACCCAAAATGGTTATTACCAGACTTCGAAAAGTATAAAGAGATTCATATTGTTACGACGATCTTACTGCTCGTGGTATGGTACAGTGGAAACAAAATACATACATCAATGAGGTCACTAATTACCAGCTTTAATTAATCACAAAGAAGAGTTTGGAAGTAACAAGTTTATACTCCTAAAATAATTAAAGTTAAATTTGTCCGCACGCCGTAATAATATCAAGTAATAGAGTTCCACATTAATTGTAACACAATAAACACTTTCCACTAATCTTCAACTACCACTTCAACTGCACTAAAGGAAATCGCTCATGTAACTCACTGACTAAGCCAGCATTTGTCCTTTCTATAGGTAGAGCACGTGTTCCAGAATTTTCAATCGTTACTGCGACGTGTCGTATAATGTGTATTTCACGTGCTCTCCAGAGCACTTTGTAATGTAGATGACTCCGGCCTTGACTGAGGCTACATCTGCTCGGCTAGCGGAGAAATGCGCTTAGCTGTCCCAGAGGGTTCCATCGTTTCAGTATACTAATGTATCATGTAGGGCAGTGGAGTAACCAGGAACTGCTCCTGGGAGGGGAATGGGACTGACTTCAAAGTTAGACTCCACATTTTACTTAAAGAGATATTTAGTACATATGAATCTCTAAATGCATTTTTAGCCTCTGTCTTCTAATTGTTTTTACAATGCATTAAATACGTTATTCACCAGATGTCGCGTAATTGGCATTACTAAGAAAAATTTTACTTTATATTATTGATTTTAAAATGTTGCAATTGTTTTTATTATTACAGTAAAGCCGCCTTTTAGCATACGCAAATAGCTATGAAATTTAATTTCTATTATGGAATTGATTATGGAATTTCGCTTAAGTTTTAATTATTGAGAGGGCTTGATCCCCCTGATTACCCCTTAGTTACACCAATGATCTTGTACTATCTACACTATTAGGTAGTACTCTAGTACAAAAATAATTTAAAGGGATATTTACTTTGCCATTAATTCTAAGTTTATTTTAATTTAATCTCACAGTATTTACCACATAGTATGTAGGAATTGTAACACCTACAGCTGTGTCACAGCATTTACTTTGATCGTGTTCACACTATAAAATTAAAATCTGGTCTCCTCTGCTTATGTTGGACAGTAAAGTGTAAACTCTATGTCCGAAAATTCAGCAAAATCATTCCCTATACTTTTTCATAAAGCTTCCGTATTCCGTTTAGAATTAATAAGGATTTGGATAATTTCTTATATTACATATGATGTTGAATAAATATATAATTAAAAGTATTTACTGGCATGAACTAATTCAAACAACTTGCGATTTATAATATTGTGACCGAATATTAAAATTTTTGGAAGTTTAAATTAATTTTAACAAATTACTCTGAATCTTTCAAGATTTAATGCTTGCTATAATTAACAGAAATGGTAAAGCGAAACTTTGTGCAACGCATCACGAACCGGAAAGTCACAACACGTCATAACTATCAGAAATCCTTTTGGTGTGTTTTAAATAATGCTTTGAAGGCAGGACATGAAACTGAGTGTCTGAGCACTGGACATGCAAGGTGTCGTGAAAAACACAAGACAGGCATTAATGGAAGCCCTTATATAACTCAGGGGTGTTAATTTCAGATTGTAGGTAAGTGAAATGGTCTTGCGTGCACCCAACATTATCAGTCTAGAAGATTAGAGGCACACGCAGATTCATCTTTAATGATAAAAAACACTTACATTATTAAAATTCGCTATACTGTGTAATATTTATTTATTTTCACTATACACAAAAATTGTCACTGTCGTGTGCATTATTTTCATTCATTGAATTATGCATCTTTATATGACTTTTAGCGTAATCCTTTCTTTTACAATTATTGGGTTTGAATTACGTCTTAAAATGTACTAGAAGAAGATGTTTGAAATACCAAAAACCAACAGGAGTCCATTAAAAAACCAAACAAAAAATCAAAACACAAGTACGCTACAAGATTAAAAATTAAGAAAGCTGAGGATGGGAAAAATAGGATTCCGTAAACATGTCCCAAATAAGAGAAGAAACATCTTGAAGTAAAGTAATTACAAATAATAAATATATCTTATACGTATAAAGAAATAGACTGTAGCAAGAAGTGTTTGAATATATATATTACAATAGGAAAACTAATTTGCCTGGAAACGGTCAATTGAGAAGATCAGGATTCGCTGCGGATGTAAATCCACTGAAAGATGTAAATTAACAGATGAATTTAAACGTAGCTGTTAAAATTCAACATATAAAAACCGAATTACATTGCAAGAGATATACAAGTGTAGAAACTAAACAAGAGGCGGATGGATAAGAAATAAGAGGAATAATGCGAAAACGGCAATGGTGTGCTTAAGCAACACTGTATAAAATTGAAAATGAACACCAAAAAAAAAAAAATCTGAAGTGTCGTGAAGACAACTTTACAAGTCTTTAGTACCTAGACTGTGACAGAAATTATCAGAATATAAATCGAACTTTTGAAGATGCTTTGTAGAGTGTTAAGAGTAAGCTGATGAGTAAAAAAATAATACTTTTGGAGGCAGCTGGAGAAAAACAGATGAGATGGAGTTTATGGGCTGGAAATAATTATCGTCGAAGACTGATTTCAGGTAGCAGTTCTGTATTAAAGGAATTTGAAGAGAGAAATGTTTATGCGGTGGTAGATAAACGGTTTAAGAGAGACGAGTTTCAGGAATCGCAGCGATGATGATTAGTTGACATATAAGAAAGTTTTATACGTTTATTCTAGACAAGGATCTGAATGTTAACATAGACTTTGGTTTAGTTCAATCATTAAAGTTGAGTTTACGAAATAGCATGTAATTTTGCACTTGCCACTCGATCTGTTGCTTAATGCGAAATACGAAGAAACAATTACGTAATTGAATACCACTTCAGTTCGCGCAGGTAGGTGGAGCTATTCTGTGATGTGAAACAATAAAAACCTTTGTTATAAGGAAACGTGTAACGTGCAGTCGATGTCGTCGTTTCAAAACACCGGAAATTGAATCCACTCCTACACTTCTCTGTCTGTATATCTTGTTACCTTTCTCGTACCCTCGTTGTGGTTAGGGGTTGTTATACAGAAATTGACTACTTTTGTTGTTGCCGTATTTATCCTGTAAATCAGTATATCATTAAAAATTTTAAAAACCCGGTAAAAAAAGAAAATATGAACACTTTAAAGTTAAATGCTACATAATGTAATAATATACCACCAACCGGAAGGGCTTGCCATAGGATCCTCGACGTCTGTTATCATACCAACAATAATTTTACAGCAATAAGTAAAGGGAATAACAATAAACGTTGGATTATCAAAAGTCATTATATATATTTAATGCATAACGTTCACCTCCCAAGAAATTTAACTACATAAAATTAATTACAGAAGACACTTTTAATAATTTAAATTATGCAAATTTAACTGTGATCCAAAATAAAAAAAAATTAATATTTAGGAAACAATAAGGCATCTGTAGCCAGTTTATCACCCACTTGATAATTCTAACGAACCATCCCAAACATACAGTGGCTGCATTCCACTTTTAAGATACCAAACAGTCAGGATTGCGTTAAGTCACAATAAAAGAGACAGGAAAAGGAATGTTATAAACCAATAATAGTAGGAAGGGATAAAAAAACTATAGGAAAATTGTAAAATAAAATAAGGCGGTAACTTACAATTCCTAGTAATAATTGTATATTATTACCAAAAAACTAAATTAACTAACTTAAAAATAAAATTAAGTTGGTAACTACAATTAAAATTAACTTGGTAAATCTAAGTTAACACTTTATCACTTAAGTTATCTAGGTTACCAAACACTATTCTACCTACTCCACATCTTTTATCTAGTTTCAAAACTGAGTTACTACCGGAACCAGTGTAAAGTGTCCCAGATAGCCATGCTAGAAAAATCAAGAAAAATGTTAACGAAATAAACTAGCCGAACCATATATTTGCTGACAGGCGAACAAACGTCTGACAGGCTTTAGACATAAGCGTTACTGAATTAAAGTTTATTATGGTATTTTCTGTTGTTGAATAACTTATCTTATTCAATTAAATTCAGTTCAGTTAAGGTGATTTGACTAGTTTGTATTTTAAACGCGTTTATCAATTACTAGCTAACCCGGCAATGCTTCGCTATTGCTAGATTTGGGTATATATATAGATTAAGTGAACACAATTTAAAGTTTGATATCAATTATTGTATTTATAAAAATTATGTATTTACATATACATCATTATTTTTGTGTTTTCTATACATTCGTGGCCTTACATATTAAATATCTCCGTATATACTACGTTACGTGACTCGCCATCTGGCGCCAAAACAAACAAATTTTCTTTGGAAGTAACACGCGACAGGGCCACGTAGAGTTGACCATGAGAAAAACATTCTACTCTCAGGTCTAGGCCTGTAACGTTTAGAGTTTGGCCCTGTGCTTTATTAATGGTCATACTGAAACATACTTTTACTGGAAATTGGAGCCTTTTAAACTGAAATGGTAGGTCGGTGGGTATCATTGGTATTCGAGGGACCAAAACAGTTTCACCGGTTCCACACCCACTGAGGATCGTGCACTCAAGTAGAAAATTTTTTAACGATTTTATTAGCAATCTTGTGCCATTGCACAATTTTGGTGTGTCTAGGTTGCGGAGTAATATTCTAGGGGAACCTACCTATAAAATGAGTTTGTGGGGAGGAGTTCCAGGAGGAGTCAAAGAATTTAAAAAAATCAAAGAATTTGAGTTTAAAGCCCCACATGGTCCATGAATCATGTGTCTTAATACTGTGTCGAACAATACTGGATCGTCTTCTCTTCTTGGTATCTGTGGTGAAATCACCCTGTCGATTTGGTCTGGTCTGATTTTAGTTGTAAGCCATAGTAGCAAATGATTGTGTGGTAACCCACGCTTCTGCCATTCGACCGTGTACATAAAGGCGCGTGGTTCACCAAATATATGAGCTTTATTAATGAGAGCTAATAATTTATGTATTTTTAAGTGGAATACCCTATTCACTATGTCATACCTCTCTTGGGGTGTTCCGTTTGGATGGAGGTTAATTTTAATTTCTTCCCAGTTTTGATTGCACGTGAACGTAATAAAAAGATCCGGTTTTCCATAATTTTTAACATAGGTCAATTGCATCCTGTGTCTTCTCATGAAGATATCGCGGTCGATCAGTAAAGGATGATGGCAATATTACCAATTGACCGATTTCAGTACTATGTTCATTTGAGTGCAAAACATCTTGTAGATGAACATAATTTTCTGTGCTAATTTTTTCTTATTATTCCGTATGAACGCTAACCGTTCCGATTCTATTTTCGCATACTGGTCAACTAAATATTGGTTAAGTAACATGCCGTATCTGAGTAATACGTTAAAATTGTGTTGTCTTTCCATGATGCGATAGCAGTAGTAACTCATACATGAAACAGTTTTTCTTTTCTTAGCTCCAGTATTCGTATCAATTTGAGGGATATCAATGGAATACCCATCTTCACCACGACATAACATTAGCGGGTATTGTAAGCTGTCATAAGACCTACGTATTTCTGATATTCTTTGAAGATTATCGTCGCGTCAAGAGATTAGCGATTTCAAACAGAGAGAGAAAACGGACCGACTTTACTTTATACTATGTCACAATCTATATTATTGCTCAGCGGGACCACTCACTGCAAGATACAAAACTCATATGATTCGACGTAACAAAGCAAAACACAGTAGCGCGAGCGGTCAAATTCTAAACTATACGATAAACCGTGACTTTCACTCTTCAGTAGCGCCTGCGGTAGGCAGCGTTCAAATTGTAAACTATACCACCTACGTGACATAAACCGTGATAGCTAAGCTAATGTACAACATATACGTATTAATTATACACATAAATGTTCCTCGATAGACACTCTATCTATTGGCGAAAACTTGAATAAAATCCGTTCAGTACTTCCTGATATTAGCGATTTCAAACACAGAGAGAAAACGAACCGACTTTACTTTATACTATGTATAGATAAGATACTTATTTTATCAATTTAATTTTAAATCTAAGCCTCTTTAACATCCTACATTATTCACCTGTTTTTTTCTCATAAAACGCACTGTTGCTAACCACGCAGATAAATGACGCAGTTACAAACTCATTGAATATCTGATAGGTAAGTATTAACTGTACGTGATAAAAATAAACAATTATGTCGCGCAGTGTCAAACACAAGCAATTAATATTTTAGTAATAAAGAAAGTATGTAGGCTATAAATATTACAGAAAAATCACTCAGCTTTGTCACAAATCAAACTCATACCCTTACTTTTTCACCATGTGTATAAAGGAAATGAACGATACCTTTTCACTACTTCGTTGTTTCATGTGACGGAAATTGAATCGGCACTGTGAGACTTTTCATCTGATAACACAGTCACAAAATGTGAAACTGTGTTACGCGCGTAGCCTATATTGAAAGTGCAACTCTTATATCCTTTTTCTACAACTAACAAATACGAATTCCATTCATTACTGTAAATCTATCAACTAACTTAAGGTTCTAAGCTGTCTGCATATCATGTTCATTTAAGGTTAAACAAAATTTGTTTAAACACATGTCATAAGATCTGAGACTTTGATTCAAATAGGAAATGATATGAAGTCTGGTTTGAAAATTTATTATTGTTTCTAAGCTGTCTTATGCTTATTTTTAATAAGCGTGTAGGCCTACGTAGAATTATTGTATTTGGAGGAAGACGCTTGGCGTTATTATCAAGCACATGTGTTATATATACATATTGCGGTTCCACAACTTATGTAAGAGATTAAAGATGTAAATATATTAAACACTAAATTGTATATACGGAATGACCGACTGTCCGTATTGTTCCTGTCATTAGCATATTCACTTAAATGTATTTCAACACATTGTATAAAGAACGTCCTTACATAATTCACGGATACTAACATAAATAAGACGTGCTGACATAACGCTACTGCACAATAGGAACACAAGACTATATGAAAAATTTCCCCTTCACATCAACGTAGTTTATAAAAATATCATAGAAAATAATTACACTTCTGTGAAACGTACATCAAGTGGAAATAAAATAAATTTTAGTTGCAAAGTATTTATTATTTGAAAATATTACATAGGAATCCTGCAAAAAACTCAGCGAGTTCCTTACAAAAGAATAATTTAAATTTTATAAAACAAATAAAAATTGGTATTGAAAGAACAGAGCTCTTTGTATATAAATTAAAAAAAAAACATATTTCTCAGTCCGCGTGGCGATACTCATATATATACGCATAACGTCTTACGCAGGTTAAAAGAATTCATTAATTTGTAGATTGCAAAGATATGTATACGCATTGGTAACAAGCACAGCTTCATTACTACAAAGCATATCATGTTCTTTTATATAATGTATTACTGCACCATCAAAGGATAAAACAGTAAATTATTAATAGTCGAAAATACATTCCATGTCACTAACAAGACAGCTTTTCTAGAACATACATTTTAATTATACTAGAACTTATATAGTTCTAGAAAGTATACTATTAGTATACTTTTATACTAGAACAGATGTACTGCCAGTGTCGAAGCGATAATATTTACCTGCATTAGTACTCGAAACAGCGTCAGTCTGAATCCACTTTAAAACCTAGTGCTTTCCGTGGTAGTGGAAGATTATACACATAGCTTTCGAAAGACATTGCAGACGTACTGAATGTAGTGTACGTCCAGCACAGCCGGTCGTATCGGTACCTCATTCTGAAAGCTACCTCATAAAAATGAAATATAAATAGTAGTTTTAAATGTCAGAATCGTATTTTTAACGACAAAATTAATAATAACTGGCTACATTAAAATCAGAAATATTTTTCCATATTACCAATGTTTTTTATTTGTAACCACGAGGTAGATAAGGTTTCAATGGAACTAATTATTCTGCAATTACCAAAACAAAAGCTAGAAGAAAAAGCACTAAACTGGTGTAGAATTTGAATTAGTATAAGAAAAAAACACTCGGAATTTTCTTTGAATATAAATATTTTTTAACACCAATATTAAACGACTTACACAAGTGGAATTACCTTATTTCTATGCAAAGTACTAAAGTAATATACAGACGTTCCCTAACTATGCAAGTACAACTTAAAACAAAAAAGTAAATTTTTATTTTTTTAGACGCGCAGCAAACAGAACATTGATTTACAAATAATTTGAAAACACGATTGACATTTATAAAGGATAATTCTTCATAAGGGTTACACCTGAGCAAGAAATAATAGAATTGGTACTATTACACAGCAGTGCTTATTACAGTTAAAAATAACTATGAACATGTGAGCAAAGTGAGAATTGTATAACATATTTTTCACACAATTCGTCAAAAGGGAGAGTGTGGGCAGCATACGCTTCACGGTTCAAGTGACACCAATAATGAGGACATCTGTGATTATTGACAACATGACAATGTTTTCAGGCAATGGTACTTTGTGAAGATCAAAAAACAAAAAAATTCTGAAATGTTTTACGTTATTTCACGTTAATAAATGTGAACTTTTTTTTTCTTTTCCAAAGTCGTCTATAAAATTTTAATTTACCGCAAATAATTTACATTAATCATATATTTATATTTATATTTATATTTATATTCATATTCGTATTCATATTCATATTCATATTCATATTCATATTCATATTTATATCTATATTTTATTTATATTCATATTTATATCTATATTCATATTCATATTTATTATATTTATATTGTGTTTTTATTTATTGCATTAAATGTCCACTTTAGCCTGAACTCTTGTTTATCAGCGAATTATTACTATTTAGTTATATAAAACTTTGTTCAATAAACATTTAAAACATTGAAAGACAAAACTTTTATATAAACGCGTGCCTAAGTTCTGATATTGTAATTAACGTAATTTATAATTGTATAAAACCTGAGCTATAAAAAACAATTTTTTGTCAAACATCCAAGTATGCAGGCTTACAAGTTACAAATGTTAGTGACCTATAGGCCTACGTAAAAATAATGTATTATTGTAAAAACTTTGTATTAACACTAATACAAAACTGATGTTGGTAATTAAAATAACTATAGGCGACTCCCTGTTACTAATATTGAAGTCAATAAAAGATAAAGGAAACAGAGTTACTTATGCCACAGATGCAGAAATAGATGAATATGAAAATCAGAGTAATTTTTCGTCCCAAGAGTATTAAGTTATTTTTATACCATCCAGTGTCGAAATAAACTTGACAGAGGTATATCAAACGTAAAAAAAGCAAAAATTACCTGTTTTGTTAATAACCTATTTTAGTTAGCAACGATATACAAAGGAATTTAAAGGAACAACGACCACATTTTAAAGCGGTGAGACGGAAAGTTGAGAGAGATTGTCGAAAGACCAAAAAAAGATTGATAATAAACAGAACTGAAAAATACACAATAGTTGTATAGTTCCTGAAAGGAACAATAACCAGAAACTACTGATTTACTTCGGACATATGTATTAATATAAACAATGCACAGTGACAGAACAAAGTGAGATAATCGAGAAAACCTTGGAGAACGACTGGAGAAGAGTTTAGACACGTTCCACCTCTGTCAGTTAACAGAGCCAACAATATTCAATTGTACTGACTATTACAAAAATATGGCACATGAACAAACTGTAAATTGCAAGACTCGCATAAGTATTTTTACAAGACTCGTGAGCAAGATTTCATAAAATTAGTAATTTATGTTTAATTTAAATTGACACCCATTTCGTTACACTAATAAGTAATTCATGTTTAAGTTTATACTGTTCCAAATTTGTTTGATTTATCGTCGCAAAAGCTTCTAATTAGGCCTAATAAGAATTCGTAAACTTTTTGTATTTCTAAACATTTATCCGTACCTTTTGTAAAAGACATTAACTGTACCACAATCATTTAAGATCGTGTAAATCACTCTCTTCACTACAACGCAGGCCTTCAATTGGTGTACTACAAACTTAAAGTAAAATTGGGTAAAACAACTTGTCATATTACGGTTACCATTATTTAGATATACCTCTATACGGTTTATGTGCAAACACAACTGACCATAACATTTATAAATAGTGATTTATTTTCGTTCGTCTATTTGAGTTTCCACTGTTTATACAGGACGATACGTCGCACCGTCGTAACAATATTATCTTACGTAGTCTTATGCTACTTATTCCTGCATACATTTTTTTGCAACGAAACCATTACTCCTTAGCAGGAAAATAACACAATATTTATAAAACTCTTAACATATTTCATCAGTCTATTGTTTGAGGTTTGCTTAACCCACCATTACATTGGGAAAATATTAAAACACGTGCGCAGAAAAATTTTAATTTTTTTAGCTTGTTTAGGCTTGTACATTATAGTTAAGAAGTTGACATACGTTTCCCATGCGATTGGGAAAATTAAAAATGCCATGGAGGGATAACTACACACGATGTTACGACGAGGATGCTAAATGTTACAGTTTGGAAAAGAGTGGAAGAGAGAGAGGAGGGATATATATATATATATATATATATATATATTTTTTTTTTTTTTAAACTCCTAAAGGCAATGCCTTGTCGCTGTAGCCACGTCACTCTATCCCTTGCGATATTCTTCATTTCTCCATAGGACCCACTATTCACGACACTCATTGTGCTGCGGAAGTATGCAGTTCTTGGTCTTCCTTTGGGCTTCTTCCCCACTACTTCGCCCTCAAAGATGTTAGTTAAAAAGCACTATGTCTGATCACATGCCCTATCAACTTATTCTTCCTCATCTCTATACTCCTAAAAAGTGTTCTATTCTCATTTATTTCCTCTAATATCTGTTCATTCGTCTTCCTATCTGTCCAACTAGTTTTTGTCATTCTCCGCCAAATCCACTTCTCCATTGCCTGAAGTCTGTCACTCTCCACCTTCCCTAAGGTCCACGATTCACACCCGTAAGTTAAAACACTCCATACAAATACCTTAACAAACTTTTTCCTTGTTTCAATATTAATATGGTTGTTTGTTAAAAAGTTCCTTTTGCTCTGGAATGCTTGTTTTGCCAGAGCTACTCTCCTCTTAATCTCTGCCAGACACTTATTCCCACTTGTAACTATGCTACCCAGGTAACAAAATTCAGTAACGTGCTCCAATATTGTGTTGTTCAACATAATGGTTGATTTAATGTCTTCTCTTTTTTTACTTACAACCATTATTTTAGTTTTCCTAACATTTATCCTCAATCTCCAAGCGTGAAGAATTTTGTTAAACGTACCTAACATTCGGGGCATATCCTTTTCTGAGTCAGCCATCAGTACAATATCATCTGCGAAGCGAATACTGTGTATCCGTTCCCCATTTATTTTAATTCCCCTAGAACTCCTTTTCATCTGAGTTACAACATCTTCTATAAACAAATTAAACAAGTACGGTGACAGTGGGCAACCTTGTCTTACCCCTCTTCTTATTATTGCTTCCATATATATATATACATATATATATATATATATATTGCACCGTAAATAGTAATTTCCCTTGAAGTGAGGAGACCTAGATTTGGCCTAACTCTATTGAAATGACGTAGGCATGACAGAAACTAAAAATCTAATACAAATTGTGCTGCGTTATGAGCAGAGAGAAATCAAATTATCACTACACTGGAAGAGACATACAAGTGTTGTCACTAAAAAAAAAAACGAATGGATAAGGAAAAACATACTGGATAAATTACCAAAACGGCGACGGTGTGTTTCAGCAGCATTGTGTAAAGCGGGAACTGAAAAGACCAAAAACCTGGGAATTTGTAGTGTCTTAAGCAAAAGTTTACATACAAGGTTCAGTGCCTAAAGTGTGATAGAAAGTATCAGAAAGAATTGAAGTTTTTAAAATGCTTCGTACATTAGTCAGAGTGAGCCAAAAATTAAAAAAAATAGTTAAAATTAAAAAAATAGTTAAATAAAAAAACATTCCGTTTTTGGCAGTTGGAAAAATAGGATGCTTTGAAATTTATAGACTAAAAGTAACTTCAGATAATTAAGGACGAGACGGAAAACCGGAGTTTAACTGCGAAACTCACTTTTATTTTGTAGATTTGACAAAAGCTTTTGACAATGTTAAAAGACCATTACTATGGCGAATCCTTGACAGAAGAGGTTACCCTATACATTTTTTTTGAAAAGAAGTTTTTAAACTTCATTTTGTACGCAAATGATATGGTAATAATTCAGAACAGCGAAGGTAAACTAAAATAACAAATGTACATACTAAAACAATGGCATTTAGAGGGGTACAGCCGGTAAGAACTAAGAGAGTTATAGATGGAAAGATTATAGAACAAGTCCAGAATTTCAGTTACTTGGGATGTTACGTTGCGTATAGGACATAAATTAATCTGGATGAACAATTAAACAATCTTGGAAGTATATGTAGAACAATTCACAGATACCTTAAAAATAAGACGAAAGAAGGAAACAAGAATAAGGTCTTTTTAAAACTGTAGCGGTACCAGTTTTGATGTATGGAGATGAAGCCAGAGTTATGACGGGAAAAGACAAGGAAAAGATTCAGGCAGCGTAGATGAAGTTTATGAGGAGTACTCTAGGCTCTACCATTCTCATTAGAAAGAACCATGCGGATATAAGGACGAACTGGGGGTCGACCCATTGTTTGAACGGGTAAGGAGCAACAAAAGGAGGTGGTGTGAACATTTGGAAAGAATGGCGGGTGGCAGGCTTCCAGTGCTAGCAATGGAATATAGACCAATGGGAAAGAGAGGACGGCCGAGAGCAACGTGGGTCCCGGAACAGGTTCAGGATGAGCCTAATCCATGAGACTGATGGTGATGATGATGATGATAATAATTAAGGACGAATATCTATTTCATCGTGTGAAGTTCTGTATTAACGGAAGTTGAAGAAGGGAACGTTTAGGCCCAGGTACATTATAGGGATTCAGAGGAGATTCAGGACAGTAGGGATGATGATTAATCGTCATAAAAGGAATTTGTAGGTTATTCTACGGAAAGGTATAACGGCTGTATACTATCTTTTATAACTTCTGTATACTATCGCCATTATAACTTCGGGAGCCCGGTTAATTGACGTCGGTCAATTAAACAGGCTGCCATAATATTCACAAAATATATATATATTTAATTAAAATAGAACGTAACAAAACACTTAACTGGAACCTGTGAATTAAGGAATATTAGATTCGTGTTGCCAAATTAATCCACGCATGTTTACGTCCATGACATCTCTTTATTTACATACCTGGTAATTAGCATAAAAGAAAATGAGTTACTGTCTTGTTATTAAAAATTAATTAGGCTTGTGATTTGTATAGTTAAAGCATACATATATATACTTAACCTACTTTTGGTTTACTCTATTTCGTTCTAGTGATTAGTTAACTATATTAAAAAAATAATAACTGCATAATGTATTAATTAATCAACTTGGTTAATTATTTAAAAAACTTTGGTAATTCATACCCTCGGATCCGAGATATATCCTTTCTTTATATTAAAGTTAAACAATTTACTTTTGCTGCCATTTGAAGAATGGAGTTATTAGTATTAGCATGTTATAGTCTTTAAAGCTAAATACATCATATTGTTTATTACAAAGTTACATTGGTAATTTAATTCGGCCAGTCTTTTGTATAATTATATTAATTTTATTTTGGTGTCAATTGTCTTTCATATTTTTATTAAGTAATTTCTGAACTACAAAAGTTTGACTTCTGTATCACCTGTATGTAGTATCCTCGGCGAATCGGGGTTGTCTGTAGTAAACGGTGGCTATGCGGCTTCTGGTATATCCTGGAGGTCTGAAGAAAGGTGTAATAATGGAAGGTGTGGTTCTCTCTCTTTTTGCAAGGTTGATCAGATTCTGGTGCTGGCGGTGGTGAGAAACTTTCACATGAACTCACTTACTCCGGTTTTCCGCACTATTACCTTATAGTTAAACTGTTACAAAAACTGTGATCTTTATCACGTTGACGTGATATTAAATCAACTGGAGAGATGTCATAAACACACACTTAAAACGTATCAAAGATGTTAAACATATTGAAAGTACTGATAATATTTGCTATCAGCTTTACTAAGCATTAGCTTAAAGAAACTAAGAGAGTGAATGACATATTCCTTCATTCTCTATAATTTTGTAGTTACTGACTACATTTTCAACTGTGTTATTCTCGCTGCGGAATCTGATTTACAACTAATTTGGGGCTCGCACCGCTGGCTTAGCGAAGTGCTTGTCCGCGCGTGTTGTTATTTACCGGCGCGATAAATAGTTCTTAATTTATTAATTAGTATTTTTACTTATTTTAAATTGCTGGTTTATTACGTCTCTCTATAATTTATTACTCGCTGATGTAACAGGCGGTGGTTTACATATTTATTTGTTTAACATTATTTAGTTTTCTATTTACTTCATATTTATATCATAGGGAGGGAAATTATGTAGTTTTATTTAGGATTATATTATTTTTACCTTTTTTTTATTTTGTGCTATTTAACCCTATTAAATCGTCACAAAGGGATCTTGGTGTTACATAGATTTTGGTTTGGTATGATCATTATAGTTGAGTTAACGAAGTAGCATGCAATTTTCCGCTTGCCACTCGTTGTTTGTATTGAATGACGAAATACAAAGAAGTAATTACGTATCGAATACCACGTATGTATAGCGTAAGTCAAGTAATTCTCTTATCTGACACAATAAAAGCCTTTGTTATAAGGCAACGTGTAGGCCTAACACACAATTGATGTTGTAGTTTCAAAACATCGGAAATTGAATCCACTTCTACACTTCTCTATCTGTATATCTTGTTACCTTTCTCTCACACTCGTTGTTGTTAGAGTTATTATACACAAATTGACTATTTCTGTTGCCGTGTACTCATCAAAAAATCATAGAGTACAAAGTTTACATAATTTTAATTGCCTCCTTATAAAATTACGTACTCGCTCTATACACATTCATACACGTAATAAGTACTAGTACGCATATATTCCTACAGATGTTACTGTATATGCTAATATATTAGGCAAACGTTGTTTTAAATTCATGAAAATGTATTGGTCGCAATGGCAGGATAATCCCTTAAAGAAAGATAAATTATTAAAATTAGGTAAATAAAATTAGCTTATTTGATTAGCAAACACATAAACCATTAAAAATATGGGAAAAGAAGAAACTCGTATGCAACTTAGTAAATAAAATAAAATTACCATTATATATATTTTTTTTATATTTTAATATGTAGTATATCATATTACCAACCAGACGGTTTGCGACAGGATTACCGACGTCCTTTATCTTACCAAAAATAATTTTACAAACAAATATTGCAGTTTTAAAAATATGCGTGGAAATCTGATTGAATAAAGAAACATTAAGAGAATCGGAAAATATAAACAGAAATTAAAATCTATTATCCGTATATAAATATAAGTATGTTGTTACCACGGCCTCAAGGATCGTGGGTCCTGTAGTTCAATGCAAGCAAAATAACTGACACCAATGTGGTTACTAATAACCAACCATAATTAGTACCAAACTACAATTAGAAATCAACAAAAGCACTATTAACAATAATTGAAGTTATACTCGTACTACACACAACAATACATGATATTACAATTTCGGTTTTGCATTAATGAACGCAATGATCGCTACGAAACTAAACTAAACCGCCACGAAAACCAGAACAGCACTCTAACCTTGCCACGTCTAAAATGAACTTCTGACGGCCAGTGGGTGATTACTTTTATACCCTGCTGAGATTGCAGTATAATATTCTATATTCCGGGCCGAGCGTCGAGATTAATTTGCATAGTTACAGACGCAAAAGCAATCTGGAGGCTAGGACTAATCCCGACCCTGAATGCCTGCCGACTGTACGAAGTAGGCTAGTCTAGAAACGTGTGCAGGTAATCTCGACTTACGTAGAGTGTTATCTAATTGTCACTCATCGTAACGTAGCCAAATCATAGCTTCTAATTGTGCAGTTTTTATTTATGATCATATTCACGGTGCAGTTAAAGGAAACTAATAATTCAGCTTACTTGCTTAAGAAATTTCATATAATTTAGAAATAATTTAAATTTCATATAACAAAGAAATTATTTAGCCTAATTCTTTTACGGCATACTAAATTGACACTTAAATATGCGTATCTAAGTTATAATTATGGAGTACATATTTAAATATAAACAGACTTATCAGAAAGTGTGATGCCATTCTGAAGTATGTTTACCACATCTTTTTTAATTATGACGTTCTAATTTTATATATTTAATTATCTATATACCTTCTTCTTAATGTATAACCATTTCCCTCGCAACAAAAATTTCTTTTACTCTCATCAAGTTTGGTATATATTGCAACAATACATATATTTGCATATTTGCCCAGGGCAGTATGTTTTGTATTGTAATTAGTGTACATAGAATAAGACGAACAGTTTTAGACAGTTTTGTGCGAGAACGGACCGGCTGGAGCCTGTCAAAACTGACACCTGCTTTTGTAGCGTAAGTTACAGCGTTCGTGTGTTTGTGTGTAACACAAGCTGCGACACGATAATATGGGGTGATACGTACGAATTGTTGGTTTCCAATTAATCAGGTCTTAACAGGATTATAATAAACTAATTATACGTTTAAACCTGCAAACAAAGACTTACCCCAATTATAAAGACACCATTACACAAAGGAATTTTTAACGAGTATGGTGATGTAAAATTTATTGCCAAATGTGCAATATAAAGACGTTATTAAATTAATATTAGACCTAATTACTAGTGTAATTAAATAGTAATTAATACGTGTGGTATATGTGAGTGACCAGAAAAAAATTACGCAAACAATAATATCGCTCATGTGACGAGTATATTCATGAGTTCGCGATAATTAACCAAAAAGTGAGTGTAATAAAAAGGACGCTTTGCAAAAATTGACAATATCAGACATGACGAAAAACAGTGCTGAACCTGTCAAATCGCCTCCAGTATAAATACCACTGGCAACTTTGGGCGATCACACACTCAGACTCAAGAAATCTACACACGACGTCACGCTGCCCGTTTGCAGATCGACCAGGACACACACACTGTACCACACGCACACTAAGACGTATGGAGGAACTCTGGAGCGTCACCAACAGCACAACCCGTAGAGACAACGAACACCGCATCAGCATAGTCATCATCATTATACACTCAGGATACTGAACACACACACGCGCGCGCGCGCAACGGTAACGGCAGATATACGCAGGTGATAAAAAACAATTATATTTTTTTATTGTGAATAGAGCTTTCGAAAAGAACTTAAGTATGAACAGTTAATAATTAGAGTTTTAAAGTTAGAGTTAGATAATAGTTAGAAAAGAGAGCTTAATTTAACAAGCAAATCTAGAAAAGAAATACTAATGTTTTGTTGTATGTTAAAATTTGGGTGTGTCAGTAGAAGTAAATAATTTATTGGAAGTAAATGGTAGATTTCCAGTCGGCATATGATTCAATCAACCGGAAAATGCTATATAGAGCTATGAAGGAGTTGAATATACCATCTAAGTTGGTGCGTATGGTTGGAGTAGTTATGTCCAATTCTAAGTGCTAAATCAGAATACAATCAAATCTATCTAACTCCTTAAAAACATTGAATGGGTTGAAACAAGGAGATGCCTTAGCGTGTCTGTTGTTCAACATAGCTCTAGAAAAGGTCATCAGGGATTCAGGAATTCAAACTAGCGGACACATATTTCACAAGGAGGTACAGCTTCTGGCCTATGCCGATGACATTGACGTCATAAGTAGGTCTGAATCTGGCTTAAAGGAAGCCTTTCAGGAACTGGAGTTGTCCGCTAAGTCTATGGGCTTGGTTATAAACCAAAGCAAAACCAAATATATGGTTGTAGGTGCCAACTCTCGTGCCCTGTCCCTGCGCATTAACGATTATGAATTTGAAAAGGTTCAGGGTTTTCCATATCTCGGGTCATATGTGGACTCTGGAAATAACTCCTCTAGAGATATTGAAAAACGAATATTATCTGCTAATAGGTGTTACTACGGACTGGTGAAACATTTTAAATAAAAATTAATAACTAAAGATACAAAAGCCTCCCTATACAAGACCTTGATTAGACCAGTCCTGATGTATGGCTCGGAATGCTGGGTGTTAAAAAAACTAGATGAGCGGAGACTATCCGTTTTTGAGAGGAGGGTACTGAGGAGAATCTATGGCCCTGTGAGGGAAAACAACATTTGGAGGCGACTGCATAATCGAGAGTTGTACGAAAGGTTTATAGATCTTCCGATCGTGCAACTCATACAAATTAACAGATTGCGTTGGGCTGGTCATGTGCAGAGAATGGAGGAGGATAGAATCCCAAAAAGAGTGATGAATTATTTGCCGATGGGAAGGAGAAAGAAGGGAAGACCGCGTACAAGATGGCTGGACCAGGTTTGTAAGGAGGCAGTGAGGCTGGGTGCAGCAAACTGGTGGACATTGGCCGGGAGTAGAGACCAGTGGGGAAGATTTCTTTTGGAGGCCAGGGCCCGGACTAGGCTGCAGCGCCGAGGATGTATGTATGTATGTATGTAAATGGTAGATTATTTTATAATTGTTTATGGCAACAATTAAAGTTTATTCTTGAGTTATGATATTACTTTATTTGTAAATGTGTTGCTAGTATTATTTAAAATTTGAGTTAATTTCAGACACACAAAAATAAAAAGAATTAAATAATTGGTTTCACATGTTTGTTTAGGTAGTAAGATTATATGGGTGTTTATTTTTGTTGTATGTTATGAATAGCATAGCAGGTTACAGTATATTTGTAAAACTTAGAAAGGTGAATATTTATTTGTCTAATGTTTGAAATTTTAATATTTAAATATTTTTCTATTAATAATAAATCTTAGAATGATTATTCTGAAACGGTTTTTTAATTAATTATTTGATGTCAACAACATCTCGCTCTTCTTTAAAAATTATTTAATTATTGTGCAACTACATATACTTGACGCAACGAGAGAAAAAAACCTGCGACCTGGCCGGTGTAATACAATTTATAGTTGCGTTGAATACATGGTAATGTATTTGTATAATTGTTGTAACGTTACAATATATTCTTTTTTTTACTATCTTTTCCTTCACCTTCTGTGATTACGACACATTCTTTCTTTATTTCCTTTCTCATGACACCTTTCACTTCTTAAGAAACATCATTTCTTCAGTCATTAAACGTTTTCACGATTACCACTTATCACAACACATATTACGATTACAGAGGAGCCAAAAATTTACAATAATTACTAAGTTTGTTTCCTTACTAAAAATAGTAAATACTTAAAAGTTATAACTTTATATTTTTGTGGAATATTCTGCATATTCCAAATCTTTAATATAGCTCAAAGACTGAGTTACCATTCGAGCTAGTGGAAAGTAGTAGAGATAGCCATGCTGGCAAAATTAAGGAAATGTTATTGAATTAACAACACACCAAACCATAAGTTTGCAACAGGTCCTAACGTAATTTTTTTAAAGCGTACATGTGATGGACTTTAAACATAAGCGTCATTGAATTCAAGTTTGTATTAACCATTTTTATTTTTAAATAGCTTAATCGTATTCAGTTCAATTCAATTAAGCCAAATATTACCAATTTGTAATTTCAGATCGTTTGTCAATTTGTAGTTTCTTCTGAGGAGTTTAGTTTCAATTTCAAACCCCTGTAAAGTCTTATGTTAATAGCATACTTAGTTCTCTTTTTTTATACAAAATGCACTGTTGCGAGATTAATGTCGCAGCTACAAATATATTGATTCTCTAATATCTAAAATTAAGCGTACGTGATAAAAAACAATTACTTCACGCAGAATTACACATAAGTAAAAAATATTTATTAATAAACAAACTATGTATAAAGATTCCACGAAAGTCTTAGACGCAACGAAAGTGATTTGAATCTAAAGTATCCTGCATTTCTTACCTTCATAAATGATATTCACGATTTACTAATGCCTCACACTCAGTTGTAACATAAATCAAGCAGATGCTTCTACTGAATAGAGAGATACCATCACGTGTTTAAAGGAAATGAGTGGCACCTAACCTACTTTGCTATTTCACGTGACGTAAATTGAATCCGGACTCAAACCTATTATTTGATAACACAGTCATATGTTGTGAGACTCCGCATTACGCTACGTGTACTGGAAGAGTTGCTATTGTAACTACTATCTCCTTTTCCTGCAACTAAAAAATAAACATTATATTCACTACTGGAAATCTACCTACTAACTTTTCTAGTCACATACTTTTTTATTTTCTTGTGAATTTACGAAATGCAAAACTATCTTATTTAAACTAGTGTTGTAGACACCACACTGTTGAAATTAATACATTTTGAAAATAAATAAAACAGGGTATGAATAAAAAACATAATTAGAATTATCTTTATGTATCATGTTCGTATAAGGTAAACATTGTATCAAATCATTTTTAATTGTGAACCTTTGTTTCAATAGTTTTGTTCTAAACTGCGTTTTTCTTATTTTATAGTTTTATATACAGAAATATTGTATTTGAAGGAAGAGGCTAGGTGCAAGGATACAATACTTAGTCCTGTATTTTTAATTTTACACAATACACTTCTGTGAATGAATCTCGTACAACCCTAAATTTTATTTACTGAATGACGGACTGCCCATGTACTCCCTATCCCACAAAGTTTAGAGATAAACAGAATAAGATAGATATGTAGACATTAACGCTACTTTACAATGTGAACATAAAATTATATGAATAAATTCTCACTCACATCAACTTAATTCGTAAAGCAATCATAGACAACAACATATATTTCTGTACGAACTGAATACAATTTAGTATTTAGCCGGAAACAACGGATACAATAAAACACCAATAGACAGATCCCTACACAAAACCCAAAACAAACAAAAAAAAAAGATTTAAATTACAATAAATTTCAAAAATGAATATATCAAGATCTCCGAAAATCTGTAATCGTTTTGGATGAGTAAACTTTAAAGACGTATTAGAGCATAGTAGGAGAAAATCCGTATATTGTGTTTAATGTAGAAGGCTGCAACTTGTTTTCTATTTTATACGTTTTATATTGAGCTGGTTAAAAACACGAAAATTTTTGTTTTTAAATAAAATAATGACTTAATTACAAAAACGCTGTAGCATCTAAAAATATTTTTCAACGGTTATTAATAAATTTGAAATAAAAAATTTCTGAAAGTTTTGCAGCTATTTCCCTTAAAACAACTTTACTATGAATTGGTTACTCCAAATAATCTCTGTATAAAGGTTGTTTAAAATATATTCTAAGAAATTGGGGCTCAGTAACGTGAAAGACAAATTGTTATTTCTGTTAGTTGAAATAGAGTGAAGACGTGATGTAATGATGATTTCATCATTACATCACGTCTTCACTCTATTTCAACTAACAGAAATAACAACACTAATTAGTAAATAATTTAAAGTGATTTTTGTTGACGAGAGGAAAGGATGTGGTTTTATAAATTTCAAAAAACTTTTAGAATTTTATCAGCCATACAAAATTTTAGCTAAACTTTAGAAAAAATAGCAAAAATATAGGGTTACTAAATGTAAGAAACGGCTCTGAGACTAATCCATACAACGTTCAAAATATGTAAGAAAATAAAAAGAACTAGTAAAAAGCTAATAGAATTGGATAAGTAAAGTCTAAAAAGTAAGTGAACTTTTCAAACCAACCTATACGAGTATACTGATAATACTTTAATGCACACAATTGCAACATTAAAGAAAAGGCTGAAGTCCTAAGCAAAAATTTATATAAATCCCAAATTAATAGGTCAAGATCCTAGAGACACTTTATTTATAGTTAAAGGTAAAATCACAGGATCTTTTGAAACGTTATAATGTTTTTAACTAGGGAACTAAACATTTTTTAATTTAAAATTTTAGATACATATTCGTATAGGCTACTGTGCCTAATTAGAAAAAATGTATTTTCACTCTCATAGAAAATGATTACTTGAATTCTTACAACTTCTGTTTGAGGCTTCTTTTACGATTGGTCGTTTCTTGTTAACAAATTTTTCAGTAAATACAATCACAGGCAAGTCAGACGAATAGGCATAGGTAAGATAAGAAGGTTCAGTAATGCTAATAATGAAGCCGGTGTACTAACAACTATCTTACCAACTGAACGTTACTTAATGCAGTACATAAAATCATGTAAAAAGATTATAGATAAAATAAAATAATAATTATTATTATCAAAAAGTAAAACAAATGATAATTATCGACATTCATATATCTTAATAAATAATAGAGATTCTCTTAGGATCAGAGCAAAGGGATAAATACAACTCATTTTGAAATTAAAAATTAAATTTCAAAGTGCTAAAGGAAGGCAATCTTTTTAACGATGCGTCGATTATGTTATTGCATGAAAACAAAGTGTGTTAAATACTAAGTGATAATCAAAAAAAATTCAAAACATTGGAAAATGTTTACATCATACTAGTGTTTTCTACATCTATTTCTGAGTTTTATGTTTACTGTTGCGCGCAAAGGCGATTACTTTTTTGTACCTAAGGGACTATAATTACATTAAGTGTCTAATAATTTTTATTCTCAAAGATGGAAAAAATGTCGTTTATATGTACTAATGCAGTATTACTTTCCGGTAAGAAATACTGTTATTTTCCCAAGTGTCGTGTTGTTACATCGCACTAAAAATCTAAACTAATAAATGAATGCTATAATTTTCGAAATCCAATTTTGCATATAAAATCGTTGGCATAGTTGCAATCGTTCAAATGTAAGTAAATAACTTCAAGGTGTAGCGCTTAAGCATCTGATACTTTAGTAGTCTCAATGTTTATCTGTTGTGTACCTGCATACCCGGTTAATGTAAACTTTTGAAACATTAGCTCTAATTATTAAACAAATAGTAATTCAGATAGTAATGTAATTCAGTATAAAATATGATCAACATGGTGTAGCCGTTACGGGTTGTTGGTACAATACTCTAGAATCTTGAGTGTTTTGTAATTTATAGGTTAGTTTGAAAATTCGGAATGGTTTTGAATTTAAATCTTAAGCACGTCACAAAATTGTACATTAGCACGTTTACACAAATTATGGTAAACCGTATTTTGCATTGGATAATTATTTCTTCTCTGTACTCTGATCCATATTAGTTCAGTTTTTAGATTTCGTAGATATCTTTAATACCTATTACTACAAATCTTTATAGATGGTAGTACAGTCATTTAATAACTTTACCATCAGCAAACTACACCCAACGGATTTCGCATTTCCCCTAACATATAATTATATGAATCGTAACAAACTTTACAAAGCAGTTACCTAACTCAATATATCATGCATATATTATACATATTAAATATTACAAATAATTTACGAGGGTAGGGTAAACAGTCCCAGGCTTGAATAAGAAAACAATACTTTTAAAATTATTTTCCACTTATTTCTTAACACAACTTGTATTTAGCTCTATACAGTTTTTCCAAAAATGTTCTAAAGCGGTTATGCCTGACTGATAAGCAGATTTGTTAAGGTTTTCAAAATAGCAATTTAAAGCATTACTGACGTGATTGTCGGCAGTAAATCTTTTTTTACTAAAACGTTTTTACTTTCGTTTTCCATAACGAAATATAAGTATGGTGATGCCGAAAAAAATCGTTTTCCAGATTAGGGCTGATTCTGATTGTATTGCCCTCAAAACATGAAGAAAAGTCATTCTTCGAAAAGTGTCTGTGTGTTGTATGTGTGTCTGTGTGTCTGTGTGTCTGTGTGTAAATTTGTTTCTATAGCAAGCGATAACTGCCACAACTTCAAACAGAATCAAATAATTTTTTGCATACCTGCCTGAGTTTTAGAGGACTCAAGGCCTATTGATTTTGGTGAACATCGGTTAGTGGGAATCGGTAGTTTACCTGCAAGCAAGAGTAAAGTACTTGAAAATTCATTTAAACTTTTTCAAACAATGGTATTTGTCGAAAATAAAATAATTTTGTTATTAGGCAATAAAATTATAATTTTTTCATTTTAACTTGTCATGTATGAGTGAAAATATATCGTTCCTGGCAGGCAAGCATATCTCAATTATGTAATGTTTACGTTTCCAAAGTTTTATTATTGTGATTACCGCAATAAAAAGGCAGGCAGGACAAAAACACACACACATACAAACACAATTCGTGTGATTTCTGGCCTCACTCATGTTTATTTCCTTACGTTTGGACGCTTTAAATGGAAAGTGCAGAAACCCACACCAACACAACGCATGGAAGCCGAAAAGATGTCAACTTATAACAGCGATTTGCTTCCTGTGGATCGCTGGCTAGTGTGACTGCACGTGTTTACAGAGGAACGGTTCATAGACCGACTTTTTGTCTTTTGGGAATGAACCCTCTGCAAGATGCTCAGGGTCCATGAGAGACTTCGGAGCGCTCCTTCTTTTCTGCGTGTTTGTTCTGTGAAACGTACACTCTAGATTCGCTCCATACAGGGAATGTTGAAAATTTTTGTCTACAGTCTACCCTCATACACACTAAAACCTGCTCTGATGTTTTGACTACGGACATAATTATATTAAACTTTGGAAACTTGAGCACTACTTAATGGAGATCAAATATTAACTTATAAAAGCCATTAATTTTATGCATATTTTGAAACAATAAATGTTTGAATAAATTAGTACAATTTGTTTAATTATTGGTATTATGATATAAGAATTACAATCTAATATGTGCATATGTGTATGTACGAAAAATATAAATATTTTTCTTCTCCTGGAAAATATTTTGACCGCCCTGGTGGCTTTACAAGCCTTTGTGGAATATAGCGTTATGACATGGATCAGAATGGTGGGTGTTAAACAGAAGACACAAACATATTAAGGAAGAAATGTTTTGCTGAGAAATTTATAATTATACGGGTGAACAGAATCGTCGTTCAGGAAATCAGAAGACGAATGGAAAGAAAGAAAGACTCGATTTCAAAAAGAAAAGAGCTAGTGCAGTATTGACGGGAAAGACTTTGATAACACTACAGACATCATTCACCCTCGGCCGATTACTCGCAGCGAGAGTCCAATTTTATTACAGGAATCAGATCACAGCTCCCTTTGGCCAGCTCTTCTTTTGACTTACAAACATTTTATGCAAGATTACAGTCCTTCCTCACGAAGGTTGAGGATAGTCTTCGCCCACCTCACACGGGGTACCACTTTAGCTGACACGTCATTTCTTCAGAACTCAAGCATCCACTTACTTGATGTTTTGTCAACATATCTAGCTCTCCTTCTTGTCAAATATAGAAATTATAGACACAAACGTAAAATTCTGCACCTGGTATGTCTTGTAACCGAATTCAAGTAAATTATTTTAGATATAAATTTTAAAACATGGAAGTCATGTATGGTTCTCCATATCGATTTTTTAGGTTTTAAAAAGCATGGAAGTCACTGTTGACTTAATCGGGCGAGTATGGTTGGTGAGGAAGCCATTCAAACTTTAATTCCTTGATTTTGGCCATCCCAACAATTGACGTGTTAGGTGGAGCATTGTCTTGGTGAAGCAGCACATTCTTTTTTGCTAAATCCGTCCATTGTTATTGATTTCGTTGCTTCAAATGCGAAGAAGTTTGCACAGGATTTATCACTAAGTACAACCCTCTTTTTAAAATAGTCAGTGAATATTACTTCACGTCCACCCCCAAAATCAGTCGCCATAACTTTAGCAGAAGAAGGAATTGGCTTTGCCATTTTTAGAGTTGATTTGCCTTTTGCGGTCCATTGTTTTGACTAGTGTTTGGCCTTGGGATGTTGTAGTGAACCATAAACTCATCAAAGGTTATGAATCGTTGCAAAAATTTGATTGGTTTGTGCGTATAGAGTGCTACACATTTGGCTGTAACATCACTACTTTGGTCAACTGACAGCAAATGTGTCACCCGTCTGAGATACAAATTTTTTTATACATAGATGTTCGTGCAAGCTATATTGTAAACACGTTCTGTTGATATATATAAACAGTCTTTGGTGTCTCACTCACATTTTAGGGTCTGCGAAAACGATTTGGTTGAATTTTGTTCAATTCTTTCTAGCGTAGTAACTTAAATGGGACGTCCACCTCTTTCGTCTTCAATTATGCTTATCCGACCCATTTAAAATTAAACCATCCATTGCTAATCCGGTGCATTCGACAAAGTAAAGTCAGTTGAATTCGGCTCATTTTCTGTTTTTCTTAGAGTTAACCCTTAAAAAATTTTGTTGGTAACGCCACGAATCTTCAAACTGGCTACTGTTAAAACGTTGTACTGTCAAACTAATACTGAACAACTCTTTCACTTGAAATGTCTAAATTTACCCTACAAAGGATGAAATCATAGATCACGATCAAATTAATGAGCCTAGTGGCGTTATCTCTGAGTCAGGACCAGAATCTAACCTAACCTAACCTAACCTAACTCGTATAATATACATACGCCTATATATAATTGAAAATGTAATTACTGATAGATACTCACTTTTGTCATTTTTCGGATATACCTCTCTTTATTAATATTACCAAGGTTAAAATTTTTAGTACTATTTTCATTGTTAGTACTAATTTAATATTTAATATAATTAATGATTTTTTTGGTAAGAAGACACAGATTTCTTCAAAAAATTAACTACTAATTAATTAGTTAAATTTCTAATTAAACACGCACGTGTATAACTAAAAGAATATACATTTCAAATTGAATAAAAAAAATTAAGAATGCTACGAAAACATCAGTTGTCTTTGCACATTCATTAACTAACGTATTTTCTAGTTTCCATAAGTAAATTTATATAACTCATGTTTTGCTGTAGCTTAAAACACTTTATTAAATATACATCACAACGATAAGAACACACATGTTAACAAGCGTACCCTCTTTATTAGGAGACATATCATATTCATGTACATGATGTATTACAACTCCATTAAAGTATTGAGCGGTAAATTATCAATAATAGGAAACACATTGCGTCTACTAATAAGACAGCTTCTCTGTACCGTAAATTTTACTTGCACCCAGTGTTCTCAAACAGATATAAAATCTGACACTTCTAACAGATTTTATTCAAATAAGACAGATAAGTAAAAAGAAGAAATTAAAGCTTTCATGACGGTAAACAAGCCCGTTTTTATTCAATTCTTCTGTACGCTGTGTTAAAAATAACTATCTCTCTTGTATTCTATGTACTCTTACAGTTCATAGATTCTGCTTACATAGATCTTTTTACAATTACACTTGGATTGTTAAGTATAAAATAACTACCTACAGTAATTGTTAATTATTAATTGTTAGCATACTACCTGCATTAAAATAACATCAAGATATTTGCGACAAAAATAGAAAGTACACTATAATGCTATTCCACCAAGTTGAGGGCTGCAGATCTCGAAGAGATAATCTGTGTTTACATATTAGTGATATTAAGTGATATCTGTAATTACAGTGATTGTTCTTATAGGTTTGGAAAACATTTCAGGCGTACTGAACTTGGTGTAAGCCCAATAAACTCGGTCGTTTGAGGAATATTTGTGAAGTTTAAAACGCAATACCAACCCAAAAGCGACCCTGAGAGACTAACATCTACATTATACATAAGACAGTCTAGGACTGTCGGAGACCAACTGCAGGTCATTAGGTCACCGGAATCCCCATCTAAGGACACCGTTCTTCAGATGACAACCAAGTAAGGTTCTCTTTTTAATAATACCATACAGTCATAAACTGTAAGACTAAAAGTTACGTAAAACTATCCCTTTAAAGAAAAGTAATTTAAAATAAATATGTTGGTCTTTTAAAGAACTTTAATTATAAACTATTATTTAATTAATTTATTTATAGTATGTATATAATTACATATACTTGTGTCGGCAATATTAACTTATCTATGCTCATCCAGAACATTGGAATATATTTTATGTTAACAAACAATAGGTAAACAAAAAGACATTTTACAAACTGTAAACTTTTGAAATTAACAGTAGTCAACTACAGTAGTTGTCAACTATACTGTTAATAATTAAATAAGTAGTAAAGCCTGTATAGAAAGTATATGTGAAAAACATTTTTGATTTTTTGTAATTGTAAATAAATAAAATATTTTTATTATTTGTAAGTAATGTATAAGAATAATGAATAATCAAATAGGGTAAAGCTGTATTTTAGTAAAATTAATATAGTAATGTGTAATATAGAAAATAAAAAGAAGTTATCTAAATTTGTTAATATTATATAAACAAATAATATTAATTAAAGACTTTGTACACAGCAATATTCTTTATATTATTACAAAAATAACATACGGTTTGTGTGCCGTCTACACGAGTTCTTAAAATTTATTAAGATACAAAATATTTTTTCTTATTATTTCCTATAAAATTGACTTAAGTACGAAAAAATTTACTTTATTATAGATACAATTATGTTAGTAATGATTAAGTACTTCAGTATTGTCTTTCTTTAAATGATCAAGTTTGCTTCGGAATGTGTTTATTAAACAAGTAGCTTATTACTAAACGATGGAATTTATTTTATAAAAAATACAGTCTTTATTAGATACATTAGTAGTAGCCTGTGTAATTTTTGGATGTACTTATTGAAAAGACGTTACGTAGATAGTTATGCAATTAATTGAACCTATTCTGACGTAACTTGCAGTGATACAGAATAAAAATTCAATAATTCCGTCCTCAGCTTTAAACATAAATAGCCGTCGTTGTTGTTTCGTTAAGCAAATAACATACAGGAAGGGAAGGAAGTGCAAAACAAACACTGGAATGAAAGTAAACATTTTGCGCATCCTTTGTTTGTTACCTGAATACGCAGTTAGTAGGACAACTGGCGTTCAATATCGTGATGTTTACAGTCGTGATATAAACAATATTTTCCTGTGTTATTAAGATCTAAAGCATCTGTTGAAAGGAGAAAATAACCAACTTATTTGTTTCCCCACTACGAAAAGTAACACGCTTTAAACAATCCCAATTATGATAACGAAGACACACAACGTCTGATTAGTTTATAACATATCCGTCAGGAATTAACAGTTTTTTAAGTTTTGTAAATATGGTAAAATTCATAAATCATCAAAATTCTGTGAACATTTTATACACTATTTTAGGAATTAGGCAACTCAAATATACATTACTTTAATCTAAGCGTAACTGACTAATTGATTGTATCTCAATCTCGTAACTCACTCTCGTGTCAACTTATTAGTAACTAATTGACACATGTAGGATAATTCACTTATTACTTAAACGTTGAAAAAAAATTAGCATACTTCTGCATAACATTGCCTGATTGTAAAACTGTTGATAGTTTATTGCACTCAAACCTGTTTAACCTACTGTTTTCAGTAAATTCTATAGTTCGGTTATTATGTATTCTTATATAACATTACGTAAAACAACAATTGTTTAAGGTTAGTGTTTCATTTAATTGTATTTTGTATAACTAGCCTATGTATTTTTATTTTCATTGTTTTAATACAATAGAAAAGATCTAATTTCATTAATAATTGCAGCATACTGCCTATAATGGCTGTTCTTTAACTCGATGTATTTATGAACAAAACTGTTGGTCTGACAAACAATTTTAGATAATAAATTTGTATATTCATGTATGTAGTGTCATGTCAATGACAACGAAAGTATAAAATGTTTCATGTGGTAATAAAAGTAAATATAAAAATTCAAAGCAACGTCCTCTTCACTTTATTGCTATTGCTGAGTTAGAATGGTTTTCAGTCCGGCACCGGTAATACATAACCTTCTGAAACGGTGATTCAATTTCCTGCTTACACCGAACAGGGGATGTACTTACTAAATCATAAGCTGGAGTCTCACTGAAACGCAGTATGGTTAAATGTGTTATACGCTTACGTCGAAATCTGCAACGCTTGTCCCCGTGAAGTCAAAATTTATTATTAGTAAGTCATTATATAATAATAATATATCCACTTTCATTTTTATATATTATCTTCCATATTAAGTGAATAGAAAACATTTTATAAGCAATATCATCTCACTTAATAGATATTGTTGACTTTTAAGGGGTTCTCAATGCGGCACTGGTGAAACATAATCTTCGGAAAACCTTATTAAGTTTCTTGATACATAGCTGTATAGTTCTGTAAGATATCCGTTTCAAAATTCATTCCTATAACACTGTGAATTTCCAGTGAAACCCAATTATGTTTTTGATTAATGATTCTGGGTTGCAAGTCAGAGCAACAGCTCGTTCAATCCAGTTAAGAGTTGCTTCATGTCGTAACAGCAAGGTATGCAATATTTGCAATTGTTAGGCTAGGTACACACGGGCGAGCGTCGACGCGACTTTCCCGGTCGGCGATTAGACAGTACGTAGAATATGACTATCCTATACACACGGCCGGGCGTTAACGCGACTTTGACTAGCGTTGGCCCGGCGTTGGATTTTGTCACCGCTGGGACTGCTGCAATGTTAACGCTGGGATGGAAGCGGTGTGTCAGTACATTGGCAGCATTGAACCCTGAAGATGGTGAAGACACCGAAAGGCTTCGTCAAGAACGAAGTATTTAGCAGTATGGGAATATGTAGTGACAAAGTTGGTGTTAAGATGGCTGCTAATAAAACTAACAAAACTTGAAAAAAGAGTAATAATAATACGGACATAAATGTTCTGTTATAAGTATTATAAGTTATAAATGTTAGATTTTCAAACATTTTGACAAAAATCTCAAAACAATCTCTTCAAAATTTTAATTAAATAAATTGCACACACTCTACACATGCTAAATTTTTATGTTTAGTCAAGTTGAGCATACAATATGAAACATTTCAGCAACTTGTTGAGGTGTCGAAAGTTACTCTACGAGTTGCAGCAGAAGAAGACATGTCAGAATCAAAGCTATACAGTAGGTTTTAAATATTAAAATAGTAGTCACACACGGACGTCGATGTTCATAAGATTTTGGTTTTCTGTGATGTGCTCTCTTTCGTCTTATTTTTCTTCTCAATGGCCGAATCCTTAGATATAGAATTGTTGATCGAGGAAGTGAAGAAGTACAAGTAAATTTGGGACGTGAAGTGAATTGAACAACTCTGCTGTCTCAGCTTTGTCGCTTTTCAGCTGTCCGTCCGTGAAAAAAACTCATCACCTTTGTCATTTTTTGCTCCCACTATACTAGTTATGTTTTTCCATTGTTTTCTATTGTTCCCCCGGCACCTATAAAAAGACATTCATAATGGTTCCTTCTAGCTTATGATAACGCCCGTTTAAACAAGTGTGATAATTTAAAACGTTTACGTCAAAGGATCTCCTCGTTTGGCTATTTTGTGATTTTTAAAGATTTTTAAGTTTTTAACCATGGTATTTTATGCTCCGATTTTATAATAAAATTTCAGTTCATGTACGTATTATACAATTTATATAGCTTATTATCATTGGAAAGCTATTATGAGCATGAATTACGGCTAAAATAGAAGACCAGTCAATGCTCTGTCACATCTGAAAGGATTTAAAAATTCAATTTCTCTGTGTATTGTTTTTAATGAACATTTTTTGGGTATTATTTCTTAAACTTACAACTAAATTTATCATGTGATGATCAAATGTAATAGTTACAAGTATTAACTAAGTTTGAAGTAAATTTATGGATATTTTTAGCCCTAATCCACACCTGATCTATACAAGTAGCACTAGTTACAGTTATGATTGCAAGTTTATAAAATGATATGGCACATACCAAGATTAGGGATTACATGGAAGGGAAAATATAACAAATAATCAAATATGTAACATAACTTTTAACTATGTTTGCTCGAATAAAGATGATAGTTTTGCACAGGTATGCATACTGTAGGGAAGAAAAAACAATGTGAAATTGTAATTCCCTCAGTTACAACACACATTTCTACCGGATTGACTGCAAGTCTCAAACTGTTCGTGTCTTGGCAACGTATCATGTCTCCTATTCTGCTGGGGAGTTCATCAAATGATATTCTACTCATCCGGAAGTAGATGAAAAATTTGTCTTCATCGTTGCACAAATCAGTGATAGGGATGTGAATGCACCTTTCAAAACCCTAGCACTAACCATTTGGTGTACCCCCAAAATCGCCAAATTTTTCGTAAAATATCTATTAACAATTTATGCAAATGCCACCTTCTTCTTTTGATACGCTCCTAACTCCATTGCACTTAAAGAATGGGGACTGAGCGGACTTGATACCTCTGGATTTGAGCTTGATGCCTCGCGTTGACGGTGCTGTACCACCTATCGTGTGAACTACCGCTCAACGTTGGCCGACCGGTAACGTCGCGTCGACGTTACGCCAGTGTGTACCTACCCTAACTGTAACACCTTCAATTCCGTCTGGCGATTGCAAACTTGGACATTATTGTAGAGGGTAAACGGGTATTGCTCTAGCTAAACAAAAATGTTTTCACACCAACGTTACAGGCATAGACCATGATTTTAAAATTACAAAATTTTTTAAAACTATACAGTCGGTATTAAAAATATTAAATAGCAATTCTCTAAAACAAACATAGTGAGATTACAACAATACCCCTATAAACATGCCTTTACGGAGTTAATAGGAGAACAGCAATAATCAGCATGTTAAAAAATTACAATGGTCCGAAACCAACCAAACTATTAGGAACTTCTTACTTTCACTAACACAGCTCTCAAGTAATTTGAGTTTGTATAATCTAGTTATTCACTGTACTAAACTGATAACACACAACAGTCGGAAATTATAACAGTTTGAGCTGGGCAATTTAATTTTTTCAAACATTTCTTAAATCTTTTGTTCCGTGCAATTATTATGTTAAAGAATGTATCGATATTACAAGTAATCGTATTACTCTATTTAACACCTGTGAATTCTGGTATAATATCTCGTACATTGGAATTGACAGCTGATAGTAACAACGTTTGTTCAAGTAATTGTAAGCTCTTTTGTACCATATAATGATTACGTAAAAATAAGTATTAATATTACAAAGAAATGTTTATACATTGTAGATAGATTCAAACAGAGTTTAATAAATATGTTTATTAAAAAATATGTTTAAAATTAAAAGGATTGATAACTTATATTCTAGTTTACATTCAAGTATAACAAATTGTTCAACTGAACATCGTTCCTGCAAACGTGTAAATAAAGTTTGGGAATTCCTACTTTAAGTGAATGTTACTGAGTAGTACAACCAATCTAACAGTTTGCTAACAATATCATTGTAAGAGCGGAATTGAATCCTCTGATGTGTTCCCCCAGGGACAAAATACACCTTCAATAGAAGAAAGGAAAATTTCAATTTCAGCAGACGGGACAATACATAGGCCTATAATAAAACGGAATGATCTTGTATGAAAAGAGAAGAGGCCGTATGTATTGCTGTTTGAGTTTCCTATATGCCAAAACAAGAGTTGTTTTTAATTATTACGGTTTCTAGTGTACCCAAAGTATCAGATGTTTTTCATTGACTGTTAAATAAATATTTGTTACACACGTTAATTACCAACGACGTACGCATAGATATACTATAATTATACTAAAACAAAATACTTAAAATTTATTAGATAATATTTAGTTCTGTTATTACTGTTCTATTTGTCTTGTTCTATCATTACTGTTCCCGTTATCTCAGTTCTATTACTGCTGTTCTATTGACCTTAGTGCTATTGTTACTGTTTTATAAATCTTTGTTCTATTATCTCCTGCAGTATTACTCAATTTTGGATACTGTAGTTCTTATGTTCCTCTGTGAATACTGACCTACTGATATATTTAATGGATTTTAATTAGGTTGTAATAAGTGTTACTCTAAGGACTAAGTCAAATGTGTTGTACTAAGTATGGTAATTAAGAATGCTCATTGGGAAATATGCCAAATGGCAATTGTTAGTCTCACAAATTTAGATACCGGTATTCAAAGTTCATAGGAAATACTCACTTAAATAATCAAAAATAGGAGAAATTTCATGTTTATACAATTTTCACTCTGGCATATCTGGAGTAATGTGAGCAAACAAACAACTTTTCAAAGAAAGAGCATTTCTCAAAAGTATTTCTAGCTGACCAAACATAAAACAATTGGTCAGAGAGCGGTTACTACATATTTGGGATCATGAATAAAGATATTGTTTTGTAGCTCGAGTTGCTAAATACGGCATCATATACCAGCAATGCTATTACAAATCTTTATCAAAAATTTATAGAATTTGTAGAAGGGGCATGTGTTTTATAATACCAGGTATCCAAAAATTATCTATTATAACTGAAGAGTACATTAGACTTTTTATAATCCGAAAACTATAACTAACAAAATTTTGAGCTCAATAAATAATTCAACAACTTTGCCGTTTACTTCAGGACTACCAGAAATTATTGGAAACATACATAACTGAAGAAAATACGAACACAATGTGTCAAAATGCTATTAAATAATTGCAAACTCTTATACTCGAAGAAAATATACTGTATTCACTGTTTAATATGTAAATTATGTTTTCATATTTGCTCACGTTATTCTCGTACATATTTGTTATTATTATTAAAAATAAAAGTTTTCGTACTAGAAAATATTTATTTGTATTGTTGTGTATTGAATATTACACTTTTGGGATAGTATAAGCTATCATAACATTTCTGTTTTGTAACAAATTGTCTTTACATAGTCTACAATTAACGGAAGAATGATTAGAAATATTTTTCCATATCATGTACAAAATATAATAGGTAAGTAATATTTTAATTTTTGCTTTAACAAAAATTACTCAATGACTATGTCAACACGCGGTATTGACACAGTTCGGAGACGTAATAACCGTTCCCTCTGTCTACCCATGCGAGTGCTGAGGTCTTCGGTCACCGATCCGCAAAATGGTCATGTATCCTGCATTCTGTATTTTCTGTATGCATGTACGGATTGACTTAACAAATTCAAATAATAAAGGAGGCAATGTTTATGATGAATTTTTAGAGATGGTCTGCGCGTTTAATTACTTTGGCCTGCCTGTAGGCCTATTTATTGTTTCCTTATTTGCTGTTTTTGATTTTCGGTCTTCCCTTATCCATAAAACATAAATCAACATGACCAACTACAAAATAAAATTTTCAAATCATTGAAAAAATATTTCTTGTCGGTTTATGTTTAGTTAATTATATATTACATTTTAATTACTAATTAGTTAATTATATTACTATTATACTACAATAGCCGTTTATATAATTTTTTATATCTTTCTTTTCATCGGAAATTATAATTTGCAGCGACAGAATTGCATTCCATAATAGCTGTTGTCGCTGTGTAAAATCTTTTCAAGATTTTAATATTATCCATGCTCATTTTTATAACACACGCTTTTGTCTTCTACAGCATAGATTACATGTAAATAAAGGTAGCTGTTCAACAGATTATGTGTAAATAAAAGTAGACCGTCATCATCAGCAGCAGCAAGAATTAAACCAAGGATGGTTTGTTCCGGTCTCAAACAGTCAAAGTGTAGAACTATTCACTCCAGCGCTTCGTCGGACGTCCCAAACCTCCCCGTCCCCTCGGCGTATTTCACATAGTTGTTTGGGGATGCGGCAGTCATCCGTTCGGCAAATATGTTTCTGCCAATTCAGCCGATACTGGGTAATCCTGTCGAGTATACTCATAATATTCAGCCCCTGCGGTACTTCTTTTTCCTTCTTTGATGACGGAAAGTACCCTGCCACGTGTCAGGGAAATCTCGTTTCAGGGGCTTGGATACGCCTGGCTTGAGCTTTCGATAAAGTCCATTTCTCAGACCCATAAAGAAGTGTGTGAAAAGCCATCACCTTGTACAATTTTAGGCGCGCTACTTTGCTTTCTGACTTAAGGGTTCGTCTGGTGGTCCCCGACATACGGTTGAACTTATGCAACTTATTCACAACGTCGTTGCTTATAAGACACACTGTTGCCGAGTTATTCAAAATTTCTGACTGGTTCCAGGACCATCTATAACAATTTTCGCCGCTTACGGGATCACTTCAAAGAAAAGGCATCACATTGGTCTTAAGTGTGGTTATTTGTAATCCAGAGTCTGCAGATTCAATTTAACAAATGTATACCCATCTGCAATCTGTTTTCCGAGTCCGACACAATACCTTGATTGTCCGCAAACAACAAAGTGTCAATTGCAGAGTGGCTAATCATAAATGCTATAAAAGTAGATGTAAAATAGATTTATATGAAGTAAGTTAGTTATTTTTCCATTTTATAAAAAAGTAACTAGATTATTACTTATATATATATTATCAAATATTATATACTTTAATACTGTATGATTACTCAATTCAATTTCCTAAACATCAAGTGCCTTGATGAGTGTAATTAATGGCATCGTCAATGCTAACGTACTGAAGTTAGGCATGTAATAAAACATCAAACGTTTACTACCGGTAAACAGATCGAACAATATTGGTGGCGTAACGAAGCTAATTGCCTTTACGGAGATGTATCGAAGGGAAGTTATCAAGTTACATACTCCCGGCAATTTGCTTCCCTTTCTGTGATCACTATTCACTAACAGTATCCACTAACCTAAGCAATATTTGCATAGTCATCCATCTGTTCTTTATTTTTGCACTAAATATTTACTTCTTGTTTGGAGAGTACTGCCAGAAAACTAATTTCTAAACAGTAAATTATGGTGTCAGCATTTTTCAGCGACCAGTGAGGTAATTAAACTGAAGGAAATCTCAGTTACACTTGTTTAATTCTACTTTTGTTTACAATAATGTTTAAAAATGCAGATAAGTGATTTATGACTAAAATAAGATATGCATAACAAGAATTTGACTGTATTAACACTATTAAGAAGTCTTATAAATAGTTCCATTTTTGGCACGAACACAGAATTCATTAAATTATCTTTGAATATAGTATAAGGATGAACACAAAGCGGTCCAGCGGAACAAAATGTTACATACCTGGCAAGTACGAGAAGAAAGAACATACTGGAAGTGAGGCATGTGGCATGACGGAGAAACATGTAGAAAAAACGGACAGAGGAGGCAACTGCACAAGATTTAGTTAGTAAAACGAAAAGAAGAAAAACTAAGAAAATTTATACTGCCAGACCAACGCACTTTAGAAAACTGTTGAAACGAGTAAGAAAATATAAATAATGAAAGTAGCTTTAAGTTAATATTACCTCTCAATCCATTTACCGGTAATATAAAAGTTAAAAAAAACTAAATTTAGTACGGACGCTACATGTCGTGCAACAAATTACTTCGACATGATAACTACGCATATTTTGATATACGTCTGCAGCTTTATTTTCCGGTTATGGATAAGTAAAGTAGTCTTACCTGTAGAGAATTAAACCAGACAACAAAACACAGTACGTAATTTATTACATTAACAGTAGTTAATTTAAATCGCTTCTATCAGTCTTCAAAAGTAGTAAAAGAAATATTACAACGTTAAAAATAGAATCTATATTTAGTATTATCATAAGTATTACCTATTACATAAATAATCTAAACACATATTCCTTTTGATATTGCTTTTAATTTTACTTTTATCGCACGATACGAACCGCATAAATGTAGGAGTTATGTCACTTACATCTGCTTCGTATCAGCTGCTTTGGTCCGTTTTACACTGTTACATCAAAATCAGTAGTCCGAGGTTAATCTTGGGCAGTAAGATTAGTCTACTTTCAGGCTTTTTCTGTACTTTTCACAACGTTTCTCCATTTTTAATCTAGAAGTAATAACGGTTTATATATAATTTATATTTATATTTATTATAATTTTTTATAGTTTTTTATTATAATTTATATTTATTATTAAATTTATAAAAAAAGTTTAATAAATCTGCAGCGCAACCTTTTGATTAGTGATACGTGATGTGGTCTTGTCTCTTGACAACTGTACCAGAAAACGAAATCGCGTAATACGTTAGATTACTTTTCATTAAAAAAACCCCAGGTATTGGTAACTTGAATCGGTTATTACCAGATATTTAAAGAAATAAAGGGATTATTATTAGCGTATATACTTTGTACGATCTATAGTAGTATGTAGTACATAGGCAATCTAGATAAATTTATAGAAATAAAAGAAACCGGGCTGTGCTTAAATTTCTTAAATTGTTCTTATTTCTATATTGATTTTTCCGGTAGAACTATTTTGTATATCAGAAATAGTCTACTACAATTTATCTATATGGCGTGGTAGCCTACGTAATAAACTAAGGTACATTTTTGCTGTGCTATTACTTTTACTTTATTATAATCTCAAAGTATTTACCGCATATAATATATAGGCATTATAAAATTTACAACTGACCTCAGGTGAAATTTACAAATTTCATCACCTTTATATTATTAAATTAAAATCAATTCTTTACGACTAATGTTGGAGATTGGATCTGGAAAGTGTGTTCGAAAATATGCGAAGCCTGTACTTATATTTTTTCTTCTTACAAAGTCCCTCCATTTTCAATTTGGTATTAATAAAATTTATGTAATCTGTTATATTGTATTTCATTTTGAATGAGCATTTAATATACTGTAATTTACAATTCTGTAATTGGATATTCACGTTTAGAAAATTTTAGTTACGTTCAACAAATTACTCTGGATCTTTCAAGACATAATGCTTAATTTAATTAACGGAAACCATAATGCGAAACTTTGTGCAACGAACACGGCCCCGGAAAGTCGAAAATCGTGTCCCTATCAGAAATTCTTTTGAAGTGTTTTAAGTGATGCTTTAAAAGCATAGCGCGAACTTGGAGTGTCTGAGTACTGGACACGCAAGGTGTCGTGAAACAAATTACTTTAAGGCAGGCTTTGATAGAAGCCCTCATGTAACTCAGGGGTGTTAATTTCCGATTGTAGATAAGAAAGTGAAATGGTCTTGCGTGCAACCAACATTATCAGTCTACAAAACCAAAGGCACGTTCAGGTTGCTCTTTAATAATGACAAACTCTTTTCTTATTTGGATTTACTAAAGTTTGTAATATTCATTTATTTTGACTATATACAAAAATGGTTTAGGTTGTGTGTACTGTTTTCGTAAGTTGAATTTTGCATCTTTGCTTAATATAAACTTTGGTGTAATCCATTCCGTTACGTGCATTATTAAGTTTAAATCTACGATGTAAAATATAATATAGGACGGTGTAGTAAGCAAAATATATCTTATTGTAGCACATACCTTACCTACATCATAAATTATGTATATAAAACAATGCAAAGTCAGATTATGTTTTGAAATTGATGAGAAAGTAGACTTCACATATTTAAATTTATTTTATTTAGACGTTATTGCTTTCGACTTGTAGAGTCCAATGTTAAAATCAAAAACTTGTATTTTCAACGCTGCCCATCTGTTTCAAACAACAAATATTTCACCGTGCATGCTGTGTGTAACTCCAGTTGTTGAAATTCCTTTTTCTGCACTATAACGTTCTTGTACCATATCTTAGTTATTTAAAGATAAGAGTCTTTCACCATTTTAAACTACACACACTGCAACACATGTCAGGCATATGCTTAGTGCTTAAAAAGAGGAACAAAACCTTTCGTTTCCAAGACCTTCTTTCAGGTTACCTTTTACAATGTGACTTTCTATGAATACCGCAAGACCAGCACAATCTCAAATTGGACGTTTCACTTCAAATGCCTGCAAGTGTAGGCGGGTCGTTCTTTTTCTTGTAGGGCATAAGACGTCAAGTTTGTCTGCCCAATTTTCGGTGTAGTGATGCAAACTTGTTCACGAGGACTGAGATCAACTGCCTTTTGCTATTTACGAACGCTTTGTTTCAGGATAGAAAGATATAATATCGTGTATTCCATATCAGCTGCTACATATTAAGAATGGTGCTTGTGGCAACTACGTTTGTGTCATAAGGTCGTATGGCAACTACGTCGACCTCTGGATGTCTGCAGCGTGTCTCACTGCAGTGTCAGCTTCTTCTTCATAACCTTTAATACCTACATAATCCTGACACTAAACAAATACAAAGATGAAACAAGACCGTCCAATGCATGACATAGCGTCATTATCTGTTTCAAACACGGATCCATTGTGCTCGGATATTGCAAGATATTTTAAAAAACTAATTGCATCCTTAGAGATAAATTTCCTTTCAGCTCGATGTTCACAGAAAAAGAGCTTTCCAGACTTCATACAGATGAGAAGTATGCAGCCGAGGCACTTGCAGCCTTGGCCAGTGCCCAGAGTAGGGGCGTCATAAATGACAAACCCACTAACTCCCAATTTCTCCGAACTATTTCGATTGCACGGATGACGGATGTTGGTTTCCACAATAATGTTCTTCGCATTCAGCACGTCGTTTATAAGGGTCGGTAGTTGGTTAATCTTTGTACTTATTTAAACTTTGTACTGTAACATCAGCATTGCGACGCGCGTTCAGTGACGTCATTTTCTCCCCCGCTAATCTGCTGCCTGCTTATATGCAGGCTAGCATCAGTCAAATTTAGTTAGTTAATTGCAAGACTCCGGACGGGCAACTCGCCTCAGTTCGCCAGCCGCGGCTACACAAAGTTTTCAATATTTCAAAATTTTAGCATGATCATCATGCGATAATTACTTAGGCGATCTCGGCCTCTACGTACGATTATGGTTTTCTTTATTTAATTCTATCTCATTTCTAAGGCATTTATGTCGCGCTAAACTGCACGCGCCAGCAACTATCTTCTGACAAATTCTCAATAAATAATTAACTCTAAAAACATATACAGTCCACTAAGTTATTTCATTTCTCACGAGCTAACTCAACAACTAGCGTTCTAAGACTAACTTAAGATTGCTTCGAGAGCGCCTAAGACGCAACATTTTGGTCCACCAAGGCCGGATCCGAATCGTGATTCGGACCAAGATTCTCAGATATATTTCATTTAATGGGCCCAAACAACGTTTGGTTCAAACCCGAACACTTTCAAACTTTAGATTGCTGGCCGTTGCACGCCTTCATTGTTCTCAAGAGAACTTCATACGTGACATTGCAAGATTCTTCAGAGCATCATATCTGAGACAGCAAGACACTAAAAGTCATCATCATTTGTCGTACAGCACCGAAATTCCAGAACTTAAAATTATACGGAGAGCTGCAACTTCAAGCGTTACCCGACCAGCAGAAACAAGAGTTGCGCCAACATCTAAGGCCTGCCGAACAGGATCACCAAGGCAACAAAAGGATCGTAGCCATCTTGAACACGCCAGCATTCACAATCCACGTGACTGAACTTGCATTTCTTATAATTTTACATTTATAATTTTTATGTACAGCAAAGTCAGTAATATTTTAGCACAGATTTAATAGCATTTAATATAAAATCATTAATAATTTTTACATAAACAGATATTAGTGTCAAGTGGCCATAAACTTGTATTTCTACCTAAATTTTCATTTACGCAGCTGTACAATAATGCATTAATAAACTTAAGTGATGTGATAAGGCTATATGTATATTGTCACTTTGAATGATTCATATTTTCAATAACTTCCATAACTATTTTTTAAAGAAAATAAGTACCTATTATAATAAGCAATAGATTAAGTTGCATACCGATCACTGGCTCCCGCACCATATCAGGATTTAGTAAATTATTCAAATTACAACAATTGTTCACCTGCTCTATATATAGCTATCGTTTTCGAATCACATTTTGCATTTCAGTCATGGCTGATGTGAAGGCGTTAATTAAGAAACGGGGCACAATTATGGCCTCTATCTCCCGTGCAAATACATTCGCTGGCAATTTCGATCCGGACATAAGCGATCACCATGCCTTAAAAATTAAGCTCCGCCACTTGATGGAATTGTCCGCGAAGTTTGATGAAATTCAGACCCAACTTGAGGCTGATGATTCCGATTTCACATCAGTCAGTGACAGGGTTCAAACAGAGGATGATCTCTGTAATATTGAGTGCAAGCTACACCATTTATTAGAACAAGTAGAGGAGGTGAACAAAAGCCATTGATTCAAGCTGAAGTTACGCCAATTAAACCTCCCCCATACGGTTAGAGCCAATTAAATTGCCCTGCTTCTCAGGCAACATTATTGATTGGCAGCATTATTATAATATGCTTTTGGAATTAGTACACGTCAGAACTGACCTGACGGACATTCAGAAATTACACTATTTACGCTCTTCATTAAGAGACGAAGCTTTAAATGTAATAAAATCTCTCCCAATAACCCATGACAATTATGCGGTAGCCATTGATCTATTGAGGCCCAGGTATGACAGAAAATTAATTGTCTCGGCCTATCATATAGGGAATGTCCTGGGCATGAAGTCCATTCAACAAGAGTCCATGGTTGGCTTTTCCAAATTTATTGACGAGATTACCGTGAATATAAATGCTTTAAATTCATTAAATGTACCGGTAAATACCTTTGAAATCGTTTTCGTTCAATATTTAACGCAAAAACTCTTAAATCAGAAATGCCGGCTATGGAAGGAAAGCCTGTCCGAAGAGCGATTTCCTAATTTTAATAATTTTATTAAGTTTTTAAATAGTAGAAGGCAATTAATGCAAAACGTCGGTGACTCGGCCAGTTCAGTAAATAGAATACAAGATAGCGATAAGACTCCCTATCGCAAAGCTATTAAACCGGCCGATCTTACTAGGTGAAGATTCCATTCCCATATCGGCAATAACATTTGTCAGCTGTGTCGTGGTAAACACCGCCTCTCTGAGTGCCCACAATTCGTGGCTATATCTCCCCTTGAACGAAAATATATTTTAATTAAACATAAACTTTACTTAAATTGCATACGTCCAGGCCATGATCTCGCACACTGTCCTTCCAAATTTGCTTGCAGGACATGCGCTAAACGCCACCACACAACGATCCACATATCAGGCAATAACGCTTCGAGTAGGAACAATCAATTTTCACTGAAACTGAAAACAAACAAATCCATTCTATTATCCACCGCTGTCTGCATGACAACTGACCATGCCGGTAGGAAGCACCCTGTAAGGATTTTATTGGACTCAGGATCGCAAGCTAACTTCTGCACCATGAGTTTCGCACGTCGCGTGGGTCTAAAACTAATTAAATCTCAATTACCCATCACTGGTATAAACAATTCCTTATCTCAAGCTGATTTCAGTACTAGGGTAAGGTTGCATTCTCGTTATAACAATTTTAGTTTGAATGTGCATTGCGCTGTGCTTCCCAGTATCACGAATAATCTTCCTGCCGAATCGTTTGATATCTCATCCCTAAATATACCAAAAGACATATTCCTAGCTGACTTTCTTATTCGCAACTGAACTTTTCTTCGCAAATCGACGTATTACTTGGTGCCCAGTACTATTTGCAATTAATTGAACCTGTCAAATTCATCCGCAGGCCACACTTTCCCATAATACAGGAGACAAAATTGGGATTTATTCTTGCGGGTAACTTTCCCTTTAACATGGCAAAGCCTGTCTCGTCATTCATAGCATGCGAGGATAATAATGCCATTTCCTCGCAAATAAAGGACTTCTGGAATTTAGAGGACGTTGCTGCTCGTGCTCCCTCCGTTGAGGACTCGGAATGCGAAAGTCATTTTATCGCTAATACTTTCCGCAATAATAATGGTAGATTTGTGGTATCCCTACCTAGCAGGGCATACAATTCTCATTTGTGTGATTCTCTTCCCGGAGCTATTCGTAGATTTCAGTCACTGGAACTCAAGTTCAAACAGGACCCTGCCTTCATAAAGACTATAGCGCATTCATGCATGAATATTTAACTCTAGGTCACATGTCTTTGGTTGATTCTTACGATTTGTCAGTTAACAAGTCAGACACTTTTTATTTACCGCACCATTCGGTGTTTAAGGGCTCTAGCATAACCACCAAATTGCGAGTTGTTTTCGACGGCTCTGCCAAAACAACAAATAATTTACCCTTGAACGACACATTGATGGTTGGTCCCACGGTCCAGCAGGATCTTTTTTCGATTATGTCTTGGTTTCGCACTCCCCGATATGTCGTCATTTCGGACATTGAGAAGATGTACCGTCAAATTTTAGTTAATCCCAAGGACTCTAATTTGCAGCGAATTGTCTGGCGTGACGCCCCCCATAGGGAACTTCAGCACTACGCCTTGAGGACAGCCACCTATGGGACTGTAAGTGCGTCATTCCTTGCCACAAGATGTCTGCACAAATAGCCCAGGAAAACAAAACTCAACACCCTACAGCTTGTTCAGCTATCGCAAATGATTTCTATGTGGACGATCTCATGACCGGTTCAGATAACCCGCACATCCTATCTAAAATGAAATCCGACATCACAGATTTATTACGCCAATACGGTTTTACTTTGCACAAGTGGTTTTCTAATGATCAAACCATTATAGATTCACACGTCAATTCTTCCCTCGACTTTAGCAAAAATCAAACTGTGCGTACTTTGGGTATTCAATGGGACATTGACGAAGATAGTTTCGTATATAGTTTCAAAAGACGTGTCAAAGTGGAGGTATTCAACAAGAGAAGGGTATTGTCAATTATCGCAGGAATTTACGACCATTTGGGACTCATTGGTCCGGTTACATTTTGGTGTAAGCATTTCATGCAGATATTGTGGTTAACAGGTACAATTTGGGACGACCCCTTATCAGACTCATTATCTAAACAGTGGGTAGAGCTTTATTCTCAGCTGATTTCCGACACTTACTTTAAAATTCCAAGGTCTGTAAAGAGTTTAAATAATTCACACATCATTTCATTTCAGCTCCATGGGTTTGCCGACGCGTCAGCAAAGGGGTACGCGTGTTATATTTATGTGCGCACGGTCTATTCAAACTACGTCATCTCATCAAACTTGTTATGTTCTAAATCTAGAGTCGCTCCCTTGAAGCAGGTAACATTACCCAGACTTGAACTTTGCGCCTGTCTCTTGTTGGCACAGTTGGCTTCCAAGGTTATAAACGCCGTGAGTTACAAATTCGACGACTTATATTTTTACTCTGACTCGATGATCGCCTTACACTGGATCCACCAGCAGTCTTCCAGATGGAAGGTATTTGTCGCCAACCGCGTTGCGGAAATACAGCGTCTCACTGCAAAAGGTACCTGGCAACATGTCTCGTCACATGACAACCCTGCCGATATTCTATCGCGTGGTTGTCTCCCTCGGGTTTTACACGGTCACCCACAATGGTGGTATGGTCCATCCTGGTTGTCCCATGAGTCATCATCATGGCCCACCAGTGCCTTCGATGCCCATTCACACTGCACTCATCCCGATCTTGAGCAGGAACAACGTAAGCAGGTCCAAACCTCATTGATTGTCGCTTCATCTACGTCTAGTTATTTTGAAAACTACTCTTGGCTTTCAAAACTCCTTCGTGTATTTTCGTATTGCCGTCGATTCATTCGGAACTCTAGGCTCCCCATAGCTGTTAGAGACACTTCCTTTTTAACTTCCCATGAGTTACATGGTACACTTTTGGTTTTTATTCGCCAGTCTCAGCGATCGCACTTTAGCATCGAAATCAAGGAACTTGAGGCACAACGCTGTATCCCTAATAATAGTAAAATTCTTTCACTTAACCCCTTTCTGGACAAGGCGGAGATATTACGCGTGGGCGGACGCCTTCAGTAGTCCCAGCTTACCTATGATAGCAAACACCAAATCATACTACACCCAAATTCTCATCTCAACAAATTCATCATAGAAGGCGAGCATCTTCGTCTACTACACGCTGGGGTACAATTGACTCAGTACTCTCTACGGCAGAAATATTGGATAATTAATGATAAATCTTATATTCGATCAGTAATACACAAATGTATCACTTGTTTTCGATTCCGTGCTAGGGGTGCAAGCCAATTATTAGGACAATTACCCTCTTCCCGGGTTACTCCTGCTAAGCCATTTTCTCAATCTGCAGTCGGCTATGCCGGTCCCGTATTTATACGTCATGGCGGGCAGCGTTCCAAATCGACGTCAAAGGCTTATATTGCTCTATTTATATGCATGGCCACTAAGGCCATTCACCTTGAACTAGTCTCAGATCTTACCTCAGACGCTTTCATAACAGCCTTAAAACGGTCTATAGCTCGTAGAGGTATCCCTGATCAGATATTCTCCGACAATGGTACAAATTTTCGTCGTGCTAGTAGTACACTTCACGAATTATACAAACTTTTTCAATCTAATGGATTTGAACAGACCACCCAGGATTTTACCAATGCCCAAGGCATCAAATGGTCCTTTATTCCCCCCTCAGCACCTCATTTCGGCGGCCTGTGGGAAAGTGGAGTCAAGAGCGTCAAGTTTCATTTGTGGCGCGTTGTCGGCAGAACCATTCTTACGTTTGCGGAGTATTACACTATCCTAACTCAAAAAGAATCCTGCCTTAACTCACGCCCCTTGTTCGCCATATCAAATGACTCTAGGGACCCCGAACCTTTAACTCCAGCGCACTTCCCGGTTGGTTCTCCGCTCCGGAACCTGACTATTCCACAGTCAATATTGGTCGTCTGGAAAGATGGCATCTCCAGAGATTCACCCAGTCTATATGGAACAGGTGGTCGAAGGATTATTTGCACCAGTTGCAACAACGCAACAAATGGCGCATTCCGTCAAAATATTTGGCTCCCGGACAGCTTGTCCTTATTTTGGAAGACAATTCCCCCCTACTGCAGTGGAAACGCGGGGTAGTCACTCAAGTCTATTCGGGTCAGGATTCAATAGTGCGCGTCGCTGACGTTCGCACCGCAAACGGTATCCTACTTCGGTCCATTCATAAATTATGTCCACTTCCAGTGGCCTCAGACTAATCGCATGAACGTTCATGCGACATGCCTCATTGATTCGAACATTTATCATGCTTTCTATTTGTTGTTTTTATTATATTATTATCATGTCTATTGTATTACTATGTATCATTATCATATTATTATGTTATTAAATTTTTTGTGATCATTATTATATTATTATGTACTGTTAATTATTATGTAAATAATTATTTATTATGTATACTCATACAATCATATTATGTATTTTTACATCAATTGGGTATGTCAATCATATTGTTATGTACTATTGAATTTTTGGTATCATTGTTCTAATACTATGCATGTAAATTATTATGTCTTTATTATTGTATTACCATATTGAATCAGGTTTTGAGGATTTTTTTTTATATAAATTAAGTGTTATTACTTACGTTTTGTTAAAAATTAAATGTTGTTATTTACTGGACATATGTTACTGCTTGAAGAAAAATCATATTAGTTATAAGAACTTTTATTTTTATCAGGAGTCTTTATTTGTACATTTTTTAGCACAGAAATTGTTTGGTTTGCTTTTGAGTTTTCTGATAGCGTTAATTAATTTTGTTATTTACAGATTTTTATGTCAGAGATGATTTACGTTAAAAAAGGGGGTCAATTTAATGTATAAAGTTTTCAAGTATATTGTGTATTGCCTTTGTATATAACATTTGATAACAATTTTTGATGCACTATTCATACAATGACTTAAGTTGCAAAATCGCCCGATTTTGTGCGGGCAGTATGGTTAATCTTTGTACTTATTTAAACTTTGTACTGTAACATCCGCATTACGACGCGCGTTCAGTGACGTCATTTTCTCCCCCGCTAATCTGCTGCCGGCTTGTATGCAGGCTAGCATCAGTCAAATTTAGTTAGTTAATTGCAAGACTCCGGACGGGCAACTCGCCTCAGTTCGCCAGCCGCGGCTATATAAGATTTTCAATATTTCAAAATTTTAGCATGATCATCATGCGATAATTACTTAGGCGATCTCGGCCTCTACGTACGATTATGGTTTTCTTTATTTAATTCTATCTCATTTCTAAGGCATTTATGTCGCGCTAAACTGCACGCGCCAGCAACTATCTTCTGACAAATTCTCAATAAATAATTAACTCTAAAAACATATACAGTCAACTAAGTTATTTCATTTCTCACCAGCTAACTCAACAACTAGCGTTCTAAGACTAACTTAAGATTGCTTCGAGAGCGTTTAAGACGCAACAGTAGTAGTCTCCTCCTTCACGCTGCTACTGTAGGAGAAGAGACTGGCGGGAACGTTGGTGGGGGAGCTTGGCGGGCTCGTGACGCTGCGAGAGTTGTTTGTAGACACTTCCTTGAAAAGACCCCGATTTTCTGGTTGAAGACTACACCCTCAATGTAATCCTTGTAGGCTACTAGTGCGGTGTACAAACGCAATAAAACTTCCCGATCGGTCATACGGTAGTTACGTCTAATGACATACGGCAAGAATGTCCACCTTGCAGGCAAATTGCCCACATGCGCTTTCCATATTAAGTGTCTGTCAAAAGTTCTTAAGTTTTACTTTAACATAGGCAAAATGCAGATTAAGCGTTAAAGTGCGTTTTACAGCAGAGTTTCGGGTTGGTTCTAGTCTCTGACGGAGCTCACACCGTTTCCGGTTGGCGAGAATAACATCTTCAGGTAATTGAGACCTCATGGTGTAAACGTGTGTATTTTCATAGTAGATGTAACAGCTTCCTAAAGAAATTTGACCAGGTGTTCTGCATCAGCCTAAGTGACGACTTTCCTAACATGGCACAGGGGAGCTGGTTTTTCCAATATTTGGCTTTTATTCCCTCGGCGTTACTTTTGATTGGCTTAAATTGACGACAAGCAGTGATTTAAAACTGTAGTGTTGCCTGGGATTGGCTATATATTGCGAAGTAGGGGTCGCATATAATAATTAGTCAGTTATGCTTTTCGTATCTTATTGTCTATCATACAATGTTCAAACTTGCAGTATTTACTTAGGCAAATTTTCATTGCAACATGGTATCATAAACTCAGAGTTAAATTACTATTTCATATGCAAATTCTATCTATTGGAATATATTGGAACATAATATCCTTCCGCATATGTTGTTAACAGTATAACCTAATATACCTGTCCTACTGGTATTTTGTGGTCGTATAGTCTTCTTCAAAAATCTCACGTCGGAGTCATCAATTTGTAACAAATAGCAAAGTGTGTATGGGTTGTTACGTGTTGTAAAATGTCGGGCGTTACCTCCGCGCACTTTTTGGTACTTACCGATGACTGGATCCTTTGCGGTGATGTAGTCATGTAACACAACTTAATACTATGTTTTTTGTGGGCGCCACTTGGAATCGTTTGTTCCAAGAAAGAAATGTGATTATTAAAAAAATTGAAATTTTTAATTCTTAATTCTATGAAAAAATGTAAACAAGTCAGTTTAGGTTGAAAAAATAAGGTAAGTTTAATGATTCTTCAAAAAAAATCGTCTGAAGGACTAACATTCATGAAAAAATTATAAATTTGCAGAGTTACAAACAAAAATTCATAAGTTATTTTATTATTGACAATTTTATTTCTCCAATCAAGTATCGGCTAGTATTTTCAATATTTTACTCAGTTGAAAAGCATGTGTTTAATACGTGAATAAATCTTTACTCTCAGCACGTGACTTCTTTGAACTACCAAGACATATCAATAAGATGCTTTACAAGAAAAAGTAAGTGATTTGAAGGTGTGTGTGGCATGTGTAGTACAACTGTGTGACAAATGTAACCAGGTAAAAAATGACTTTAATTTTGGTAACTCACGTTCCAATGGTTAATTAATCTCGCACTGGACACTCCTCTCGGGTAGTTTTTCAATCTCGCCTCTTCATGTGTGCACTGAATTTATTTTAAGTCAAAATTGCGATCATTTGCAATTTCCGCACTTTTTGTGAAACGGTTTGGCAGTAGAATTTCGCTCGGATCCCGCCGCTTACAGGTCAGCTGTTTCGCGTTGGTTACCAAATTGGCCGTCACAGCGCTGATACCCTTGCAGTAGCGAGAAAGGCTTTGTGTATGTAATACGTTATGGGAGTTTTTTGTCAAGTTAGTTTGTCTTTGCAAACACAGCAGAATTGGTTCTCTATTTAAAATTTCGGTCCCTCCTGGGCCGTTGACGTTCTGGCTGCGTGATTTCTATTAAAATGTGCCGTGTTGCTGCCCTATTTCAGCAACACATTGGCGTAGCTCCTTGTAGAGGTTAAGTCAGTCTGTTTGTCAATGTACGGGAAAGCCTTTCTTCGGGTCTTGTGTCGATTTCTCGCCTTCGGTTTCGCCTTGACTGCGTTGATCTGTGTCGTGGGTGATGCGTCTGTTCCGGATTTCAAGCTTCAAGTGTTTTTGGGTCGAATTTGGTCTCTCTTTTATACTAATTCAGGCTGATTGTTTTCATTGACTTCCGGTATATTTGTGTACAAATTCCTTCTAGATTGTTCGAGAATAAAGAAATGGAACGTCATGGAACAAATTTAATTTCCGTCGAAGCTTTTAGAACAAATTTCTTATTCTTCACACTAAGGATATTTCAAAAATTACTCTGGTATTTGTCAAACAGTTTTACATTAGTACTCACAATTTGCATGCCATTATTACATTCAGATTCTCTGTTTTCAACTGAATCTAGTGATACTAATTATGATTGGTTTTTAAATAAATTAACTCTAATAAGTAACACAATATACAACTCTCACCTTGGGTTGTTGTCATTGAAATTCAATTTTTTAGAACAAAAAATTGTTGTGAAAGTATTATGTTTCTTCCATAACATGAACACATAATATTACTATCTTCCTATAACAAAACAAACAAATTTTAACATATATAATACATAGATAATTTCAATTTTACATGGCCCATGCCCATGGCCTATGTTGTTGTCGATGTAATGACACAATAATTAGTCTCTTTCTCTAACATATATAGTATTTCACTAATGTACACTCAGAGTTTATTATATTGTCTGTCTTTTGTGATACCTGGTTACTCTTTACACATATTATCTTTATTACAGGATAACATAGCATCATATTGGTTGGTCTGAGATGTCCTTTTTCATAGTGTGACAAATCTCACCCTTATAAGTTAAATTCTTTCATAATTGATCTTATTTTCAACTGCGTTTGTTCGTTTTTAAGGTATACTGAAGTATTGTACCATTCTCTTTTATTTTTGCCAACATTTTGTAAATATTTAGCCAGATATGACTATTTTTTGTACTGGTTGATTGGCCCCAGCCATACATGGTATAGGTAAATATTTTGCTACCTCGACTATTACAATGTTAAAGTTAGTCAAATATATTAGTATAGTCGCTTTATATTATATTTCAACTTTCTAATGCAATTTGGTTGCATTTTGGCAACATTAAATCCATAAATCATACAATATTATATGCCTACCACATGTTTTCAGTTAATACAGTTTTTGGCTATTTTGACTGACTTTTATTCATTTGACAGCTTTCTTTATCTACGATAAATTGTTCATTTTTGTCTGCTTGACAATTGCATATAGTTTTATTTCAATTTGATAATAATTAATTTTTACATGAAATCTGAGTGTTTGGTCTCAAATCCAACACATTAATATTTTTTGTCATAACAATTATATAATATTTATTTTAACTTAGATTCTTTCTAATAATGTATTTAAGTCATTTAATACATTTATTTTATTTACATTACATAATATAATAATGGATCCTGTCCATTCATTCACAACAAATAGTTCTTTATACTCTATTCAGAGTTATTAAACTCAATAATTAATGACTTCATTTTGGTTGATCCTGATATTATTTGTCTCTCTCATAGTATCTTATGGTTTTTTCACTGTTATTCACTTTAATAATATATATGGGGTTTGTGTCTTAGTCAGAGTCTGGTCGTTTTTCATGTTAGTAGTAATAATTATTAGACAATATTACAAAATTTTTAGGGTTACTTGGGTTCGATACTGTCCACCTCACTCTCCTCTTATGATAAATTGCTATGTAAATGGTTTCCTTTATGGAACGTTCTGTGACGTTACATATGCCTCGCCGTTAAAATTGATAATTTTTGAAAAACATATCTTTGGTTTTGATAAAATTATCATCTCAATATTAACCTTTTATTAGTTTCTTTATATTTCATTCTTTAATCTTATAATTAAATTCCTGTACTACTCCTTTAATATATTAATCCAACTCAATATTCCTAGTTCGTTCTTTGTCGTATCACCTATTCCTTTCCTTTTTACCTTGATGTTAATTATTTAATCTTTGATATAATTCCCTATCAATTCTCTAACTTTCATAGAGGGTTGGGAGTCAGAGTGGCTCGCTATGGCATACATTCTCTGCCCTTCCCTATCTATAACTACTGAAATCAAAGGCAACACATCCCTGTCCAGAAAATAATAATTGCACCTTCGCAACAAATAATAATAATAATAATAAAAAAATACAATATTCAAAGATCATAGGCTCCTACACATAAATTCCCTTTCTTAGACTCTTCTGATTAATTCGCAATTATATTAATATATCGTTCTCCGCAGGTAAAATTATCGTTTAAAATCATTCAATGTTAATAGCTATATTCATTCATCATTACCTCCTTATGTAACACACTGTTTTCCTTTTTTTTTCCCCATTTATCATCTCCATTTAGTATCAAATATATGACAGTATTTCTCCTTTTTTTTTCTCCTTTACTAAGTACGGGTAAGCTGGTAAATATACGTTGACATGGCTATTGGAAATAAATCTTGCCTATGGTGGAATGTGTCCATCTCGTAATATTTATTAATAATATTTACTTGTATAATAACTTTTATATTTATTTAATAATCTCTACCTCCTTTCTAATTATGGGTAAGTTAGAAAAATTCATGTTAACATGTTTTTAGTCAAGGTACCTCCTCAATGATGCTGTATTTGACTTGGTTTTTCTAATCATGGTACTTTTTCAATGATGCTTGATTATACGTACCTTTTACTTTGTTACTAACCGTGTCGGTTACCTCGTAGGTATTGTTTTTATTGTCTCTGGTTATCGTGAAAGGTCCTGTATATAAAAGTAGCTATTTCCTCGTTATGCCTTGTATAGCACTGGGCAATTCTCTATTTTTAACTAACACCTTTTCTCCTACCTCATATTTAATTACCTTGGGCTGTGATTTGACATATTTTTCCCGCTGCTGTTCCGTTTTTTCTGACACCTTGTTATAAAATTTGGTTCTCTCAAATTGGTATGCGGGTTCGTCGGGAAAATTAATAATCTCTTTTATCTCTCATGGTGGGGGTCTTTCGAACATAACTGTGTATGGCGACACCTCGATGGTATTGTGATGTGATAAATTAAGAAAATCCTCGGTTGATGTTACGTATTCATGCCATCTTTTCTGTTCGTTATGGCAGTATGTTCTCAGCAACCGTCCTACTTCCCTTAACATTCTCTCGGCTGGGTTACTATTCGGGTGATATACGGACGTTTTGTACGTTTTTATTCCGTGTTCTCCAAGGTTTTCCCCTAAACTGGGTACCGTGGTCCGTAATTATCGAATACGGTCGGCCTACCTCCATTATATATCGTTCTATTATGATGCCTATTATTTTCCTGGTCGTTGCCCTAGTTATTGGGTATAGCTTGGTATATTTGCTAAAATGGTCGAAGATGATTACGATAAATTTATATCGGTGTCTCCCACCGCTGCGTGGAAATGGTCCACAGATATCGAGAAATACCTTTTCCAATTTTTCTGTGGATGTTATGGGTATCTTTACTCTCGTTATCACACTTTACTTTTTGACAAATATCGCACGACCGTATCGCCAGTTGCACCTTCTTATTCATCCCTTTGATGTATGATTGCTCTTCCAATGCCTTCCTTACTTTGAGGGCACCCATATGTCCGTACCTGTCGTGATAGTCGGTTATTAGCGGTCTCTCTATTGCTGGTGGGATTACTAACTTCCAATTCTCTTGGTGCGGGGTATTCCTTATAAACAAAGTGTCGTTGTGTATACAGTAATATTTATTTATGACCTCATCGCCTTCCTGTACCCTTTTCCTAATATCTCCTAATCTTGGATCGGCCTCTTGTTGTGACTTTATATTGTTTAAAATATTTTTTAAACCTTCCCTGCTCTTAATAATATGGTATACTTTTGCTAATTGTTCCTTTTCGCCGTCAAAGGTTTGGTCTGGTATATTGACGCGAGATAGGACGTCGGTTGCTACGTTCTGTTTGCCGGGTATATATTCCCATGTGATATTATATTCTTGCAAGGCCAAAACCCATCTCGTCAGCCTTCCGTGGTTCAGCTTACAATGCTTTAAAAATGATATATATTTGTGGTCGCTTCTAACTGTTATGGGGTACCCTAATATATATGTCCTAAATTTACCGCATGCGAAAACTACACTCAACAATTCTTTTTCGGTAGTATTGTAGTTTCGTTCGCAACTGTTCAGCACGCGGCTAGCAAAGCTAATTACTAAATGGTTACCATCCTGATCTTCCTGATATAGGGCTGCACCTAATCTTACCTTCTAAATCTATTACTGCATTATATGGCCTAAGTATATCGCAGCCTATTAGGATACTCATGGGTAAATTATTCGCCACTAATAACCCTACTGGTATCGTTACCCCATTACTAGTCATCTCTAATGACACCTGTTTCTTTATCGATTTATTTTGCCTCCCCGTTGCTCCGACTAGAATGATGTTATTTATAGGCAGAGTGGGTATTGGTAAATTACTTTTTTGTTTGATCCGCTCTAACTCTACACTATCGATAAGCGATACATTCGACCCCGTGTGAATGAGTAATATTGCTTCTATGCCATTGATATTTGCCTTGATTTGTAAGATATCATTATTCCCTTTGTTATGGTTTTTAACGATATTGTCACTCTCTTCTAATAACTCCCCTCTAATATCCTTAAGATAATTATTTATTCTTAATGTCATAGTCCCGTCATTGTCCTGTCTATGTTTTTAACTAGTCACCCCATAATATTGGTTCAGTGAAGGGCGGTTTTCCTTTTCCACTGCCGCGTTTAGTTTAAATGAGCCACGGCCCGGCCCGGTCTCCCGGAACATTGGGTTGCCGACCCGTCTGTGTTTCCTGCCTGACCTCGGGATTACCATTAATAGGTTGGCTATTCGTCGTATTACCCTGGCTACTTGGCGCCTGTTGTGGGTAAAACATGTAAGTGGGTACATTGGGTGGATATGGCCGTCGGTTATTGGCCATTGTATTTTTTATCTGGGGTCTATATTCTTGATTTCTCCTATCGCCTCCTCCTTGGTCGCCCCCGTTACGATAATTATTCCGTTGACCATAATTATTTCCCCTATAGTTATTTCCGCGATAACTGTTTCCCTGATGGTAGTTCCTACCGTAATTATTCTCGGGGTAATTATTTCTGTTTGGTCCCGGATAGTTGCGGTTATTTGGACCCTGAGTGTTATCACTTCGGGCATTTGGTGGGGTATTATTGTTCTGATTATTTGTGTTAAGGTTGTTACCGTTTCCACCTCCATTCCGGTTTGGTCCGTTATTGTTGCTATTGTAATCTACCTTACGATTGGGGGGTTGGTAATCCTGGAACCTTCCAGTGGATTCACAATTTTCTAGTAATTTGGCTAGATCGGCTATTTTACTGAGCTGTTGGTACAATTGGGCGTCTTTGATACCATAGCTGTAGTGTCCAGCTAACTGCCTTACCAAACATTCCTCCGGGATTGGCGGTATCAACTTTCGTGCCAAACATACCTTTCCTAGGAAATAAGACGTCGGGGACTATCCATTGGACGCGTCGTATTTGCCATAGAATATGTCCATCCTTACCCTGTTTTGTGCAGTCTCCGACCAATACTTTTCCTTAAACTGGTGTTTAAACTCGGCTAAATTCGTGATTTTGGGTCGTACCGCTATCCACCAGTTATCCCTAGTGTTTTTAAATGTCTCGTCTAGCATCTCCCTTATCCTGTCCCACCTTGTTTCTCTATTTCTCCCAATAAACTCTTCCATTCTTTCTAAAAATTCCATTGGGTTTCGACGATAGTTTTGGAAGTTAATTACCTCCCTGTTTTCACTATGACACGTATGAGTATTTAATATAGGTGTGTCTCTCAGCGCCTCCAATCTTTCTTGCAGGTTTTTCTCTCTCTGGTCTATTTCCTGTATGCTATTTTTGTTAGTTTTTATTTGTTCGTCCAGCCTGTTAGCGATGTCATATGTTCTCTGCATCCTCTCGCTAACGTCTTTCTGGACTTCTCCCACCTCCTGCATGATGGCGTCTTGGTTCTGCCTTACTTTGTTTTCGAGATTTCTAACATCTTGTTTGGTCTCTACTGTTTGTTCCTCTATATTTTCGAAACGGGTATTATTTCCCTCCTGTAATTTTTCCAACTGTTTCTCCATGTTTTCGACCTTCCTGTCACTATCGATTTTATTATCATCGATCTTCTTGTTTACTGTTTCGTACTTCATGCTAATTTCTTTTTTAAGGGACTCTATGTATTTTTTATTCTCCTCCTGAAATAGCTCCATGTTTTTCCCATTATCATCTATTTTCTCTGTTATATACTCCCTTAAAGATTCTATGTTTTTGTCTAATTTCTCCTTATCTTCGAGTCTATTTTTATTCATGGATTCTATTATTTCCGCCTTGTTTTCCTGTCCATTTTTATTACTTTCCTTCAGGGATTCCGTATTTTTGTTCATATCCTCTTTCATTCCTTGGAGCATCACCATTATTGCATTCATGTCAACGCTTGCTGTTATTTTTTCTGGTTCGGGTTTCTCTGTTTGTTCTACCATTTGTATGAGTTCTTCTCCCGTTTCCTCCTCTAATTCGTCTGCCGTTTGTACCGGTCTTTCCATTTCTAGTGTGGGCGGTTCTAATTCCGTTTCCTCGACCTGTACTGTCTCTCCGTCTTCCACACTTAACTCGGGTTCCACATTCTTCTTCACCTTTTTTCCTTTAGGTTGCGGCATTTTGATCTGTTGGTAGTTGCCGGGCTTGTTCCGTTTTTTCAAGCCTCACGAGTTGGGCTGCCAATTTATAACAAAAAGAAAAAAAAGAGGGTGTAAGTTAGTGTTTTGTCGTGTATTATGTCGGGCGTTACCTCCGCGCACTTTTTGGTACTTACCGATGACTGGATCCTTTGCGGTGATGTAGTCCTGTAACACAACTTAATACTATGTTTTTTGTGGGCGCCACTTGGAATCGTTTTTCCAAGAAAGAAATGCGATTATTAAAAAAATTAAAATTTTTAATTCTTAGTTCTATGAAAAAATGTAAACAAGTCAGTTTAGTTTGAAAAAATAAGGTAAGTTTAATGATTCTTCAAAAAAAATCTTCTGAAGGACTAACATTCATGAAAAAATCATAAAATTGCAGAGTTACAAAAACAAAAAATTCATAAGTTATTATTATTATTGACAATTTTATTTCTCCAATCAAGTATCGGCTAGTATTTTCAATTTTTTACTCAGTTGAAAAGCATGTGTTTAATACGTGAACAAATCTTTACTCTCAGCACGTGACTCCTTTGAACTACCAAGACATATCAATAAGATGCTTTACAAGAAAAATTAAGTGATTTGAAGGTGTGTGTGGCATGTGTAGTACAACTGTGTGACAAATGTAACCAGGTAAAAAATGACTTTAATTTTGGTAACTCACGTTCCAATGGTTAATTAATCTCGCACTGGACACTCCTCTCGGGTAGTTTTTCAATCTCGCCTCTTCATGTGTGCACTGAATTTATTTTAAGTCAAAATTGCGATCATTTGCAATTTCCGCACTTTTTGTGAAACGGTTTGGCAGTAGAATTTCGCTCGGATCCCGCCGCTTACAGGTCAGCTGTTTCGCGTTGGTTACCAAATTGGCCGTCACAGCGCTGATACCCTTGCAGTAGCGAGAAAGGCTTTGTGTATGTAATACGTTTGGGAGTTTTTGTCAAGTTAGTTTGTCTTTGCAAACACAGCAGAATTGGTTCTCTATTTAAAATTTCGGTCCCTCCTGGGCCGTTGACGTTCTGGCTGCGTGATTTCTATTAAAATGTGCCGTGTTGCTGCCCTATTTCAGCAACACATTGGCGTAGCTCCTTGTAGAGGTTAAGTCAGTCTGTTTGTCAATGTACGGGAAAGCCTATCTTCGGGTCTTGTGTCGATTTCTCGCCTTCGGTTTCGCCTTGACTGCGTTGATCTGTGTCGTGGGTGATGCGTCTGTTCCGGATTTCAAGCTTCAAGTGTTTTTGGGTCGAATTTGGTCTCTCTTTTATACTAATTCAGACTGATTGTTTTCATTGACTTCCGGTATATTTGTGTAAAAATTCCTTCTAGATTGTTCGAGAATAAAGAAATGGAACGTCATGGAACAAATTTAATTTCCGTCGAAGCTTTTAGAACAAATTTCTTATTCTTCACACTAAGGATATTTCAAAAATTACTCTGGTATTTGTCAAACAGTTTTACATTAGTACTCACAATTTGCATGCCATTATTACATTCAGATTCTCTGTTTTCAACTGAATCTAGTGATACTAATTATGATTGGTTTTTAAATAAATTAACTCTAATAAGTAACACAATATACAACTCTCACCTTGGGTTGTTGTCATTGAAATTCAATTTTTTAGAACAAAAAATTGTTGTGAAAGTATTATGTTTCTTCCATAACATGAACACATAATATTACTATCTTCCTATAACAAAACAAACAAATTTTAACATATATAATACACAGATAATTTCAATTTTACATGGCCCATGCCCATGGCCTTTGTTGTTGTCAATGTTATGACACAATAATTAGTCTCTTTCTTTAACATATATAGTATTTCACTAATGTACACTCAGAGTTTATTATATTGTCTGTCTTTTGTGATACCTGGTTACTCTTTACACATATTATCTTTATTACAGGATAACATAGCATCATATTGGTTGGTCTGAGATGTCCTTTTTCATAGTGTGACAAATCTCATTCTTATAAGTTAAATTCTTTCATAATTGATCTTATTTTCAACTGAGTTTGTTCGTTTTTAAGGTATACTGAAGTACTGTACCATTCTCTTTTATTTTTGCCAACATTTTGTAAATATTTAGCCAGATATGACTATTTTTTGTACTGGTTGATTGGCCCCAGCCATACATGGTATAGGTAAATATTTTGCTACCTCGACTATTACAATGTTAAAGTTAGTCAAATATATTAGTATAGTCGCTTTATATTATATTTCAACTTTCTAATGCAATTTGGTTGCATTATGGCAACATTAAATCCATAAATCATACAACATTATATACCTACCACATGTTTTTAGTTAATACAGTTTTTGGCTATTTTGACTGACTTTTATTCATTTGAAAGCTTTCTTTATCTACGATAAATTGTTCATTTTTGTCTGCTTGACAATTGCATATAGTTTTATTTCAATTTGATAATAATTAATTTTTACATGAAATCTGAGTGTTTGGTCTCAAATCCAACACATTAATATTTTTTGTCATAACAATTATATAATATTTATTTTAACTTAGATTCTTTCTAATAATGTATTTAAGTCATTTAATACATTTATTTTATTTACATTACATAATATAATAATGGATCCTGTCCATTCATTCACAACAAATAGTTCTTTATACTCTATTCAGAGTTATTAAACTCAATAATTAATGACTTCATTTTGGTTGATCCTGATATTATTTGTCTCTCTCATAGTATCTTATGGTTTTTTCACTGTTATTCACTTTAATAATATATATGGGGTTTGTGTCTTAGTCAGAGTCTGGTCGTTTTTCATGTTAGTAGTAATAATTATTAGACAATATTACAAAATTTTTAGGGCTACTTGGGTTCGATACTGTCCACCTCACTCTCCTCTTATGATAAATTGCTATGTAAATGGTTTCCTTTATGGAACGTTCTGTGACGTTACATATGCCTCGCCGTTAAAATTGATAATTTTTGAAAAACATATCTTTGGTTTTGATAAAATTATCATCTCAATATTAACCTTTTATTAGTTTCTTTATATTTCATTCTTTAATCTTATAATTAAATTCCTGTACTACTCCTTTAATATATTAATCCAACTCAATATTCCTAGTTCGTTCTTTGTCGTATCACCTATTCCTTTCCTTTTTACCTTGATGTTAATTATTTAATCTTTGATATAATTCCCTATCAATTCTCTAACTTTCATAGAGGGTTGGGAGTCAGAGTGGCTCGCTATGGCATACATTCTCTGCCCTTCCCTATCTATAACTACTGAAATCAGAGGCAACACATCCCTGTCCAGAAAATAATAATTGCACCTTCGCAACAAATAATAATAATAATAATAAAAAAATACAATATTCAAAGATCATAGGCTCCTACACATAAATTCCCTTTCTTAGACTCTTCTGATTAATTCGCAATTATATTAATATATCGTTCTCCGCAGGTAAAATTATCGTTTAAAATCATTCAATGTTAATAGCTATATTCATTCATCATTACCTCCTTATGTAACACACTGTTTTCCTTTTTTTTCCCCCATTTATCATCTCCATTTAGTATCAAATATATGACAGTATTTCTCCTTTTTTTTTCTCCTTTACTAAGTACGGGTAAGCTGGTAAATATACGTTGACATGGCTATTGGAAATAAATCTTGCCTATGGTGGAATGTGTCCATCTCGTAATATTTATTAATAATATTTACTTGTATAATAACTTTTATATTTATTTAATAATCTCTACCTCCTTTCTAATTATGGGTAAGTTAGAAAAATTCATGTTAACATGTTTTTAGTCAAGGTACCTCCTCAATGATGCTGTATTTGACTTGGTTTTTCTAATCATGGTACTTTTTCAATGATGCTTGATTATACGTACCTTTTACTTTGTTACTAACCGTGTCGGTTACCTCGTAGGTATTGTTTTTATTGTCTCTGGTTATCGTGAAAGGTCCTGTATATAAAAGTAGCTATTTCCTCGTTATGCCTTGTATAGCACTGGGCAATTCTCTATTTTTAACTAACACCTTTTCTCCTACCTCATATTTAATTACCTTGGGCTGTGATTTGACATATTTTTCCCGCTGCTGTTCCGTTTTTTCTGACACCTTGTTATAAAATTTGGTTCTCTCAAATTGGTATGCGGGTTCGTCGGGAAAATTAATAATCTCTTTTATCTCTCATGGTGGGGGTCTTTCGAACATAACTGTGTATGGCGACACCTCGATGGTATTGTGATGTGATAAATTAAGAATATCCTCGGTTGATGTTACGTATTCATGCCATCTTTTCTGTTCGTTATGGCAGTATGTTCTCAGCAACCGTCCTACTTCCCTTAACATTCTCTCGGCTGGGTTACTATTCGGGTGATATACGGACGTTTTGTACGTTTTTATTCCGTGTTCTCCAAGGTTTTCCCCTAAACTGGGTACCGTGGTCCGTAATTATCGAATACGGTCGGCCTACCTCCATTATATATCGTTCTATTATGATGCCTATTATTTTCCTGGTCGTTGCCCTAGTTATTGGGTATAGCTTGGTATATTTGCTAAAATGGTCGAAGATGATTACGATAAATTTATATCGGTGTCTCCCACCGCTGCGTGGAAATGGTCCACAGATATCGAGAAATACCTTTTCCAATTTTTCTGTGGATGTTATGGGTATCTTTACTCTCGTTATCACACTTTACTTTTTGACAAATATCGCACGACCGTATCGCCAGTTGCACCTTCTTATTCATCCCTTTGATGTATGATTGCTCTTCCAATGCCTTCCTTACTTTGAGGGCACCCATATGTCCGTACCTGTCGTGATAGTCGGTTATTAGCGGTCTCTCTATTGCTGGTGGGATTACTAACTTCCAATTCTCTTGGTGCGGGGTATTCCTTATAAACAAAGTGTCGTTGTGTATACAGTAATATTTATTTATGACCTCATCGCCTTCCTGTACCCTTTTCCTAATATCTCCTAATCTTGGATCGGCCTCTTGTTGTGACTTTATATTGTTTAAAATATTTTTTAAACCTTCCCTGCTCTTAATAATATGGTATACTTTTGCTAATTGTTCCTTTTCGCCGTCAAAGGTTTGGTCTGGTATATTGACGCGAGATAGGACGTCGGTTGCTACGTTCTGTTTGCCGGGTATATATTCCCATGTGATATTATATTCTTGCAAGGCCAAAACCCATCTCGTCAGCCTTCCGTGGTTCAGCTTACAATGCTTTAAAAATGATATATATTTGTGGTCGCTTCTAACTGTTATGGGGTACCCTAATATATATGTCCTAAATTTACCGCATGCGAAAACTACACTCAACAATTCTTTTTCGGTAGTATTGTAGTTTCGTTCGCAACTGTTCAGCACGCGGCTAGCAAAGCTAATTACTAAATGGTTACCATCCTGATCTTCCTGATATAGGGCTGCACCTAATCTTACCTTCTAAATCTATTACTGCATTATATGGCCTAAGTATATCGCAGCCTATTAGGATACTCATGGGTAAATTATTCGCCACTAATAACCCTACTGGTATCGTTACCCCATTACTAGTCATCTCTAATGACACCTGTTTCTTTATCGATTTATTTTGCCTCCCCGTTGCTCCGACTAGAATGATGTTATTTATAGGCAGAGTGGGTATTGGTAAATTACTTTTTTGTTTGATCCGCTCTAACTCTACACTATCGATAAGCGATACATTCGACCCCGTGTGAATGAGTAATATTGCTTCTATGCCATTGATATTTGCCTTGATTTGTAAGATATCATTATTCCCTTTGTTATGGTTTTTAACGATATTGTCACTCTCTTCTAATAACTCCCCTCTAATATCCTTAAGATAATTATTTATTCTTAATGTCATAGTCCCGTCATTGTCCTGTCTATGTTTGTAACTAGTCACCCCATAATATTGGTTCAGTGAAGGGCGGTTTTCCTTTTCCACTGCCGCGTTTAGTTTAAATGAGCCACGGTATCATTGGCCCGGTCTCCCGGAACATTGGGTTGCCGACCCGTCTGTGTTTCCTGCCTGACCTCGGGATTACCATTAATAGGTTGGCTATTCGTCGTATTACCCTGGCTACTTGGCGCCTGTTGTGGGTAAAACATGTAAGTGGGTACATTGGGTGGATATGGCCGTCGGTTATTGGCCATTGTATTGTTTATCTGGGGCCTATATTCTTGATTTCTCCTATCGCCTCCTCCTTGGTCGCCCCCGTTACGATAATTATTCCGTTGACCATAATTATTTCCCCTATAGTTATTTCCGCGATAACTGTTTCCCTGATGGTAGTTCCTACCGTAATTATTCTCGGGGTAATTATTTCTGTTTGGTCCCGGATAGTTGCGGTTATTTGGACCCTGAGTGTTATCACTTCGGGCATTTGGTGGGGTATTATTGTTCTGATTATTTGTGTTAAGGTTGTTACCGTTTCCACCTCCATTCCGGTTTGGTCCGTTATTGTTGCTATTGTAATCTACCTTACGATTGGGGGGTTGGTAATCCTGGAACCTTCCAGTGGATTCACAATTTTCTAGTAATTTGGCTAGATCGGCTATTTTACTGAGCTGTTGGTACAATTGGGCGTCTTTGATACCATAGCTGTAGTGTCCAGCTAACTGCCTTACCAAACATTCCTCCGGGATTGGCGGTATCAACTTTCGTGCCAAACATACCTTTCCTAGGAAATAAGACGTCGGGGACTATCCATTGGACGCGTCGTATTTGCCATAGAATATGTCCATCCTTACCCTGTTTTGTGCAGTCTCCGACCAATACTTTTCCTTAAACTGGTGTTTAAACTCGGCTAAATTCGTGATTTTGGGTCGTACCGCTATCCACCAGTTATCCCTAGTGTTTTTAAATGTCTCGTCTAGCATCTCCCTTATCCTGTCCCACCTTGTTTCTCTATTTCTCCCAATAAACTCTTCCATTCTTTCTAAAAATTCCATTGGGTTTCGACGATAGTTTTGGAAGTTAATTACCTCCCTGTTTTCACTATGACACGTATGAGTATTTAATATAGGTGTGTCTCTCAGCGCCTCCAATCTTTCTTGCAGGTTTTTCTCTCTCTGGTCTATTTCCTGTATGCTATTTTTGTTAGTTTTTATTTGTTCGTCCAGCCTGTTAGCGATGTCATATGTTCTCTGCATCCTCTCGCTAACGTCTTTCTGGACTTCTCCCACCTCCTGCATGATGGCGTCTTGGTTCTGCCTTACTTTGTTTTCGAGATTTCTAACATCTTGTTTGGTCTCTACTGTTTGTTCCTCTATATTTTCGAAACGGGTATTATTTCCCTCCTGTAATTTTTCCAACTGTTTCTCCATGTTTTCGACCTTCCTGTCACTATCGATTTTATTATCATCGATCTTCTTGTTTACTGTTTCGTACTTCATGCTAATTTCTTTTTTAAGGGACTCTATGTATTTTTTATTCTCCTCCTGAAATAGCTCCATGTTTTTCCCATTATCATCTATTTTCTCTGTTATATACTCCCTTAAAGATTCTATGTTTCTGTCTAATTTCTCCTTATCTTCGAGTCTATTTTTATTCATGGATTCTATTATTTCCGCCTTGTTTTCCTGTCCATTTTTATTACTTTTCTTCAGGGATTCCGTATTTTTGTTCATATCCTCCTTCATTCCTTGGAGCATCACCATTATTGCATTCATGTCAACGCTTGCTGTTATTTTTTCTGGTTCGGGTTTCTCTGTTTGTTCTACCATTTGTATGAGTTCTTCTCCCGTTTCCTCCTCTAATTCGTCTGCCGTTTGTACCGGTCTTTCCATTTCTAGTGTGGGCGGTTCTAATTCCGTTTCCTCGACCTGTACTGTCTCTCCGTCTTCCACACTTAACTCGGGTTCCACATTCTTCTTCACCTTTTTTCCTTTAGGTTGCGGCATTTTGATCTGTTGGTAGTTGCCGGGCTTGTTCCGTTTTTTCAAGCCTCACGAGTTGGGCTGCCAATTTATAACAAAAAGAAAAAAAAGAGGGTGTAAGTTAGTGTTTTGTCGTGTATTATGTCGGGCGTTACCTCCGCGCACTTTTTGGTACTTACCGATGACTGGATCCTTTGCGGTGATGTAGTCCTGTAACACAACTTAATACTATGTTTTTTGTGGGCGCCACTTGGAATCGTTTTTCCAAGAAAGAAATGCGATTATTAAAAAAATTAAAATTTTTAATTCTTAGTTCTATGAAAAAATGTAAACAAGTCAGTTTAGTTTGAAAAAATAAGGTAAGTTTAATGATTCTTCAAAAAAAATCTTCTGAAGGACTAACATTCATGAAAAAATCATAAAATTGCAGAGTTACAAAAACAAAAAATTCATAAGTTATTATTATTATTGACAATTTTATTTCTCCAATCAAGTATCGGCTAGTATTTTCAATTTTTTACTCAGTTGAAAAGCATGTGTTTAATACGTGAACAAATCTTTACTCTCAGCACGTGACTCCTTTGAACTACCAAGACATATCAATAAGATGCTTTACAAGAAAAATTAAGTGATTTGAAGGTGTGTGTGGCATGTGTAGTACAACTGTGTGACAAATGTAACCAGGTAAAAAATGACTTTAATTTTGGTAACTCACGTTCCAATGGTTAATTAATCTCGCACTGGACACTCCTCTCGGGTAGTTTTTCAATCTCGCCTCTTCATGTGTGCACTGAATTTATTTTAAGTCAAAATTGCGATCATTTGCAATTTCCGCACTTTTTGTGAAACGGTTTGGCAGTAGAATTTCGCTCGGATCCCGCCGCTTACAGGTCAGCTGTTTCGCGTTGGTTACCAAATTGGCCGTCACAGCGCTGATACCCTTGCAGTAGCGAGAAAGGCTTTGTGTATGTAATACGTTTGGGAGTTTTTGTCAAGTTAGTTTGTCTTTGCAAACACAGCAGAATTGGTTCTCTATTTAAAATTTCGGTCCCTCCTGGGCCGTTGACGTTCTGGCTGCGTGATTTCTATTAAAATGTGCCGTGTTGCTGCCCTATTTCAGCAACACATTGGCGTAGCTCCTTGTAGAGGTTAAGTCAGTCTGTTTGTCAATGTACGGGAAAGCCTATCTTCGGGTCTTGTGTCGATTTCTCGCCTTCGGTTTCGCCTTGACTGCGTTGATCTGTGTCGTGGGTGATGCGTCTGTTCCGGATTTCAAGCTTCAAGTGTTTTTGGGTCGAATTTGGTCTCTCTTTTATACTAATTCAGACTGATTGTTTTCATTGACTTCCGGTATATTTGTGTAAAAATTCCTTCTAGATTGTTCGAGAATAAAGAAATGGAACGTCATGGAACAAATTTAATTTCCGTCGAAGCTTTTAGAACAAATTTCTTATTCTTCACACTAAGGATATTTCAAAAATTACTCTGGTATTTGTCAAACAGTTTTACATTAGTACTCACAATTTGCATGCCATTATTACATTCAGATTCTCTGTTTTCAACTGAATCTAGTGATACTAATTATGATTGGTTTTTAAATAAATTAACTCTAATAAGTAACACAATATACAACTCTCACCTTGGGTTGTTGTCATTGAAATTCAATTTTTTAGAACAAAAAATTGTTGTGAAAGTATTATGTTTCTTCCATAACATGAACACATAATATTACTATCTTCCTATAACAAAACAAACAAATTTTAACATATATAATACACAGATAATTTCAATTTTACATGGCCCATGCCCATGGCCTTTGTTGTTGTCAATGTTATGACACAATAATTAGTCTCTTTCTTTAACATATATAGTATTTCACTAATGTACACTCAGAGTTTATTATATTGTCTGTCTTTTGTGATACCTGGTTACTCTTTACACATATTATCTTTATTACAGGATAACATAGCATCATATTGGTTGGTCTGAGATGTCCTTTTTCATAGTGTGACAAATCTCATTCTTATAAGTTAAATTCTTTCATAATTGATCTTATTTTCAACTGAGTTTGTTCGTTTTTAAGGTATACTGAAGTACTGTACCATTCTCTTTTATTTTTGCCAACATTTTGTAAATATTTAGCCAGATATGACTATTTTTTGTACTGGTTGATTGGCCCCAGCCATACATGGTATAGGTAAATATTTTGCTACCTCGACTATTACAATGTTAAAGTTAGTCAAATATATTAGTATAGTCGCTTTATATTATATTTCAACTTTCTAATGCAATTTGGTTGCATTATGGCAACATTAAATCCATAAATCATACAATATTATATACCTACCACATGTTTTTAGTTAATACAGTTTTTGGCTATTTTGACTGACTTTTATTCATTTGAAAGCTTTCTTTATCTACGATAAATTGTTCATTTTTGTCTGCTTGACAATTGCATATAGTTTTATTTCAATTTGATAATAATTAATTTTTACATGAAATCTGAGTGTTTGGTCTCAAATCCAACACATTAATATTTTTTGTCATAACAATTATATAATATTTATTTTAACTTAGATTCTTTATAATAATGTATTTAAGTCATTTAATACATTTATTTTATTTACATTACATAATATAATAATGGATCCTGTCCATTCATTCACAACAAATAGTTCTTTATACTCTATTCAGAGTTATTAAACTCAATAATTAATGACCATTTTGGTTGATCCTGATATTATTTGTCTCTCTCATAGTATCTTATGGTTTTTTCACTGTTATTCACTTTAATAATATATATGGGGTTTGTGTCTTAGTCAGAGTCTGGTCGTTTTTCATGTTAGTAGTAATAATTATTAGACAATATTACAAAATTTTTAGGGCTACTTGGGTTCGATACTGTCCACCTCACTCTCCTCTTATGATAAATTGCTATGTAAATGGTTTCCTTTATGGAACGTTCTGTGACGTTACATATGCCTCGCCGTTAAAATTGATAATTTTTGAAAAACATATCTTTGGTTTTGATAAAATTATCATCTCAATATTAACCTTTTATTAGTTTCTTTATATTTCATTCTTTAATCTTATAATTAAATTCCTGTACTACTCCTTTAATATATTAATCCAACTCAATATTCCTAGTTCGTTCTTTGTCGTATCACCTATTCCTTTCCTTTTTACCTTGATGTTAATTATTTAATCTTTGATATAATTCCCTATCAATTCTCTAACTTTCATAGAGGGTTGGGAGTCAGAGTGGCTCGCTATGGCATACATTCTCTGCCCTTCCCTATCTATAACTACTGAAATCAGAGGCAACACATCCCTGTCCAGAAAATAATAATTGCACCTTCGCAACAAATAATAATAATAATAATAAAAAAATACAATATTCAAAGATCATAGGCTCCTACACATAAATTCCCTTTCTTAGACTCTTCTGATTAATTCGCAATTATATTAATATATCGTTCTCCGCAGGTAAAATTATCGTTTAAAATCATTCAATGTTAATAGCTATATTCATTCATCATTACCTCCTTATGTAACACACTGTTTTCCTTTTTTTTCCCCCATTTATCATCTCCATTTAGTATCAAATATATGACAGTATTTCTCCTTTTTTTTTCTCCTTTACTAAGTACGGGTAAGCTGGTAAATATACGTTGACATGGCTATTGGAAATAAATCTTGCCTATGGTGGAATGTGTCCATCTCGTAATATTTATTAATAATATTTACTTGTATAATAACTTTTATATTTATTTAATAATCTCTACCTCCTTTCTAATTATGGGTAAGTTAGAAAAATTCATGTTAACATGTTTTTAGTCAAGGTACCTCCTCAATGATGCTGTATTTGACTTGGTTTTTCTAATCATGGTACTTTTTCAATGATGCTTGATTATACGTACCTTTTACTTTGTTACTAACCGTGTCGGTTACCTCGTAGGTATTGTTTTTATTGTCTCTGGTTATCGTGAAAGGTCCTGTATATAAAAGTAGCTATTTCCTCGTTATGCCTTGTATAGCACTGGGCAATTCTCTATTTTTAACTAACACCTTTTCTCCTACCTCATATTTAATTACCTTGGGCTGTGATTTGACATATTTTTCCCGCTGCTGTTCCGTTTTCTCTGACACCTTGTTATAAAATTTGGTTCTCTCAAATTGGTATGCGGGTTCGTCGGGAAAATTAATAATCTCTTTTATCTCTCATGGTGGGGGTCTTTCGAACATAACTGTGTATGGCGACACCTCGATGGTATTGTGATGTGATAAATTAAGAAAATCCTCGGTTGATGTTACGTATTCATGCCATCTTTTCTGTTCGTTATGGCAGTATGTTCTCAGCAACCGTCCTACTTCCCTTAACATTCTCTCGGCTGGGTTACTATTCGGGTGATATACGGACGTTTTGTACGTTTTTATTCCGTGTTCTCCAAGGTTTTCCCCTAAACTGGGTACCGTGGTCCGTAATTATCGAATACGGTCGGCCTACCTCCATTATATATCGTTCTATTATGATGCCTATTATTTTCCTGGTCGTTGCCCTAGTTATTGGGTATAGCTTGGTATATTTGCTAAAATGGTCGAAGATGATTACGATAAATTTATATCGGTGTCTCCCACCGCTGCGTGGAAATGGTCCACAGATATCGAGAAATACCTTTTCCAATTTTTCTGTGGATGTTATGGGTATCTTTACTCTCGTTATCACACTTTACTTTTTGACAAATATCGCACGACCGTATCGCCAGTTGCACCTTCTTAATCATCCCTTTGATGTATGATTGCTCTTCCAATGCCTTCCTTACTTTGAGGGCACCCATATGTCCGTACCTGTCGTGATAGTCGGTTATTAGCGGTCTCTCTATTGCTGGTGGGATTACTAACTTCCAATTCTCTTGGTGCGGGGTATTCCTTATAAACAAAGTGTCGTTGTGTATACAGTAATATTTATTTATGACCTCATCGCCTTCCTGTACCCTTTTCCTAATATCTCCTAATCTTGGATCGGCCTCTTGTTGTGACTTTATATTGTTTAAAATATTTTTTAAACCTTCCCTGCTCTTAATAATATGGTATACTTTTGCTAATTGTTCCTTTTCGCCGTCAAAGGTTTGGTCTGGTATATTGACGCGAGATAGGACGTCGGTTGCTACGTTCTGTTTGCCGGGTATATATTCCCATGTGATATTATATTCTTGCAAGGCCAAAACCCATCTCGTCAGCCTTCCGTGGTTCAGCTTACAATGCTTTAAAAATGATATATATTTGTGGTCGCTTCTAACTGTTATGGGGTACCCTAATATATATGTCCTAAATTTACCGCATGCGAAAACTACACTCAACAATTCTTTTTCGGTAGTATTGTAGTTTCGTTCGCAACTGTTCAGCACGCGGCTAGCAAAGCTAATTACTAAATGGTTACCATCCTGATCTTCCTGATATAGGGCTGCACCTAATCTTACCTTCTAAATCTATTACTGCATTATATGGCCTAAGTATATCGCAGCCTATTAGGATACTCATGGGTAAATTATTCGCCACTAATAACCCTACTGGTATCGTTACCCCATTACTAGTCATCTCTAATGACACCTGTTTCTTTATCGATTTATTTTGCCTCCCCGTTGCTCCGACTAGAATGATGTTATTTATAGGCAGAGTGGGTATTGGTAAATTACTTTTTTGTTTGATCCGCTCTAACTCTACACTATCGATAAGCGATACATTCGACCCCGTGTGAATGAGTAATATTGCTTCTATGCCATTGATATTTGCCTTGATTTGTAAGATATCATTATTCCCTTTGTTATGGTTTTTAACGATATTGTCACTCTCTTCTAATAACTCCCCTCTAATATCCTTAAGATAATTATTTATTCTTAATGTCATAGTCCCGTCATTGTCCTGTCTATGTTTTTAACTAGTCACCCCATAATATTGGTTCAGTGAAGGGCGGTTTTCCTTTTCCACTGCCGCGTTTAGTTTAAATGAGCCACGGTATCATTGGCCCGGTCTCCCGGAACATTGGGTTGCCGACCCGTCTGTGTTTCCTGCCTGACCTCGGGATTACCATTAATAGGTTGGCTATTCGTCGTATTACCCTGGCTACTTGGCGCCTGTTGTGGGTAAAACATGTAAGTGGGTACATTGGGTGGATATGGCCGTCGGTTATTGGCCATTGTATTGTTTATCTGGGGCCTATATTCTTGATTTCTCCTATCGCCTCCTCCTTGGTCGCCCCCGTTACGATAATTATTCCGTTGACCATAATTATTTCCCCTATAGTTATTTCCGCGATAACTGTTTCCCTGATGGTAGTTCCTACCGTAATTATTCTCGGGGTAATTATTTCTGTTTGGTCCCGGATAGTTGCGGTTATTTGGACCCTGAGTGTTATCACTTCGGGCATTTGGTGGGGTATTATTGTTCTGATTATTTGTGTTAAGGTTGTTACCGTTTCCACCTCCATTCCGGTTTGGTCCGTTATTGTTGCTATTGTAATCTACCTTACGATTGGGGGGTTGGTAATCCTGGAACCTTCCAGTGGATTCACAATTTTCTAGTAATTTGGCTAGATCGGCTATTTTACTGAGCTGTTGGTACAATTGGGCGTCTTTGATACCATAGCTGTAGTGTCCAGCTAACTGCCTTACCAAACATTCCTCCGGGATTGGCGGTATCAACTTTCGTGCCAAACATACCTTTCCTAGGAAATAAGACGTCGGGGACTATCCATTGGACGCGTCGTATTTGCCATAGAATATGTCCATCCTTACCCTGTTTTGTGCAGTCTCCGACCAATACTTTTCCTTAAACTGGTGTTTAAACTCGGCTAAATTCGTGATTTTGGGTCGTACCGCTATCCACCAGTTATCCCTAGTGTTTTTAAATGTCTCGTCTAGCATCTCCCTTATCCTGTCCCACCTTGTTTCTCTATTTCTCCCAATAAACTCTTCCATTCTTTCTAAAAATTCCATTGGGTTTCGACGATAGTTTTGGAAGTTAATTACCTCCCTGTTTTCACTATGACACGTATGAGTATTTAATATAGGTGTGTCTCTCAGCGCCTCCAATCTTTCTTGCAGGTTTTTCTCTCTCTGGTCTATTTCCTGTATGCTATTTTTGTTAGTTTTTATTTGTTCGTCCAGCCTGTTAGCGATGTCATATGTTCTCTGCATCCTCTCGCTAACGTCTTTCTGGACTTCTCCCACCTCCTGCATGATGGCGTCTTGGTTCTGCCTTACTTTGTTTTCGAGATTTCTAACATCTTGTTTGGTCTCTACTGTTTGTTCCTCTATATTTTCGAAACGGGTATTATTTCCCTCCTGTAATTTTTCCAACTGTTTCTCCATGTTTTCGACCTTCCTGTCACTATCGATTTTATTATCATCGATCTTCTTGTTTACTGTTTCGTACTTCATGCTAATTTCTTTTTTAAGGGACTCTATGTATTTTTTATTCTCCTCCTGAAATAGCTCCATGTTTTTCCCATTATCATCTATTTTCTCTGTTATATACTCCCTTAAAGATTCTATGTTTTTGTCTAATTTCTCCTTATCTTCGAGTCTATTTTTATTCATGGATTCTATTATTTCCGCCTTGTTTTCCTGTCCATTTTTATTACTTTCCTTCAGGGATTCCGTATTTTTGTTCATATCCTCCTTCATTCCTTGGAGCATCACCATTATTGCATTCATGTCAACGCTTGCTGTTATTTTTTCTGGTTCGGGTTTCTCTGTTTGTTCTACCATTTGTATGAGTTCTTCTCCCGTTTCCTCCTCTAATTCGTCTGCCGTTTGTACCGGTCTTTCCATTTCTAGTGTGGGCGGTTCTAATTCCGTTTCCTCGACCTGTACTGTCTCTCCGTCTTCCACACTTAACTCGGGTTCCACATTCTTCTTCACCTTTTTTCCTTTAGGTTGCGGCATTTTGATCTGTTGGTAGTTGCCGGGCTTGTTCCGTTTTTTCAAGCCTCACGAGTTGGGCTGCCAATTTATAACAAAAAGAAAAAAAAGAGGGTGTAAGTTAGTGTTTTGTCGTGTATTATGTCGGGCGTTACCTCCGCGCACTTTTTGGTACTTACCGATGACTGGATCCTTTGCGGTGATGTAGTCCTGTAACACAACTTAATACTATGTTTTTTGTGGGCGCCACTTGGAATCGTTTGTTCCAAGAAAGAAATGCGATTATTAAAAAAATTAAAATTTTTAATTCTTAGTTCTATGAAAAAATGTAAACAAGTCAGTTTAGTTTGAAAAAATAAGGTAAGTTTAATGATTCTTCAAAAAAAATCGTCTGAAGGACTAACATTCATGAAAAAATCATAAAATTGCAGAGTTACAAAAACAAAAAATTCATAAGTTATTATTATTATTGACAATTTTATTTCTCCAATCAAGTATCGGCTAGTATTTTCAATTTTTTACTCAGTTGAAAAGCATGTGTTTAATACGTGAACAAATCTTTACTCTCAGCACGTGACTCCTTTGAACTACCAAGACATATCAATAAGATGCTTTACAAGAAAAATTAAGTGATTTGAAGGTGTGTGTGGCATGTGTAGTACAACTGTGTGACAAATGTAACCAGGTAAAAAATGACTTTAATTTTGGTAACTCACGTTCCAATGGTTAATTAATCTCGCACTGGACACTCCTCTCGGGTAGTTTTTCAATCTCGCCTCTTCATGTGTGCACTGAATTTATTTTAAGTCAAAATTGCGATCATTTGCAATTTCCGCACTTTTTGTGAAACGGTTTGGCAGTAGAATTTCGCTCGGATCCCGCCGCTTACAGGTCAGCTGTTTCGCGTTGGTTACCAAATTGGCCGTCACAGCGCTGATACCCTTGCAGTAGCGAGAAAGGCTTTGTGTATGTAATACGTTTGGGAGTTTTTGTCAAGTTAGTTTGTCTTTGCAAACACAGCAGAATTGGTTCTCTATTTAAAATTTCGGTCCCTCCTGGGCCGTTGACGTTCTGGCTGCGTGATTTCTATTAAAATGTGCCGTGTTGCTGCCCTATTTCAGCAACACATTGGCGTAGCTCCTTGTAGAGGTTAAGTCAGTCTGTTTGTCAATGTACGGGAAAGCCTATCTTCGGGTCTTGTGTCGATTTCTCGCCTTCGGTTTCGCCTTGACTGCGTTGATCTGTGTCGTGGGTGATGCGTCTGTTCCGGATTTCAAGCTTCAAGTGTTTTTGGGTCGAATTTGGTCTCTCTTTTATACTAATTCAGACTGATTGTTTTCATTGACTTCCGGTATATTTGTGTAAAAATTCCTTCTAGATTGTTCGAGAATAAAGAAATGGAACGTCATGGAACAAATTTAATTTCCGTCGAAGCTTTTAGAACAAATTTCTTATTCTTCACACTAAGGATATTTCAAAAATTACTCTGGTATTTGTCAAACAGTTTTACATTAGTACTCACAATTTGCATGCCATTATTACATTCAGATTCTCTGTTTTCAACTGAATCTAGTGATGCTAATTATAATTGGTTTTTAAATAAATTAACTCTAATAAGTAACACAATATACAACTCTCACCTTGGGTTGTTGTCATTGAAATTCAATTTTTTAGAACAAAAAATTGTTGTGAAAGTATTATGTTTCTTCCATAACATGAACACATAATATTACTATCTTCCTATAACAAAACAAACAAATTTTAACATATATAATACACAGATAATTTCAATTTTACATGGCCCATGCCCATGGCCTTTGTTGTTGTCAATGTTATGACACAATAATTAGTCTCTTTCTTTAACATATATAGTATTTCACTAATGTACACTCAGAGTTTATTATATTGTCTGTCTTTTGTGATACCTGGTTACTCTTTACACATATTATCTTTATTACAGGATAACATAGCATCATATTGGTTGGTCTGAGATGTCCTTTTTCATAGTGTGACAAATCTCATTCTTATTCTCACCCTTATAAGTTAAATTCTTTCATAATTGATCTTATTTTCAACTGCGTTTGTTCGTTTTTAAGGTATACTGAAGTATTGTACCATTCTCTTTTATTTTTGCCAACATTTTGTAAATATTTAGCCAGATATGACTATTTTTTGTACTGGTTGATTGGCCCCAGCCATACATGGTATAGGTAAATATTTTGCTACCTCGACTATTACAATGTTAAAGTTAGTCAAATATATTAGTATAGTCGCTTTATATTATATTTCAACTTTCTAATGCAATTTGGTTGCATTTTGGCAACATTAAATCCATAAATCATACAATATTATATGCCTACCACATGTTTTCAGTTAATACAGTTTTTGGCTATTTTGACTGACTTTTATTCATTTGACAGCTTTCTTTATCTACGATAAATTGTTCATTTTTGTCTGCTTGACAATTGCATATAGTTTTATTTCAATTTGATAATAATTAATTTTTACATGAAATCTGAGTGTTTGGTCTCAAATCCAACACATTAATATTTTTTGTCATAACAATTATATAATATTTATTTTAACTTAGATTCTTTCTAATAATGTATTTAAGTCATTTAATACATTTATTTTATTTACATTACATAATATAATAATGGATCCTGTCCATTCAATCACAATATATAATTCTTTATACTCTATTCAGAGTTATTAAACTCAATAATTAATGACTTCATTTTGGTTGATCCTGATATTATTTGTCTCTCTCATAGTATCTTATGGTTTTTTCACTGTTATTCACTTTAATAATATATATGGGGTTTGTGTCTTAGTCAGAGTCTGGTCGTTTTTCATGTTAGTAGTAATAATTATTAGACAATATTACAAAATTTTTAGGGCTACTTGGGTTCGATACTGTCCACCTCACTCTCCTCTTATGATAAATTGCTATGTAAATGGTTTCCTTTATGGAACGTTCTGAGACGTTACAACAGACGTATACGTGCTCTAAGTAAGCCCTACGATGAATAAGAATATATATGTGAAATATGTGCAGCTCTCTATTTTAGTTAGCAAGGTATTTTATTATTTAGACTTACACAAATAAATTACGGTAAATGCATGTAAACCTATGTACTACAGTATATAACATTTTTCGAGTTTAATATTCTAAGCAAGTGTTAGTCTGACCGCAGCTTCAAACCGATAGCTTTCGTGGTAGTAAAAGGCGGACTGGACTTTTCCCCATAGGACAGAAAATACTTTAATAGACAATTTAATTCAAGACTAATAAATTCCGGTTGTTCAAAGTTAGACAGTATAATTTTGAAGCTTATAACGACCGGAAAGCGACTGTATACTATCTACGTGATTGCGGACACGCTACATGACTGTCGGAGATCAGAACTGTGTATCGTCAGTTTGCCGTTGTCATCTACGAATATCATCATTCAGACTACGGTCAAGGGAAGTTTTCGTTTTAATATTAAAATTCATAAGCTGTAAAGAACTTTAAAAAGTAAACTGTGTAAAAGGAACTATTGAAAATTTATTTAATGTTAGTTAAATTTACGTTGTCCAACAAAGAAATTAGTAAAACAAATAAGGATTGGCAACTTTTAAATTCCAACCACTGTTTAATTGATTAAATTTTAAAACGCTATCATTCCATATGTTTTCTTAGCAGTATTAATTTATCTACGCTTATCTATAACATTGCATTATTTATATAAGTAGACCTAAGATCATTTACAAACTGTAAAACAATTGACAATCAACAGTCAGATATATTAAATGAAAATTCTTATGATATTAAGTAAACAAGTACGTTTTTGTCGATAGAGAAAATAAATGAAATTTTGTTCTTACTTTTGTAATTATAAAAATTAAATATTTATTTTATTAAGCCTTAGAGTGAAAAGTTCTTTATAGAGAACAATCAGTTTTAATCTCATTTAAATTTTCAGAGGCTTAAACGTATTGTCAGTAATCTTATATTTCAGGGGACGTTGTTCCAGTGCTAAAAGTGGCCTCTCAACGAAAGAGTTCTGTCAAGCCAAAAAGAATAAAGACATGGATTCTATTTAATTTTTATAAAATGCCTAATCTTTAGAAATCATTTACTTCATTAATTGGATCTTGATGTTGCATTTCCTGTGTTTTCAACTGTTTACAAAAAAATATTTATGAGTCAAGGATGATTGAAACTCATTAGAGATTGATTGTATTCTATGTTTCCCATCCCATCAAATGAGATATAACCAAACAGAAACCTGTCCTCTCTATTCGACACTGCCAACGGCGGTTACTGTAGTACTGTAATTCTGAACTAAATGAGTATTGTCATTGTAAAAGGTAGCTGTAATTTACTTGAGCTGTATTTCAATTTAGACAGATAACAATCTGTAAAATCATAAAATGGTAGCATGGGTGATAAAGGTATTCTTAATTTCAAAATAAATAAAGAATTCCGTTTGATCAATGGCCATGCCCTCCACAAAGGACAATCCAGACCTTGAAAATAAATAATTTATTTGGCACCAAACGTATAAAAACCATTTTTAATTTGTGTTACATTTCAAAGCATTTTTATAACTTTTTATAAAATAAAAAGAGCCACTGAAAGGGTTATTAAAAAGTAATATACGATAGTATTACCTGATTAATAAAAACTGACCCTAAAAATGTATTTCAGTATTATTAACATAATGTCAGTTAGTAATTCTGTTATTGTATAGCCGTAAAAAATCCACTGCTGACCTAAGAGGCGTTTTAAATGACACATTTATATTTTCGTTTTTCTAGTTACATATGTGTAAAAAGCAGTATTAAAAGTTAATATAAAAAATAAGCTACGTCGTCACATGTTATTGGTATTGCTGAGTTTGAAGATTTTTCAATCCGGCACCGGTAATTCATAAACTTCTGAAACTCTGATTCAATTTCCTGCTTACACCGAACGCTACTAAATCCTTATACTTACTAAATCACACACAGGAGTCTCAGGTACACTTTAATATTGTGGAAAGTATTACACGCATACGAAAAAATCTGCAATGCCTGCCCCCTTTCGGAAAAGTTACAACATTAAAGTTAATCATCGTAAAGTTTTAATATTATAAATAATTATATTAAATCTGATTCTTTATAAGTGTATATCGTATCATTCAACTTCACATATGAATACAACTTTTCTGAAGTTATTGATTTCTCATTAAAAAAAACTAATATTACTTGTTAAAATAAAAAAAAATTAGGATCCATTGTAATCCAAATGATATTTAATAGTGTTTTTAGATTTTATTGTCATGGTACATGGATTTATGTACCTAAATTTATATTCCACATAGAAACTTGTTGAGTGTGAGTCCTGTGTTCCCTTTTCTGTATACACAATGACGTCACACTATAGATATTGTTGAGTTTGAAGGTTGTATGAAACGACAGAAATTAAAATATAATTTTACACACCCTAATTTATTTTTCTGGTCAACAAACGTTATAGTTCTTTAAACATTTTTAATTAAAAATTCTTCTTTGATCTTGTAAATTTCTATCGGTCATCCATAAATTTTCTGATAAGTCATTCCGGCTTCCAATCCAAAGACAAAATTTAATCCCCGTATGTATTTTTTAGTGAAGTGACAATAAAGGGTGAAATATTTGTCTCTCTATCTTTAACATTTCCAATCTCGTGTTTTATTTTTTAACTTAGACAACCAGAGTTATAGGTCATTCATTATTGTTTGTTCTTAACTGAAAACGTCTGAAAAAACTGTTACAGAGATTGCATAAAACCTGATCTAAATATAGCGAAATGCAGTTTTTAAAGCTACATGAATCAATCTTGAAAATATTTAATAACACTTATACACAGCAAACATATTTAAATCTCATTAATAACCCTGAATACATATCTATACATAGTATATTCTATAACAGATAGTAATAATAGTCAACAAGTTAAATAAGTTACAATTGTCTACAAAAAAATAAACTACTAAGCACTTCATACTTTCAATGACATGGCTCCTAATAACACTAGATCGTTCCCTGCATATTCGAGAAATTCACTGTACTAAACTAACTACACATATATTCATATAGTTGTACAATTTTATTATTTTAAAATCGTTTTAGACTGGTTTGTTTCATGCAATTATTACGCTAAAGAAACTAATATTACAAATAATTAGTATAATATAAAATATTATATAATATATTTGAAACTTATTAATGCTGGTATAGTATCGCAATATTCTCAGCTGGGAGTATTTTATCTGTTAACAAATATAAATTGTTTTCTTCCGTATAATGGTTAGGCAAAAAAAAATTAGTTATACAAAAAATCACTTGTTAGTTACGTGTACCCTTTAAACAGAATAAACAAGAATTTACTCAATACGTCCATTACCTTATCTTCAATTCATGTGTAAAGAAATTTGTAGACTGTATTTTTTAGATTACAGAGTTTGAAAATCCCAGAGTTTTTTTCACACTCGAGCATTACAAAATGTTACATTGAACACCGTTCTTACAATAAGTGTAAGTAAGTTTAGAGTACCTACTTCAAGTAAATTTTACTTTGTAGTACAACCAATCTAACAGTTTACTGAAAACATCATTGTGAGAGCGGAAATTAAATCCACTTGTGCGTTTCCCCAGGGACAAAATACACCTTTAACAAAAGAAAGGAAAAATTTCAATTTCAGCAGACGTCAGAGTATATATAATAAACGGAATGATCTTGTATGGTAAAAGAAGATGCCTTACTCAAGGCGTACGAAGAGGCTCTTTTAGTTTTCTATATGACAAAACAAGTGTTGCTGATTACAGTTTCTAGTATGCTCTAAGTCTTATATGTTTTCATTGTTAATTAAATAATTGTCACAAATTAACTACCAATGTTAATTACCAATGTTGTACACATAGTTACGTGGTAACAGTTAACTGTGAAGGAATATTTTCATAAATGTATGACATTTATTAAATTACACTACTACTAAATTTTCGCTCATACATATACACTTACAACTTAATTATCAATTGAAATAAGTCGCAAGTATTTATTTAAAATAACATTTATTTCGTATAAGTACAATAATTGTTTGAAAACAATAACTTACCCAAAATATAAACAAAATAAAACCTGCCTTACATACGAAACCATTCTTCTAATTTTGCTTATTAAGGTAATACAGAAAAGCCGTTTTTTAAATCTTTGATTCTCTGAAACTAAAATAAAACACTTACAACTTGTTTTGTTTATTTTCAGTTCCCTGAATCCAGTTTTTCATTGCCAATGTACTTAGTAAACAAATTGAATTTTATACTAAAATATTACACTATTTTTGTTCTAATGTTCTAATATTACACTGTTTCTAATATTCTAATATTCCTGAGAGCGATAATTTATATTGTTATTGTACTTATAAGCAAAGAATAAAGAATATCCTATTATTTTCTAATTAGGATTTATTAGTTGTTATTCTAAGCACATTCTAATGGATGGTACTAAGTATGTTATTTAAGATTGTTTCCTACACAGATGAAATGTACCAGAACATAATTAATGTAAATAATCTAAATAATTTATATTCTTTATGCACAAAGAAAATACTAAACTCTTAAACAAAAGTAGGATAAAATTTGAAATATATACAGGTTTGTATTTGCGGAACTCTTTGAACACCCAATGTAAGCAAGCAACCAACGTTTCAACAACCAACATTATTTAAAAAACGATGTTGATCCTAGCCTACCAAAGGTAAAGCTAAAATGTGGAGATAGTGGCAATTCAAAAATGTAGAAGCATAAACAAAGTGATTGTTTTGTAATCTCAATTGCGAAATACGGCATCAGATAACGATCAGTGCTTCCACAGTTCTTCTAGTAAAAGTATCTGATGACATGTAACTGAGAAGTACGATACATTTTTTACAAAGCGTACCGTATAGCATACAAAATTTTGGAGTCAATAAGTATTTCAACAACTTAGCCGTTGACGTCAGGACTGTCAGAATTTATGGAGACAAAAAGAGCACAACTGGAAAGAGTACTAGAACAACGTGTCAAAGTGCTGTTTAGTAATTGCAAGCAGTCAGACTGGTGGGAAACAGATTGTATTCAGTACTTGATATATAATTTCCGTTTTGTATCGAACAGTTTCAATATACAAATAACAGAAGAATGATTATAAATATTATGTAATGATCTTCTGTCTTCCACTGTGCAGAATTCTGTAGGTAATCATTATTTTAGCAATCACTTTTAAACAAATAAAAAAGAAAAATTTTAATTATTTTCTGTTTTCTTTACTTGAATGTTTAAATTTTATTTTTGAAGACTTTGGACTAAGTGCACGGCTTTCAACTGAAATCGATGATGAGGGAATGGTGACATGTCTTTTCCAAAACATTCAGTGACTCAATATCGTCAATACGCGATATTGGCACACCTCACACAAATAATAGTCGTCTTCCTCCTGTCTACCATTGTGAGTGTTGAAGTCCCGAGTAGCCAAGTCGCCATATGGTCATCTATCTTCTTTTCTGTATATATACAAGTAGCACTTAACTTTGCAAATTCCAAATTCCATGAAAAGTGTTGATGTTTTGACTGCGTTTTGTAAAGCTGCCTGCGCGTTCGATTACTTTGTCCTGCCTTGTAACCCCTCTTTCCTTTTATGTCTTTTTTATGTATAAAACAAACTTCTTTTTATTTCTTTTTATATTTCTTGTTATTTAAATTTTTTTTTTTTTTGAAAGAGAAGCCACACGTTATTTAGAACTAGGCCGGAGCCTAGAGAAGCCAAAAATTGTGCTGGGTCCAGTATGACGGGACTTGCAATGAAACTCGGCTGTAATATAACAATAACAGTTTTTATTGTACCCCCATAATTCGTTACATGCAAATGAAAAATTATCACATACGTTTGTCACCTAATACAAGGAGTAACACACAAAATACATAATAAATCCATAAGCCCCATATTCTTAATAGTGTCCAAGACAAGTTCTGTATATCAACAATGATTATATATATATATGTATATCGAATAACACTCCGTAAATATATGATTCTCCCTCTTTTTGTGACTAGCTTAACATAGACAGAAACATAACAACACGTACAGAAATATAAAGGCACATATACTCATAATTATACACAAATATTCTAAACACGAATACCCCTGGAATACACCTGCTTTGCAGGCAGTGTTACTACCATGCCCTAAAACCAGCAGTCATAAATGTTCGCCCTTCAGTCACCGTCATTCATCAATTTCCATTAAGTTGCATAAATACGAAAAACCCCTGAAAGAATGATAATTACTCATAAACCATAAGAGAGACCGGACCGCCCATAGGTATAGATAGCCACTGACAATTGCCCCATCATGAGCATATGAAATCTTTAAGTTTCTTCAACAGCATAAAATAAAAATAAAAAACTGCATCACCTGATTTTAAGCAATTGTTATGCGGTTCTAAAATGTTAATTTGTTTTACAAATTCAGATGGATTCATGTATCAGTATATGCTTTACAGGGTAGAAAATTAATCAGTGTATGCTTTACAAGTAAAAAAATTAATCAGTATATGCTTTATAAAGTACAAAAAAAAATTAATTACTATATGCCCAGAAAAATGTGAAAGTTCTTTTCTATTAAAGCCCGACTGGCTATATATATATATATATATAATGAATTTATAATAAGGACTGTTGTGCCCTAGCAGATGTGGGAGCGCGCCAGCTTGTGCTTAACCTTATGTGACAGGAATCAAACCTGCCTTAAACTGTATCAACATGTGCCTGGCAAAAACTATGTCCCCTTTTATACCCCCGAAAACAGCTAAAAAGAAATCGAAAAAACTCCCCAGCCCTTATATGTTAAACCCCAAATGAAATTAACATCAACCCCATTCTGAACCAGCTGGAACAGAATCCCTAACATGTGATATAAATTTGGTAGTGAGTATGGTGATGAATATATGCAATATGTGAAAATGTTTAAGTGTACAAAATATCTCTAGCACGCTCCCCCAGTGCAGCACACAATTACAAGCATTGTACTTAGTGTATGAAGTTAAGTTATTAAAGTGTTCATTAACATTAACACATAATGTTCAGAATGAATGTTCAGCAGACACACCCTATAGCAGACTGTCTGGCCACGTGGGCACATGGTTTCAAAAAGATGTAAACTGTGAATCAGGAGCACAGCAGGCCCGGTCACCCAAAAAAAATAAAAGAGTGCATATCACCTTAATTATGCTGAGCAAGCGTTACATGTTGAGTTAGTCACACGACTCCTTTAACGAACAGGTGCGTTTCTAATGGTTCATGGCTGATGAGGATGGAGTTCAATCAGCAAGGCCACATCTCCGGCTTAAGCGAGAACCCTGTTAATTCGTAAAAATTATGTAATTAACCTCAGAACGGGCCTTCAACCAACTCAAGATAAATGCACAAAGTTTCGGTAATAATTTCCTTGCAAACTGCTTAAAGAGTAAAAAAATCTGCCATTGAATGATTAATTCAAAAAGCGAAGATTTTATTAAAAGGCGTTGAGTAAAGTCATTAGCACGCTCTCAACACGCATCGACAGAATGCAACAGGTTAGATTACCACGTGGCGACACAATAATTGCAATTTGTCAAAAAATGATTAACTTCAAGGCACTCACAGTATTAATAATGTTTCAATATTAATAATGTTTCCTCTAAGGATGTTCTCACAAGTAATTTTTACTGCAAAGTTAATCAAAGAGAACACACAGGCAATCTGCTGCATGTATGTGCACAATACGATTCCATGACTACGCACTGACTTTCGCTTAGAATGTCTCTAACGTTCTATAAATTACAATGACCATGACAATTACAGTGACTCTTACAATATTATAATAATAATAAAAAGAACATGGGCTATATACTGAACATTAAGTAATCTTTTTAATATAGAAACTGTCGGATCGCACCCACATGCATTCGTCTTTCTCATACGGCTGCATACTTTTTGTTAATTAAATTTAATCGCTTATATTATTACTGATACACACAATAAGAGCTATGATCCTTACCGGGAAGTCTCGTAAATTTAGCTAGCCATCAGAGTGTAAGAAAACTGCGTAGTAACATCTGTCGGATCAGGATGTCGGTGCTTCTTGCTTGCCGGGCGATGACTGGTATAAACGGCCACAATTTAACCAAGCCGAACCTCCCTACGAGGTGCGCGCGCAGCTTTAACGGAGGAGGCCAAGGTTCGCTTCAACCGACCCTTGCTCTCGCGTTATATTACCATTAAATTTTCTAAAACTTTCGACGGCCGGTATTATACCGGCACAGCCTGTACGTACAGTTCCTCACTTTGATTTTTATTATTTTAACTCTTCTCTTGTTCATAAAACATAACTCAATATTATTAGTTGAAATGTACTCGCCATTATTCGAAATTTGTTACTTTGTTATTCTTATAGCAAACTAACTAGATCATTATTACATATGTACGTCATCATAAAGTATACACTGTAGTACTCTATTATTATTACAATCACAATCCGTACGAGCCTTGATGTGTGTAATTAACTTCATCGTAATTTCACGCTAACACACTGATGTCAGGAATGTAATATAGTATCAAACGTTTACGACCGGTATATAGTTGAAACAATATTGGTAGCGTAACAAAGCTAATTGCCTTTACGGAGACGTATCGAATGGAATTTATCAAGTTTCCTACCTCCCGGCAACTTGGTTCTCTTGCTGTAATCATTATACTCTAACAGTATCCTCTGTCATCCAGCTGTCCCTTCTCTTTACTCCGTATCTCCGCATGTTGTGTAGAAAGTACAACGAGGAAACTACTGTAAAAACTGAAAAATGTAGAATAATAATTGCCATCGTACTGCAATGGAGCTTAGCTAAACGGCTAGTGGGTTAACTGACTTGAAGGCAGTCTTAAATACACTTGTATAATGTCTACACAATAAAGAAAATAATATTAATAAAACGCATACAATTAAATTAAGAAGGTTATGTGGAAAATAATGTATACGTAAAGACACTGGGAATTTATTTACATTTAACAAGTAGTGTTAGCTTTCACACTACACACAATTCTATTTTTCACACGACTCCACGAGGCTGCACCAACTCATCTTTGAATACAAACCATATGGAAAGAGAACCAATGAACCCCAGGAAAACATAATTTAACAGACATTGTAAATAGGAAAGAATCGTAGCAAATAATTGAATTGGACACAAATGGGAGGACAGAGAAACATCCAGAGAAGATGGACAGGCGAGCCAGCTGCGTAAGATAAAAATAGGAAAGGGAAAGAAGGAGAAGACTAACAAAATGTGAACTGTCAGACCAACAAACTTTGGAAAAGGCGTCAATAAAAAAACAAAAGATAAACTATAAGCGTACTAATAGGCTAATATTACTAGTATAACACATCAAACAAGTTTAAAATTAAATTTCATGTATTTAATAATCATGCAGTGCACCTCAGGTTTTAGGGTTATCTTATGTGATTGGCTGTAAACCTAGAAGTAGAAAAATACAGATAACTTAACATGGCGTTTTCCGTTGTATTAACTGTCTAACTACTATAGTATGTAAGTACTTACACCAAACGTTTTCTGTTGCAGTTTTAGAGGCGCCTGTTTTTGAGTATGTATAAGTATTTATTTTGTGAGATAGTTTTTATTTCCTGTAGAGACATTGCAAAGTAGCTACAGAAACCAAAACACCTGTATACTTTATGTATAAAATTGCGTTTTATAATATTGTACGAGGGGGAGTTAGGAGAAAATATTTAAACTTAGCTAACAGTTTGAAACACTGTGCGATTGTTTTGTAAGTGGTACTCGTGCCTTACGGATAATGGCTTACACGTAGTAAGACGCTGGCGAAACGCTAAATGGTAGAGCGGCAGTGACGTTAAGAAAACGACACACTTACTTATGACGGTACCAAATGGTAACAGAGTTTCATTATTGACCTTTTCAACAGTAAAGCATCAAACATTGAATTCCTCAAAGAAAATAAATTTCAGGTTCGTGACGCATAACTTTTCCACCTTGAACATTATGAATGGATTATATGCAATGCAAAATACAACATTTAATTCTCAGTTTTACATCAAAATTTACTAGGACCATTGATAACCCAGATGAGACTACATATAGCTTCACAATTGTATTTAATTACGGCTATAAGCCAAGTTTTTAATAACTAACTTAAGACTGTGGTCACTTAGATCAATTTAGATAGTCGTCACTACTTTTTCCAGCTGACATTACTAGAAAAGACAGTTTTTTAAAAAGTTTGTAAACTTTTTAAAAATGTTCAAGCGTGGAAATATGAAAAATAAAATTGGTTAGGGTTGGTGCATTTAGTTAGTTAAAAAAATGGGTACTTGATTGTGAGTTTTTTTTTGTAGTCCAAAATAAAAACCCAAACTTTGTTATTTTGATAGGAAAATAGTTGTATAAACAGTGTACATTAGATAAATATTATCTACCACTGTATGTTAGTAATCTGGCAGATATAAGTGCTACAGAGATACAAAAACCAATAGTGAATATTGGTAAGAAATAATGTAAATTTTTGTACTTATTCAAGTGCACGTCCTTAAAAAATTACCAAAATTGTTTAGAGGAACAACATACGTGATGCCAATAATACTGCTGTTATCAACAAAACTAGTGAACTTTATGTTAGGCACAACTAATGTAAGCCTGAACATGTCGGTAACAAGAATTCTTAATACAGCCAAATTAGCAAAGGTAAGACGACAGCTTACAAAAATAAATATTATTTTTGACATGAAATTGAAATGCCGAAACCAATAGCCGGTTTCTTGAATGACAAACTGTAGTGAAATAAGTTTTACTAACATAAAGAGACATGTCGGAAAATAGGCTCTCTCGTGTACAATACGATATAATATAATATACATACAATACGCACGTTATATGCCGCGCAACAAATTACTTCAACATGATAGCTATTTTTTATACAATTCTCTGGTTTCAACGTCTGGTTAGGGATAAGTAAAGTAGTCGTACCTATACAGAATTAAATTAGAAAACAAAACATCGTACAAAGGTAATTATTTTTTGCAATACATTATACGCGTAGGTAATTTAAATCGTTTCTGTCAGACTTCAAAAATAGTAAAAAGAATATTAGACTATAAAGAATGGAATGTATATTTAGTATTATCCTAAGTATTCCAAAGTACATAAATAATCTAACAACATATTTCCTGTAATATTATTTTTATCATTACATTTGTCTCACAGTATGTATCTCATGAATGCACCAATTTTGACATTTACATCTGTATCGTATGAGCTGCTTTGATTAGCTTCACACTGACACATCAATAGCAGTACTACGTACTCTGTCATCCAATATCACGGTCAGTATTTCTTGTTCCAGTATTTCTTGTACTTCTTCACAACGCAACTTTATTGCCTATTTATAATTAATACGCGTTTGTACAATTTGTTGTACTGAATGTAGTGATGAATAAAAATTAAATACAACTGTATTCAATATATACCTTAACTGAAATGGCTTTTGGCTTGCAATTTAAAATCTGTGAGTAGAAATTTTAGTGTCTTTCGTCTACTTTTTCAAATAATTGAAAACTTTTCTACAACTTACATCTTAACACAATTTATTGGCAATATCATATAGTGAAACATTGTGCAAATTATCTCCATAAAAAAATTGTGTGAAGTGTTTTCATGAATGCTTTAAAGGAACGACGTGAACGTGAGTGTCTGTGCACTAGACACGCAAGGTGTCATGAAACAAATTACTATAAGGCAGGCTTTGACAGAAGCCCTTATGTAACTCAGGTGTATTTCAGATTGTAGATAAATGAAATGGTCTTGCGTGCAGCCAACACTCTCAGTCTACGAAATCAAAGGCACGCATAGATTGCTCTTTAATAAAGAAAATTATTTCATTATCTGGATTTCTTGTAGTGATAATATTCATTTACTTTTACTTCTCTAATAATAGATTTAGGCTGTGGGTAGATTTTCGTGTCTTGAATTTTGTATTTGTGTGTGTGATATATCTTGCAAGCGTGTCTATAACCCCTCCAAGCGTACTCCCTTTGAGCGCTGCATAAACTGATAAATTTAAATGTACGTTATAAACTATAATACTCTACGTTGTCGACAATCAAATTATTTCTTGTTGTTGCAGCCTATGTTTACTTGCATTATTAACTAGTTACACAAAACGGGGAAAAGTCGGTATATTTTTTTTAAACTAGTTGAGAAAATGGACTTCATAAACTGAATCTAATTTGATATTGAGTTTTTTGTGTTCAACCTGTACAGTGGAATTTCCGTTTAAAAAATTTTTATTTGAGACAATGTCCATTTGCTCTAGAAAATTTCGTCTAAATAGAATACGATACATGGTGTGTTTGACTGCCGTCGCTCAAAGTCCCTAACTCCACATTACTGTTTTAGTATCATTTGTATCACTTCTTAGTTACTTCATAATGTGTGTCCACCTTCTTCGTAATATTCGAGTACCGGAACATGTCAGACGTAAGCTTAGTGCTTAAGGAAACAAAGAGCAAAAGTACAAACAGAAAATTCTTGAGTGCTGTCGTGCTCGGCATAAAAGGTATTACCTTGCGTTTCAAAAAAGTTACTAAATAAACGTTTTTAAAATAAGTTTGTTAATTTATTTTAACGTAATGTGTGTTAATTTTTCAATATTTTAAATACTTTACACTACACACTGCAAGATAGAAGAAGTAATGAGCCTGCAATTATTTCAAGTTATAGAAGACAATGGTGTGATCATTTGCAAAGGATGACGCAGGATCGATTGCCAAAAGCGGCACTGCAATTGGTAGCCATTGGTAGAAGAGACCTGGGTCGTCCGAGGATGAGATGTGTGCCGAAACACTTTATATAAATTAATTCTCGTGGTAAAGAAGAAGAAGACGAACTTAATTATAAAAAGTGCATAAAACATGCATATAAAAAGTGCATAAAAACCAATCTGATACGTTATAAAAACTATAGCGTACTACATACACGCATATTTTTATGAAGCGTCTAACATGAGTAAGAGGCAAATTATCGGGTGTAGTAGTAGACTCGACTGCTACAACATGTCTGTTTCATTTGTTTCAATTAAAACATACATGCATTAAATTGGCTATACATATGTCTGAAACAAAATACAAAAGCTTTTAATAGCCAAACAATATAAGATTATGATATGGAAAATCGTGTTTTAAAATCTTGTATATTTTTCGCCATAGCTAACCTTTGGCCTCCCTGTTTGCACAGTTTAACCCTATTCTATACAATGTCGATGATTAACTGGAAACACGTCCGCAAATTTCCATTGAAAATATAAATGCAATTTACATTAACAAACGTAATAACAAGTACTTTATGTTCATCATTTGTTCAGTACAGTATATAATTTCAACCTCACGGTTAAGGTACATTGAAGTAAATTGTAGATAGCAAATAATATGCAATGTTTGGATTGAATATCATTGTTCAGATACCGTGAATTATTCACTCTAAACAAGAATAAATTACAGTGAAGTAGAAATAACAATAAACAAATAAAATTATGAATGAAAATTAGAAAATCATTTTTATGAACTCTTCAGACTTTTCTTCACGATATTCCGCTTTATCCTATTATGACGTGTTATATTCGGGATTGATTTCTTCTTGTCCACTGATCTCGGGAAATCTTCGTCGGTGACCTGTTAACACACTGTACCCTTAATTTGTTAACTCCATATACGTTCCAATATTGTAATAGTTGTACATTGCTATAATTAAGCACTTTATTATAAATGCACTAAAATGCTTTACATATTTTTGCCTTCTGCTAAATCAAGTGTAACTCCAGTATCAAAGACAAACTGATGAATAAGGTTTTCTAAATTCAACAGAATCTTATATTATTGTGAAAGTTTCTAACATTCAGATGTTTACATATTAATGTGTCAGTATGTTCCATAAAGTTGATTAACATTTATGTCTGTAAACGTCAGATTGTTTGGAATATTTACTTGCCTATAAAATTTCCAGTTCTTGCTGAACATTTCGAATTACAGCTATATACTCTAATTGTATTTCTGAAAATCTTTTGCGTAAAACAACAGAACCTAATAATGCATTAAATTACAAGCATTAGCTAGTTAGTGCAACAACTTACTCGAATTTTTTAATGCCTTGGCGTATTGCTATTGTTTAGAGAATTTTTATGTTTTAGATTTTTTATTTTAATCAAATCGCATTATTTTAATTTTGGAAAATATTGTTTTAGTTTATAAATAGAGTTTTACATAGTCCACTAAAAAAAAGAATTTTTTTTAAATAATGAGGTACATATAAATAGTCATTAATAATTCGGCTTTTCTATTAAAAGTAATATGAGTTTATGAATCATCCTAGTTTGTTTTTACAGACTCATTGTTTATTATGCATTTATAGTAGTATTATTATTGATTTTGTTGTTATCTATGTTTTTATTTACAATCTAGTAAAACGTATTGCATTTACTAATAACCATGTTTAAGTGTGGGCATAAAGAGCAACTTCTTTCCATCAAATTATAAGGTTCTAATAAATGAAGTGTTTTTTGCTTTCCTTGAGAAAATACAGTCTGTGTGATATTACTTGAAAACTTACATTTTTTAAATCGGAAAGTATAGATTTCTCTACCAAAAGTTAACGTAGGCTCATCAGCTGCTGAAAGTGGCTGTAATGTCAGTGCAATTTAATTTTCAGACATTCCTTGTTAACCTTTATACGAATTTAAAAGTTAAGTCTTAGCTGTTGTCAAAGTTCAGTGTGTACATACTTTCGTCAGTTTGTCTGTAGTTGATATGAGTTGTGCACGCTCTTACACGTGTAAACCAAAGCATGTACTTCGTGCATACTCAATCTGTTACAGTGAGAGGAATTTGCAAGTTGACTAACTTTAATTCCGCAAAGTTACTTATGCATCAGTTGATATTGCTTTAATCCACGTTATAGTTAGAGCAGAGGACAATGCGTAATGAAAATTACTACCGTAATGAAGATAATACTAATCACGTAATCATGTTACTTTTATGTAATTTCTGAGATATTTTAGCAAGTGCTTTGAAGACGTGACTTGTATGTAATACAATGTCCGTACACTAGGCACGCTGGGTTTTGTAGCAAAATAAATTGCTTTGACACCCGCTTTAATAGCAACCTTTAGACAAACGTAAACTTGTGTTATTATTTTCTCATTATAAATAAGTGAAGTGCTATTTTGTAGTGACTGTAACCGAGTACGTAAATCATCAAAGTCACATTGCTCTCTTAACGAATGGGTCATAAGAAATCTTTTTTCGCAGATCATGTTTTCGAGTTCATCTAATGTTCAAAACATTTCTTATAATTGTTCTTCTTAAATTCTCTGCAACCATAAATATGGTATAACTTCCTTTCATTATGTCTCTAATTTAGTAAAGTATATGTGTTGCCTACAAATTTTTACATGTCCCGTATACATGGGTGTAATGTAAAAATAAATGTAAGTGTAGGAGTGAATGTAGGCTATACGTGTAGATATTGCTTATAGCGAAGAGAAATAAATTGTTCCAGGATATTATTACTTTCTTCTAATTTTAACATACTATCTACATTGGAATGCACCCATACATTATTCCTTAGTAACATCATTCTCTTAATTAAGGTCTGAATAATACAAATCTTATTTGGTAATGAAAGGTTAAGGTTTCACAATCTAAATGTCGTTCATGATTCCAGTTTTCACAAAGTGGCCTCCTGTCAACATTGTTTTTATGAAAATAACACTGTATTTTTTGGTTATAAAAAAGTCTTTTTATTTATTGTAGAACTTAACGGTTTGTCCATACTACGATGAGACATCCTCAGTGACTCAACTAATCACTTCTTAGTGGATGCGTCATTATTTTGTATGGGCGAAATCTTTGGTTTTAAAATAAATAAAAAGACGTGTGTGTAACTAGAAAACAGAGATATTGTTAACAAAAACCACTAAAGTTTGTAAACGAAATTATTTCTATGAAACAAAATTTTTGATTGTCCGAAATATTGATGTACCTCAGATGATGAGTACGTCATAGAGTCAGTAGAATTTGCTTATCTTTGTACACATACATAAAGCCAAACTACTTCCTTTTGATTACTATTAATGAAAGGTTATTCTTATCTTAATGTGAAAAACGTTGGTGTTACAAGTGAAAAGTTGGGTATAAGTTAACATTTATTTTCTGTAAACAAAAGAGTTCAGTTTTGCTGTAACCTAATTTTCTGATTGAACCTGAGTATTCTGATTGCTCTACAATCAAATTAAGGTTATCGAAGTTTTAAAGGTATTCAGTGCATGACAGTTGCTGTATACTTTGTCCACAACAAAATTACACACACACACACACACCTCGGATATATGTAGAGAGATGTTTAGAAACCGGTCTTCAACTATTGACCAAAGAGAGTAAACATTTTGTTGGTGATATTTTTTGTAAGCATTAAGAACAACCAAATATCAACACAGGTTTGTTGGTATTTCCTCAATTTCTGTCTTTTTACTGTCGTACAGCTTTGTTCATTTAAAAACCCTCTATGCTGTACTAAACGAATGTTTCACATAAATTTAGACTTAGGTATATGTATTTATGTATGTATGTAAACAACATATGTATGTAATCAGACTCATTTAAAAACTCACGTGTGATACTTTGCCTCCACGTTTGTAAAGAAATTACTTCCTGCTTCATATATTTAACATGGTGTAAACTTTATCTGAAATATTTCCTTTAGATATTAGGTAGTACTTAATGCTCGCACAAACTATTGCTTAAGATAATCTATCCTTATAAAGTTATAATATGTATTATCTCCTACCGTTTACAGAGTGAAACTACAAAACTATATATTTTAAAACATTTTTTAACACTTTCAACATTAAAATTCTTGTCAGTTTCGCTACAACAATGTCTAATGTATATAACAATTAGAATGTATTTCTAACTCTATGAAACGTCGGGAAACGTCATATATGAAAAGAGGTGTTGTTACACTCTAAAATTTTGTTCAGATTACGTTCAGTAAAAGTCTCCTTGTTTTAAAATTTGTCTTTCCATTGTGCTTATTATAATTATTATGGTGTACGGTAACTAATATTTGTTAATCATGCGCACGTGTATTTGGAGTATGAGAGTTTCAAAGATTGGATTTAATTAGCGACGTCACTGTGATATTGGTGACGTATTCCATTTTATTTTATAAAGCAGTTACTTTTGCAAAACCAATGGATTTTAATTCAATTAATTTACAATCATATATATTTTTAGTTAATACTTACGAACCTGGACATGTTCAGAGGATGGAAGGGGATAGGCTTCTAATACAACAGTACGAGGCAAGAGTTGCGGAGAAGAGTGACTTGGGAGGATAATGTAAGGTGCTGGAGTGCAGTGGAATACAGCCAAGGCACTGGTTGGCGAGATCATTGCTTAACCTCTACACCTTGCGGTAGAAGATGATTGGAATAAGAAGAATACCTGTGATATCTGTTTACATTTTTCCTATATTACATATTGGTGTAAAATTCTGTTAGTTATGTTAAAATGAAACATACTTAATTTACATTTTATTAATTTAAAAAAATTTTAGTAGAAACACATTTACTTTTATTTCATGGACCAGCTTTGGACAGCTTTGTACAGGTTCATAGACCCTTCTTAGAACAATTTGTTGCCTCAGCTGTTTGTTCCTGAAGATACCAGGATAATGTCTCCAAATCTTACACTATCTAGTTTGTTACTATTTATATTAATACTCAACTCAGTTCATCTTGACGATCTGAAATGCGGGTAGATATGTACTTTACATTGAATTTACAAAGTTCAATTTCTCAACTACGTATACAGTCTATGCATCCTAAAATATGTTCTAAAAAATGGAAGAACAGAGTTTGTTTGCACATTCGCACATGCTTTTAAACTATTCACTACCAGAAAAAGATTAAAATATCTACAATATTCATCTGAATAAAACTATATTCTTACAAGCTTTGCGTATAATTAATTGAAAGTGCCCGAAGGAGCATTTAAACAAACGACCAAATGGTCACAACATAGTGAAAACTTGTTGTTATGTTTTCTCTGTTATGTTATGTTTTAATGAAATCATTTCTCTGTTTATTATGTACGTCTACGTATGACAGTGTGTGTGTGTGTGTGTGTGTGTGTAAATAGATATAGAGAATGTATCATTAAAAAATATAGCTTAATAAACCGAGAAGGAAAGGTAATTACACAGACATTCTAAAATGACAGTACGTTTGAAGTACAGCAAGCTCAAATCCTCTGGTTAAAACAACTTTACTTATAGAGTAAGCAACATTGTAAATCGACATAAAAGACGTCATTTAATTTACATTATAAGATTAATGTCCTGTAGCTCAACAAACATAGGCTCGCTAAAAACAAGTGTTTCGTGTATATTATGAACGCAGTGTACGATTTGAAGCTTTTCATTAAAGCAGACAGAGGTAACCTAGAACAACACGCATTAGGAGACAATAATAAATGCAGTGTATACTGTGTAGACGCAGTGTAAATATAGATAAACAAGGAAGTGGCAATTTTTCCAATGGAGATAAACTTTCATCGGCGGATAACAAACTCGTTTGATCTCTGTATCTTAAATGAGAAACGCTTCTTCGATTCCTTCAGATTGTTACAATTACACACAAACCCAGATTAATATTTATCTTGTTTAACATTGTTATCAATATCTTACAACTTACAACAAATATGCATTTAGCATTACATTTTATGACAACGATGTACTATACACATAGTTTAACAAATATCTCTTTAGTATCTAATCGCTTATTCTAAATATTATTATTGATAAACATTTTTATTATATAGACTTACATTTTAATATTACTATTATTATCGTTATTACTAGTTTTGTTAGTATTCCTATGATTGTTTTGTGAAGGAAAGACTTAACGTCTTAAAAAACAATCTTGACATCCTACTTAGTTTAATGAAAAGAATATTTTCTTTTCACCAAAAATTTACGTTTACACATGTGTCGTTAAATTTAATTAGAAAAAACAGACCCTTAATTTGAATATAATAAATAGTAAAAGTTATACAAACACCACAACTCTCTACATACTTATTAAAAGAAATCTTTCCTTGTTTCCACTGTGAATCTCAGAGTAAATATAATGTCTTTACGTATAATAAAACACTTCATTAATTATGAATTGCAAAGTTGCGGACACATCATTATCAAACGTAACCTCCCTATTAGGAAGCATATCCTATTCTTTTATATAATGTGTCCCTACCTCATTAACGGATAGAGCATTAATAGTAAAGAAAGAAACGCATTGGATCCCACTAATATACTAGTTTCTCTGGACCGTAAATTGTATGCGCATCCTGCACACTGAAGCAGGTCAAATTGCACACTACAAACATGGTTTCATTCAAATAAGGAATAAAAGTCAACAGAAGAAATAAAGGTTGTCTCGACGGTAATCGAGCTCCTTTTAACAATTCTGCTGTCTTCTGTGTTAAACATGAAAAATCACTATTTTACTCTTACCGTCCTATTCTATTTTTTGCAATTTTCAGTTTTTTTTGGGCTTAATAATTACTACTTGCATTAAGGTAACACAGAAACAAATGCCCGTATGCAAAAGTAAAGAACCACAGTGTTTTAACAAGCACTTTGTAATAGTGAAATAAATTTAATTCGGAAAATTTCGTTTTTATTATACTACACTACGGGTTCCTAATTACTGGATAATTATGAAAAACTAAATTTGAAAAAATGTTAATTTACTTATAATTCACATGTCACTTTCCATGTCATTCAGCTAATAACTTCGTATGTTACTCGTTTAACATTTACATGTTAAAGGAATATAAAATGTTTTAATATAACTTTTATTAATAAATAGAATCATGCGGGATAGCTTTTTCTGAAGTTACAGTAACATAGAATAGTTCTTTATTGTTATGCTATTAGTGTTATTAGTGCAATAATAAGACTTATATTGGCTTAAGTATAGAATGTACATATGAATATACGACAATTGGTACTCTGCAGTTGCCACTCTGTTGTCCGCGGACAATTAGGCTAGTCTGTCGGACTCGGGAAACAGGTTACAGATGAGTATAACTTTGTTAACTCGAGTCTGCAAAAACTCTGAATTACAAATATCCAGACTTAAGACCAAGATGGTGGCTTTCCTTAAAACTGATCCCGTACGGGCAAAAATAGTTATGTATGGTACTGTTCTGGAACGAGTTAGCAATTTTGAATACCTGGGCTGCAGTGTGTCTTATAATACAAGCAACGGTGATGTGGATAAGTTATATAAGTTCAACCTTATGTGCAGGACCATCAGGCGAACTCTTAAGTCAGCAAGTAAAGAAACACGCCTAAAATTCTTTATGGGTCCGAGAATTGCATTTTAACAAAAGGCCAGGTCAGTCGTATGCAACCGGTTGAAATAAGATTTCTCAGGCACGTGGCAGGATATACTACTCTCCATTATCATAGAAGAAACACAGATATACGGCAGGAACTGAATATTATGAGTATACTCGACAGGATTGCCTAGTATAGGCTGAATTGGTGGGAACATCTTTGCCGATTGTATGATTGTCGCATCCCCAAATAACTATGCCACTCTAAGCCGAAGGGATGGAGAGATGTGGGACGTTTGAGTAAGAGCTGAAGAGACCAACTCTAGACTTTGCCTGTGTGTGGCCGTAACAAACTATCTTTGGTTTAATCATTACAGATGATGATAATGATAGTATACGACAAAAACCATCTTCCATTATGTTAAACAATATTTTACTTTATTGTTCGTAATGAACGTAAGTTAATTAAATTATCAATAAGTATGGAAAATAAAGATATATTATACTGTCAAATAATTCAGTGTGTAATTAGTTAAAAAACGAATAAACGAAAAATGATAATGATTAAAATAAAAAATATTGTTGTACGTTAAAACTGGTCATGAATTAGCGCTGAATTTTTATCAACTATTATTTTATGCGTTGTAATTAAATTCTCTGAGTATTCAACTGGAAAGTAACCGCATCTGGCAGACATCGTGGCTACTCCGCATGTCAGGACCGGACCGTGGTTCTTGCCCCTCCTAATAATGTTGACTTTTATCAAAAACGTTTTGTTGGCGTAAATAATTTAGCCTATGTAGTTACTGTAGAAAGCACTCTTACTTAATCTCTACTGACCAATACATAACTCACTCTATTATTCTGATTTCCTTTTTTAACAGGTTGGAATGGCCTTGCTTTTTCTCCAAAGAATAACACATTTATTTTGTCAATAAATATTAACAACGTTAATCAATAATCAATAACGATTATATTGACAGTTTGTCACCGGCTATTGGATATGTGGAATTTAATATGAAACAATTTTATTTATTACTAAATACAATATATAACACAACTGATTTGCACCAGTTTAATTGAGGTGATTTAAAGAAAACTTCTTCGCTTGCAATTCGTACGTTTTTTGGTGTAATCGTTTTGTATTTTTGTGTTAATAGTATCTATTCTGTCCAACACCAGGTACTGCATAAGTTCGTATGTATGTAACGGTTTTTACACGTACTAGTTTCCTTTCTGTACTATTTATGCATTTTTAAACGTTGATTATAACACATTGTCTTCATGTATAAACTGTAGGTATGCTTAACGTCATACAAAAAGGAGTTTAAATCTTCTGTTTTTTCAGGCATGACGTTTTATTTCTGTCTCATAGAATGAATGACGCATGTTTTGTCGGAACATTGATTTAGCTTTATTCAACTGTTTTGTCTGTGTTCTCAGTCAGGCTGAGGATGATAATGGATAACACCAAAACAAGCATACTATATTTGTAATAAGCGATTAACTATTGCGTTTTATTACACTGTACTGTGAAGGCCAGATGCAGGTAGGTCACGCATGAGTGCATCCTTTCATGAACCGCTAGGCACTTAAACACGTAAAAGCTATGCATGTGTATACGTATAAGTACCTCCCAATAAAAATCTCGCATATTCCTAAAACTCCGAAACCACCGCTCGGATTCAAAGACATCTGGAGGCGGCTTGTAGGTTATAGAAAGTGTGCTGCATTAATCGCCGAGACGACATAATGGCGAACGTAACAGCACAGCTTTGAAAAGTAGTAACAACTCGCTGGACTAACTGTATGAAGTTAGAAGAGGACTTATTTTAAAGGGATTAAGTTAGGACAACACTAGGGAACTGCCTGTGGTCGGTTACGTTTGAACACGCCTTGTATATGACACCACAACTTTTCTTGACTGCTCCTATAAGCTACACAAAATGTCAGACACATGCAGTTAGTATGTATTTCAAATTTTTGTACATACATTGTTTTAGTCAGCATTTTTAAAAGTTTTTGGCGGTTATTTAGCGAAACTAATTAAGGTGTCATTTTATACTTTCATAAAATCCGTTAATACGTTTTGTAATTAGAAAATGATTTTATAAAATGGGTGTAATCATATAAAATAATTATATATTTGTAAACTTAATATGAAATATAATGTAAACTATATATTTCATACTTTACTTTACATGTAATATTTATATGTACATCTCAAAATTATTTCATTGACAAAAATGTGACGTACTATGAATGGAAAAATGAGCAAATGTTAGTGTTTTATTGGTAAAACGTCTATGTTTTTTAGGAGAAAAAAGGGAGTAATAACAATTTACAATGTATTCTGGGCCTGAATGTCCATAATAACTGTGTAACACGAACAAAACGGAGAGAAGTATAAAGGGAGGAAATGAATATTAAGCGCGTCCTACTGACTCATGGTGAACGTTTAGATTAATGTAAACGACCAACTTGACGAACAGTTGCGGGCGATGCGTAATAATTGGGAGAGCCTGGGGGAACGTTTGGAGAACCGTTTGGACACGTTCCACCGCTGTCAATTACTAGAGACAACGCCACATTGTTGCATCAGGTGTACTGACCATTCCAAACACATCGTGCAGCAGCAAATTAAACAGCAATAAACGTTATTAAATTAATTACATTTATCATCGTACATATGTATGTATGTAAGACATATATCTAGGATGATAGCTGACTCGCATTCCTTCTTTTATTGGTGATATGTATTTTTTGTGTTGAATCACATATATTACATTTTACTAAATGCTTTTATAACTTTGTAGATAGCCTATAAACTATGCATATCTTACGTATAAGATAGTAATTGTTTCCGTATTTATTTTATCTGCGAAAATCCAATATTAGCTGTACTTTGCTCGTGGAAATTTAAGAAATTTTTGATTAAAATATTATTTCTACATTCCCACAAACAATGATTAACAAAACATGAGACTAAAATATTTATGTGCATAAAAAATAAATACCGTACATTAATCATATGCAAAAAACGACGAAGACTAATTCGGCACAGGCAAATGCGACATTGCACAATAGTTGTATGGAATGTAACTAAACACTTTTTGTAAAACAGTAAAATCAAATATTACTGTCTTTTGAATCATTTATATATACGCTTTGTAACTACAAAATTGACATAAATATTTAAAAATTTAATGTAAAAGCGATTAAAAATATAAAAATTATATGTTTGCAATAATGAAATGAAAATTATGAATACACAATTATTAGTACATGATAATTTTGTATATGGTAATTAAATTTTTGTATAGTCCTTTACAGTTTTATAAGATACAGAGTCGGAGGTTGGTGGAAATTCTATCGGCCTAAATGTCTGTACGAGCCATTCCTTAAATTTATGAAAATATATATATTAAAATATGACTTGTTTAGGTTCTTAAAAAGCTTATTCAGTTTTAAGAAACGATAAATAAATTAGTAAAAAGTACTTTTAATATAAGGGAAGGAATCCTTACAAAAATTACTGATATACTAAGTAGGAATGATATTATTATTTTCAATCGGAGTATTACAAGAAGATTTCCAGACTTGAGTACGACATATTTGTCACACGTAAAATATGATATTAAAAATATTTTACTCATTTTCAAGTTATATTAACGATACCACAGTGACTTAAAACATTTTGTACAATAAAAGTAACAGAAATAATATAATCTTTTAGAATTATGTAAAATAATTTTTACCTCCTTCTATTATTGAGAACTGTTAAGGAACAAAAATTTTGTATGTAATATAAAAGAACAAGTTAGGGTGGCTTAAAGTTTTGCTTTACATTATGCTGTTGTCATAATTCCTTTTACCGCTGTTTTTACGGTTTTAATTATGTAACTGTATCGACAGTTGAACATAAAATTTCAACTATTGTTGGTGGTTGTAGTGTCAAGAATTGCCATTAAAAATATTTCATTCAATTGCATGTAACCATTAATAATCAGCAATTTTAGCTTGGATTTGCGGAATAATCGAATATAAAATGTTACGCGTGAAATATATCTGTACGCAGATTGAAGACATGGACGGTAAGGAAAATGGAAAAGTCATTTGTCAACAGCTTTAAAATCAGAAAGTACATATTAGTGAAAAAGTAAAGTATTCACATATGGTGGCAATTAAGAAGGTCTTGAGGAGAGTGGACGAGAAGAGAACTATCCTTTACCCAGTTCATTACGAAAAGGTGTTAGATGATTTCTAAAGGGAAAGTGAAGATTAGGAACTAAAGGAGTAAGCTCCTTTAGCTCCTTTCCTTGCTTTTGCATAATGCAAACGGAAGAAAAATTAACGGATCAGGTCAAGAAAGGCATAAAAATTATAATTTATACTTTTCATAATTTACTTATTTATTCTGAACAAAAATTGTAGGTAACCAACATAAAACATAAACTATATCGGAATTCTGTAAGTCTATAATAACGTTTCGATTGTATTTTTAGTAGAAAATATACTGAGTTAATAGCATGTTTCCTAGATTTGTGCAAAGATTATTACACTTTAATGTCTTTATTTTTTTCGCATTTGCATGTTATTTTACTGTACTGACAATGTAATGAATGTAACGATATAAAAATTCATATTTGCATTAATGCGACTGACTAATATTAGCATGTGATACATATGTCAATTATTGCTACGATCAATTATATTATAACAAATGCCTCTGACTTAATTAATCTACTGAAATTTAGTGAGGCTAAGAATGTAATTTCTAAAACAACAACTCTACAATAATCTAACTATATCTAGACAAATTTTCATGAGTAGTCCAAAAATGAAATTACAAAAATCATGTGAATGAAAAGGATTTTTCAAGAAAATCCGTTTCTTCCTTTTGAGATTAGTGAACTGAATAGCTTTTTAAAGCTCTCTAATTATAGTTTGATAAATAAAGCATCAATACTTCATATCAAATATAATGAGGATTTAGTCAAACTGTAAAGCTAAGCTACGTACAGATTTCCAATGTTCAGATTTTGTAAAGTTAAAAATATATTTGAGTTACAATTCTTACATAATTCCTTTTCTTGGGCAGCTGATAGGAACTTTTTCTGAACTTCTAGAGACAGTCCTGTCCGGGAAAATTAATTAACCTCTGCTACCACCGGTATCAGAAACTTCCTCGCCCAGGATGCGGGCAACTGCTAAGGGTTCCTAATCCAGTATTACGGGCGAAGTCCACAACTGCAATCTCTTAGGCATTCTGAACAACTCAAACCTTTTCTATTACGTCAGCGGTAACACATAACTCTATAAAAAATCCAAGGCTTTTTTCTGCTTATAATAAACACGGTGTACTTAGTAAAAATCACAGGCGTGAGATTCCCAGATATTTTAATGGTACAAAATATATTACACACACTTATGCATAAATTTTAAAAAAGTGTCCTCACATACTAATAATTTAATATTAGCAAAATCTGTTCACACACACACACACACACACACACACACACACACACACACACCGTACTTGTCAGCGTAATATAACTAGCTTAATACTTCCTCCATATTATTTTATTTTTTATAACAAAACATTAAAAAATTTGTTAAATAGTCTTAAAATAATATATTAATATATTTTGAAAGACATCGTATAAAAAAAGAATTTATAAGAGTTAAACTTTTTTTTCATTGTATATTCTTTTTTAAATCAAATCACTATGGCTTTCTTATCCATATTAAAGAAGGGCTCATAACTATTAAGTTTCAATGTGTGATGCACTTATCATGCATTGAAACAAAATAGTTATGCGTCCTTCTTTAATATTTCTGATACAAAATACAATCAGCTATAGAGTTACAGGTTGAAGTGTGCAATTACAACACATTAAGACTCATGTTGATGTGAGCTATAATAAAGAAATTACTGCACAGTTTATTATAACAATTTTATTCAAATTACAGTTTTGCTGAAAATAGTACAAAGAAGATTCAGAGCCAAAAATTCACTTTACTCAAAAGCGAATCTTGGCTAATGGCCAAGAAATCACAATTCTCAACAAAAAACTAGTTTTAGCTAAGTTATACAGACTATTATTATGGTCTTATTATTATAGTGAGTATAGTCCTATTGATTTTAATTTTGATCATAACAAGTTATTACGCTAAACGTAATTTCTACGACGCAAATTACATTTATGAGTAGAATTGCTTTAAGTGAATTTTACTTTGTAGTACAAACAATCGAACAGTTTGCAGACAATATCGTTGAAATCTCTGAAATTAAATCCACTCATGTCATTCTCTAGAGACGGAATGTATACATTCACTGACAGAAAGAAAAAAATTCAATTTCACTAGCCCCAGCAGTATTCATAATAAAACAGAATGATCTTCTACTGAAAAAGATGAGGCAACATTTCATCGCTTATTTTCAATAGGTAAAAACAAACATTGTTTTTATTTATTACCTTTTCCAATGTGTCTCAGGCAT